>ML661891.1:7761992-8361992 GCA_007570785.1 Antilocapra americana | reverse complement strand
GAGGGATTCTCCAGGCCCAGTGCTTGGGTACGCCCCATCCAAGGACCAGACACCAAGGTTTCATCAAGGCAGGCCATGAAGGCTCAGAGGCTGAGAAAAGCAGATCCATGTGCTGTCCCACACTGATGGTTTCACAGAGCCTGGGGGTGTTTGTTCAAATATCAACATGATTCTTTCTTGTGGCCAATGTGCTATAGACTCTAAAGCAGTTGACAGTAGTTATGTGCTACTCAGAGATTTTACATGTCATGAGGATACATGAGAATTCTTAAAAAACACTTCAGGCTCTTTGTACAAAAGGCATTATCTGAGCAACAGAGTACTGATGTAAGGGAGCCTTCACTTCCATTACTGGAAATCACTTGGACTTTGAGTAATTTTCAAATCCGTGCACAATTCTCTTGATATCCCAATTCCATGGCTTATGTTTTTCCTTTGTTGGGCATTACCTAAACTTGGCAGGCCAAACTGCAATCCATGAAGAATAATATAATGCCATGTCAGTTCAGACATGCTAGTTAGACCCAAACAGTCTATTTAAAACCCCTCAGTCTTTACAGTGACTGCCTCCAAGGAAGGGTCTGGGATGGCAGGAGAGCAAGGGGCTTGGCCTAATCACTGCATGCCGTAAGCCTCTGTGTACCTTTTGACTTTTGTTCTATATTCATGTTTGCCTATTTAAAGATAAAACTTTTAAAGATTAAGTGCTATGTGTGTTTAACCACCACACACAAAAACCCCAATCATCCCATTCTAATAATAAATAAAATTATGAAAAGAGTCCAAATATTGAGAAGACGACTGGGCTAGTGGTCAAATAGGCTTGACCTACCAGTGTGACCTTGGACAAGTTAATCTTTCTGTGCCTCAATTTTCTGATCTGTTTAAAAACAAAAAAAAGAGGGTTGCTAGAATGGTTGTTAAGGCCCTTTTTGCTCTAGAGGTTTGTGATTTTATGAAGTAAAGTGGCATTCTTCAGCTTCTCTTGACAGTCAACTCTGAATTAGGTATTTAAGTTACTTCATAGAAAAATAAGAACCTAGAATTCTAAAATTCTTTTAAGATCTATAGAGGATTATTAATTTATAATCAGGTTCAGGCTAATGAAAGCTGGAAACTATGGCTCAGTATTTTCTTATAAATAATGGAGAATTTGGCCAACTAACATGAGTCCACTGTGTTCCACTGCTTATATTTTAAGGAAGTTAAGAGACAAAAATTTTCACAATTAGAAAAGCACAGTAATGTTACTCAAAAAACCTGGATATTTAAACACCTATGGTTTTAAAAAAACTTCCCATCTTCCCAAGTTCAATGTTTAGCAAAACTCTACCCATGTGCACCCACTGTAAAACTACTGTTCTAACAGGTAGCAAGTGAAAGTGAAAGTCGCTCCGTAGTGTCCGACTCTTGGCAACTCTATGGACTATATAGTCCATGGAATTCTCTAGGCCAGATTACTGGAGTGGGCAGCCTTTCCCTTCTCCAGATCTCCTGCATTGCAGGCAGATTCTCTACCATCTGAGCCACCAGGGAAGCCCATGTGCTAACAGGTAAGAATCACCTACATCTTGTCTTATTTGCCAGATTTCTCTCCCTAGGATTCAGGGCATGGAAATGTCATCCCTGTTAAGAATTTATTCTTTTAGTTGATAGTTGCTGAAATTGGCTTTAGCATCACTGGTTTTACTGACACCACAAAATACCAGACTAGGAAGGAATAAATTTATCTACTCAACTGATTCTTCTGGAACTTCAGAGCTACAGAAAGGGGAAGTTGTTAAGTGATGCAAAATAAATTCTTCTAGAAGGAATAGTAAATATACGAAACTCTTACTCTGGTCCTAAAAACACTAATTCTGTACTGGTCATCTGCATAGAATTCCTCAAGGAAAACCATAGCATAATAAAGATTAGAAATGGAAAATTCAAGCCTTATGGAAATAAATGAAATTATTTAGATATCTCTTTATAAATCTAAAGGCACACTGTTACTTATTTTATTCTACAAATTTTTTAATTTATTTATAATTGAAAGATAACTGATTTACAGTATTGTGTTGGTTTCAGTCAAATTTCAACATGAATCGAGGTTTTACCTTTCTTTTTTTTTTAACAGAGTAAACTATAACTAATAGAGATTAGGTAACTTCTTCAAAGCCACACAGCTAGAACCTGAACATGAAATTCAAAACTGTCTGGTTTTAATTAATTCTAATACTAGGGCTTCCCCAGTGGCTCAGTGGAAGGCACAGTTTGATCCCTGATCCATGAATATCCCACACGCAGGGGAAGACTAAGCCCCTACACCACAACTGCTGAGCCTGTGCTCTGGAGCCCGGGGGGCCACAACTACTGAGCCCACGCACCCCAACTAGTGAAAGCCTGTATGCCCTACACCCATTGCTCCACAAGAGAGGCCACTGCAATGAGAAGCCCATGCACTGCAGCTGGACAGCAGCCCCTGCTCGCTGCAACTAAAGAAAGCCCACACAGCAACAAAGATCCAGCACAGCCAAACATAAATAAATAAAACTACTTTAAAAAATCTCCATCCTTAATTTCCATTAAGCCCAAAGGTATCATATAAAGAGCAAAGAGGCATTAAATGCTTAACATACAAATACTGAATGACAATACAAACAGTGAATGTGATGACACAAACTTGGATCAAGTGCAAAAAGGCATCCTTTTATTCACATATAGTTCTCTTTTGTCTTTTATCCTTTATTATATCCCTGGTTTAGGCTGATTTCAACTGAAATAAGATGAGCAGCTGAGAACTGAATAATTAATTACATGCCGCTTCAGTGCCTCTCACTAACTTATCCTAGCCCAGCCCCCACAACTTCTGGAGGCATTGGTCACATAAAACCAGTGGCAGACAGGTGGGTAGCCGCAGCGTCCCTTCGCTGTGCCTTCAAGGATACGTAGACGAGGGTTTCTCAAATCCACCACTTCTGACATCTGAGCGTGCATGGGGGGGCATGCTGTACATCCCCACCTATTCAACCAAATGTCCCCAGGGCAAAACTACCTTGAATTAAGAACCACTGATATAAATCTAATTAGGACAGGAAATCTGGGCCTAAAATCCTCAGGTTTTAAGTCATTTCTTGCAAGGATTTTTCAATGGAAAAGAAATAAAAGCACTTTATATCCCGTCAGCATTACAAACATCCTCTCCCTACTCTGGGAAACTTCTCTAAATGATTTCCGCTCCTCGGTGCCATCTGCCTTGTTGCCCTTACTGTGGTAACACAAACATCTATCTTGAGTCCATCTGCTGTTCTAAACTATTTTCGAAACTCCTTGTAGACAGAGACAGGAGTTCAGGGTTCTTCCACCTTGCACAGCCCACAGCACAGTGCTAAGCCGACAGAGGGGATGATGAGATATCCGCTGACAGCCGGACATGCTGTCAGGCAGAAGCTGCAAGCCTGACAGAAGGTTTTACTTCAAATTTATATGTATTGCTCACAGTATTTGAATTTCTATGACTGCACCCCGAAATGTCTTAGATGATATGTTATATATTTTCCATGTTCATATTTTAGCTTTCATTCCTTTATTTTTTTGGCTGCATCACATGGTATGTGGGATCTCAGTTCCTTGACCAGGGATCAAATCTGTACCTCCTGCATTGGAAGTACAGTCTTAACCACTGGACCACCAAGGAAATCCCCAGCTTTTATTTCTTTAAAGTACCAATTATTTGGCATCATCTCATCATACAAAGTTCAAGTTTTCCTGTATTTTAAGTCTTCTTTACATCCCCTTTCTTTCCCCACAAAATATTTTTTCCTACCCATGTGATAAGATGATCAAATTTACCATAACCACAACTAAGATACCTCAACTTATACAGAGAAGATGTATATGTTTTTTAATAATATTTTAAAAACATACTATACTATTTGCATAAGAACTGTTATGCAAATACAGTATTCCATCCAAAATGATTTCACTAGTATTAGGAAAGTAAGTGTATACTTTTATCTCACATTCCACTTCTGTTTTGTCTAATGGAAATGACATGTTCTTAAAATCACAAAATAATCAGAACTGACTTATTTTCTTTTTCTAAATTACTGCTTGAAAAGGGTAAATTTATAAAGTATATTATTAAAGACAGCACATCTTTAGAAAAATAGGCTTAAGCACAAAATCTGGCTCCATCACCAGCTTTGAATTCAGAAAAGTCAATCTCTGACCCCTGTGACACGTGCTCCCAAGTGAAGAACTGTTTCTGCCAATACTTGAACATGTAATAAGCATGACCAGAAAACAACCACACTGTATTTTTTTGCCTTTTTCCTGATTGTAAATATGTTTTTTGTAGAAAATATGTAAAACAGAGAAAAGCATAAGAAAGAAAACTAAATAACCAAAGATGCCAGTTAACTTCAGCATATGCCTTCTTTTTTCCTGTGCATGCATACACACAAATTCTTAATAAACTGAATTAAATATCAGAATGAGTTCTGTTTTTTCCAAAGTTGTAAAGGAAAGCTTTACACTAATTCCAAAAGTGGTTCTACTGTGAGTCCCTTCTCTAGAGCCTAAAGCACACTTTTGAAAATCCTCAAAGGAATGTTTAGAATCAAGTAAAAAAAAAAAAAACCAGAACCAAGTGTGGGGATTAATGAGAGCAAATGAAACAGACAAAAAGGTGACTTTTCTTATGTGGCTCATAACCAGCTCTAAAAATAATTCCAAAGAATGACTACAAAAATGTTTTGCAAGGGGGCTAGAGGAGGCCTGCAGTGCCTTCGTGGTAACTAATCTGAAGAGATTTCCCACCATTTATTTGCCTATGGACAATTTTGGGGGTGATTTTTTAAAAACAAAATCTCATTATTTTACTCACACATTTACTGCCTTCTATCTTCTCTAATCTGTCACAATTCTTCCTTCCCCTTTTGCTCTTACAACACAATCTCCTCCACCAAATTATGCATTTTACCTAAAAATCAATGTATTAACATACCACATTTCATTTTTGACCACAACATTCACAGTGAGAGTACTGACAGATTATTCAAGTCATTTTTTTCAGTTCCACAATACAAGGTGCTGGACAAAAAAAAGAGGAACAACTCATTCTGTCTCAAGGAACCCAGTTCCACAGAATATTATGCTGATATAATTCTACTCTGTCCTGAGGTTAGGAAAGTGGAGTCCAGTAACATGATGCCATTTTCCCAAAGTCACCCAGGCAGAGTGATTAGAATCCTCTTCATTAACCATTCTTCCGTTCACTAATTTGATGGGGTTTTTTTTCTGTAACATTAAATTCAATTTTTTATTTAATCATTTTTTTCAACTTTTAGAAAAAAATTATATTAAAGGTACTAGCCGTCTGCTTTCTCAGGAGAGTAACCCAGGTATCAGGTAGCCAGAGAGACCTTATGTTTTGGTACTCAATTATTGACACTGCTCTGTACATCAGTTGCAAAGGATGCCTTAAAAATGGACTGGGATTTCTCCCATGGTATCTTGTTACCAAGTACATTCTGGAGAACATACATTAATAGATGACCAATCTTTTCATTTATAACAGGAAAACACAGAAAACCATATGAAAGAATTGTTTCAAACATTACAATTCCACTTAATCTCTACCCACCTGCATCACTGGATAGTCAATATTATAATAAACTGAACGTAAATTTTCAGAGTTTCTAAATCCAATCTCTGCAATTACTGCTTACCACTGGGAGATCACTGTTACAACGCTGTACTATTTATTTAGTCTAATCCCTCCTTCAGTGATTAGGAACAGTAAAAGATCACAGAATTTCTCTTCCTAGCCCATCCCTCAGTGGTGGTATTTGTAAAAAACAAACAAACAAACAAACAAAAAAAACAAAAACCCACTGAACACCCAAGAGCCAACTAAATCCTCCGTGGTACCAGTGGTCAGGTGACGAAGCCCGCGATTGGTGGTGGGGAGGTGGAGGGCAACATTAAACTGACACTCTAAACAAGGACACTACACATGATGCTACATTCCTATGCAAAACAAGTGACAACTTCACCTGAAACAAAGCAGAACTCATCAGTTCTACTAACCATCTTCCTTTCCTTGATTTTGAAACCGAGTCGTAACAGTAAATAATCTGCCTGCAATGCAGGAGACCCAGGTTTAATCCCTGGGTGAGGAGTATCCTCTGAAGAAGGAAATGGCAACCCACCCCAGTATTCTTGCCTGGAGAATTCCATGGACAGAGGAGCCTGGTGGGCTACAGTCCACAGGGTTGCAGAGCTGGACGTGACTGAATGACTGACTTCACTTTCCCAAGTTCAAGGCACAGTACTGAGCAAGATGTCTTGATCATCCAAAGATAACAAAGGAGTCTGTCACTAGGTTTCCTGGTGCACCAGGCAAATGGAAAGGGAATATAGCTATACCGGAGACCAAAAAAGGAGGTGGGAGTGGGGGGGGGATCAACTTTAAAAATCTGTCACATTTGGCATAAAGCACTGCCCCCCGTCAGTTTCTCTTTCATGATAACAAGAGGACATTATCTAATTATAAAAAAACCCCAAATGCTAAGTCTCCATAGCCATAAGCTGGCTCTCACAGGAGCTGAGGGTAACTCGAGTAGGCAGCTGAGATTTTATTGACATCCTTTTTCTTGAATCACAGTCAATTTTCAGGTAGAGGAAATGGAAGGCAAGACAGTACAGGGAAGGTTATACAAGGTGAACAAATTGATGTTGATAGAGACATCTAAAAAACCCTACCATGGTGTATCAGTTCAGTTTCAGTCGCTCAGTTGTGTCCGACTCTTTGCGACCCCACGAACTGCAGCATGCCAGGCCTCCCTGTCCAACACCAACTCCTGGAATCAACCCAAACCCATGTCCATCGAGTCGGCGATGCCATCCAGCCATCTCATCCTCTGTCGTCCCCTTCTCCTCCTGCCCTCAATCCTTCCCAGCATCAGGGTCTTTTCCAATGAGTCAACTCTTCACATGAGGTGGCCAAAGTATTGGAGTTTCAGCTCCAACATGAGTCCTTCCAATGAACACCCAGGACTGATCTCCTTTAGGATGGACTGCTTGGATCTCCTTGCAGCCCAAGGGACTCTCAAGAGTCTTCTCCAACACCACAGTTCAAAAGCATCAATTCTTGGGCACTCAGCTTTCTTCACCATCCAACTCTCACATCCATACATGACTACTGGAAAAACTATAGCCTTGATAGACGGACCTTTGTTGGCAAAGTAATGTCTCTGCTTTTCAATATGCTGTCTAGGTTGGCCATAACTTCCCTTCCAAGGAGTAAGCGGTGTATAGGCATTTCTAACCACTTAATTTCCCAGACCATTTGAAGGCTTTAATACATAGAGTGGAAACTCTAACCTCTCTAGAAGTTTGACCTTTACAGTGAACCTAGTGACATCTGGGAATTTCCTCCAAGGACAGCATATTAAAAAACAGACATTACTTTGCCAACAAAGGTCCATCTAGTCAAGGCTATGGTTTTTCCAGTAGTCATGTATGGATGTGGGAGTTGGAATATAAAGAAAGCTGAGCGCCAAAGAATTGATGCTTTTGAACTGTGGTGTTGGAGAAGACTCTTGAGAGTCCCTTGTACTGCAAGGAGATCCAACCAGTCCATTGTAAAGGAGATCAGTCCTGGGTGTTCACTGGAAGGACTGATGCTGATATTGAAACCCAATACTTTGGCCACCTGATGTGAAGAACTGACTCATTTGAAAAGACCTTGATGCTGGGAAAGACTGAAGGTGGGAGGAGAAGGGGACGACAGAGGATGAGATGGCTGGATGGCATCACTGACTCAATGGACATGAGTTTCAGTAAACTCTGAGAGTTGGTTGGTGATGGACAGGGAGGCCTGGCATAATGCAGTCCATGGGGTCACAAAGAGTCGGACATGACTGAGCAACTGAACTGAACTAAGAGCTTAGTATGTACCATCTGATCCTTCAGCTCACTGTTTCTCAGCTGTTTTCATCATGGCCCCTAAAGGAAAAACTTATTTTCCTTCTGTACTTATAACCAACACTTCTGACATCAGATGTGTGGTTTTCTCCCACATCACGCAATTCTCCAGTTCTTGGAGGACACCAACTACATATCCTACAATTTAAGGCAATTCTGACACTCCTCCTCATAGTTAGTGCAGAACTCCCTGCCCCAAGGGCTCAGATCCTCATGAACCCCTCCTCAGGTTTGATAATTTGCTAGAATGCCTCAAAGAACTCAGGAAAACAGTTTACCTACTAGATTACCAATTCATTATAAAAGAATATAACTCAGGAACGCCCACATGGCAGAGATGCATAGAGCACAGTATCCAGGCCTGCCTCCCTCCCAGCACCTCAATGTGTTAACCAATCTAGAAACTCCAAACTGCATTGCTTACAATTTGACTGGAAGTAAATGACTGATTAAATCATTGGCCATTGGTGATTAACAACCTCTAGCTCTTCTCCCCAACTCAGAGGATGGGGGTGGGGTCGAAAGTTCCAACCATCTAATAATGTGGTTGGTTCCCCTAATAGCTAGTCTCTCATTCTCAGGGGCTTTCCAAAAGTCATTCTATTAACATAAACTCCAGTGTGGTTTAAAGAGATCTGTTATTGAATTCACAGAAGATACTATTTTCACGCTGACTGCTCTGGAGTTATTTCAGGAGCTAAGACAAAACCCAAATATTAATTTATTGTATTATTTGGAGCTCTGTGGCAGGAATTGGGTACAAAGACACACCCCCTCAGGGCCTTTCTAGACATGTTTCCTTATTATGATATACTCTCCCCACTGAACTATTAATATCACAGATACACTATATCTATGTTTATACATTATATGGGTATCTATGCTTTATACATAAAAAGTAAATGATATACAATATCATATGTAAAACAGATAGCCAATGGGAATCTGTCATATGACTGAGGAAATGCAAACTGGGGCTCTGTAACAACATGGTTGGGGGTGGGGGATGGAGGGGTGGGAGTGAGGTTCAAGAGAGAGGGAACATATGTATACTTATGGCTGATTTATGTTGATGTATGGCAGAAGTCAACACAACTGACCAGCTGTAAAGCAATTACCCTTCAATTTAAAATAAATAAAAATTTTTTTTAAAGTAATGAAGCTTTCATTTATGAAACAAGACATTGGTAGGGCCAGGAATATGAAACCAGGTTATTATAAGTTAACCCAGAAATTTTACCACTATATCAAGAAGATTTATAAATCTCTCTCTAGAACAACAATTTGTCTACAATGGTAGTACTATAATTTAACCTGTTTCCTTTTACAATGTGAAATTAAATAACAAATTACATTAACTGAGCACCTACTATGTACAAATAAATCTTAACTCAAATTAAAGAGAATAATCCATGGTGACTCTGAAGTGAAATAATTTAAAATAAACTATCTTTCATTAGGCATAATGGGATAGTTATTACAGTAACTATCCAGAAGCCTTACCAGTATTTTGGATTAAGTGCAGAACAATGGGATAAAGTTAGCATCAACATCATGTCAGACAACCCTTTTAAAAGAATTTATTTAAAATGCAGTCAGTAAAAAAGGTCCAAAAACTCAGGTATGATCATTACTTCCTGCCTGTCTCATTAAAAATCTTACTCATGGCAGAACACCTCGACCTGAGAGAGTTGTGTGGGGAATGAACTCATCTGACTCTGCCAATAATTTCCCATGCAGCCTGGGTAAATTATTTAACTCCTCTGTGTTCATTTCTCTCACCAGCTAATAATGTAATATAATCCCCTGGAGAAGGGAATGGCAACCCATTCCAGTACTCTTGCCTGGAGAATTCCCAACCTGGTGAGCTACAGTCCATGGGGTCGCAAAGAGTCGGACACGACTGAGCAAGTAACACACACACACAGACACACACACACAGTAATGAAAAAAGACACAACACTCCTGGGTCAGGAGACCTGCCCTCTTGTCCCACCTTGGCTACTGATTCACTGTGTGGATGTGGGTAAGTTATCTCTCTTCCCTGAGGCCTCGTTTTTCTGCATCTATGAAAGGAAGACGTCACGCCAGAGGCATGCATAGCGATTCTATGTTCTAAATGCTTCCCCTGGCTAATTCACATACACTAGCATACCAAACAAAACAATTTCCCTCATTAAATTTTATAAAATTAAACTATATGCATTCTGTACAGCCAGTACAAGACTTGATAGAAAAAAATTCTGCATAGAAAAATATCGGGAAGTAAATGATTGTTCTCCAAAAGCAAAGTCTTAAAAGTTTAGGCCAAGCACCTTCCTAACTTGAATCAGGCACAACTGTCATTCAAAAGAATTCACTGCGGTCCTTTTTGAATCATTTCTCTTTTCTGCCTGGATCATCTCTTAGTGGAATGTACTTTCCATAAACTACCTCCTAGGATTTGGGAAATCAAGTCCGTATGTACCCTATGCATACCCCACACTATATATTCCAGTTAAAGCCCTTCTCAGCTTTGATTTTTCCAAACTCATTACTTTAGACGATCTCCATTCTTCCCATCCCCTTGATCATTTCAATAGCTCTGAGCTAAATCATTTCCATTGGAACTTTCTGCACCTCCGAGGAGGACAAGCAAGAAGAGTGACCAAAATTAAAGCCAGTAAATAGGGAGATGTGGGGAAAATACAACAGAGAGAAAATTTTCACCACTGTTCTCAGCTCTGTGTCACAAAGTAAAATATCCTTTTCCCAAACTACCAGACTAAGATATTCTATCTTCTGAGAATTAGCAGGCCTGTTCTCTGATTTCTCTATGCAATTTACTGCTTCTAGGACTGCTTCATAAAATGCTGAAGTACCTATTATTAGAAGCATTCAACCAAAAATGGTGGACAATCATCTGGCAGGGATGCTATAGAAACCATACCTGTACTGGACAGAACAGACTAGCTCAAAAGCTCCTATCAGTTTTCTCTCTAAATGCATTCAAGAGCTATGTCACCTATCAATCAACTAGGTAATACTGCCTTACTAGTTAAAATGATTATCAATGGGAGCCAGGCAAACACCTTGAGAAGATGTGTGTCGTATCTAATATACAGTCCCCTACTCCCATGGGGTCACTGGATTAAATCACTTCTAAAACTGCCTCTGAATATAAAATCCTACCAATACTCTCACACAGTCTATATTTGAAGGCCAAGCATATGATACTTTGCTACCATCATCCAACATATTATCCAACTATTCCCCTTATTTCAGGACAATTTTAATTACTGGCTCATTGTCCTTTTCTCCAATACTATTTCTGATTCTCAGAAAGGTCAATATACATACTGATGGTCCTTCTATTAGGACTTGACTCTTGGTTCATTAAAGTTCCATTTTACAAATGCTGTCTTCAACCTATTTCAAACAGTCACAGGGTCATAGCCTAAGATCTTATTATTATCAATTACAACCCCTCCATCATCTCAATTTCATGTATCTCATTCGCCAATCACCACTTATTTTCCAAGCTTATAACTCCTACTCCCTTATAGTAGCTCAAGCCAATTATCCTTCAGCTTCACTGGGACCTCAAAACTATCACCTTTTCCCTGACCCTCTCCCCACTGATGTTCCCTTTCTTACCCAGCTTAAATTCCATGATCAAGCATTATATTTATTCTCTTATGGACAGAGTCCAATCCCTTTCTTCTCTCTTACCATGACATCCTTGCTTGGTAAAAGCTCAACTGATGATTCTGTGGCTGCACCCCTGTACCTTAAGGCAGCCAGGGAAAAGACCCACCCCTCAACTCCGTCCCCCCACAGGCGCACACACACTCATGCTGCCCGTGCTTGGCTTCACTTTAAACACGTCACACCAAATTTCAAGTGGGCCCCTTCATGCTGTCTGGCAGTCATTTATTTTTAACATTTTATCTTACATCCCTAGGATCATCTACTCTCTCATTCTGGTACATAAATAACTTTCACATTTTCTTCTCTCTCCTCAAATCCTAATACAACCTCCTTCTGTCCTCCAGTTGATAACCTGGCTTCTTACTTCACAGAGGAAACAGAGGCAATCAGAAGAACCTTCCACAGATTCCCATGCCACATCTCCCCGCCCAGCAACGTCTGTGCCCACATACTGCATTCCGCCTCTGCACAGATCTCCTTTCCCCTCCCATCCGCGGCCAGCCTCTTCACTCCCCCATTAGAGCCCGCCCTCTCTCACCTACTCAAGAACAGCCTTCTAGCAATCCTCCCTTCTCTCTCCTTCTTCAACAGTTTTCTCACTTTTGACAAGATCGTTCCCTTCAGCTTATGAACACGCTGCTCTTGATCTCATTCTAAAAAAATAATAAAAATAAACCACACTCTTCTCACTAGCACCCACCTATTTCTTTGTTCCTTTTTCTTGCAAAAAAAAAAAAATTTCAAGAGCGGTTTACAGTCACCATTTCCAATTCCTCTCCTCCCAATCTCTCCTAAAACCACTTCACCAAAACTGCTCTCCTCAAGTCCACTGATGATCTCCACCTCGCTAAATCTGAAGGTCAGTTCTCGGTTCTCACCTTACTTGACCTGTGAGCAGCATCTGGCGCGGCTGACACCCCCCCCCTTGACAGCCCCCAACTTGTGCTTTCTGCACTCTTGGTTCTCTCTCACCTGTCTCTCTCTCTCTCTCTCTCTCCTCCTCATCCTCCTCATGTTGGAATGTCCCTGGGCTGAGTCCTTGGTCCTCTTTATTCACTACACTTACTCACTTGGCAATCTCGTGTGGGCTCAAGGTTTTAAGTGCCACGTGTGTGCCTCCCCATGCATCTAGCCAAGTGGCTACTTGATATCTCCACTTGGAAGTCTAATGTCCACTTCAGAAGTTAACACGTCCAAGAGTAAATCACTGATATGTCATCCTGCCCCTCAAAGTCGGCTTCACCTGCAGCTTCCTCACTGCAGTTGATGGCACCCTCTTCCTCTGACTGCTCAGGCCAGCATCCTGGGGTCCTCCTTGACTGGCCTCTCTCTCATATCCCTCACATCCAAACCATCCGGAAATCAAGCTGGCATGACCACAAAACAGATCTGCAATTTGATCTTTCCTCACTCCTTCCATTGCTATAACTCTGGTCTATGTCACCACTCTCTCTCACCTGGAATACTGCAATCACCTCCTATGAGATCACCCTGGTTCCTCCTCACCTCCACAAAGCAGCCAGAGTGCTCTTTGCAGACCTCAAATCAGATCATGTTACTCTTCTACTCAGCAAAAGCCCAGCCAAAGTCCCTGGCTGACTCTGAGCAAATACGAAAGTTACTATGATGGCCTGTGAGACCCTGAATAACTGATCCTCCATTATCCCGACTGTGCTCCCTCCCTCCCAGCCACAGTGAAGTCCTTGATGTCGTTCACACACACCAGGCATGGATTCTCTTCAGGGCCTTTGCTGTAGCTATCCACTCTGCCCGCTAAGCTATTCTCCCAGATATCACATGGCAAATATCTCATCTCCATCCTCAGATCTCAAGGTCCTAAGAGCAACCTTAAGACCTACACCTATTTAATACTGCAATCTACCCAACTATCTCAATATCCCTAACCCTGCTTTATTTTTTTCATTATCACTTATTATCCTCTAGCATATTGTACAACTTACTAATTAGGTGTATTGTCTACTGGTTAATGTGTCCCACTAGAATGAAAACTCCACAAGGACAGAAATTCCTGTCTGTTCTGTTCACTAATGTATCTCAACCACAGAGATCAATGCCTGGCACAGAGTAACCACTTGATAAATATTCTCTGGACTTGCCTGGTAGTGCAGTGGATAAGAATCTGCCTGCCAATAAAGGAGACGTGGGTTTGATCCCTGGTCCAGGAAGATCCCACATTCCAGAAGCAACTAAGCCCATGTGCCATGATACTGAGCCTGTGCTCTTGAGTCCACGAGCAGCAACTACTGAAGCCCACATGTGTAGAGACTGTGCTATACAACAGAGAAGCCACCACAACGAGAAGCTTGTGCACCGCAATGAAGCTTAGCCCTTACCTGCCACAACTAGAGAAAGTCTGTGCAAAGTAATGAAGGTCCAGCCCAGCCAAAAAAAAAAAAAAAAGGTATTTTTCTGAATGAATGAATAAACACTTGAAACTGGATCTTAAAATTATCAAACAGTGAGAAATCTGAGGTTGACAGAAAACAAACTCATATGATCTAGCTACATCTATGGTCTCAACTGTGCCCGAGACTTATAAAGGCTGTGTTACTTCTTCCTGGTCTCAAGGACATCCTGTCATACTAGAAACAGGTACCAAGGAAGTACAGAGGACAGGGGCCACTATTTTCACCTTTGCTTCTAGGTGACTATACCCTGGGCAGAGCCCTGTCTCACACTCTGGCTTTGTAAGTCAGAGGAGTGATCTGTGAGTATTACATGATTCACGAATGGGAGAAAGCAAATCAGTCAGATAGCTAATAGCTTTCAAAATGCCGAGTTTACTCCCGTGGATTAAGTACAGACTCTTGCAAGCTAGAATTAGAGGACTATCATCTCTGTCAGTGGTTCTCAAGCAAACTGTGTATCTGAATTCCTGAGGCACTTAAAAAATACTGCAGCCACCCCTCCCTTCTAAGATAAATGGTCTGGGTGAGACTCGGACAGCACAGGTCGTAAAAGCTTCCCAGGTGTTTTCACTGTACAGCCAGAGCAGTGGATGGAGACCAGCCTCCTTTTCCAGACTAAAAACAAAGCCTAGACAGAATGAGATTCACATAAGGTCACACAGCTACGTAGAAATGTTGGGACAGGACACTGTCACCAGACTCTTTAGAGAAATTTCATTGCAATATAGTAATTTATAAGGCTACACGTTACAGTAGTTAAATACATGAGAATTCAAAATTATAAAGATCTAAGTTCAAATCAGAGGTTTTGCTATTTCACAGCTAATATTAGTGGTTCTCAAATTCTGCTGCATATTATAATTACCCGAAGAAGATGTTTTAAATCTCTATGCCTAGGCCTCACCCCACAACAGTTAATGCAGAATCTCCAAGAATGAGATTCAGGCATCAGTCCTTTTTAAAGTTCCCCAAGTGATTCCAGTGTGCAAACAAGTTTGAGAACTGATGACTTATATGACCTTGGGGAAATTACTTGACCTCTTTAAGCCTCTTTTGGATATTGTGATTAAATAAGATGATGTATGTATATCAGCAGCTCATTAGTATGGTTACCATCTCACTGCCTTCTCCTACCAACATCCTTCTAACAGTACTATCATCATTAATAGTACTATTCCCTTCCTTACTCCTTTTTCCCTTTCTCCTTCCAGGCTTCCCTTTCCTCCTCCTCACTGAGATATCATCTACATATACATAACATTCACCTTCTTTAAAGTATGAAACTTGGTGGGTTTCAGTATATTTACAAAGTTGTGTAGCCATCATCACTATATAATTCTAAAACACTTTTTTATCACTCCAAAAAAGAAATCTCATACCCCAAACACCCCTCCCTGCCCCTGGGAACCACTAATCTACTTTCTATCTCTCTGACTTTTACTATTCTTAAGTGGAATTGTTAAAATATGTGGCCTTTGTGTCTGGTTTTTTTCATTTAGCATAATGTTTTTGAGGTTCATCCACGTTGTAGCATGCATCCATGCTTCATTTCTTTTTATGGTTGAATAATATTCTATCATATGGATGTTGTTTTCAGCAGTTATTTCCAATTCAGCATTTGTTTCCACTTTTCTTGCAATTATGAATAATGCTGCTGGAAACATATGTGTACAAGTTTTTTGTGGACATATGTTTTCAGTTCTCTTGGGTGAAATACCTATGAGTGGAATCGCTGGGTCATACGGTCTACTTTTCTGAGAAACTACTTGTTTCAAAGTGGCTATAGCAACATTTTACATTCTCATCCTCAGTGTACAAAGGTTCTAATTCTTCACATCCTCACTAATGCTTCTTAATGTCTCTTTAGATTAAAAGTAACCTGGCGGGAGTGAAGTTGTATCTCACGTGGCTTGACTTCCCTGATAATTAGTGATGTTAAGCATCTTTTTGTGTGCTTACTGGCCATTTGTGTACCTTCTTTGGATAAATATCTATTCAACTCCTTCACTATTTTAAAAATTGTGCTGTCTTTTTATTATTAAGCTATAAGAGTTCTTTATACATTTATACATTCTAAGTACTACATTTCATGAAAAGATGGGCACAGTAAAGACAAAAATGGTATGGACCTAACAGAAGCAGGAGATAATAAGAAGAGGTGGCAAGAATACACAGAAGAGCTGTACAAAAAAGGTCTTAGTGATCCAGATAACCGAAGTCAAGTGGGCCTTAGGAAGCATTACTACTAAGAAAGCTAGTGGAGGTGATCAAATCCCAGCTATTTCAAATCTTAAAAGATGATGCTGATAAATTGCTGCACTCAATAGGCCAGCAAATTTGGAAAACTCAGCAGTGGCCACAAGACTGGAAAAGGTCGATTTTCATTCTAATTCCAAAGAAAGGACAATGCCAAAGAACGTTCAAACTATGGCACAGCTGCACTTATTTCACATGCAAGCAAGGTAGTGCTCAAAATCCTTCATGACAGGCTTCAACAATACATGAACCAAGAACCTTCAGATGTACAAGGTAGATTTAGAAAAGGCAGAGGAACCAGAGGTCAAATTGCAAACATCCGTTGGACCATAGAAAAAGCAAGCGAATTCCAGAAAAACATCTGCTTCACTGACTACGCTAAAGCCTTTGACTGTGTGGATCACAACAAACTGTAGAAAATTCTTGGAGATTCTGCATTAACTGTTGTGGGGTGAGGCCTAGGCATAGAGATTTAAAACATCTTGCCCAGGTAATTATAATATGCAGCAAAGTTTGAGAACTACTAACATTAGCTGTTAAAGAGATTACAACACCAGACCATCTTACCTGCCTCCTGAGAAACCTATATGCAAGTCAAGAAGCAAAAGTCAGAACCCGACATGGAACAATGGACTGGTTCCAAATTGGGAAAGGAGTACATCAAGGCTGTATACTGTCATCTGTTTATCTAACTTATATGCAGAGTACATTATGCAAAATGCCAGGCTGGATGAATCACAAGCTGGAATCAAGGCTTCTGGGAGAAAAATCAATAACCTTGAGATAAGCAGATGACACTACCCCAATGGCAGAAAATGAAGGGGAACTAAAGAGCCTCTTGATGAAGGTGAAGGAGGGTGAAAAAGCTGGCTTAAAAATGAACATTCAAAAAACTGAGATCATGGCATCCAGTCCCATCACTTCATGGCAAATAGATGAGGTAAAAATGGAAACAGTGACAGAAACCTGGGCTCCAAAATAACTGCAGACAGTGACTACAGCCATGAAATTAAAGGTGCTTGCTCCCTGGAAGACAAACCTAGACAACATACTAAAAGCAAAGACATTACTTTGCCAACAAAGGTCCATACAAAGCTACGGTCTTTCTGGTAATCATGTACAGATGTGAGAGCTGAACACCAAAGAATTGATGCTTTCGAACTGTGATGCTGGAGAAGACTGTTGAGAGTCCCTTGGACAGGAAGGAAATCAAACTAGTCAATCCTAAAGGAAATTAACCCTGAATATTCATTGGAAGGACTGATACCCCAAATCTTTGGTCACCTGATGCAAAGAGCCAACTCACTGGAAAAGACACTGATTCTGGGAAAGATTGAGGGCAGGAAGAGAAAGCGGCAACAGAGGATGAGATAAGTTAGGTGGCATCATCAACTTAATAGACATGAGTCTGATCAAACTCCAGGAGATAGTGAAGAGCAGGGAAGCCTGGCGTGCTGCAGTCCATGGAGTCACAAAGTCAGACACAACTGAGTGACTGAACAACTGGATCCTTATCAGATAAATGTACGGTTTACAAATACTTTCCACCATTCAGAGGACACTTTCCTAAGTGTCCTCTGAATTACAAAAAATTTTTAATTTTGATCAAGTTCAATTTATCTTTTCTTTGGTTGTTTCTGAATCATTAACATGTGTGTGTGTATATTTCCAGCTGCACAATATAGCCCTCATTTTTTTTTTTTTAGTAGTTCAAGTATAGTTGATTTCCCTGATAGCTCAGTCGGTAAAGAATCTGCCTGCAATGCAGGAGACCCTGGTTCAATTCCTGGGTTGGGAAGATCTGCTGGAGAAGGGACAGGCTACCCACTCCAGTATTCTCAGGCTTCCCTTGTGGCTCAGCTGGTAAGGAACCGACTGCAATGTGGGAGACCTGAGTTCAATCCCTGGGTTGGGAAGATCCTCTCGAGAAGGGAAAGGCTACCCACTCCAGTATTCTGGCCTGGAGAATTTCATGGACTATACAGTCCATGGGTCACAAAGAACTGGACACGACTGAGCAACTTTTACTTCATATAACTGATTTACAATACTGTGTTAGTTTTAAGTGTACAGCAAAGCGATTCAGTTTTACATATATATATATTCAGATCATTTTCCATTATAAAGTATTACAATATATTGAATATAGCTCCCTGTTCTATACAGTAAATCCTTATTGCTTTATGTGGTTTGTATCTGTTAATTTCATACTTTTAAGTTATCATTAACTTTATTTTTTCTATTTACCCTATTGTATGGAGCCTATCAGCTTCCAGATGTCAGTTTCTTGCTTCAGCTGTCAAGTCTTGCAGCAGACAGTGTTGCTTTGGGGAATTCTGAAGGTAAGAGTCTCAAGACAAGTGGTCCTGGAAGCTGTTAGGGCCTCACCTAAAAACTCCTCAACCCATGCCAGCTGTCTATGAGCCCCAAGGTTCCAGGCTGGCAGGCTAAAACTTTTTACCAAGTCCAAGCTCATAATGCTCATGGCGTGACAGATTAATAAACTGAGAGACAAGTTGTTGGGGCAAGGAATAACAACCTTATTTGCAAAACCAGCAGGCCACAAAGGTGGTAAAACTAGAGTCCCAAAGAACCATCTTCTGTATTATTAACTTTTAAGGAAAGACTAGGGGCAAAAACTTACTAGGCTACCTACTATAGAAGGGTAAGTTGTTCAGACTTGCAATAAGCAAAGAATTGAGCTTGCCATTCATTTCAATCAGGAAGTCCCACTGAAGAAAACACATTCACTTTATCTTGGTGGAAGGCAGGAAGAAAGTTATTCATTTCTAAGTTTTTAATTAAGTGGATTTTCAGATGAGTATTTAACTTTTGAATGCCTAGTGGCCAATAAACTGCAAAGAAATGAAACCCTAGTCAGATCTGTATGTTTTCAGGGATATTTGCCGTAACAGCTAAATTTTCAGTCTTTATTAGAATTGGAAATGTTTTTCCCAAGCTAAGCACATTTAAAATGCATTTTTAAAAGATTTTCAAACTAATACTTTTTTGAATCAAAATTAAAGACCAGTATGATATAACCTCAATGATCCATTATTGCTTGACAAATACTAGATAATACATATTTCAAAATAATTAACTGAGATTATATAGCTGACAATGTAATAATCCCAAAGAATCAACTGTGATTAATAGTAATTTTTCTAATGAAAACAACAGAAAAACTAGCCATTAGTGTCCTGAAAATGAGAAGTGGCACCACCCCACCTCTCCCTGTTTTACATTCAGTGTGGTATATACTCTATTATATATTGTCAATTTCTGCCCCAAGAGTCCACTTCTACAGTTTCTTTATTTCCTTCCTATGTACAGATTTTTAAAATGTTAAATGCATTTTCATTAATTGCCATAACCATATGACCCCCCCCATAACCTGTTCATGTGGTGATTTAAGTAGCTTTTTCTTATATTAAAGAATCTTAGGTTCTTGGAATAACTCAACTAGGTCATGTTATATTCTTTTTATGTATTTCAGGGGTAGGGTTAGGGTTAGGGTTAGGGTTAGGGTTAGGGTTAGTAGTCTTTTGGTTAAAACCATGGCATCTATGTTCATAGAGAGGAGATGGCCTCTAATGATTTTCTTTACTGGTACTATCTTTAGGGATTTGGATCATTTTAACCTGGCCTTAGAATGAATTAGGTATGCTACCCTCTCTTACTAGTCTCTAAAATCCTGTGTAAAAGATGTATAGAACAGTCTTTTGGACTCTGTGGTTGAAGGAGAGGGTGGGATGATCTGAGAGAATAGCATTGAAACATGTATATTATCATATGTGAAACAGAACACTAGTCCAGGTTTGATGCATGAGACAGTGCTCAGGGCTGGTGCACTGGGATGACCCAGAGGGATGGAATGGGGAGGGAAGTGGGAGGGGGGGTTCAGGATGGGGAACACATGTACACCCACGGCTGATTCATGTCGATGTATGGCAAAAAACACTACAATACTGTAAAGTAATTAGCCTCCAATTAAAATAAATAAATTAAAAATAATAATAAAATATATAAATAAAACCCTGTGTGAAAAACCTTAGTTGAATTTTCAGCAGAAAAACAAACAGAAAAGAACACCTCCACTACCTTTCTTTACTTTGTCAACTAACTTCCTGATTTAAAATTTTTGGGGGTTTAAAAAGCTTTGAGTAGTGATGGCTGCACAACAAGGTGAGTATATTTAATGCCTCTGAACTGTATACTTAAAAACGGTGAAAATGGTTAACTATGATGCTATGTATATTTAACCACAATTTTTTAAAAGAAAGAGAAAAGTAAAAGGAGAGAAAGAGGAAAGGGGGGTAAATGAAAGTGAAAAAAGAAGTAGAAAAGATGGACACCTGCAAACAAACAAAGCAGTCTGAGCACCTGCTGGCAGGCAAAATTCAAGAACAGCCTGCTGGGAGGCAGGCACGGTTCACTCAGCAGCAAAGCAAGGACCTGCAGAGGGCACAGGAGGCAGGGCAACCCTGGAACAGTAACATGACCCCCACCAAGTCCTCATACAGAGTTTTGTCTCTAATCTAAGATGTGGGGTTACACAAGGATGTCCTCCACACTTCCTAAGTTGGGTTGCATCTAAATGTCACTGTATTTCCATACCAAGGGCGCCTTCAAGAAAGAAGAGTTAAGTTTCCTTCATACCATGTAGGTCAAGATCCTCTTAAAAATGGAATTAAGCTGACAGCAATATTTGAGATTTGGTTAACAGCAAACCAATATATCACTACCGCAGAGAAAAAAATACAACAAAGATGCTTCAAGGCAAAGACCATGAGAAATCCAGTGTGCCTCTTGGCTTTGCAGTTCTCTTAAGAATATTGTTAAGTGTCTGAAAAGCACATTTTCTTTTCCAGAAAATACCTTTGAACATAATTCCAAAGCAATAAAGTGTGTTCAGTCCAGCTTCTAAATTTATAGCTATAAATGTGAATTATAAGATGTGCGTGTGTGCTAAGTGACTTCGGTCTGGCTCTCTGCAACCCCAGGGACTGTAGTCTGCCAGGCTCCTCTGTCCACGGGATTCACCAGGCAAGAAAACTGGAATGAGTTGCCATGACCTTCTCCAGAGGATTTTCCTGATCCAGGATCGAACCTGTGTCTCTTAAGTCTCCTGCACTGGTAGCTGGGTTCTTTACCACTAGCACCACCTGGGAAGCACATAGTACTTCTTTAATGTGTAAACTTGGGGGACAGATTGTTCAAAAAGTGATTGAAACTAAATAAGCTCTCCTGAAAATAGTTCTCATGAATATAACAAGCACCACTGAATGTAACTGTATTCCACACGGATCCAGTTTATGTACCATACCTTGTGTATTTTCATAGTGATGACAATCTATAGCAATGGTTCACCATGAAAAATTTTCAACAAGGATTTGCTGAATGGATGAATGAGAATGAAGCCTTAACTGGAGTCTGTTTTGGTAACAAGAAGATGGCAACATACGCTAAAATCTATTTTTTTTTAGAACTATCATGGCCTTAACTTGATTGCTTCTACAACAGAATAAAGTCTAATATCTTTGGAATTCAACATAAGACCCATTAGATTTTCCCCCAGAAAAAAATTAAGTGAAAGGGAGGAAGGAATACTTTCCTATGCCAGAAGCAAATTCTCTCATGATGCATGGCTTAAATCAAATCTCAGCCAAGCTCAAAAGCCCCCACCTCAGTTTACTCTCAAGGGTCAACAGAAAACTGAGATGAAATATTTCTATTTTTATAAAACTGATTTCCCTTTATTTCAGGGAATATGGGATAAGGTCACTTACACATGATTTTTCTCATTCTTTTCTGCAGTGTTTCACCTAGCATAACATACTTGTTAGGGCAGCCAAGTGCTACAAAAAAGAAAGACACTACACAGGCAGTGATTCCTATAGAAATATGTTGGAAGTTGAATCACATCCCCCCTACAAATTATATGGTGAAGCTCTAACCTCTCATACCTCAGATTGTTACCTTCTTTGCAAATATAGTTAGCAAAGATGAAGCCATGCTGGGGTAGGGTGGGCTTTAACTCATTATGACTGTTATCCTGACACAAAGACGAGTGGCACAGAGACCAGCACACAGGGACAACATGTGTGAAGACTGGAATCACGCTACCAGGAGCCAGAGGAGGCACCCGGGGCAGCCACCTCCCGAGCACCTTCAAAGGGAACACAGCCCCTGCCGACGCCTGGAGTTTGGACCTCTGGCATCTAGAACTGAGAGACAATGCCTGTTGTCCTAAGACTCCAGCTGGCTGTACTCTGTTACTGCAGCCTCGAGCAGACTAACCCAGACAGTAAGAGGCTAATGTGCACCACCTAGCCTCACACTGCACTTCAGATCCAGCTTCTCATCTTATGGCTGTGGCCACAGGGGCCTGGTCTCCTGACTTCGGGCTCCATCTCTACCTGCTTCAGCTGCCAAACCCACCACAACATCAACCTTTCAAAGGCGCCAACTTCTTCGCACCACTTGTTAAGAAGTCTCGTAATGACGCACCACGTCCGATAGGAAAAAGCTCAGATTCTCCTGTCTCAAACACAGGCCTCTCTCCCCTAAGCTGGGTCCAACTGGGAGGCAAGAGTTTCTGAGAAACCCTAAAAGATACAACCATTACTCCTGAAGACATGCTCCCTCCACTGTTTGCCACTCTCTTGCTTCACCAACCTAAATCCTGATCATCCCGTGAAGACAACTGCCAAGACCTGCCTTCGTCTTGAAACTCTCTATACTCACAATAAATAAAGGCTACATCTCTGGCCCCTCTGCCTCTGCCACTTGAATCAGGCATTCTGTACTCATCAAATACTGCCTTGCACAGTTACCTAGCATCTTAAAAGTACACACTTTGATTCCTCTGCTGGACTATGAGCTCTGTAAGGACAGAATTTATGCTTTACAACTTTGGGGTATTTCTCAAAGCCAAAGACAAGGCCAAGCATATTAAACGTAAGTTCCAAATTCTTGTTAACGATTAAACATATATTTTAAATTCTTAGAAATGTTTATTTTGGCTTTCCCTTCGACTGGGGATTTTTAAATGGAACAAATATACAGATTTCATATAATCTTAATGCTTCCACATATATCTGAATAATTTAAAACTTAGAAAGAACAGGAGGAAAAAAGTCCTTAGGACGTTTAGTCCCAAGTTACTTACCATTCTTCATCACTACATTGGACCAGACATTGGCATTCAAGGCTTGAACAATTCGCTTCACTCCTGTAGATTCTGGGAAGTCATCTAATCAGGGAGGGGAAAAATATTTATATATACACACACACTTACACATACTCACACACACATAAATATTTATATATATTCATCCCCAGTATTCATGGAGGACTGGATCCAGGACTCTCTCCCCATCATGGATACCAAAATCTGCAGATGCTCAAGTCCCTTATATAAAATGGCTTAGTATTTACATAAAATCTACCCGCCAATCAATCCCTGGCAATGGAAGAACCTCTGGAGAAGGGCACGGCAACCCACTCCAATATTACTGCCTAGAAAATCCCATGGACAGAGGAGCCTGGCAGGCTGCAGTCCACAGGGTTGCACAGAGTTGGACACGACTAAAGTGACTTAGCACATAATCTACCTGCATCATCCCATAAACCTCTTTTCCTCCCATATACTTTAAATCATCCCCTGACTACTTATAATACCTCATACTATGTAAACTTTCTGGAACCCTCTGGATGTTTTTTTTCCTGAACATTTTCAATGTGCTGTTGGTTGAATCTACGGATGCAAAACCCTTAGATACAGAGGGTATATCTAGGACTGTGGGCCACAGTCCACACTCTAAAATAACTGACAATTATCTTGCCTATTTAGTTGTTATTTCACACTATAACTTATGTAAAAAGAAAAAAAAAAAACTAAGAAAATACAAAGCTTAGAGCTCCTGATAAGAATATTCTAGAAACTGGAGAGTGAACAAGATGGCAGAGGAGAAGGATGTAGAGCTCACCTCCTTCAACAAATACGTCAAAAATATATCTACACATGGAACAATTCTCACGGAACACTTACTGAACACTGGCAGAAAAACTCAAGATTTCTGAAAGGGGAAGAAAATTTCCACATAACCACGTAGGACAAAAGAAAAGGAAAAAAGAAAGAGAAAGGAGTCAGGACAGGACCTGCATCCCTGGAAGGGAGCTATGAGAGAGAAAAGCTTCTAATACCTGGGAAGGCCCCACGCCAGCAGAGAGCTCAGCCAGGACAGAGTGGGAGCTTTGGAGCCTCAAAGGAGAATGCAGCAAGTGGCTGGAGAAGGCAAACCAGAGACCTACACAGACAGTAGATGCGGCTGCCCTGCGCTGGCCAGTCTGAGGCATGTGTCTGCCAGTGCAGGTGGGCTGGGTGCTGCAGATCAGGCTTCAGAGGTCAAACTCGGGGAGTGCTGGGGCTGGCTGTGCAGAGAGGGCCCGAAAGCTTGGACTATGGCACGCCCACAACCAAAGGTGCATGAGGAAGAAGCCTGGACCCGCCACAGAGGCAAGCTGCCACTGGAGGGCCACGCAAAGGGAGAGGCAGGACTGCTTTAAGAGCCTCTTTCCCTGCACACACGGTCTCAGACTTCAGGACACTGCCTATGCAAGCTCTGGGGGCAACACAAACCACTACGGGCACAGAGAGAGCCAAGAGCAGGCGCCGATCACTGCCCCTGCCACTGCGGGACCTAGGAGTGCACAGGAGCTGCCGCCATGGGCCCTGGGAGTGGGTATCAGCCAGTGCTGCCATCGGCCTGGGAGAACACACGAGATACAGCATCTGTGCACCCGTTAGCAAGGGGGTAACAGCCAGCACATGCTGAGGAGGGGTGGAAGGCATCCACATAAAAGCAGCCCTTGCACTGAAAACATTAAACCCACACAAGCTATACAGAGACACTCCCACAAATGGCCTTCCAAGACCTCAGTATGAAAGTTTCCCCTAAACTCAGAGTAAGAGAAATATATGCATAATGAAGATGCAGAGGAACCATTACCAGTTAAAAGACCAAGATAATTTCCCTAAAAGAACAATTAAACAGACCTCTTCAGTGTAACAGACTCCAAGTTCAAAAAATAGGTAATGAACATACCAGAGGAATTAAGAAAGGCTATCAGAAATGCATATTACTGTAAAACAAAAAACTAGAAACTATGAGGAAGAGGCAAGAGAATTAGAAAGTTCATTTGCCAAGACTAAAACTAAGATAAAGGCAATGACTAGCAGAATGAAAAAGTGATCTGGAAAATAGAATAATGAAAATCACCCATTCAGAACACAGTAGACAGAAAGCCAAATGAAAAAAAAAGTGAAAATAATATAAAATACCTATGGGATAACATGGGCTTCCCTGGTGGCTCAGCAGTAAATTCTCTGGCAATGCAGGAGACACAGAAAACGTGGGTTCAATCCCTGGGTCGGGAAAATTCCCTCAAGAAGGGCACTGCAACCCACTCCAGTACTCCTGCAGGGAAAATCCCATGGACAGAGGTGCCTGGCAGGCTATGGTTCATGGGGTTGCAAAGAGTTGGACACGACTAAAGCAACTGAGCACGCATGCATGGGATAACACAAAATGTGCCACTCTATGATAACAGGGACTTCAGAAAGACAAGAAAGAGAAAAGGGAATTGAAAATGTGTTTGAAGAAATTATGGCTGAAAACTTTCCAAGCCTAAAGAAGGAAACAGATATCCAGATACAGAAAGCACAGAAGTTTCTGAACAAAATAAATCCAGACAGACCTATACCAAGACATATTATAATCAAAATGGCAAAAGTTAAAAATAAAGAGAAGATTCTAAATGCAGTAAAAGAAAAGCAGAGTTCATTATAAGGGAACACCCATAAGGTTATAAGCTGATTTCTCTACAGAAATAATGCAGACTAGGAGGGAGTGGATAAACATATTTAAAGTCCTAAAAGGGAAAAATGTGCAACCAAGAATGCTCTACCTAGCAAGAATATCATTTAGAAGAGAAGGAGAGATAAAGAATTTCTCAGACAAGGAAAAATGAAAAGAGTAATACTAGACCTATTCTAAAAGAAATATTAAGGTCTTCTCTTATTATAAAAGAATCGAGAAGATATAGGAAAGAGAAAATCACAACTGTAAAGTAAATCATTTAAATAAGCCAGTATACAGACCAAAAAGGAAAAAAAAAAAGGCTTTAAATCTATTTATGAAAGCAATGATAAATGTAAGGAATACAAAAGGATAAGCATGAAGATGTAACTGAGGACATCAAAATGATAAAATGCAGGGGAGGAGAGTAAGAAAATACAGATTCTTTCATTTGAGCCTATATGACTACTAGTCTAAAAGCAAAGAGACACAGGAAGGGGTTAACATACTTGAAAAACAGGGTAACCACAAATCAAAAACATACAACAGATACACAAAAACCAAACAGAAAACACAAGCATAAAATAAAGGGAAATCATCAAACCACAAAATGAAAAACAAAGAGACAAAGAAGAAACAAAGAATCAACTGGAAAACAAGGTTTAAAGTGGCATTAAATACATATTTACCAATAATTTCCTCAAATGTAAACACACTGTTCCAATCAAAAGACACACGGTGGCGGACTGGATTAAAAAAACAAGAGACTATGCCACCTACAAGGCACCCTTGTAGGCACTACAAGGCACCCTGCACTTCAGGGCAAAGAACACACAGACTGGAAGCGAGGGGATGGAAAACGATATATCATGCAAATGAAGACCACAAGAAAGCAAGAGTTGGCAATACTCATGTCAGACAAAACAGGCTAAGGCCTTTGACTGTGTGGATCATGATAAACTGGAAAACTCTTAGATGGGAATACCAGGCCACCTTACTTGCCTCCTGAGAAACCTGTATGCAGGTCAAGAAGCAACAGTTAGAACCAGACATGGAACAATAGACCAGATCAAAATTGGGAAAGAAGTACGTCAAGGTTGTATACTGTCACATTGATTATTTAACTTATATGCAGATTATATTATATGAAATGCCAGGCTGGATGAGTCACAAGCTGGAATCAAAATTGCCAGGAAAAATATCAACAATCTCAGATATGCAGATGATACCAGAGGAGAGTGAAAAAGACAGCTTAAAACTCAACATTCAAAAAAACTAAGATTATGGCACTTGGTCCCATCACTTCATGGCAAATAGAAGGGGCAAAAGTAGAAACAGTGACAGACTTTACTATCTCTGATTCCAAAATCACTGCAGATGATGACTGCAGCCATAATGAAAAGATGCTTGCTCCTTGGAAGAAAAGCTATGACATACCAAGACAGTATATTAAAAAGCAGAGACATCACTTTGCTGAGAAAGGTCCATATAGTCAAAACTATGGTTTTTTCAGTAATCATGTACCGATGTGAGACCATAAAGAAGGCTGAGAGCTTAAGGACTGATGCTTTTGACCTGCGGTGCTGGAAAAGACTCTTGAGATTCCCATGGACAGCAAAGAGATCAAACCAGTCCATCAATCCTAAAGGAATTAACCCTAAATATTCATTGGAAGGACCGATACTGAAGCTCTAACACTTTGGCCACCTGATGTGAAGAGACTACTTATCGGAAAAGACTCTGATGCTGGGAAAGATTGAGGGCAAGAAGAGAAGCGGGCGACAGAGGATGAGATGGTTGGATGGCATTAGTGACTCAATGGACATGAGTTTGAGCAAACTCTGGGAGATACTGAAGGACAGGGGAGCCTGGCGTACTGCAGTCCATGGGGTCACAGAGAGTCAGACACAACTTAGTGACCCAACAACAATAATCTCTGAGGAACACAGACGTAAAAGTTCTCAAAAAATATTGGCAAACTGAATCCAACAACACATAAAAAAGATGATACACCATGACAAGTGGGATTCATCCTAAGTTCACAAGGATGGTGCAACATATGCAAATCAGTCAATGTGATACACCACCTCAACAAAAGATAAAAACCACACGATCATCTCGATAGATGCAGAAAAACTACCTGACCAAATACGACATCCATTCATGATAAAAACTCTTACCAAAGTATAAAAGGAACACATCTCAATATTATAAAAGTTATTTATGACAAACCCACAGTCAATGTAATATTCAACAGTGGAAGGCTGATAGCCTTCTCTCTAAAATCTGGAACAAGGAGGCCCACTATCATCATTTCTATTCAACACAGTATTGAAAGTCCAAGCCACAGCAACCACACAAGAAATAAAAGGTATCAAATTACAAAGGAAGAGGTAAAAATGTCATTATTTGTAGATGACATGATATCATATCAGAAAATCCTAAAGACTCCACACAAAAATTACTAGAACTGATAAACAAATTCAGCAACTTGGCAAGATACAAGCATACAGAAATCAGTTGCATGTCTTTAAACAAACAATCTCATTTAAAATCACATCCAAAAAATTACTTAGGAATAAACCTCACCAAGGAGGTGAAAGACGTACTTACAGACTAGAAACTACAAAATATTAATAGAGGAAATTAAAGATGCAACCTAAATATCCACAGACAGAAGAATGGATAAAGATGTGGCCTACATACACAATGGAATATTACTCAGCCACCAAAAGGAATGAAATAATGCCATCTGTAGCAATATGATGGACCCATGTTGATTTGTATTGTATTTTAGATTCCACATATAAGTGATATCATATGGTATTTGTCTTTCTCTTTATGACTTACTTTGCTTAGCATGTTGTATTCTTTGAAGTCTGGGAGGGTTATGTGTGATATACACACATCCTTTTTTAATGTTCTTTAATGATGATTCAAAGATTGGAAAGATGCTCTTGGATTGGAAGATTTAATATTGCTAAAACAGCCATACTAAATTGGGAGACTGGGTTGATGTATACGCACTGCCATGTGTAAAACAGATAGCTAGTGGGAGCTCAGCTCAGTGTTCTGTGATGATCTAGATGGAATGGGGAAAGGTGGGGGTGGAAGAGAGGGCCCCGAGGGAGAAGATACATATACCTAGAGCTGATTCACTCCACTGTACAGCAGACATTAACACAACATTTTAAAGCAACCATACCCAAAAATGAAGGCCATCCTACCCAAGGCAATCTACAAATTTAATGCAATTCCTATTAAATTACCCATGGCATTTTTCACAGAACCAGAAAAATTCTAAAATTTATACGGAAACCATAAAAGACCAGAATTGCTGAAGCAACCCTGAAAGAAAAGAACAAAGCAGGAGGTGTAACATATCTACAAAACAAAAACAGACATAGAGAACAGACCTGTGGTTGTCAAGGGGGTGGGAGAAGGGATGGAGTGGGAGGTTGGGGTTAGTGAAAGCAAACCGTTACATACAGAATGGGTAAACAAGGCCCTACTGTATAGCACAGGGAACTAAATTCAATATTCTGAGATATTTTCTGCCACAATTTAGAAGAATATAAAATAGCATGTATTGGCACAGAAACAGAAATATGGATCAATGGAATAGAATAGAGAGACCAGAAATAATCCCACACACTCATGATCAATTAATCTTCAACAAAAGAGGCAAGAATATACAATGGGGAAAAGACAGCACTCTTTTCCCAAGTGCTGCTGGGAAAGTTGAACAGCCACACATAAAACAATAAAGCTAAAATATACCCTCTCACCATAAACAAAAATAAATTAAAAATGGTTTAAAGATCTAAATATAAGACAAGACCCCATAAAACTAAGAAGAGACCATAGGCAAAACATTCTCTGACATAAATCATTTTATGTCATAAATCTCTGACATAAAATCAATGTTTTCTTAGGTGAGTCTCCTAAGGCAATAGAAATAAAAGCAAAAATAAACAAATGGGACCTAATTAAACTTATAAGCTTTTCCAAAACAAAGGAAACAAAACAAAAAGACAACCTACAGAATGGGAGAAAATATTTGCATATGATGTAACTGACAAGGGCTTCATTTCCAAAATGCATATACAGTTCATACAACTCAACAGCAACAAAAAAACAATCAAAAAACGGGCAGAAGACCTAAATAGACTTTTCTCCAAAGAAAACATACAGATAGCCAACAGGCACATGAAAAGATGCTCAACATCATTAATTATTAGAGAAATGCAAATCAAAACTACAACAAAGTAGTATCTCACACAAGTCAGAATGGCCACTGTTAAAAAGTCTTCAAATAGCAATTACTGCCATTAGAGAGTGTAGAGAGAAGGGAACCCTCCAACACGGCTGGTGGGAATGCAAACTGGCAGAGCCAGTTTTCTGGTGAAAAACAGAATGAAGGTTCCTCAAAAAACTAGAAATAGACTAATCTTATGATCCATCAATCCCACTCCTGGGCATATACTCAGACAAAACTATAATTCCAAAAGATACATGCAAACTTATGTTCACAGCAGCACTATATACAATAGCAAAGGGTCAGACACAACTGAGCAACTAAGCACAGCACATACATATAACACACACAACTGAATCACTCTGTTGTACAGCATAAATACAACACTGTAAATCAACTATGAAAAGTGTTAGTTGCTCAGCTGTGTCTGACTCTTTGCTACCCCATGGACTGTAGCCCCCTGTCTATGGGATTCTCCAGGCAAGAATACTGGAGTAGGGTGCTATTCCCTTCTCCAGGGGATCTTCCCAACCTAGGGCTCAAACCTGGGTCTTCTGCATTGCAGATTCCTTACCATCTGAGCCATGACTTTAATTAAAAATATATTCTAGAAACTAAATTAAATAAACACACAGTATAAAAGGTTTATATAGTAAAGTCAATCTCATTACCTCACCAATGAAATTCACTCATATTCTTCTGAAAATGTTAGTTTCCATCAATTACACAATCCTGGGATAGTACTAGAAATACCAAACTTGGCTATTCATCAACAATGAGTTTCCTAAGGGCAGGAAAGGTCCTCTTGGTATGCTATAAAATCCAGTAAATGCCCCAACTTTTCCTCATCGGGAACCATACAGTGATAATTATTATTTATAACAGATATCTAGATAACAATTTCTTGATGAGAAACAGCTTAAGAGTGAGAAGTGAAATTACTATAACCATAAGTGTAAAAGATAGGCAAAAGGTCATTTAAAAAAAAAGAAAGAACCACATATGCCAACAATTTAGTCTAATTAGTTCAGTATCGGTACTATCTTGCTTCTGGAACTTGACACTAAAAATAATGGGGCAGTAATCCTAGTTAGCATACCAATAATAAGGCAGTATTCTTATCTACAATGTAGATATGAGTGTGCACAAAGGAGATGAAAATCCTTCAGCTGCATTTTACAATACTCATGTGGAAAATAGCAGCAGAATCTAAAAGTTTTCATGTGGTTTAAAAAGTTTTTTTAAGAGTTTACAGAGCACAGTCCGTACAGAACCTGTCTCCAGTGGCCTGGCCCAGTCCTGGGTGGTTTAATGGGAACAACACAGAATTAGAAGTCACACGATCTGAATGTGAAGCTAGGCTCTGTAGCTTATTAGCTATTTGATTAAGGGCAAATCACTCATGCTATTCTCAAAGAAAAGTGGGGATGACATCACTCTGTGTACCTTTCCCATGGAAAAGATGCACTGGAACTGATGATCCACTGGTGTAACCTTCCCCTCTAAACTGGAAACTCCTTGAAGGCAGGAGTCATGTCTTACTGAATTCATTATTCTCGCTACTTAAACTAACATAGTGCCTGAAAGACAAGAGGCATTCAGTAAATGATGAAATGATGAATCGTTTAAATACCATCCCACCAACCTAACAGAAATATAGGAGGGATTAAATGGGAAATACTCAACAAAGACAAGTTTATCACCATCAGTGTTTAAATGAAGAAATAAAAGTGATGTTTATCTTAACTTTCAGTGATTCAAGTCTTGAAAGAATAACTAATACTTCAGATGATATATAACCAGGAGCCAAAAATATGATCAGAAATAAAGAGCTAGAATCAATAAGATTAATTTAATACAAACATAAAGTCTCATATTGATGTTTGAATAATACATGTCAATAAACGAGAGGGTATATGTGGGAAATGATGAGGGTATATGGGATGAAGATACATGGGAAAAAACAATGAAGGTATATGGGAACAATACAAGCCAATAAACGGAAGCGTATATGGGATAATACATGCCGATAAATGGTGAGGGTATACGCAAACAACTGGCCTTGAAACATTCTAGGCAGGTTTTAGCTAATTTACCTACAGACAATATGCTGCAATCTACTTTTAGGCTCAGTTAGGGACTTCCCTGGCGCTCCAGTGCTTAGGACTCCACATTCTCACTGCCATAGGCCAGGGTTCGATCCCTGGTCAGGGAACTAAGATCCTGCAAGCCACACGGTGCAACCATTAAAAAAAAAAAAAAAAGACTCGTATATAAGACACAAAATTATAATAAAATAACAAGATTGAATAATTTTTTAAAAAAAGATTATGCTGAATATAAGAACATTATTCACTACGGTTAATTTAGGTTGATGTACAGCAGAAACCAGGCTTTGCTGGTGGCTCAGATGGTAAAGAATCCATCCGCAATGCGGGAGACCTGGGTTCGATCCCTGGGTTGGGAAAATCCCCAGGAGGAGGGCATGGCAAACTACTCCAGTATTCTGGCCTGGAGAATCCCCATGAACAGGGGAGCCTGGTAGGCTACAGTCCATGGGGTTGCAAAGAGCTGGACATGACTGAGTGACTACGCATGCATACACACATAGCAGAAACCAACACGATATTGTAAAGCAATTATCCTCCAATTAAAAACAAATAATTTTTTTTTTAAAAAGGAACATTATCCAGACAAGGGGTAAGGGAGCAGCTTAACAAGATAAAGGAGCAGAGATTCCAAAATGAAAACAGATAAAGAAAATGACTTAAATGTTGATTCTCAAGGACAAAAGGAAAAAGAGAGCATTCTTGTGCCAGAAGTAAGCGATCACACACAGGCTAGCGTGCAAAACAGGGCACAAGTTTCAAGAACTCTAGAAAAACATGGGAGAGAAATTATACTTAATTTTCAATATTCTAAAAAATGTAAAGGGAGAAAAATTAGCCTTTTCATTTCATTTTTGTCCTCTTTTTCTCTGGTAGGGCTTTATTCCTGAAGGTAACAATATTTTGGAAAAAATTCTAAGTCAGAATATAGAAAAATGTTTCTTAATTTCCTTTTTTAAAAACAATACGTTTCATATAATGATTACTTTTAGCCTCTCCATGCACTTTAATTCAAGTTGGCTGCCCTACTTAGAATGTCTTTTGCGACAACAAGCACCTTCCCACCAGTCCTCTAGCTCTAAATCCAGTACCTTCTCTATTTCTTTCCCATGGAGCAGCTCACAAGTGCGATTTCACAGTGCCAATGCATTCTTTGAATTTCTGAAGCGAAATAACCTCTCTGACCTCTGAAACACCATAGCACCATTACATGTATTTTTATAATACTTGGGAAGTTCCAAGGTACTCAGTAATTTGTATAAAAGTTTCATCTCTTGTATCAGATTATAAGGTTTTGGAGGCCCAAACTGTCTTATCTTGGAAGACGCCACAGTAGCGAGCACAGCTGTACTTGGAAGGAAAAAACATGAGAAGACGAATGGGGGAAGGGGAAAAAAGAGAGGAAAGAAATAGAAGGTCCAAAATACAGTAGAAGGAAGGTAAGTACAGAGTTACCCACCCCAGGGGAGGGGGACATTCTGGGTCTATCTGTGGTTTCAAACACCCAAAAGACGCACAAATAGTACTGACAGGCCCCCGAGGGTCCCGAGGAATTCAGCCTCAGGTTACTAGGAATTCAAAATAAGAAAAATAAACTTTGTAACTATTTATGAATATAGGCCAAACCCTCCTTTTTTGGCAGGAAAGAAAGGATAAGAGATTGGGGAAATGACTAACATTTAAGGTAGAAATCTCTATCCATAAGAAAAACAAATATTTCAAAAGTCCTAAAATGGGTAGTAAAACCAAATAAATGGATTATTTGATTAACAGTCAGACTACATCAATGGATTCTGCATAAACCTTTTCAAAAAGCTAGGGAAAACTAATGTGTTTCAAATATCACTTTGATTCTTCTTCCTTGAATTAAAATAATCTCTCACCTCAATCCAAAATCTGTTTTCCCCAGACATAAATATACTTACCATCTTCCTCAGGCAACTCTTCTGGACTAAGTTCTACCAATTCAAAGCCATGTTTGATACACCACTCTTGAGCTTTCTGTCGGTTTACACCTAAAATAACATGTAAAAGATTCTTTATAAGCAAAAAATAAATAAATAAAACATGAATATTGCTGCAACACTCTCCACAATCTCAAAGTGTTAACTTTCAGTGTCAATGTTACCCTAGAGGCATCCAAAATAAATTAATAAAAGAAGATGATTTTTCAAACCCCAAGTGTTCATTCTTAAAAAATAAAATGTAAATACTGTAAGGTTCTAAAGACAAAAAGCTGAAGATATTTTTGTAAGGTAGTAAAATCATACAAGACATACTGTTCATACAAGACATACTGCTCTGAACTAATAAGGAAACCAACGTTTGTTTACCAAGGAATGGCAAACATAGGTACCACCTACTGGTGTGCCTTACCGTTTTCAGACACTCTATCGCAAACCAAGATCATCACCTCAGGTAACCATGACTCTGCCAGAGGAAGCCAGGAGGAAACACTATCAAGACCAGATTTCTAGAGGGATAAAAAATATACAAACAAAAACAGAGAGACATTAAGAGAACTCAGAAAATGCAAAGGGGAAAGAAAAATCACAAAAGAATTTTTTATTCAAGATCCAAGGAAAACAAAATCTTACTTGTGTGCTGTCAAAGTAAACCACAAATGCTTGGACAGACTCTGCAATCTCTGCGGTGACAAGAAATTTGTTTGGCACCACACACAGATTGATATCTGCTGAGTAGTATTTATTATCGATGGTCCAGGGATAAAACCTCACAGCATCGTTGGCGGTCACTTCCACAACAACATCTTCTGTTCCAAGAATATCTAAATAAATGACACATTACCATAGAAAGTGCAAAATCAATATACACTGGTTAAGCTTCTCAGTAAATTACCATATTAAAAAGGCATTTACTTCTGTTGCTTCTCTTTATGCAAGAATTTCAAAGTTTTCAAAGGGGATCCCATTTATTACGCTATTTTCTTCTTTGATAATTTGACTGTAATAGTAACATAATTTAATTAATTGGCATTTCTCTTTAAGAATATTAAAAACTAGGGAATTCCCTGAAGGTCCAGTGGTTAGGACCCTATGCTTCCAACTCAGGGGGCATGGGTTCAATCCCTGGTCAGGGAGTTAAGATACTACATGCCACATGGCGCAGCCAAAAAGAGAATATGAAAACTACTGTGATTAGATTAGATTATACTAGAGCACAAAATAGTCATCTAATGGAACCCCCACTAGAGCATGTGGAAGAGAAAAAATAAGTTACATTTATTTTATTGCTTACATACTTCAGGGAAGCTGGAAGACTAAGAAAAGTCAAGAATATTTAACTATGCTGTTACTTAGTGCAAGGTAAAAGGAAGATGGCAGCAAGGCTAACCATTAACAAAATGGAAGGGCTACACACAGTCCCTAGGCCAAACACTGACACATTAATTCAACTAATAAAACAACAGAATTGTTCAAATTCTTTGAAAGCCAATTCAAATTCTTGTTGACAAAGACACTTTTGGCAAATTTTAATATAAAAGAGCCAAGAAAATTAAATGATTTAAGAGAGAACCAAATCTTTCAGAAATTCATGTGCAGTAAGGGTATAACTTTTAAAATTGTTAGAGCGAAAGCCAAGTCAACGATGAACAAATACAGCTGCGGTCATGGGACCACTGGAGAGGTTTGCTTCTATAAAGTCACACAATATTTAGAACTGGAAGAGACATCAGAAACTGTTCTAACCCAAACTCCCATCTCTCATACCCAAATCCACAATCTTCATTTCATACAGATGTAGAAAATGAAGTTAGAGATCTAAAATGACATGCCACTAACTGGGTTATTACAAGAATATACAACAAAACGGCCACAAACTCCTTTTTAATCCATACTAAGATGAACATCTAAATGGGCCTCCCAGGTGGCTCAGTGGTAAAGAATCTGCATGAAATGCAGGAGATGGAGGTTTGATCCCTAGATCAGGAAAATCCCCTGGAGAAAGAAATGGCAACCCACTCTAGTATTTGTGCCTGGAAACTTCCAAGGACAGAGGAGCCTGGCAGGCTATATAGTTCATGGGGTCACAAAAACAGTTGGATATGACTTAGTGACTAAATCAACAACAAGATAAACATATAAAATATTCCTCAAGAAAAAGAACAAAGCAGGAAGGGCATAACCCTCCTAGACTTCACACAATATTACAAAGCTAGAGTAACCAAAATGGCATGGTACTGGCATAAAAATAGGCATATGGATCAATGGAACAGAAATGAGAGCCCAGAAATAAACCCACACAACTACAGTCAATTAACCTTTGACAGAGGGCAAGAACATACAATGGAGAAAAGACAGTCTCTTCAGCAAGTGGCACTAGGAAAGCTGGACAGCCACATGTAAACCAATAAAGTTAAAACACATCCTCACACCATTAAAAAAAACTAAACTATGACTTACAGGCACAAATATAAGACACCATAAAACTCATAGAAGAGAACATAGGCAAAACACTCTGAAATAAATCGTACCAATGTTTTCTTAGATCAGTCTCAGGTCGGTTCAGTTAAGTTGCTCAGCTGTGTCTGACTCCTTGTGACCCCATGAACTGCAGCACGCCAGGCCTCCCTGTCTATCACCAACTCCCAGAGTCTACTCAAACTCATGTTCATGGAGTCGGTGATGCCATCCAACCATCTCATCCTCTGTCCCCTTCTCCTCTCGCCTTCAATCTTTCCCAGCATCAGGGTCTTTTCCAATGAGTCAGCTCTTCGCATCAGGTGGCCAAAGTATTGGAGTTTCAGCTTCAACATCAGTCCTTCCAATGAACATTCAGGACTGATTTCCTTTAGGATGGAAACTGGTTGGATCTCCTTGCAGTACAAGGGACTCTCAAGAGTCTTCTCCAACACCACAGTTCAAAAGCGTCAATTCTTCGGCTCTCAGCTTTCTTTATAGTCCAACTCTCACATCCATACATGACTACTGGAAAACCCACAGCCTTGACTAGAAGAACCTTTGTTGGCAAAGTAATGTCTCTGCTTTTCAATATGCTCTCTAGGTTGGTCATAACTTTCTTTCCAAGGAGTAAGCGTCTTTTTATTTAATGGCTGCAGTCACCATCTGCAGTGATTTTTGGAGCCCAAAAAAATAAAGTCTGTCACTGTCTCCACTGTTTCTCCATCTATTTGCCATGAAGTGATAGGACCAGATGCTACGATCATAGTTTTCTGAATATTGAGCTTTAAGACAACTTTTTCTCTCTCCTCTTTCACTTTCATCAAGAGGCTCTTTAGTTCTTCTTCACTTTCTGCCATAAGGGTGATGTCATCTGCATATCTGAGGTTATTGATATTTCTCCCAGCAATCTTGATTCCAGCTTGTGCTTCATCCAGTACATTTCTCATGATATACTCTGCATACGAGTTAAATAAGGAGGGTGACAATATACAACTTTGACATACTCCTTTTCCTATTTGGAACCAGTCTATTGTTCCAGGTCCAGTTCTAACTGTTGCTTCCTGACCTGCATACAGATTTCTCAAGAGGCAAGTCAGGTGGTCTGGTATTCCCAGCTCTTTCAGAATTTTCCACAGTTTATTATGACCCACACAGTCAAAGACTTTGGCATAGTCAATAAAGCAGAAATAGATGTTATGCTGGAACTCTCTTGCTCTTTCGATAATCCAGCGGATGTTGGCAATTTGACCTCTGGTTCCTCTGCCTTTTCTAAAACCAGCTTGAACATCTGGAAGTTCACGGTTCATGTATTGCTAAAGCCTGGCTTGGAAAAATTTGAGCATTACTTTACTAGTGTGTGAGATGAGTGTAATTGTGTGGTAGTCTGAACATTCTCTGGCACTGCTCTTTGGGACTGGAATGAAAACTGACCTTTTCCAGTCCTGTGGTCACTGCTGCATTTCCAAATTTGCTGGCATATTGAGTGCGGCACTTTCACAGCATCTTCTTCTAGGATTTGAAATAGCTCAGCTGAAATTCCATCATCTCTACTAGCTTTGTTAGTAGTAATGCTTCCTAAGGCCCACTTGACTTCACGCTACAGGATGTCTGACTCTAGGTGAGTGATCACACCATTCTGGTTATCCAGGTCATGAAGATTTTTTTGTATAGTTCTTCTGTGTATTCTTGCCACCTCTTCTTAACATCTTCTGCTTCTGTTAGGTCCATACCATTTCTGTCCTTTATTGAGCCCATCTTTGCATGAAATGTTCCCTTGGTATCTCTAATTTTCTTGAAGAGATCTCTAGTCTTTCCCATTCTACTGTTTTCCTCTATTGCTTTGCACTGATCACTGAAGAAAGCTTTCTTGTCTCTCCTTGCTGTTCTTTGGAACTTGGCATTCAAACAGGTCTATCTTTCCTTTTCTCCTTTGCTTTTTGCTTCTCTTCTTTTCACAGCTATTTGTAAGGCCTCCTCAGACAGCCATTTTGCTTTTTTTGTATTTCTTAGATCAGTCTACCAAAGCAATAGAAATAAAAGCAAAAATAAACAAATGGGACCTAATCAAACTTACAAGCTTTTGTACAGCAAAGGAAACCATAAATAAAACTAAAAGACAGCCTACGGACTTAGAGAAAATATTTGCAAATCATGCAACTGACAAGGGCTTGATTTCCAAAATATACAAACAGTCCATATAAATCAACAACAAAAATAACCCAATCAAAAAATGGGCAGAAGACCTAAACAGATATTTCTCCAAAGAAGACATACAGGTTTCAAACACATGAAAAGATGCTCAACATCATTAATTATTAAGAAAATGCAAATCAAAACTACAATGACCACCATTAAAAAGGCTGTATATTACAAATGCTAGAGAGGGTATGGAGAAAAGGGAACCCTGCTATCCTGTTGGGAGGAATGTAAGTTGGTGCAGCTACTGTGGAAAACAGTATGGAGGGTCCTCAGAAAAATAAAAATAGAAATACCATATGTTTCAGCAATCCCACTCTTAGATATATAACCAGACAATACTATAATTTGAAAAGATACATGCCCCCCTATGTTCGCAGCAGCACTATTCACGACAATCAAGACATGGAAACAACCTAAATGTCCATCAACAGATGAATGGATAAAGAAGATGTGGTACATACGTACCACGGAATTCAGCCATTTTAAAAAAATGAAATGATGCCATTTTCAGTAATATGGACTAGAAACTATCCTACTAAATAATTCATGAGAAAAGACAAATACCATATGATATCACTCATATGGAGAATCTAAAATATGACAAAAGTGGGGGGATAGGAAGGAGAGGGACTGGGAGTTTAGGATTAGCAGATGCAAACTATCATATACAGGATGGATAAACAAGGTTCTACTATATAGCACAGGGAACTATATTCAATATTCTCTGATAGACCATAATGGAAAAGATTATGGAAAAGAATATATATATGTATAACTGAATGATGTTGCTGTACAGCAGAAATTAACATCATAAATCATCTATACTTTGACAAAATAAATTTAAAAAATATTTCTCAAATTCACTATTAGCAGGACACTGAAAACTAGAAGTTAAATTTAAAATTCCAGACCTAGGATTATATATTTGAGACATTGCTATAGTTTCTGCTCAACAAAGATATGTAGAAATTAGTTAGTCCCCAAACTGCTAGGAATAACATATAATATATAAAGCATGTATGTGCGAACATGCATTCTTTCATTAGTAAACTTCATCATGTGGTTACTAAAAAGAACTGGTCTGCTGAAAATAAAACTTTTAAATTATAAATCATTAAATTTCAAATAAACTTAGGAATTAACGCTTGCCAGAAGGCACATTTTGAAACTAACTTTCTAAAATTTTTCACCAAAACTAGAATTGTTATTTTCATATTAACAGAAAGTCTGTGCCACTATTTGAAAATCAGAGTTTACCCTGTCTCTTTAAGAAATCAGTAGCTCTTTCTACTTAATTTCTATCTCAAGTTAGAATCTTTTATTAATTATCAATAATGCCTTAGTGGTCCCATAAAAGACATTATGACAAGCACAATTAAGAAATAAGCAGCAGGAAGAACGCCTAAGTTACTAAAATCAGAGATTCTGCTTTGATATAAATGTTTCGCAGAAAAAAAAACCAAAAAGAACTCTTAGATCAAAGTCAATTTTGCATTCAAAACTAACATTTCAAACTTCAAGCAGGTGGTACAGCAATATGCCAATAAAAGCACATATGGAAGAATGCAAACTGAACCAAGGGGTGTAGCAAAAAAAAGTATAAACTGATTTTTTTTTTAAGGATAGGACAAGCCAACATATGGAATCAGTCTTCATTCATGGGTGATTTTTTAAAATAATGAATTGACTTTTTTTTAAACTGGGGAAGCTAAAGGAGTACAGTGATGAACTTACTGTTGTTAAGGGGAAGCAGAAGGAGCCAGGGACCAGTATTCCTACCAGCACCACAGCCAGTTCTTGATATTTCATAGATTGGCTGTAGTATTAGACACTGGAATACAATGTGGATTAGAAATTAAAATTAAATCAATGAGGATGTCATATACTTCACAAACTGCAATACAGAATATTTGGATCCATTTAAGGATGGTTCATTTTATTAACAAATGTCTAGAACACAAGAGGACAGTGTGTTACTAGAGCTCCTAAAATCCCAATTACACACTGTCACTGATTTTCAAACAAGAAGGTATTTACTTAATACGTAGAAAGAAGTTATTCCTTTCTCTTTTCTCTATATTCAGTTGAGAATAGAACCAATAAGTTGGAAAAATGAGTTTCACCTTTCAAAGATTTAGGAGCTGAGTGGGTTTTTTGTTTTCATTCTTTATGCTGCCTAAAACAAATTGATGGCTCAATTTACTTATCAGATTTTTTTTTCAACATTTTATGTCTAATCAGATACTTTCAGCAAGGCTGCATATGGGCTTTATTATCACCTCTGTGCCATATTAGAACTAGAGAAAGAAAAGTGAAGATTGGCTCATGCTAGTTCTTATACTCAGTATCATAATGTATAGTTTAATTTAAAAAATGTAAATGTCTATACTAAGTATAGCTTTTCTCCTTCATCTTGTATATTCCTTTTCAAATGTTTAACAAGTTTATTCTTCTCCAAATTAAAGCAAAAACCACTCAAATGCTCACACACATGGCTAAGAGTTTATGGAGATGGTCAGTATAATTCACTCATTTCCAGATAATAAAACTGACAACCAAAAAAAAAAAAAAAGGCCACCCGCCTAATAGGAGCAGAGCCTAAAACAGAATCCAGGTCACTAGCATCTCTCCTCCTCCACTGCAGTGCGTCACACACCACAGTACTTAGCATCTGAGCTAAGTCACATTCAGGTGTCCAACAGTCCTAAAAGCTAAAATCAACTATGGGCCTAAGTATCCTCTGCCTTTTCAAGAAAACCAAAAACAACAGCCAGAATGAGGATACCCAAAGTCATGAGGGGTACAACTAACGCATCAGAAAACTGTCTACGGGTTTGGGTATTTATACGTCAAAAATGAGTCACAGTGATCTTGTGGGAGTTTTTTGCCAGACAGACTTCCTAGAAAAACCTGCCATGGTCTCTCTTCTTTGCCCTGCGTGTATGCTAGGTTGCTTCAGTTGTGTCTGACTCTTTGTGACCCCATGGACTGTCGCCCACCAGGCTCCTCCATCCAAGGGATTCTCCAGGCAAGAACACTAGACTGAGTTACCATGCCCTCTTCCAGGGGATCACCCCAACCTAGGGATCGAACCCGTGTCTCTTAACACCTCCTTCATTGGCAGGAGGGTTCTTCACCACTAGTACCACCTGGGAAGCCCTGTACCCTGGGAAGCCCTGCACTCAACTGGATTTTGACAGAGTCAAAATGATGCACACACGCAATCAAGAGCAGCTTCTCCCTCCTCCTGGAGGATGGTGGCCTGTGTCATTCACATTTCCGGCAGCCACCTGGTGGAGCTGTAATACATCATTTTTAAAGAGACAAATACTAGGTGATTAATTGCTGGGTCTGTTACAAATGGTTTCACAGCTTAAAATAGTTAATTCGTAGTGCTTTTAGATGAGAAGTTAAATGTCAAATCGGTTCCAGTGGCAAGTATAAACCTTTCCCCCAGCTTTAAGCACAGTATAAATCTCCCTCCCTGGTTGAGAAACTTTCACAGCCATCATTTCTCCAGAAGCTCCTACCTACTTCTCACTTTTTGGGGCATTTATTTCCCCTACAGTCCCTCCCACATGGGGAGTCAGTGAAGATATTCAAGAGTTGAAGAGAACTGTAAGCCAAAGAAGTTTCAAGCCAGCAACTCAGACTCCCTCTTTTTGCTCCTCTTTGTACCACTTCCTGTCTTTTCTGATGTTCCTTCCCTCAGAAAAAAGTATAAATTTGAAAAGGAATCATGGAAGGAAGGAGGCAAGTAGCTTTCTGTGGTTTAGAATCAATAAGAGGTAATATTCTCTTTATCATGAACTAAGAAGCAGACTGAAGATCCAAGGCAAATTTCTCAAACAACACAAATATCCAATATGCATAAATACAACCTTTACCTTACTCCTTACTCCTTTTCTACTATCTACTCCAGCCAAAAAGACCAAATCAGTGCACTTGAGGAACTGATACTCTTTTAGATTATTCCTACCTCAGACAATTAAAGACACTTTTGATACCAGTAGAATTAACGGCCACTTAATTAATCATGATATTCTTTGCAAAGAGTTGTCCAGTGGTTAAATCATATTTTCCATGCCTTGAGGAAAGTGACAGCTGTCATTTCAAATCAAGATGATATCTTTCCAGAAAGCAGTACTCTTCTGAGAATACAATTAGTTTTATTCTTTCTCATAGACCTGAAACTGCCTTTGCAGCTGAGGACTGTAACCTCCACCCCCAACACCAGTGTCTTTCATGGTACACCCTACTCTGGGAACCCATAGTTGCTTCCCTTCCCCTTTGAGATGACAGTACTACTAACCTGAAAAGGCCAGGAAAAGGAGACAGCATAGACCTAGGGTCAGAGGGACCTGTATCTGCATGCTAGCCCTGGGTGAGAACGACAAATTAACCTCTCTGTGTGTCAGCTCCTCACCTGCAACAGGAGACAAAAACACTCCTCAAATGGCACCTTGAAGATTAAATAAAACGATGCACAAGAAGCGCAGGTGGGCACCGGGCACGGAGCAGGCCCTCAGTACAGTTCACGCCCTCCTCCTCAGCTCAGTTTCCTGCCCATGTGATAGCACTCCTGACTCTTCAGAGGATAAGTTACACCCGCGTTGAGGAGAGTGGGTAAGAAACATGACAATTGGGAAATAATCACCTCCCTTAAGCCACCCGGACCCCTCCCTCCCCAAAGTCAGCCTTCTTGAATTTTTCTTTTCCATTGTTACTGTGCAGACTCAGAGAGAAGTGAAAGCAATTAGGAAAATTATAGGAGGCAGCGGAGTCTGACGTCAGCTGAAGGGGAAAGCAACCATTATGAGAGAAAAGAATTGAGCAAAATGTGATTTGGGAAAATAGATGACAGCCAGGGTTTTCATTAACCAGCGAGAAGGAAAGACAGAAATCTTTAAAAATCATAATGGTTCCATGATGTTGCAACCAGTGACCATTTCATAACTACAATTTCATGAGAACATTGTATAAGGTGGGTGCTGCTCTGTCAAAAACTCTGTAGCCGTTATTAACTGCCAGATTATTCCCCAGTCACTAGGCGTAGCTCATACTGCTGCACTGGAAAGGGCCTTTGGAGTCTGTGTGCCATTTAAAGGTTAAAACTGCAAGGTTAGGGCTGGGACTTTACAGAGACAAATGTCGGGAAGTTCTTATCTGTGATTCTGTGAGTAATCATCCTGCAGCCTCCTGGTGCACATAAATGCAACATCTGTCTGCGTGTAGATGACAGCTCCATCAGTGGAGCGGTATTAAGGGACTGAGAAGAGGAACTGGACTGAGTTAAAGCGATATATGCCTGCTTTACCAAGAGTACAGCGATTCTGGTTTGCTTACAACACTTAATTACCTCTTCCTCACATGCTCCTCTCTGCTCACTCTCTAAATTCACATTTCCATATGCTTTGGGGCTTTTTGTATCACAGTGGAAAAGTTTTAAAAGTTGAAGCAGAGGAAATCCAACTCAGTCCTCCTCCTTTTCCTCAAGTTCACTTTCTTCCAATACCCATATCTTCGTGTTAAAATAGCTGGGAGTTTGGGATGGACATGTCCACACTGCTATATTTAAATGGATAACCAACAAGGTCCTATCCTATAGCACAGGGAACTCTGCTCAATGTCATGTTGAGGCCTGGAGGAAAATGGATACATGATATGGACGGCGCTCGGGGGAGAATGGACGCATGACATGTATGCTGAGACTCTTTGCTGTCCAACTGAAACTATCACAACACTGTTTATCAGCTACACCCCAATACAAAATTTAAAAGTTCAAAAAAAATTACTGGGGGGGGGGTGTTTCTGCTTGCCCATGAAAGAGTAATCTGCACAAAAGAACATAAAGAAGCTGGCAGACAGGGGAGAGAGATTATGGAGAAGTGACATAGGAGGACCAAGGAAGAACCACCAGCCTCTAAGTTTCATGGGCTTCTTGCAAAGACCACTTTATCATCCCAGAGGCACAGCTGACAGACAATTTCTACTTATATCTGGGGAAGTGACTTCTTTGAATTCCATTACTATTCTCATAGTTTGAGATACATATCTAAAGCAGTGATTCTTTACTGGGAGATGATCTTGTCTCCCAGGGGACATGTCGACATCTGGAGATGTTTTTTGGTCGTCACCACTAGGGAGATGCTACTGGCACCTAGTGGGCAGAGGCCAGGAATACAACGCACAGGACAGCCCCACACAACAGAGAGTCACTCCTACTCGGTCCAAAATGTCAGCAATGCTAACATTCAGAAACCCTAATTTGAAGCAAAAGAACATGTGGCACTGACTTAACTGTATTCATGAAACAAAACAGAAGCTGTGGAATGCACAGCTGGTTTTATTTTTTTCTTACAGAACTGAAGCTAGCTTTTTACAGCCAGGTACAATAACCTCCCACCACAGACATAAATGCCATTCATTTGCATCTGATCAAAAACCTATCTTAAAAGTATTCTTTAATTCTTTTAACCGTAAAAATTATCTGGCACTTAATCTTAGATGTTTTGAAAATAATTTATAAACAGTGGTTTTCTGAAGAACACATAAGCCTGAACAGGACAATTATGAGATGAAAATAATTTTTATACTCAAATGGTAATTTTCATAAACAAACAAGCATCAAGTAATAAAACTTCACACCAAAAATACTGATGTCAGCTCACATTGACAATAGAATCTGCAGCAGATGTTAACTTATTTTGAAAGAAGGTAAACATATTTGAGATGACCCTCCCAAAACAGAATAAATTAAACGAAGAACATTTATTCTGTAATCCCAGTATGCATGCATTGAGAATAAGCTTGGTCCAATGAAAAACATTACAAAAGTAATAGATCCAACATCCCAGTACCCAAAAGGTTCTTTAAAACAGACTAAAATCATAACTGGACAACACACAGTCAAAGGATCATAGAAAAAAAAACTATGATATCAATAAATAGGACTTTATCAAAATTTAAAAGTTCTGCATTTCAAAAGATACCACTAAGAAAACCAAATGATAAGCCACAGAATGGGAGAAAATATTCACAAATTATATACATGATAACGAATTTGTATCTTGGATACATAAAATACTCTCACAACTTATTAATAAGAAGATAAAGGTTTTTTTAAAGGGAAAAAAGCAATATATGGAAACAACCCAAGTGCCCATCAACAGACAACTGGTTTACAAACATGTAGTATATATATATAATGGAATATTACTCAGCCATAAAAAGAATGAAATATTGCTCATTTGCAGCAATATAGATGGACCTAGAGAATATTATACTCAGTGAAACCACAGGAAGTCAAATATTATACGATATAACTTATATGTGGACTCAAAAAAATAATAACGAATCTATATACAAAACAGAAATAGACTCATAGACATAGAAAACAAACGTGGTACCAAAGCAGGAAGAGGGGAGAGAAATTAGGAATACAGGATTAACAGATACAAACTACTATACATAAATAGATAAGCAACAAGATAGCACAGGGAATTATATTCAATATCTTATAATAACCTATAATGGAAAATTATCTGAAATATATATATATATATAACTGAATCACTTTGCTGTTGTTTAACACGACACTGTATTGTAATTCAACTATACTTCAATTTTTTTAAATGAGCAAAAGATCTGAATAAACTTTTGACCAAAGATATACGAATGAACTATATACACATGAAAAGATTCTCAACATCATTAGTTACTAAGAAAATGCAAATTAAAGCCACAATGAGACACTACCTCACCCCCACTAGAATGAAATTGAAAATACAGTTGAAAATACAAACAAAAACAACTGTTGTCAAAAATGTGGAGAAACGAACTCTCATACATTTTGCCCAGTGGCTCAGAAGTAAAGAATCTGCCTGTAATGCAGGAGATGCGGGTTGATTCCTGGGTCAGGAAGTTCCTTGCAGAAGGAAATGGCAACCCACTCCAGTTATCTTGCCTGGGAGAGCCCATAGACTGAGAAGCCTGGCAGGGTGCAATCCCTGGGGTCGCAAAAGAGCCGAACACGACTAAGAGATTCAACAACAACATACACTCCTGAAGGAAAGGTAAACTGATACAGCCACTCTGGAAAAGTCCTGTGGGTCCATAAAATAATACAGCAGTTTCTCAGAAAGTCCTTAATGGCATTCATGTTACTATTATTCTTAGCATTTGTTCATAATAGCCAAAAAGTGGAGACAACCAAATGTCTACCAACTGATGAATAGGTAAACAAAATGTGATCTAGCCATACAATGGAATACTAAGTACATGCTACAACAGGGATGAATCGCAAAAACATCAAGCTAAGTAAAAGAAGCCAGGCACAAAAGACCACATATTGTATGACTTCTTTTATATAAAATGTCCAGAAAAGGCAACTGTATAGTGGTGGGAAGTATGTTAGTGGTTGCCCAGAGCTGGGGCTGGGAAAGAGGAATGACTGCTAACAGCTAGGTTTTCTTCTAAGACGACAGGAATGGTCTACACTTAAAAACAGGCGGATCTGATGGCATTTAAATTACACCCTAATAAAGGGGCTTGGAAAAAAAATCATGGAAACTGGGAGATAATGCTCTCACTTTATGGATAAGGTAGGTGACCGAGGCACAGGATTTAGGCGCTGAGAACAACGACAGTCCATGCAGACAGTTAAGTATTTATGGGATGAAAAATTAACTTGCTTAAAGTCAGGTAGCTAGGAAGTGGGCAGAGCTCAGTGCTCAATTCACAAATGTTTTCCCCAGTCCTAAAAACCTAAAGTCCTAAAAACCCCAGCAGAATTCAGACAGAACGGCTATTCTCTTATGTCAGCATAACAGTGATGTTTATTAACCAATGATCCTGCTCATTTTTCTGCTCTGGGCATACTGATTTTGATTCAGGTAAGATACTACTTTACCCCATCTCTATGTAGAACCAGCTTTCAGGTCTCTGTAGAAAATCAAACCCTAAATAAGTCATTTGTCACAGAACCTGAAGCATCACAAAGGCTCTTTCAGAGTTTCACGACCATCCTCTCTGTTTTAATATACCTGAGGCTTGCTTCCTGGATAAGTAATAATCAGGGAAGTGTTTGTGCGCTGGCTCCAACATAAAGACAATGTCGCGTCCAGGATTCTCATTCTTGCCAGACATATTTAAAACAATTTTCCTACTTTTAGCTTTAAAAACAAATGGTTTCATATCAGATTTCATTACTGATTGATTGTCATTGTTTGCTAAGGAATTATACGGGGCAAAAGGCAGCAAGTTGCTCAAACCAAATGACCACTGCATATCTTCTGGATGTTTTTGTACCTTTTGCTGCACAAAAATAAGCCATTGGGTGGCCCAGAAAGAAAAGGGCTGAGTCTCAATACACTCAGTTCTCCAGGATGATGTAATACTCGGTATCATGAACAGTTCTGTGCAACATGGTCTGATGTGTAATACTTCCCCACTGCTGTTCTCCTCCTGCTCCCCAACCTCAGTTACTGGAATGCAGTTTACTGGGAAGACAAACACCTTATAATCATTTAACTCATCAACAATTGCTAAAGGATTAGTCTAACACTTCACACAAATCCTCTACTCGATGGATTAAAAAAACAAATTGGGCACCAATAGAAGCATTTTCATTTATTAACTTACCATAGTTCATCTACTAAGGCTCCAACTATCATGAAAGAAATGGTATAAACTTATTTTGAACCATAAAGTTTCTCAATATAGTAATAAAATCTTCTACTGTAATTTCTCCTGTCCCTCAATTCACCTTGAAGACATACAGCTCTGGTCACCACGAAGGTCATTATATTTCATACACACAAAAGATAGAATTGAATCTTGGCTCCCAAACTTTTATGACCTAAACAAACTTAGAAAATCACAATCTCTTTGAGCTTTAACTTTACATACAACTACACAGACACACAGAAAGATAACATGAATGTATTTTAAGTCCCTTTGAGTCTGGAGAGGATGTGAACTTGTATTTAATCTTAAGGTTGATGACTTAACATTCCTCATTTAATAAAGATAAAAATCTTGAGCCTTCTTTTAATGTTATTTGAAAATTAAATATATTAAGTACTACAGTCGAAAACAAATCAAAGTTCCTCATTACCATTTGAAATAATCCTTCTGGTAAATCTTGCTGGCCCAATCTTTCTTCCTTTGAGGAAAACACAGATTTGAAAATACACAATCCAATCAAAGGCAGAGTTCTCTTCCCACAACAAAATAAGCAATTTTGTTTAAGCAAAAATTATTAGTTATCCCCAGAGTAAACTAAAAGGCTCCATTCAGAATACCTCAACCTGCTACAGAAAAAACAAAATTAGAAGTCACAAATTCCTATCCCTATTCTGTTGCTAGATAACATTGGCTAAGTTGTACAATAGTCCCTACCCCGAATTAAGAATGTTCTCTTTAGTAAATCACTTTAAGATCTTTTGTAAACTGTAGCAGTCTGACAGACCTAGAACAAACTCCCAGTTTCGTAGAATGAATGCTTCCCAATGCAGCAGTGGGCAGCCTGATGGCCAGCTTTGCCTGTATAATTCCCCAAAGTCTAGTTTATCCATCTTATAATTGAGCTACCTGGTTCCCCAGTTTTAGAAACCTGAGGACCAGCAGATTGCTTCTATGGGTAAAAATGCATCTAAATTCAGAAAACAAAATGTCAGATTCTTTACAAGTGAAGTGTCTATTGCAATTTTAAAATGGGGCTTGATTCTTCAGTTTTCAAAAGATAAACATGAAAAAAAAAAGTATTATATAAACCTCAATGTTTTTGAACTGTGGTACTGGAGAAGACTCTTCAGAGTCCCTTGGACTGCAAGGAGATCCAACCAGTCAATCCTAAAGGAAATCAGTCCTGAATATTCACTCAAAGGACTGAGGCTGAGCTGAAACTCCAACACTTTGGCCACCTGATGTGAAGAACTGACTTACTGGAAAAGACTCTGACGGTAGCAAAGATTGAAGGAGGGAGGAGAAAGGGACAACAGAGGATGAGATGGTTGGATGGCATCACTGACTCAATAGACATGAGTTCGAGCAAGCTCCGGCAGTTGGTGATGGACAGGGAAGCCTGGTGTGCTGCAGTCCATGGGATCGCAAAGAGTTAATGATGACTGAGCAACTGAACTGAACTGAATTATATAACATAACATAAACATAACCAATACTTAGAATTTTACATTTAGAAGGGATGATTTTAGACATGATCTGGAACAACCCTTTAATGTTAATTCTATATAACAGAACTGACTAATTAATACAATGTTTGTACTATGGGCTCCCTCAATTGAGGGGAAAAAATCCAGACACTGTTAAAGACTAGTAGGCATGTACATAATTAAAGATGGATTCATCACAGTTTGGGCATAAAAGATGGAGATTACCATAATGAATGACTTTTGTTAAGTGTTCAGTGATACTAAGCCATAGTATCATTTTGGACTGAATCTTAATTTACCTTCTTGGGAAGATTTGGTTTCCTTCCGTGCATTAGGAAGAAGAACATTTACAGTTTCTCCAGCTTCTTTCCCTCAATATTTGATCTATTTCATTGCTTTTAATCAACAATGGGAAATATTTAATCAAATAACCACGTTTATTATAAGCATTCATGAAATAAAAATCAGTATGCCTGCACTACGAGTAAAGAATGGACTTTGTGAGAAGCTGTTTTCATTTTGTCACTGCCTTACATGCAGTTTTCTGGGTAGGTACCTGACATCAGATAAAAGGGGGCATTACCCTTTTAGATTTTTAAAGGGAAATGACGGTTCAGAATGCTTGTGCAAGGCTATATGTGGTCTGAGAGCAAGTGTCTGTACCCCCAGGCCAGACCTCTTTCCACCTCACATATGTTTGTGCGAACATTTTACTTCTATTCTAGAAAAGTGTATTCTGATATTAGAACAGAGCTAGTCTCTGTGCCAGTTTGTTGTTTAGTCACTAAACCGTGTCCAGCTCTTTTTGCGACCCCTGGACTGTAGCCCTCCAGGCTCCTCTGTCCATGGCATTTCTCAGGGAAGAATACTGGGGTGGGCTGCCATTTCCTTATCCAGGGAATCAATCCCATCTAGGGGTTCAACCGGTGTCTTCTACACTGGCAGGTGGATTCTTTACCACTGAATTCTTTACCACCAGGGAAGCCAGTTACTGTAGCTAAAGTGATGGCTAAGAGACTCTTCCTGTCTTTATTCTACTTTCCTAGAAGAAACTTTCAATAGAAAAATCCCATTTGGTTTTAATATATGTAATGCATATTTAGCAACTGTAAGCCATTTAGGTTCTACGCCTAAACATTTGGAGCAAAACTTTGTTCTTCCTGTGAAATGTGGGAATTTGGAGAGATTAAAATGAAGCATTTTTATGTATATCAGTACTCTTCCCAAACATGTTTTCACATCATTCAGTTTGGTTCTTGTATCCCCGTGAATTAACAAAGTCAGATTTTCTCCATTTTACAGATGAAGAAACCGTGCCTCAGAAGCACTTGGTGAGTTGCCTAGATTGCTGAAGTACCAAGTGTGGAGGGTATGTTCTCTTTCGGGATTTGCGTGCATGGGCTGTGCGAATGAAATATGTTGAAATTCCTCAGCAATCAGAACTATTTAAATATAAGGTGGTGGCATGGAAGAGAGAAGATTAACTCTAAAAGAAGGTTTTAAAATATGCTGGCATTTCCATTTAGAATGGATGAAATCTTAATTCTGAGTGAAGGAAAAAAAAAAATCATTGCCCAAAGCATCTGTAGAAGCTGGAGAAACCCTAAATGTTCTTCTTCCTAATGCACGGAAGGAAACCAAATCTTCCCAAGAAGGTAAATTAAGATTCAGTCCAAAATGATACTGTGGCTTAGTATCATTGAACACTTAACAAAAGTCATTCATTATGGTAGTCTCCATCTTTTATGCCCAGCTTAGACTCAAACTGTGATGAATCCATCTTTAATTATGATAAAATTAATCAAAACTCAGCAAATACTACATTCTAATGTTACCATGGTTACCCAAATCATTAAGCTGGGTAAAATCTCTTTTATTGTTCACTTTTCCTTACTCAACTAATCTCTTCATTAATTGTTCTTATTTTTCACTATAAAACATTAATGGAATCACAAAGGAAAGGTTATCTAATTTTAACCAACATAGAAGCTATCCAAGAAACATTTTATACACAGAAATAAAGTGGATTGTTTTGCAGGATTTACTTCATTTCCAACGATGCTAATATATTTTAAAGAAGTACAGTGTTACCATTCACCAACTACAGGTAATCAGCTCCTTCAAGAAATGACTGTGTGTGTAAATTCTTAAACTGTTAGGGGAAACACTGACCAAAACTGCCTGCCCTGGGCAGGCAAGATAGTACCACTTGCAAGCTTATCTTAGGAGAGCAGGTCCTGATTAGGAAGGTATAACTAACAAAATATCACCAACTGGAAGAACTGAGGAAAGGTCAAAAGAAGAGGGGAGACTCCAGACCATATGTCCTACCAAACTCCCAGAATCCTCCTCGCTGGAATCCACATTCACTAAGCGATGCACTCGCCACCAGGAAGGACACTGAGTCAGCAAGGTTGGCCAGAGACAACCTGTTCAATTCGAGGAAACCCCAGACTGTCTGCCACGTGGCAAAGCAGCTCCGGCTGGGTTCCCTTACCCTGCTGCTCTCTGCCCAGGTGCCCCTTACCAACAAAGTCTCTTGATTTGTCAGCATGTGTGTCTCCTCCGACAATTCCTTTTTCTCAGTGTTAGACAAGGGTCCACTCTCGGGCCCTAGGAGGCGACCCCCTTCCTGAAACAAAAGCACCTGATAGCCATGAGAAAACTTAACACTTTCAAGACTGACTTTGAAAGGACTTTTATACCTCAATAATGGAAATCAAAATGCATATAAGTCTTCTGGGAAGTTAAATACACCAAGAAGCTTAAGAATTCTGAGCAAATTCTAATACGTTCTGTAGATGTAATATATAACGAAAATTAACTTACAATGGTAAATTTTTAAAAATGAAAAATATGAAATATTATATGAAAATAAAAGTATATTTTATATATAAAATGTTACAACTATTATAAAATACCAGGATAAAAATTGTATATATATTGTAAATGCAATTACCAATTTTTTTTAAATCTGTGCATTGGGGGAAAAAACTGGAAGTTAATGCACAGGAATGTTAACAGTATTTGCGTTTGGGTGATGAGACCCTGGCCGACATTTTCGTCTCTCCATTATGCTAAATCTTATTTAATGGACTATGCACTACTTTTACAATAAAACAATTTTTAAAAGGAGAGGAAATAAATGAGAAGGAGCACTGCTGAGAGGTAAGGAAACGGCATAATTAAAGCAGCTGGTTACCATTTAGTGTATAATTAAACTTTCACTCTACCAAGGAACTTTTTAGGTGATCACAAATGATAACTAAGTTACATAGTATTTGTGCTGGAGAGACACCCTGCCTAATTCTGTCATTCGACAGGCACAAGGAAAAATTAGGTTTATTTGATGCTTTACAGTTTACCAAACGTTTTCAAAATGTCACATCATCTATCCTTCAAAGAATCTGGTGAGAAGATTCACATGCCCCACTTCAGGGCTTCCCAAGTGGCGCTAGTGGCCAAGAACCTGTTTGCCAATGCAGAAGACATAACACATGCGGGTTCGATCCTTGGGTGGGGAGGATCCCCTGGATCTTCTCAACCCACTTCGGTATTCTTGCCTGAAGAATGCCATGGGCAGAAGAGCCTGGCGAGCTACAGTCCATGGGGTTGCAAAGAGTCGGATACAACTGAAGCGACTTAGCACGCCCCACTTTCAGGATCAGGAAACAGAGGGCTAGAGAGATGGTGTGCCTTATTAATAGCATTTGCCATTTACCGACTGATCACTCAAAGTGGTAAGCACCCCAGTCACGTGAAAATTATCACCACTTTACAGATCAGAAAACTGAAAGGCATAGCTTTCAGCTGAGCTGAGAGTCATCGTTCTGACTCGAAGCCACAATCTGAAACAGGAGTCTTGAGTTACAATCAAGTTTGCAGAGTCTTAGTGGAAGAGTCGAGCCCAATACCCTATGCTCTCCCTACTCCACCGGCCTCCCCGCCTCGCCTACGACTCTCTGAAGAGTGACTTAGGTTGACAACCACCATGAAGGTCTAAGGGGGGAAAGGCTAGGTCCAGTGATAACCAAACACTAATGCAGGCGGGGGCCTAGTCTCAGGAGGAAGGCCAGGCAGTGAGTAACTGAGAGTGGAGGGGGCAAGTTTAACAAGGCTCAGCGTACACACACGGGGCGGGGGGTGCAGAGGAGCCACACCCTCCACCTCGAGAGCACGGAGGACAACATAAAGCACGAACCCTGCCCCTGACGCTCGTGTTCCCGGGTTCAATTCCCAGAGAGCCTTTTCCGTTCACCTCCACGGCTGCCCGCCGACACCCCCTGGGCTGAGGTCCTACTCAACAGCAAACGCTGGAGCAAACCCCCTGGTGCGCCAGGCAGAGACAGAGAAGCAACGAGCACTGCAGCCAGCAGCGGACACCTGGGGCGCTAGGCCCTGCCCACAGCTGACGGGCACCCGAGGGGCCGCGGGCCACCACCGAGGGGAGGAAGGGTCCGGGGCTCGCGGCGAGGACCGGGGCCCCGAGAGCGGCCGCGGTGCTGGGACCGCCGCCCGCCGCGGCTCGCCGTGGGGCCCGGAGGTCGGCCAGGAGCCTCGCTACTCACGTTGCACTAGCCGGTCTGCGGAGAAGGTGGAGGAGCAGCTGGTAACGAGCGCGCAGGGGACGCCCGCAGCCATCACGGCGCCCGCGAGCCGGGTCCTTCCCGGAGCCACTTCCGCCGTGGGCGATACCACGGCCGCCGGCGCGCGGGGGAGACGCGCCAGGAAGGCGAGTCCTCCGAAGGCCCGGCCGCCCGGCCCCGCCCCCGCCCCGCCCCCTCTTCCGCTCCCGGCGTGGACCAGGCTGGCCGGGACCAGGCTGGGCTTCGCGGGGAGTTGCCATGGGGACGAGCTCCCTCCGCCGCAAATTCCCCAGTCTGGAGACCGCGCCTTCCCGGGGAGGGATCCCCGCCCGGCCGTAGGCATGGCCCAGGAGAAGGAAAACCAAGACCCCGTCGGATCTATCTTAATCCAGGTGGGAAACAGGCCTCTCCTAGAAGCGAGCGAGGCCCAGCAGAGCCCATCCACTCACGCTTACCCACTTAAAGCGCCGCTTCTCAGATTGCCCCCAACACCGCGGCTTCAAGAACTCCCGAGTGTGCCAACCTAGACCTCTCTCTCAGCCTCACACACCTCTTGAGCCTGACCAAGGAGGTTGCGCGGCCCAAGCACGACCAATCCGCCTCTGGACGGATACACCCCAGGATACACCTCCAGGTTATACACCTCCAGGACGATGCACCCCACTGGGACCCTTACTTTGGAAAAATCCATGTTCCACCGAGGCACCATTTTTAAATGTTAAATTCTGAAAATTTTGATCCTATGATGTAAGGAAGTGGAGGACATACAGATCAGACACATATCTGGGCAGAAGTTGGAATAGGTGAGCTGCTTTTGATCTCCTGCATTGCAGGCGGATTCTTTACCAGCTGAGCTACAAGGGAAGCCCTGCTTTTTTTCTTAAGTACCCCATTTTTTTTCGCTCTAAAAGTCCCTTGTATATAATGGAGTTCTGGGGATGTAATGCACACCATGGTGATTACAGTTAATAATACTGTATATTTGAAAGCGGCTGAGGAAATCTCACAAGTTCTCATCACAAGAAAAAAGTTGTATGATAACTATATGTGGTGGTGGATGTTAACTAGCCTTGCTGTGGGAATAGCTTAGCAATATGTACAAATATTGACTGATGCTGTCTATGTGAAACTAATATAATGTTTATGTCAGTTATATCTCAATAAAAAATAATAAAAATTCATTATTTGGGAACAAGATAAAAGCTTGCTAATCCAGTTAAATTTTGAATATGGAAATGTGACAAAAAGCACAGGAAAGTAACTTTCTCTAATCTGAGGGGGGAATATCAGGAAAGTTTTACTTTCTCAGTACAACTCAGTTTGTGACCGTTACACTCAGACTTTTCCAGAATGTTAAAAGCACTACTTTCTTTTTTCACATTAATATGTGATAGTTTTTAAACATTGTTGGCATATCATCACCTTTAACTCATACATATCTATCTCTACTTGACTAAAAGTTTGAAGTAATTTCCCTAAGGACTATCAGAAATCTACTCAGATCTGCACTTGGTCTAATTTTTCTTCCTGCCATGATTTAGTCTCTTACCTCCCCTCTGGGAGACTTCTTTTAACCCCTAAACTCACCAGTTGTATAGACTTCTCCGATAGGAATCATACCCAGATCTTCTTACCTCACCTTTTCTTATCCTTGATTTCACCATCACCCTAGAATGAGTTTAGCCAAACTGCCAAGTGTGAGGGAGGAGTCTCCACAAGACTGCCCTAGACACCAGGCACAAGTTCAGGGATCCCTAGAACTATCCTTAATTCAGACCAGCTGTCTACACTTCTGGAAGCCCCAACCATGTCACATTGGCTAATTTGCTAGAGCACTCAAAAAACTCAGAAAAGCACTATGTTTATAATTACAGTGTTTTTATAGCAAAAGAATAGAAATTAAAATCAACCAAGGGAAGAGATGCTCAGGGCAGAGTCCAGAAGGGGTTCAAATGGAGCTTCCAGCCATTTTCTCCCAGCGGAGTCCTAGAGGGCATTACCTCCTTTCAGTCATGATATGTGACAACATATACAGATTATTGCCAACTAGGGAAGCTTTCCCAAGACTTTAATGTCCAGAGATTTTATTGGAGCTCAATCACAATGCCCATTTGGCTGACTTTAGTCTTCAGCCCTTCCCAGAGAGCAGACTGATGATTTCAGTCTAATTCCTCTAGAGATTAGAACTGATACAGCATAGCTCAAAGCCCCCATCATAAACCCCATTCCCATCAAGTGGGATACTCTGGGGGCCTAGTGATCACTTCCCAGGGTCTAAGGGCAGAGGCTAGATCTCTCTTTGGGAAGAACTAGAAATGATCATATCCATGTTGATCAACACCCCTACTTGCTTAAAAGGGTTACTTTGTACACACTTAAGTGGAGGGCTATATAGAGAAAGAGAGGCCACTCCTTAATCTAATTATTGAGTCTGATCTGTAGATATAGTGTAAGATTCTCCCTGATACAATGTAGAATATATATAATAAAGGGAAAAATAATATTATATGTAGTTATGAGCTGAAGATTTGGTTCTTTTGAACTGTGGTGTTGGAGAAGACTCTTGAGAGTCCCTTGGACTGCAAGGAGATCCAACCAGTCTATCCTAAAGGAGATCAGTCCTGAATATTCACTGGAAGGACTGATGCTGAAGCTGAAACTCCAATACTTTTGCCACCTGATGCAAAGAACTGACTCATCTAAAAAGATCCTGATGCTGGGAAAGGTTGAAGGCGGGAGGAGAAGGGGACAACAGAGGATGAGATAGTTGGATGGCATCACCGACTCAATGGAATGAGTTTGAATAAACTCCAGGAGTTGGTGATGGACAGGGAAGCCTGGAGTGCTGCAGTCCATGGGGATGCAAAGAGGTAGACACAACTGAGTGACTGAACTGAACTGACTGAACTTTTACCAACCTCTTCTGTCTGGTTTGCCAGGAGTGTACAACATATAACAATAAAATGAGAATGACTCATTTAAACTCTTACCTTTAGCTCTTATCTCAAAGTGTGATCCTAGGACTGGCAGAGAAATGGAATTATAAGACTGCTTTTGACAAAACTGAGTTTCATTGCGTGGCTCTCAAATTCTAGGAAATTCCCCGGTGGTCCAGTGGTTAAGACTCCTCATGCCAAGTGCCCGGGTTCAATCCCTGATTGGGGAACTAAGATCCAACAAGCCACGTGGTATGGCAAAAGACTAAAAAATGATTTAAACTGTAGAGCAATTTTTGTCTGCATTAAATCTTTTGAGAGCTTCTTATTAAGTAGCCCTGGCCCCAAACTGTCAAAATCTTCCTCCGAGTGGGAAATGTATGGAAAGCAATGTATTTGATGATCACAAAAATGATGGGTGACACGTAAAATTTCAGTATGGAAGAGTGAATCTATTTGAAGAAAGAACAAAGATTTAGAACTTAATCTTTTTCTACCCAGGTCTGGTGAAACATTTCCTACAGTAGTTGTCTCTGTTGTAGCTATACAAACAGATGTGCAGTTACTAAGAGGGAAGAAGACAATACCTGGCTAGGAAAGTAAAAAGCTCTTGAGAAAGATTAAGAGAGTAATTCCAATCGATGAGTATTTACTAAGTGCCAGTTATATACAAAACGCTTCACTAGGTTTTACCAATCAGGAGAAGAGGATTAACATTGGCTCAGTGCCCTCCTCTGTGGCTGGCCCTATACAAAGCACTTTACATATTTTTAACTGATTTTATGCTTGGCACTATATTGAAAGATGCTATTTATCCCCATTTTATAGATAAGAACATGAAGGCTCTAAAAAAAAAAAGTAAACTGGCCTATCTCAGTTTAGTAAAGAAGGAAATAGAATTCTAGTTTATAGCTGTCTGATCCCAAAACCTCTATTAGTTCATCTTCACGTGTATTGTCTCATTTTCATTCCATAAGAAGAGTAATTCTCTTTTTCCCCCTTGGTGAGGACACTAGAGGAAATGTAGATGGTGTGCATGGACATTATGTGACTAGTAATAGAACAAGGAATCGTGTTCATCTGCCTTTTACCGAGTTATTACTATTAGACTATTACATATTATCTCACAACTCTATGAAGACATAATGGTTCCTACAAAGCAGATGAAGTTCCCTGATAAATAATCCAGTGTTGTTTTCACTCCCTCCAGCAGTTGACAGGTATAATTATAGGATACACGAAGCTACAAATACTACAGCTACAAGAAGGAAATTCAGTGCATTCAAAAGTTGAGCCAAGGGCTTCCCCTGGTGGTCCACACATACACCCATGGTGGATTCATGTCAATGTATGGCAAAACCCACTACAATATTGTAAAGTAATTAACCTCCAATTAAAATAAATTTATATTAAAAAAAAAAAAAGAATCTTCCTGCCAATGCAGGGAACATGGGTTCAATCCCTGCTCTCGGAAGATCCCAAGTGCCTTGTGGCAACTAAGCCTGTGAGCTACAACTACTGAAGCCCGTGTGCCTAGAGCCCGTGCTCTGCAATGAGTCACCACAATGAGAAGTCTATGCGCCACAACTAGAGAGAAATGAAGACCCAGTGCAACCATAAATAAATAAATCTTAAAAAAGAAAAAGTTAAACCAAAAAATTATGGGCCTGGAAGTGGGCTTGCCCTTGAACTGCCTTTTTGTACTTTCCAAATGTCTTTAGAGAATAGACTGTAAATAGCTTGTAGCAGTAATTTGGACAAAACAACCGAAAAAAGTATTAATACATCTTCATCCTTAGTGCCTATCAGCAAACAGTAGGTGTGTTCAAATTTCAATCTGTGAGCCCTGGAGGCTCAACATGATAATTTGTGCAGGGTACAAATGACCTGATCTGTCTGCCAGATTGTGCTGCTCCTCAGTGAAAAGATGCAAATCTTTTGATCTTTCAAATACTTGGCTCCTTAGGAAAGTTAGAGAGTAATTGATAACATAGGCTGGATCAATGTGTAGGTCCAGTTATACCAACAGAGAAAAAGGAGACTGTTTCAAAATGCCTTTAGCAACCCAATCTGCAGATTGTTATTGGTGTGACTATTGCTAAAACAGGTGTTGGGTTCATAAATTTGCATAGCAAGTGTTTGTCTTGTGGCGGCAGCCCATGCCATAATCGGTGCCATCTGTATTTGTCTCTGGAAGTTTGGTTTCTAATATGAAGGCAGAGAATCTTGTGCTGTCTAATTTCATAATGCTCATGTTACTCTGAGGGTGCTTGACTTTGGAGAAATGTTCATCATTCCTAAGGAAAACATGAACTGAAGGAAAATGCTCAAGTAATGATGTGTTGCTTTTTCTTCATGGATTGTCTTCGTTTCTGAGTACATAAAACAAAATTAAGGCCACACCTACAGAACTGCTTCTTCAGAGCACTAAGTGGGGAAGTAGAAGATCTAGCTAGACTAGCTAGATGCTAGAATGGAAAACCAACAGACCCTGTCAACATATTTATAATTCTCTTTTGACAGGCACTATTTTCACTAGATCCTCTCTTTTCTGGAAGTTTTCTTTTCTTTTTTCTTTTTAACCTCTCAATCAATTAGTAGAAATCAGAGTTTGGAATGAACTTTTTCTTATATCTGACCCAACTTCTTTTCCCCCAGAGAAAGCAGAAGGTATTTGGTTTGCAGTTTTATCTTGGATCTATTTCTAATGGGGAAAGGACAAATAGAAAATTGTATGAAATCTTAATTTTTCAAAATCTGAAAGACAGCAACTGGAGCCATCTAATAAAGCACATCTTAGAACTATAAGGACAGTCTTTTCAATGAACACCATCTTTAAATCAACTTTATTGTCTCTAGCAGTTCAAGCAGATTGCAAATCTTTAAGTTAAGTAACTGTTTTAGATGTAATATTTATGTATTCTTTTACGTTTCTCTGTCTCTAGGTCCATGAAGATCTTTATGAATTAAGGGAAAAATTAACAAAATTCCCGCTTGAGGAAAAAGGCGGGACTCTAGACATTCAGAATCTTGAAACAGCAATCAAAAGGACTGAAATGGGATTAAAAGTAAGCAGAACTTTAGATATTAAATAAAATTCTGGAAGGAGACAAAGATTCCTCAAGGAGAACTGTGCTTCTCCCAGGCTCTGTGTAATTCTGGAACAGATGGGGCTTTGGTTGGTCATCAGCTTTCCCATCCTGTTCCTTTTTTAAGAATGGTGATTATTAGCTGATAGATTGATTTACATCCTGTTACATGCCACAGAGAATGTGAGATATGAATAATATATGATTATGCAGTAATTTATGACCCCTAAAATGTGGTTTGATAAAAAGAATTTATAATTTTGAAAATAACTACTCTTAGGCCAACAGTATAGTATGCCTGACAGAAAAGGATTCATACATTGCAGAGAGTTTCTATCAGAATCACTGGGATTCTAAAAAGTAAGAGTTCACTCTTCCTTAATAGCATAAGTATTTTAAGATTAAGTGATTTTTAAATATTACAACCTAGTACATAACACTGGAAATAGCAATAAAGTAGGTAGGAGGACTTTCCTGTGGTGGTCCAGTGGCTTAGATGCCAAGCTTCTAAAGCAGGGGGCCTAGATTCGATTTCTGCTCAGGGTACGAGATCCCACATACTGTAACTAAGAGTTCACATGCCCCAAATGAAGATCCCATGTGTTGCAATGAAGACCTGGCACAGCCAAATAAATAAATAAATATTTTAAAAAATTAAGTAGATAGGAACTTCATTATGGACCTAAGGGCACAGGAGAATCCAGTCTTCAGACTAGGATAACATTCATATACAAAACCAGGATCTATTAGCACGTGGTTCCAACAAAGACCGTCTCCATCATCTAGACCTCTATCAGCATCTCTACTCTTGCTTCCAACTTTCACTGTTCCATTTTACTGGCTTCCTAGCTCAGCTCCTGAGGCTGAGATATGTGGTATATGTTGTTGCCTCATCAGATTAGCATGCTGTTGTCCTATATAACATGATGGTGAGAGGGCCGGACCCAGCTGGAGTCTTTGGGTTTGGCCATTTAAAATAATCTGTTCCCTAAAGGCCTAAAGGCCAAACTCTTTCCTCAGAGGCTTGCTTGAAGTCCTGGTAACAGAAAGACATTACTTTGTGTCCAGGGTACCTAGCAAGTTTCTCCAACCAAGTAGCAAATTGACTACTGTGCAGTTTCATTTGTGAAGAATGCTATAGGTCACTTAAGCTTTGAGTCTCCACTGTTCATGATGCTTTTTGGGATAAAGTAATTTGGCCTTGAGATGCCTAATGATACCTTAGGCTTGTAATAAACACATAGCATGTTATGTCTTTTGGCTTAATCACACCACTCAGAGGCTTAACTCATGGAGAAAACTAGGTGAGGATTTCTAGTCCACTCTAATGGCCTAAACTTTAACTTTTCTGTAACAGATACACATCGAGAAGTATTTGAACATTGCACACCAACATGTGTTAACAACTCCTATTGATTATAACTTATATTCTTCTCATGCTTCCAAATGGTAAGTGAAATAGCCATTTTAAGGTCTAAAATAAGTACCAAAAAAAATTTTTTTTTTCTCACACAGTGAGATGACTGTAAAGACAAAATTCCTTGGCTTTGTTTATATCCATTCTACTAATTTCCATACAAGTTTTGCATATGAAGTTAATGGCAGAATTTAGACTTTAATAAAGTTATTCTATGTTATTTTTACTGCATTTTAATGCTTGATATCATGACAGTTACTTCAGGGTCCTAGTTTTGGTGTTACATCTTTTATGTTTTTAGTAAAGCATATCCCAGATTCAAGGGCTTCACTGGTTGCTCAATGGGAAAGAATTTGCCTGTCAATGCAGGAGATGCAGATTCAATCCCTGGGTCAGGAAGATCCCTTGCAGAAGGAAATGGCAACCCACACCAGTATTCTTGCCTGGGAAATCCCATGGACAGAGGAGCCTGGTAGGCTATAGTCTACTGGGTCGCAAAAGAATCGGACACAACTTAGTAACTAGACAATAACAACAACATGCCAAATTCAATTCCTATACGAAATACTGTAAAGCAAATCAATTTTTATGCTATTTAGATCATGTGGAGCTTTCTTTACAGTTTTTAGCCTGTCATATGTGCTTTATTGCAAAGATGATTTTGATATCCAGGGTAAACAAAACCAAAGTAACAAAACTTGCTTGAAATGGTAGCTCAGATGGTAAAGAATCTGTCTGCAATGTAGGAGACCCAGGTTCAATCCCCAAGTCAGAAAGATCTCCTGAAGAAGGGAATGGCTACCCACTCTAGTATTCTTGCCTTGGGGATTCCATGGACAGAGGAGCCTGGTGGGCTACAGTCCATGGGGTCACAAAGAGTCAGACACAACCGAGCAATGAACATATCCATTAATAATGCAACCTAAGAGATGATTTATCAAAATTAGCATTGAATTAAAGAAAAATGACCTTTTCACACACAACTATATAAAAAATAGATAACTAGTAAGGACCTACTGTATGGAACAGGGGACTCAATACCCTGTAATGATTTATATAGGAAAAGAATCTTAAAAAGAGTAGATATACGTATCAGTATCAGTTCAGTTGCTCAGTCATGTCTGACTCTTTGCAACCCCATAAACCACAGCATGCCAGGCTCCGTGTCCATTACCAACTCCCGGAGTTCACAAAACTCATGTCCATTGAGTCGGTGATGCCATCCAACCATCTCATCCTCTGTCATCCCCTTCTCCTCCTGCCCTCAATCTTTCCCAGCATCAGGGTCTTTTCCAATGAGTCAGCTCTGGACTGGAGATGAGAGACGAGAGATGAGATGTCTGTCACCAGCTCTAAAGAAAGTTCTCCTGTACTGTCTCCAGTTCCTCTTTGTCTTCTCATCTTGACAGAGTACAGAGTTTCTGGGCTGTAGTTTTGGACACTATAGTTGAAGAGAACAGACTAGGTAGCAGAGAACCAAATACGAAGATTCTGGCAGAGCACTTTGCTGGTACAGTTCTCCATGGCCAAGGAGCACCCTTGCCCCTGTTGGGGTCTGGAAGAGTGAAGAAAGGTGTGAACTGGGGCATGGAGCTGGCACCCAGACATGGTCTTTGCATCCTTCCTTTCCTGTTCAATAGAGGAATAGAACCACTGGCTGTCTTATCAGGAAGATGGGAGCCTGGCAAGTCTGTAGGAGCCCTACAAGCCTGGGGGAGCATCTTAGTCATAGCTGTGGATTTGGGGTGCTAAAGTGGCCTAAAATTTGAAAATGAAATGAAGTGAGCCATGGTCAAAAACTGGAGAGAGTCCGAACTGGGTCTTCAAATAAGCAGGTCGAAGGCAGCCCCTGGGAGTGGAAGATGTTACCTTTTATGTATAGGATGGATAAACGACAAGATCCTACTGTATAGCACAGAGTACTATATTCAGTATCTTATGATAAACCATAATGGAAAATAATATTTTAAAAGGAATGCATATATATAATATATATATATATATATAACTGAATCAGTTTGCTGTATAGCAGTAATTAACACAACACTATAATCCAACTATACTTCAATTTTTAAAACTTAAAAAAAAGCAGTGAGGCCCAGATTGGAGTCCAATCAACGGTCTGCAAGTGTCCTCTCCTACACCATAGCTATATAAAAACCAAGAAGTCTAATTTTCACAGAGGATGGTTTTTCTTTTTTGCCAGTATTGCTCAAGAAAAAAATCTGGTGGTTTTGTCTAGTAGAGATAAAACCCAGTAGGTATACAACATGATGACAATGGATTCCAGCAAATGGAAGATTTCCCCAGCAGTCATTCAGAAAACAATGACAAGGATATTATCAAAAGTGGTATATTTTCTCCAAAGAGCTCAAAGTGCTTTTGTCTTGTTTTCAAAATAGGTTTCATTATTATTCCCACTTTGGCAATGATTCTTCCTCTATGTCAAAGTGTGGTTCTTCCTCTTATCATTGCTGGCTTGCACAGATTTTATTGCATGAGATATCCGCTCACACTGTTCTTAACGACCACGCTTTGCTTATTGACACTAGGAGGGTGACTACCATCTGTACCGACACCATCAGAACTGCACAGAAATCTTCATTTTATATTCTGTTGCACTAGTGTTTGAGGGGGGAAAAAAGAACAAAGCAAATAAATAATAGTGAGAAACAATGAGAAAGAAAGAAGGGGTTTCTGTTAAATGATAAGCATAGGTTAGAAGGTATATTCTCACTTAGTTATTGGACCCCCTTAGAGCCATCCTCTTCTGCGTTGTTACAAGGCAGTACACAAATCCTGTTTATTCAGAAAATGACTAAATCCTAGTGACAAAGGGACACAAAGCACAGGGGACAAGATGTTTACACTTGGCCATCTAGGTGAAGGGTATTTGCATGCTCACTATCCTTTAAGTTTCTTTGTGGCTTTGAAGTTTTTTGAAACAAAAATTTTAAGAAGCATCATAAAAAAACAAATAGGAAAAACAGTTCCAACATATGCAATACAAAAATTACTAATACTCTTAAATACAAAGTGTTCTCTTGCCATAGTCATAATAAAAAGCTTGACATAGACAAAATGACATCAGTGGACTACTCACAGAGCTAGAAATGCAAATAACCAGTAAATATGTGAAAAATGTTTAATAGCAATGTTGAACCATAGGAATACAAATTGAACTATATAATTGGTTGGCTAAAAAGTTCATTTAGGTTCTTCCGTAATATCTTACAGAAAAACCTGAATAAACTTTTTGGCCAAACGAATATTACTATTTTGCCCAACAAATTAGCAGTTCAGTTCAGTTCAGTCACTCAGTTGTGTCCAACTCTTTGTGACCACATAGATTGCAGCACGTCAGGCTTTCCTGTCCATCTCCAATTCTCAGAGACCACTTAAACTCATGTCCATCACATCGGTGATGCCATCCAACCATCTCGTTCTCTGTTGTCCCTTTCTCCTGCCTTCAGTCTTTCCCAGCATCAGGGTCTTTTCCAGTGAGTCAGCTCTTTGCAGTAAGTGGCCAAAGTATTGGAGTTTCAGCTTCAACATCAGTCCTTCCAATGAACACCCAGGACTGATCTCCTTTAGGATGGACTGGTTGGATCTCCTTGCAGTCCAAGGGCTTCTCATCAGTCTTCTCCAACACCACAGTTCAAAAGCATCAATTCTTCAGTGCTCAGCTTTCTTTATAGTCCAACTCTCACATTCATACATGACTACTGGGAAGACCATGGCTTTGAATAGATGGACCTTTGTTGGCAAAGTAATGTGTCTGCTTTTTAATATACTGTCTATGTTGGTCATAGCTTTTCTTCCAAAGAGCAAGTGTCTTTTAATTTCATGGCTGCAGTCACCATCTGCAGTGATTTTTGTAGGCCTAGGAAAGAAAGTCTCTCACTGTTTCCATTGTTTCCCTATCTATTTACCATGAAGTAATTGGGCCAGATCTTAGTTTTCTGAATGTTGAGTTTTAAGCCAACTTTTTTACTCTCCTCTTTCACTCTCATCAAGAGGCTCTTCAGTTCTTCTTCACTTTCTGCCATAAGGGTGGTGCCATCTGCATATCTCAGGTTGTGGATATTTCTCCCTGCAATCTTGATTCCAGCCTGTGCTTCATCTAGTCTGGCACTTCACATGATGTATTCTCCATATAAATTAAATAAGCAAGGTGACAATATACAGCCTTGAAGTATACTCTTTTCCCAATTTGGACCCAGTCCGTTTTTCCATGTCCAGTTCTAAGAGTTGCTTCTTGACCTGCATACAGATTTATCATGAGGCAGGTCAGGTGGTCTGGTTTTCCCATCTCTTGAAGAATTTTCCACAGTTTGTTATGATCCACACAGTCAAAGGCTTTGGTGGCATAGTCAATAAAGCAGAAGTAGATGTTTTTCTGGAACTCTCTTGCTTTTGCTATGAGCCAACCGATGTTAGCAATTTGATCTCTTTTTCCTCTGCCTTTTCTAAATCCAGTTTGAATATCTGGAAGTTCTCAGTTCACATCCTGTTGAAGCCTCACTTGGAGAATTTTGAACATTACTTTGCTAGCATGTGAGATGAGTGCAATTGTGCAGTAGTTTGAACATTCTTTGGCAATGGAATGAAAAAACTGACCTTTTTCAGTCCTGTGGCCACTGCAGAGTTTTCCAAATTTGCTGGCATATTGAGTGCAGCACTTTCACAGCATCTTATTTTAGGATTTGAAATAGCTCAGCTGGAATTCCTTCACCTCCACTAGCTTTGTTCAGAGTGATGCTTCCGAAGGCCCACTTGACTTCACACTCCAGGTTGTCTGGCTCTAGGTGAGTGATCACACCATCATGGTTATCTGGGTCATTAAGATCTTTTTTGTATATTTCTTCTATGTATCCTTGCCACCTCTTCTTAATATTTTCTGCTTGTTAGGTCCATACCATTTCTGTCATTTATTGTGCCCATCTTTGCACAAAATGTTCCCTTGGTATTTTTAATTTTCTTGAAGAGATCTCTAGTCTTTCCCATTCTATTGTTTTCCCATTCTATTTCTTTGCATTGATCACTGAGGAAGGCTTTATTATCTCTCCTTGCTATTCGTTGGAACTCTGTATTCAGATGGATTTATCTTTCCTTTTCTCCTTTGCCATTAGCTTGTCTTCTTTCCTCAACTATTTCTAAGGCCTCCTCAGACAACCATTTTGCCTTTCTTTTTCTTAGGGATGTTTTAATCACTACCTCCTGTACAATGTTAAGTAACTCCATCCATAGTTCTTCAGGCACTCTGTTTATCAGATCTAATCTCTTGAATCTATTTGTCATTTCCACTGTAAGGGATTTTATTTAGGTCATACCTGGATGGTCTAGTGGGTTTCCCTACTTTTTTCAATTTAATCTGAGCCATAGTCAGGTCCCCATCTTGTTTTGCTGACTGTATAGAGCTTCTCCATCTTTGCCTGCAAAGAATATAATCAGTTTGATTTTGGTGTTGACCATCTGGTGATGTCCCTTTGTAGAGTTGTGTCTTTTGTTGTTGGAAGAGGGTGTTTGCTTTGACCAGTGCGTTCTCTTGGCAAAACTCTGTTTCCTTATCCCCTGCTTCATTCTGTACTCCAAGGCCAAACTTGCCTGTTACTCCAGGTATCTCTTGACTTCCTGCTTTTGCATTCCAGTCCCCTATGATGAAAAGGACATCATTTTTGGGTGTTAGTTATAGAAGGTCTTGTAGGTCTTCATAGAACCATTCAACTTTGGCTTCTTCAGCATTAGTGCTTGGGGCATAGACTTGGATTACTGTGATATTGAGTGGTTTGCCTTGGAAACGAACAGAGATCATTCTATCGTTTTTCGGATTGCACCCAAGTACTGCATTTTGGATTCTTTTGTTGATTATGAGGGCTACTCCATTTCTTCTAAGGGATTCTTGCCCACAGTAGTAGATGTAATGGTCATCTGAATTAAATTCACCCATTCTAGTCCATTTAATTCACTGATCCCTAAAATGTCAATGTTCACTCTTGCCATCTCCTGTTTGACCACTTCCAATTTACCTTGATTCATGGACTTAACATTCCAGGTTCCTATGCAATATTGTTTTTTACAGCATCGGGCTCTTTTACAGCATCACCAGTCACATCCACAACTGGGTGTTTTTTTCGCTTTGGCTCAGCCTTTTCATTCTTTCTGGAGTTATTTCTCCACTGATCTCCAGTAGCATATTGGGCACCTACCGACATGGGGAGTTCATCTTTCAGTGTCCTATCTTTTTGTCTTTTCATACTGTTCATGGGGTTCTCAAGGCAAGAATACTAAAGTGGTTTGCCCTCCTTCAGGTCAGATAAGTCTTTGGTAAAATAGTTCTCCATGAGACATAGCCTTCATTATAGAGAACAGAACAAAGAACAGAACTTGGAGTATTTTGAAATGGTTTCTCTTTCTTTTCTTTACCCTGCTAGAAGCAGGAGGTTTTTCCTCTGATAGTCACAGAGAAAATAAGGTGGGGTTCCTAGAAGTAAAACTCATGAAATTGTAGGCTGTGCTAAGACTTGGCCCCTCCAAGATTTTAACTCTCAAGTGAATCTACACTGAACCTCCAGCACTTTGTTGATTAGAATTTAAGTGTTCTTCCACTACTAGCTCTAGCAGCAGGTTTCTGCTCTTGGGTTTTATCACTTCTTTTTCTAGTTTTGAAGGCAGCAGATTTCCCTGCAGTTTCCTCAATTCTTTGATGTATCTAAGAGGAGTTGCTTTTCTGTTTCTTCAGCTATTTCTTATTACGAGGGTTTGAGTGATAACTTCCAAGCTCTTTACATGTTGAAATGAAACCAGAAGTCTATAAATTGCTTTTTAGTGATAATTTTACAGAAGTGGACATCACAATAGAATCAAGAAATTGAGTCATTGGTTGTTGAGTTTAATTGACCTTAATTATGTTAACCACTTTAAATTAAGACCTACATTACACACACATACACACACACATTCTTATAACTTTATTTTGTTTGCACATTGCTATCCCATGGAACTCCTGACTGCTTAACAAGGAAGACCTTTAAGACCCTTTTTATCCTCAGTGCTAAGTCGCGTCAGTCGTGTCCAACCGTTGTGACCCTGTAGACTGTAGCCTGCAAAGCTGCTGTCCATGGCATTCTCCAGGCAAGAATACTGGAGTGGGTTGCCATTTCCTTCTCCAGGGGATCTTTCCAATGCAGGGATCAAACCTGCGACTCAGGTCTCCTGCATTGGCAGGTGGGTTCTTTACGGCTAGCAGCACCTGGGAAGTCAGGTGTGATTGCAAAGAGTTTGATCCTTATGTCTTTGCAATTACATAGAACAGTAGAAGTTTAAAGATATAAGGATGAACTGCTTAGGGAATAGCATTTTTAATATATTTAACATTGGCTATCTTGTGACTTAACTTTATTTAACAAAATACAGCATATTGTATTTCTTTAACCAAGAAATGTTTCATAGTGCAGTAATTTTGTCAACTGTAAGTCATATAAAACTCAGCCAGAGATATAGCTTTTTTATTCATGCTATAATGGTTCTTATCAGACTTGGAAATTCTAATAAACAAGCACAGTTTTATAGTGGTAAAAATACTAAAGTTGGTCAAATTTATTGTAATTACCAATAGAATATTTCCTATAAAATGTAATTTAACTAGGAAGCATTGTTTTAAATTACAGTTTTGAAGCTTTAAGGATAGAAAGTTTGATTTTAATGTTTTTTTTTTTTTTTAACTTAGGTTGTTCCCAGCTGTAATTGATCAGAAAACATTTATTTTCCCTCTGGAATCTGAGGGGAAATTTTGGCAACCCCAAAAGCAGCACAGTTCATTTCCACCTGCCTTTCCGAGAGTAAAGGTAGGGAGAGAAAAATCCATAGAGACAGAAGGTGGATTAGTGGTTCCCAGAGGCTGGGAGGAGGAGGTGGGGAGAGTGGGGAGAGACTTCTGATGATTGTCAGGTGTCTTTGGGGATGATGAAGTGTTCTGGAATTAAATAGTGGTGATGGCTGCACAACTCTGGGAATCTACTAAACATTGAATTGTACACCTTAAAAGGGTGAATTTAAAGTTTATGAATCATATCTCCATAAAGCTGTTAGAAGCCTTTTTGTTCCCCCAAGAGTGAAGGTAGGAATTTGTGTTCTAAATGGAAAAACATGCCATTGTTTGTTGTTTCAGATATGTTCATGGTATAGTCAATTTCTATGACAAAAGAACTTTCTTTGCCGTTAAGTTTCCAGGTGGCAAGGAATAGAGCCCAAGAGGTTTCTGACTTTTGGGTGTGCTCTCAACTGAATTCCTGTTCCCTCCCTGACTCCCCCCAAAGTGGTAACAACTCACTTCTTCTGGGTACCAGGTGTTATTTTCAGTGCTTTGGGGATGCTGAACTGTTTAATCTTCAGAATAATCCTAGAAGGAGATATTATTATTTTTGTCTTCATTTTATTGATGAAGAAACCAAGGTTCAGAAATGTTAAATATTGGATGGGTGAAGAGAACACAGCTGGTATCAGAGCAAGGATCATGGATCCTGAAATGTAGGAATCCAGACTACTTTTAACCTCTGTGATACCCCTTTTAAAACAATAGCTTTATTGAGATTTAATTTATATTTAATTTATATCCCCTAAAATTCTCCCTTTTAAATGACTTTTAGTATTTTCACAGAGCTGGGCAGCCATCGTGTGGCACCCTTTCTACAACTGCTTGTATCAGTTCCAGGTACTCTGTCCATAAACATCTTTGCTGTGGACATCTTTGCTGAAACTATTTTTGCCTCAAGCATTTTTGCTGCATAACTCATTGGCCATAATGCAGTTTTGCTATAAGAAAATAAAATAACAAAAATAAAAGAGGAACATTAACAAAGACATAAAGAAAGATGAGACGTGAATGACAAAATTTAAATGACTTTTTTTGCAAAATACGGAATATTTGAATTAATATGTGTAGATCATGGCAATATTTTGCAAATGACTGATTTTATTTTGAGGGTTATACCTAAGCACTTGCCTTTCAAATCTTTCGTTCATGGTATTTTATATATTTTTTGTTTGTTTGTTGACTCGTCTCCTTGTATGGATGGCATCACACTTTTTCATTTTTACTATCATTTTTTCCCTTCATTAAGAGAGATCTGTGCATCCTCAGTGTCTCAGTTGTATCTGACACTTTGGACCCATGGACTGTAGACCACCAGGCATCTCTGTCCATGGAATTTTACAGGCAAGCACACTGGAGTGGGTTGCCATTTCCTCCTCCATGTGGCAAATAGGCCAAGATATACCACAGTGTAGCAGTTTTCACAGAGTAGGCAATGGCAACCCACTCCAGTACTCTTGCCTGGAAAATCCCATGGACGGAGGAGCCTGGTAGGCTGCAGTCCAGGGGGTCGGTAAGAGTTAGGCACGACTGAGCGACTTCACTTTCCCTTTTCACTTTCACGCATTGGAGGAGGCAATGGCAGCCCACTCCAGTGTTCTTGCCTGGAGAATCCCAGGGACGGCGGAGCCTGGTGGGCTGCCGTCTGTGGGGTCGCACAGAGTCGGCGACTGAAGTGCCTTAGCAGCAGCAGCAGCGGCGGCGGCGGCAGTTTTCACAGTGCAACACAAAGCTCAGTGCAAACACACACCTTAGCCTTTGGAAACCACCACCTCCGATCTCTCGCGGCACCAGGGTCTTTTCAGGGAGTCAGCTGTTCCCATCAGGTGGCCAAAGTATCGGAGGTTCAGCTTCAGCATCAGTCCTTCCAATGAATATTCCAATGAATGCAGGAGTAGAGATAGGAAGAGAGAAATCCATAGAGACAGAAAGCGGATTAGTGGTTGCCAGAGGCTGGAAGGAGGAGGAGGTGAGAGTGGGAATCTCTGTTGTTTATAAGCCTCCAGTCTATGGCGTTCAGATACAACAGCCTGAACTAATACACTATAATTAACATCCTGATATTCTTGTATAATTTCCGCTTTGCACTCTCAAAGCAGCTCACTCCTGTCTTTGTAATTGGACTTGTCACATCGGTTTTCTTCAGTTACCATCTATGGAGTGCTTACTATGTGCCAAAGACTATTAGAGGCACATTGGGGGGAACAATTCAGACCAGGTCCCCATTCTTGGGCGATGGAATACACCATCAGTAAGAAAATAACAGGTAATAATAAAGGCTCTCATGGAAAAAAAAAGTGGTATCATAAATGGAACTTAAACTTCTCATCTTTGTTACTATTAAGTCTCTGCTTTCATTAAATTTTTATTTTGCTAAGAATCTCAGGGGAGCCAGAATGGTTCATAAACACAAAATTGGAGATCTCTAGGTTATAAAGACAATGAAATAAAATATATGAAACTAGGACTATTTTAGAACACATAGTTGCTGTTACTAATATTATTCCAGGAAAAAAAGAAAAAAAAAAAAACTACGGTCAGAAATTTATTTTCCCCAAAGAGTTTTGAATCCTGGCCAATAATTATAAAGATAAGGGATCTTATATGCCCCGTGTTCTTTTAAATACTGCAAGCAGGGGTGAGCTTCATTTAGAAAGAGGCGCGGACTGCTTCCCACCCTGACTTTACCTCCAGGGCCTGGATCCCTATTGTTGTTTTATATCTAATATCAGTGACATCTGCTTAAAAATGCATAACTGCTGACACAAAGATAGCCCTAATTTTGCATTGTGAAGTCAATGACACACAGTGCTGTTTTACCAGCTGTTCTGTAAGCCTACTGCACGAACTTAAAACCTTGTATTGTTTAGTAGTTGTGAAATCCAACTGGGATGTCGCCACCTTTAATTGCCCACCACCAACCTTTTAAACTAGGTAAACCCCAGTTGCTACTTTAATGTGAAGAAATTGTTTTTGGAATTCCATTTCACACGAAAAAAACTAAAGTGACAAATCGTTTGGAGTTTCTCAGTTGTAATTAAGAATCACAATAAAGAATTATCACTCTTCTGTAACATTTGAAAAAGCCTTATTCTGGTGCATTTTCTTTATATCTCAGCTCCAAATCAATGTGAGCCCAACCCTTCTCTTAGGCACCTTGGGTACACATATACTCATAGCAGTCAAGGAAAGGGTTTGAAATTGCAAACACAAAAGAAGGAAGGAGGAAGAGAAGGAGAAAAACTATAGGCCAAGAGAGTATTTGATCTTCTTGTTGTGTCTGGTGAGCTATCTGAAGGCAAATTTCAAAACAGAAGTTCCTAAACTGTTTAACCAGCTAGCTCCCTTTTGGTACTCACTCAGTCCTTTGTTCTGTGAGTGAGCCAGGCTGCATGTTAGGTTGTTAGGTTAGAGCCTTTTGCGGGAAAGGTCTCTTTTCCACAGTTGTGGTTAGGCGTGTATTCTGTGGGGTTTTTTCCCCTGGTTATGTTGCCTTCTGAGATTCCAAAACTCCCCACAGGCCCGCCTGTGAGAGGGTTTCCTACTGTGTGAATATTCATTGGAAGAACTGATGCTGAAGCTGAAACTCCAATCCTTTGGCCACCTGATGTGAAGAACTGAGTCATTGGAAAAGGCCCTGATGCTGGGAAAGATTGAGGGCAGGAGGAGAAGGGGATGACAGGATGAGACGATTGGATGGCATCACCGATGCGACGGATATGAGTTTGAGTAGGCTTCGGGAGTTGGTGATGGACAGGGAAGCCTGGGGTGCTGCAAGTCCAGGGTGTCGCAAAGAGTGGGACAGGACTGAGTGGCTGAGCTGAACTGAACTGAAATTATTTAAATCCAAGGAACTACTTAGAAGCATGATATAAATCGTATGTTTACAGAGCAGGGAAAATAAATGGATCTCATTGCTTGAGAGTTATTCTCCAAATGAATTCCATAAAATGGACACTCTATTAATCAAATGTAAAAATATAGATTGTGTTCTAATTTGATACAGCAATATGCAAGATCTGTGTATAAGATGGGAAGGATCTTTAATTTTGTGAATATGGATCTCATTGAGAATGATTTTCAAAATTTGATCAAAACTAAAGTTTTGAGGAATTTTGTCATTATGAGGAATAATGTGATGAGAAATCAAAGATGGAAAAGGGGTAAGAAAGGGTTGCTTTACAGATTTTCACTGTGGGTTATATCTCAGTTAAAATTGGGTGGGAAAATTTTGCTAATGAAATACCAGGTGGATTTTATAGACGAAAGTTGGGGAAAGTGAATGCCTATAAGAAACCAACAAGCATTGTGAACTCTGCCTTCTCATTAGAATATAAACTCCATGAGAGTAGAAACCTTTAAAAACTACTTTTCCCTTTCTGTGACTTCTTAAGACCCTTCTTAATATGAAACTATTCAAATAAACCAAAAATAGTATATTAATAACTATTTTTATTTCACCTGGATTTAATAAATATTAACCTTTACCACCTATTTTTTTATTGAAATGTTTTAAAATATCGATCTAATGACACTTTATCCCTTAATGCTTTTACATACATCTTTAAAAATGAACACATTCCTCCTTACCCAGAATATCATTATCCCATCTAACAAAATTAACAGTAATTCCTGAATATAATAGATATCCAGTTTATATTTAGATTTCCCCAGTTATCCTCCAAATGACTTTTACCGTTCTTTATACAAACTTGGACCTGTTAAGGTTTATATATTGTTTATTTCTTTTTTTAAATACATTCTTTTAAAAAATGAATTTACTAATCAATTTATTAATTTATTTTCTTTTTCCACTATGGTTTATCAAAGGACATTGAATATAGTTCCCTGTGCTATCCATTGGGGCTTTGTTGTTGTCCATCTAAACACAGCAGTTTTCATCCACCAGCCCCAGCCTCCCAGTCCATCCCTCTCCTGCCCTCCTCCCCTTTGGCAACCACCAGTCTGTTCTCTGTGTCTATGAGTCTATTTCTGTTTCATTATTTTATTTCTTAAGTCTTTATTAGTCTAAAACAGAGAGACTCTGTCTAGGTGATTGCTGTAACCATTTAGTAGACAGTGCCCAGCCTGGAACCGGCTCTCAGCAGATGGCAACACGACGGTTAGAAGTGTGGGTTTCCGTCCCATACACGCTCTCCACCGCTTCCTGTCTGTGCCTCAGCAAGTCACTTAACCGCTCCGTGCCTCAGTTCCTCACCTGCAAAACGGGCCCTGTGACACTCTGTTGTAAGGATACATGTAGTAACATATGTACATGTTTATAACAGTGCTCCAGACCTGGTGAGTGCTATGTAAATAATCAGAAGAACGAACACTTACATAGGACCCACCAGGTCTGGGGCACTGTGCCTGATATGTACCAGGCACTATTTCAGGCATCAACCGAACTTCTCTACTCTCAGGGGGCTTACATTCTAGTTAGGGTAAGGAAGTCATTATGAAAACAGAAAACCGTTTGAAAAGTAAACATATAATATGTTAGTTGGTGAGAGAGCAGTTAGGGTAGGAACGTAGGGAGTGTTGGGATGGTCTCAGATGTAAGGTGACACTTGAGCAGACGTCTGATGGACATAAGGGGGCAAGGCATCGTGCAGACACCTGGAGGAAGAGTATCCCAGGCAGAGAAGTCAGAACCGCTAAAGACCTTGAATTAGGAGTGTGAACAGCAAGGAAGAGGGAGAGGAATGTACAAGGAGGAGAGAAGTAGGAACAGGGGTAGAGGTCAGATCTTACAGACCATTGCAAGGACTGAAGAGATCATGAGTTAGATGGGAGGCTTTTCACCAGGGGACCGATTGGGTATGATTTACAAGTGACAAGAGTCCCTTTGACTGTCATGTGGAGACTGTGATGTAGAAGGACAAGGGTGGAGGCAGGGAGACCATGCAGGAGCCTGTGTTAGCCATGATGATGAAGTCATATCTCATCCTCATGACATTTCTGAAGGAAGGAATTACTGTTATCCCCATTTGACAGATGAGCATACCAAGGATGAGAGATAATGGTAATTTAAAGCTAAGAAACAGGAGAACCAGGATTCAGACTCACCTCTGTGTAACCTCAGAGTGCTGGCTTTTCCTCACTAGTGTTAAAAATACAAAACCCTGACCTCCATGCCTGTGTTTGCCGCAGGAAAATGTACAACTTGAAACTTGGGGAAAGTAAAAAAAGCAGCTGAATAAATTGCAGATTTTTTTTTTAACAAAAGGTCCTAACCATCCCCAGAATTATCCTCAGTGATGTCCCTCTACACTCTCCCAAAAAGGGACTTCCCTGGTGGTTGAGTGGCTAAGACTCCACACTCCCAATGAAGGGGGTTTGATCACTGGTCAGAAAACTGGATCCCACATGCTGCAACTAAGACCAGTGCAGTCAAATAAATATTTAAAAATAAATGAATAAATTTTCCCAAAGAAACTTCTCAATGCAATGCTCTTGATAAAAATGACCTTTTAACTTTCTGATTTGTTGCAGTGATACCAATATGGCAATGGTGAAGCTACATTAGAATTATTCATAATATACTATTATACTCTATCATATGTAATGCTGTTTTTCTGTAATTAGTTACCATTCAGGTGGTTTACATATATGAAGAGGCTTATACTTTACCGTGTACATAAGTTGTGGCTAATGGGACAGGTAACTAAACATGGTATTTGGGGTTATTTCTATTAAAAATGGGCAAGAGTAGGCCCTTAGGCCTGTATCTTCTAATAACACTGTTTCTATGAGAAGATTTAAGTAGATACGTATTTATGACTCATAGCATCTTTTCCAGCATCATAAGCTACTTATTACAACTGAAAAGCATACAAATTTTATTGTTAATATATGGTATCCCATGGTTCAATAACATTTCAAAGATGGCATCCCAAATTTCTCCTGCCTCTCTCCCTAGCTTACCAGGGGGATACTAACTTCTGGGCATGTAGGGGAACCTCATTCCCTGGCCACCAACTCATGAGAGTTGCTTGTAGCAAAGATAGGGAAGTTGTGGAATTAGCGATGGGCCCCTGTGACATAGAAATTGGCCAGGATGTCACCTTTGGCACACACTACAGCTTTAAGCTGAGGACTGTGTCACTGTGGCACATTGTAAGAATGACAGAAACATAGTAAAACTAAAACATGTCTTTCCTCACTGGTGTGCTATTTCATTTCTTCAAATGTTTTGATTTTAATGTTCCTATGTGTTAGGTGCTAGAATGCAGATTTTGCTGCTGTAGGTGCTCACAGCCCGTAGTCAGGCATTCTACAGACAGAGTGGCAAGTGCGATATTAGAGGTTTGGCAAAAGTACTCTGGCTAGGGGGATATGCTGAATGCCTGCGCTTGTTGTACCCAGTAAGTGCATCATCTCTAAAATCTGTTTCAAGCACAGCGGTCTCTGACCTCCATGCCCTGGCCTGCTAGTTCACATAATATATTCTTCCAACAATTCTTCATTACTGTGAGGACATTCAATCCACTGACCCCTCATTATTTCATTATTTATCACTTTCGTCTTACTGTACTTGATTTCTTAGCTAGATTAGATTGATGACTGTGGCAGAAATTGTTAATTCCCTATCCAATATTCATCCGACATCTGCATTACTATAAACTGTGATTTTGTTCAGGATGGCATCATGCCAATAAGCATCCTCATTTCTGAGCCTCCTTTGCAGTTAAGTATGACCATGTGTCCCAGTTCTGTCCAGTGGGTATTGAGTGGCAGTCTCCTGGAGTTGGTTCTAAATGTTTTGCTTTCCTGATGAAAGGGTATAGTAACAACTGGCATGTCCCTTCTCCCCTTCCTTTCTCTCCCCTGAACACAGCCATGACATCTGGAGTTTCAGCAAGCATCTTGCAACCATGATGTGACAAGCACAGGAACAAAAGGAGCACTCTGAAAATGGTTAGGACATAAAGGAGGAAAGGGACTGGGCCCCAAAGGTTTTCCTGAGCAGCGGATTTTTAGCAAGATATATGACTGCCCAATACAAAGATCCCATTTTCCAGTGTCCCTTGCAGTTGGACATAGCCCTATGATTAAGTATTGGCTAATGAAATGTTGTTATTGTTTAGTCACTAAGTTGTGTCTGACTGTTTTGTGACCCTATGGACTGCAGCCTGCCAGTCTCCTCTGTCCATGGGATTTTCCAAGCAAGAATACTGAGGAGGTTGCCATTTCCTTATCCAATGAAATATTAGGGGTGGGTATTTTGGGAAATTTTCTGGAAACCTTCTTAAAAGATATCTGAATTTTGCTCTTCAATGCTTTTCTTCTCCTTTCTCTATTCTGCTGCCTGGAATGGAGCTTTGTTGGCTGGGACTCTTGCATCCATCTTAGGCCAGGAGGAGGAGGCCATACATGAGGGATAGCAGAATACTAAATTGAAAGGGGCCTGGTCCCTAGAAACTTCCTAGACTTCCAGACCAACTCTGACCAGCCTATCTCTGGACTTCATATACATGAGGACAATGAATTTGGTCTTATTGAAGTAATAGTCTTCCAATTTTCAGTCACATAGACAGTTCTATTCCCATTACCATTATCTTTTTATAACCATTTTTAATTTCTCTATCTCCGATTTATGTTTTATGTCTTCTACCTTGTCAGAGTGGAAGAAATGTCCCTTCTCTGGTTAAAGCCAGCCTTTTATTTAGCTTAGCTATTCCAGTTATTCCCCCTCATTGATCATCGATTTCTGACTTCTCCATCATCCCCAGATCTTTGTGTGACTATTCCACTCAGGCCTCGGTATACTTGTCGCCTCCTCAGAGAGGCTCTCCTTGACCACCATGTTTAAGGCAGCCCCTCATTCTCCTAGGGTATTTTATTTAGAGCACTTACATAAATGTGAAATTAAACCTGTATCTGTTTACATGGTTATTAACGGATTCCTCTCATTCCTTCAAGAATGTAAGATCCCTGTGGACAAAAACTTGTTTTTATTCACTGACATCTCAATAAGGCTTTCCATACATGTTGGAATGAATGAATGAATTTTGCTGGGAGTAGAGAAGGAGAGATGGAAGTTAGGGGAGACCACCCAGAGGAGGTTGCACCTGATCCAAGTTTCAGTGTTCGTGACAGTATGCACAGAGAACAGCTGAAGGTAGGGGGGAGAAGAGGACATTCCCAGAAAATGGAACAGCCTGCTCACGTGTAGAGGTGGAGAGAACATTTTATATGTTCTGCTGGCCACCGAGCAGTCATGAGGAAGTGGCAGAATACTGGAAAGCAGGTAGGGTCCCTCTAAGGGAGACCACTAGAGGCGAGATACATGTTTCAATTAGTAACCAGAGGTTCAGTCATACTGGAGGTCATGCAGACTCAAGGAGACCCATCTTAGGGCTCATTATAGAGGGTCATTTTTAGGGCTCATCTATAGGGTCATTATAATATATGAGGTCCATGTAATAATCGAGGGCACAGATCAGAGCGGAGGAAGTAAAGGATCTGACAGATAGGAAGCTGAATCAAGAGTGTATCAGCCAACATTTCTTTGTGATGTGGCAGCATGTTATGACAGAAAGAGGGTTTTTAAGACAGAGACATAAGCAAAATCCTGTCTCTTCACTTTGGGGTACTATCACTTAGCCATTTATCCTCACTGGTAAAAAGGATAATTTCATATACCCCCTCTTGCCATTTTAAGGACTAAAGTATATCATTTGGATTATGACAACCCCCAACATATTATGGTGCCTGGCACAAAATGGGAGCTGAATACACACTAGCTCTCTCCCCTAACCTTCCTCTTGTTCTACAATTTCAACTCCTACCAGACTCAGGAAACAGGATGGGCACATCTGAATGGACTTAAAATCTTAAGATTTTGTGAACTTGAAGCACCTGGGCTTTTAGAAGCAGCTTGGGGTTAAGTGATGCTGTGATTGTTGGTCCCCTAGCCTATCAGGGATATAAGAGGGGATATCAGAAAGCACAGAGGTATTATCACACCTAACACTTAATATTACATTTGCCTGTAATGTAGGAGACACAAAAGACTCTGGTTTAGTCCCTGGATTGGGAAGATCCCCTGGAGAAGGAAATGGCAACCCACTTCAGTATTCTTGTCTGAAAAACCTGGACAGAGGAGCCTGGCAGGCTACAGTCCAAAAGGTCACAAAGAGTCAGACATGACTGAGTGAGCACAATACTATATAATTTTCAGTCCCCGTTCAGTCTTCCCTAATTGTCTTAAAATTATTTTTTTATTGTTTGTTTGAATCAGGATGCAAAAAATATCTGCACATTGCATTTGTTTTTATCTGTTGTCGTTGTTTGTTTTATTTGCTCATTTTGAAGAGCTGAAGCATAGTTGTACAGTATAAGTTACAGGTGTATAATAAAATGATTCTCAACTTTTAAGATTCTAGTTATTATAGAATATTGACTATATTCCCTATGTTGTACAATATCATGTGTTGCATTTGTATCTCATTTTATCTCTAACAGTTTGCTTCATGAAAAAAGTCACCATTGTAAGTCAACTATACTTCAGTTTTAAAAAGGTCACTTATTTAAGAAATCAGGTCATTACTCAAATAGGTTCACCACCCGCTTAGTATGGATTTAGCTGACTACAGTCTCATGGTGTCATTTTACATGTTCCCCTGTCCCTAGTATTTCTTGTAAACTAGCAGTTCTATCTGGGCTTCCCTGGTGGCTCAAGTGGTAAAGACTCCACTTGCAATGTGGGAGACCTGGGTTCGATCCCTGGTTGAGAAGGTCCCCTGGAAGAGGGCATGGCAATCCACTCCAGTATTCTTGCCTGGAGAATCCCCATGGACAGAACAGCCTGGAGGGCTACAGTCCCTGGGGTCACAAGGAGTCGGACACAACTGAGCACAGCACAGCAGCAGTTCTATCTAGAAGCTTGATTGGATGCAGGTAACATCTTTTTGGTGGCAATACTTTGCAGGTGGTTCCATGCACTTGCTTTTACTGTTTATCAGGAGGCAGTTTCTTTTTTCTTTTAGTGATATTAAGATTGAACTGTAAGTCTGTGTACTACCAGCTTGTTCTAGTCTTATATAAAGTTCCCCACAACATTTTACCCAAAGATGTTAGCAAAAACTGATGTTTATCTAATTATTTCATTAGGGATTGCAAAGTGATGATTTTATAATTCTATCATTTCTTCTGCATTTATTAGCTTCTCTGAAGAACTTTTCCTTAGCAACTGTTTGAATCTGAGAAACAGATTTTTCAGGAAAAGCAGAATAAATACATGATTTTTTCTTTTATCTATCTACTTTCAGATTAATTGATCTATTCTATCTATTAGGTTTTGGGGAAAGGGGAAATATTAAGAACTATGAATTTTTATATATTTGAGGTGTTTCAGTGCATAAAGTATTACTTGTAGTATACTGAATAGTACTTTATCATTTGTGAGATGCTTAACACACATTAGTCACTTAAACTTCACAAACAACCCCGTGAAGGTAAGGTATTATTAATACTACCCAGTTTTACAAATGAAAAAATTTAGATCATATAGCTTGAAGTAGAATTTGGTGTCTGTTGTTCTTTCAATTAAATATGATATTGGTTGAAAGAATCAGACCATTAAAGGTGACTGGATTCTTTTTCTTTTGAGATTAAATAGCAGACACATTTAACCAGTGGGACTATGGTACTAACCAATGTATATTTTAGAAGGCATTACTTGTGGCAAACACTGTTGAGAATAATGTTATGCTGATAATACTGTAACTTAGTAAATAGCTTGTCTCAACTTTGTTTGTGAAGCATTTCAATTTTGATTACTCTGTGTGGGATCTACTGCTCAGATGTATGTCATTTTATGGTCTGCTCATGTCTGGGGAGCTGGTATTATGTGCTGCCTAGTGTTTTTAATTCAGAACTTCTTCTGAAAGAAACCTTAGCCTCTTATGTTCAAGCCCTAGTTTTAATAGCATAAGCTATTTCCTTCTTATATCGCTTTGTGGGCATAGTAATAAAATAAATACCACAAAATCACTGATGAGATGAAAATTGAGCTCCCTGCTTCTGTGCAGCCATGTAGGTAAAATAGTAATTGGCTCTGATAATAACTTTTGTTCTTACAAACCGAAGTCTAAATGAGAGTCACATTTGATATATCTGCTTGTAATTACTATCAAAAGGAGAGAATACAAAGTTTAGATTGTTTAGTGACTCAAGATAGATTAAATAAATTGCTGTCTTTTCTTGAACAATTTAAGAAAATTTTCTTAAATTATTGCTGATACTTATCTTACTGTTGGCAAAAAATGATCATCTTCCAGAACATTGCTTTTATGCTTAATGGAATGATTAATTTTGTTTTTTAAAATCTATAATTGTTTTCCTTGAAAAACCTTATTACTGGGTCTGGTAATTTATGCTTATAAATATTATCCTATATATCTCTGTAGTTTGTAAGATAAATTTAGGTTATAAATGTATATGGCAGTGATTTTCAGCGAGACCATTTGACATTTTTATATCATTTAAACATAGATTCTTAATATTTTTAAAAGGGGAATTAAATCATATGAGCTACATGTTATTTTGATATATCCATGCTTTGGTGTCAAAAGGGTAAATAATAGAATATTTAAAGGATCTTTCTATTGCTTTAGAAACTAATAAAGAAATGCTATTACAACCTGGCATTTCTGTTGAATTTCTGCTTACATTTCGATTTCTTTCCAGAAATATCTGTGTCCAGTGCCACAGAAATGCAAAAATGAAAGGGAACAACTAGATTTTAATGCCAGTTTTAACAGTGATTCTAAATTTGATCATTTTGTTTCTACATCAGTCCTGTAGCCACACAAAGTTGATGGAGCATAATAAAACTAAGAAAATGGCTATGGTCCAATGGGCCAATGATCCCAGAATTAAAAAGTTCTAACAAAGCTTAGACATGATAGATGAAACTATTACCATCAATTGTATCCAGGATACACATTTAAAAAACACCCTAATTACAGAAACCACATCCAGTCAATATAATACATATTAGCAATTTCCCCATCCTTGGTAGGATGGAAATTATTCTGAAAGTTTAATTAAGAAAGAAAAAATTATGTTCAGGTATTAATTTCAATAAAAGAGGCGCTCAGCTTTCATGCAGAAGCCCCGGAGTAGTGCTATACGTGTGGGTTACCCACAGAATGAAAGCCATTTGTAATTAGGCACTACATTATTTTTGTCACTACACGGACTTTAAAGAGAGAAAAGCTGTGCCTTATTTGTAACCTGTGTTCCTGCATGAGTTAAAGTGCTCAACTGAGTGCAGTAACTTGGAGATTTTGCCTACAAACTATTTAAAAAAAAAATAAAAGGAAGGTTTGGAGGCTGTCTTGAGAAATAACTTATCTAGCCAGCATGCATTCCAAAGGTGTTTTTGTAGTCTTCCCCTTCACTTTGACCTCAGGCACAGGCCATGTATGAATGCTTAGGATCAAAGAAATTACTGCAGCATGAGCTAGTCTGTCTGGTTCCTATAACCGTTTTAACAATCGCATCAGCTCACCCTCAGAACTAGCGCTATATTGAAAGGAAATCAGTGTTTTCAATCGCTCACAACACCTCCTTTTAGAAAAAGCCACAAAGGCCACACATTGTATGCATTCATTTATAGGAAATATCCAGAATGGGCACGTCCAAGAGAAAGAAAGCTGATTAGCAGTTGCCAGGCTCTGGGAGGAGGAGGGGATGAGCAGTGATCCTTAATGAGTATGAGGTTTCTTATTGGGGTAATGAGAATGTTCTGGAGTTAAGCTAGGGGCAACGGTAGTACAACATCGTGAATATGCTAAAGTTCACTAAATCTGAAACTCCCAAGAGACTTCAGAAACTCTTAGTACTACCCTATTCCGCGTCACTTTACCTTTTAGCATCAATGCATAGAATGCTACCTTTAAAAAAAGGTAGACTGCTAGCTACCTTTTAGCAGAGAATGCAAAACATGGGAGGGAGGTGTTGGGGGTTGATAATTCGAAGGGAGACTGTCAAGTCTAATGCCACATTTTGCAGATAAAGAAACTGACTTCCAGAGAAGGAAAGTGACTTACCCAAGGTCACACGCAGAAGGTCCAGGGTAGAGCAAGACTGGATCGCAGGTCTCCAGTCACCTGTCCAGTGCCCTCCCCCCCACCACTGTGCTGCCTCCTCTGGTATAGCACTAACTCATTTGAATTATTTCAAATGAGGAACACATGGTTCAAATGAGATGTGTGGGTTTTATTTTTTTCTAATGAAAGCATACATTTTCCCTGTAAAATAGCAAAATCTCTATGAAGGAGGAGATACATTTGTTGTGGTAAATTTACCAAGTCCTAACTGAGATTTACCTGTAAATGTCCCTTGAGAAAAGTGGCCACATTAACAGACCAAGGGAGCCCTCTACCTGCATAGTTGTAGTATAGATTTCGTTGGCAAAATTCTTGACCTGGAAAGTTAAAACTAAATCGAGACCAGGTGTTCTACCCTTTGTCCACCTTGGTTGGACAGGCATTTTGGAGAAAATGAATGGTGTCCAAGGATGGATTTTTATGACTAACAGGGATACAGAGAGGAAAATCTGCAGAAAATTCCTTTTCTGTGAATAAAAGACAAAATTAGTCACCTAAATAAAAGACCTAAAGATATATATGTATTTTTTTTCCAGTGAGAATTACATGAAAATAATTATTCTCAAAGAACTCTATATTCCTTTGAGGATATAAAATGTTAGCAAGCAGTTTTGTTCATCCGGCATGAAACTTTCATTGTTTCTTTGTTTCAGCAAAAGACAGGGTTGAATATAAAAATCATGCAGGATCCTGAAAGCATCCACCACAGAGCTGCTGTAAATGCGACCTATGGAATCAGTTTGCCATACATTAACCAGAGAAAAGCAAGTGTAAGTAATGAGTGGTTTTAATGAGCTCTTGTTTTTTAGAATTAAAATCCATTCATTGGTGCTATAAGACATACAGTAGATTTTAAGAATTGGATCCTTTTGTCTTTAGAATTTTTTGGAGATGAAATGGAGTGGCATTCATTCTGTTTGTAATTAGAAATGATGAAGAAAGTGTAAACTTCTTTTTAAAAGATCTATGTATAGATCAGTCAGATTTTTCTATTTTATCTGATATCCCTAAATAAACTAGTACCATAATTTTAACTAGTACCAAAATTTAACAAGAGGAAGTAATTTAACAACAAAAAGAATACAGAGCTGTTAAATATTTTCTTTCGTATACAGGCTTCTCCTAGAAAAATAAAAAAAACAAACAAACCAGCAAGGCATGAGTTTCAATGGTGTATGCTCATATAATAGGCAAAATTTTAAGAATATTATTCTACATCTGAAGAAAGTAGGGGTTGATCCTTTACATTAGCAAAAATGATGAGAAGGAAAAATAATAACAAGGAGACTGTCGTTAAGGAATCTCAGAGTCTGTGCCTATTTTTGCATTGACTTGCTGCTGCATGTCCCAAAGCTAGGACTGTACTGTTTCTGTTTCAGGGTTTTCTTAGAAGAATCAAGAGTAGTGCTTGATTTTAATTGGAAAAATTATTCTCTTTGAGGTCATTTCTAATATTGAAAATAATTACTAAAGTGATATCTATAATTTTTAAATACATTTTTTAACCTTTGGCTTCTCTCCAAACCTCTTAAATGTATCCTTCACTGAAATCAAAACTAAAAACAAGATTAATTTTAGAATTAAATCGCAAAGCCATTTCTAACCAGCATAATAGTCTCTTAATCTTTCAAATTTCCTACGTAGACATTTGCAACTGCCTATTTCATTCATGTAACCCTGAAATATATTTTTAGTTTCTTTATATGTGCTTTATGTTATTCTAACAGGGTTGGTTTAAGAGCATTTTATCATAGAAATACTTTTATAGCCTAAGAAATAACTAGAAAGTTAGATATTTTTATTCCTGCTGAAACTTTATTTAAAATGTCACTGTGAATAATGTGAAAGGTTTTTTATCTGCTTCCCGTGAGCCCAAAGCCCTTGAAATAAAAATATTATTTCTCTGGCTGTACAGACAGAAGCAGATTTCTCTTTTGTTGTTGTTGGTTTTCCCCATCAGTCTAGAATTAATATTGGCTTAGCTGGTGGAGCGCTGAGGCTTTGTAGCCCAAGGCAATTGCAGCATTTCATGCAAACTTTTTCTGATGAGTATTGAAGTTTAAAAAGGCATACCTCTAGATTTAGGGGGGATTAAGCTTTGCTTTAATGAATCTGAACAAAAATTCTGACATAAGCAGGGAATTCAAAATTATCTCCAAAATTTCCCAAGTAGGATATGTGCCTTGGATATTGTACCCTTGTCCTTAGAACACAGAGGACTCCGGAAAGCACTTGGCCTTGTAAGACGTATAGGTAATGTATACTCATTGAATGCATTTAAGATCCTTTTTTCCCCCTGTAAAACTTGACTCCATAAAAATCTACACCAGATCACTTTAAAATGTAGGTACATTATGTTCATCTTGCTCAAACGATTGGCTTTTCAATCAAAATAGTTGACCCTATCATTTTATGTTGATATATGTACAGACAATGGTACTAACTGAAAAACATATTTTCATTTTAGATTTGTAAAACAAGCATTGTGCAAAAAGTCCTATGAAAGAAATATTCCAGTGTTTGGCTTTAAACAATTGTGTGGAATACTTGGGAATAAATACAGTTGTGATTTACCACTTATGAAAATGTTTTTGAAAGCACTTACCCAAACTGAAGCAATGTGTCTAGCATTATGATGTATAGTTAATTAGAAAAACAGCATCAGAGCTAATTGCTTTTTATAACCACTCTAAACACTCAAAGGGGATTATTATTTGGCTGCTGAGGGCCATGTGTTTCCTTACTTCTTATGAAACTTGAACAGCTTGTCAAAAGCCTGTAAGTAATCTTAGATACTTTTGACAGAGCAAATTTGAATTTGTTGCTAATTTACATTACCAGTTCCCAGAAACCGGTGTTTTCTCCATTTTATGAAGAGGTATATACTTCCTGATAATCATAGGCTGATGAAAAGATTTTAGTGCATTGAAAACACATATACTCTACATACACATATACCCGCCCCCACAAAACTCCTTCAGAATTATATATCCTGTAATTCTCTTCTGTAAAAGCAATTCACCAAAAAAGCATTAAAAGCTAAAGTCACTGATTTTTTTCAATATATTAAATTTGCAAAATTAAAAACAAAAACTCTCTAACAGATTCTTGAGTAGAGCCTTACGCGTTTGGATAGATAAGAAGAAATCTCTGATCTTGTTCATACTTATTCACTGACATTTAGTTCCAGTTAGACTTTATAATACAACACATTAAAAGATCTACAGAAAATTTGACTTTGATTTATTTTTTTTTAAATAAGGGTTTCTTAAAAGGCTTGAAACATGTATCTGTTACCATGAATTTTAAAAGAACGATTATGAATGTATAACAAAATAGCCAAACAAAACATTGCTTTGAATTGCAGCACAAATAACTCTGATTATAACTGTTATGACCTAGAAAAGAATCATAAAAACATTTTTCTTTTTGGCAACGTATGAGTTGCTGTAGAATTATACCAGTTCTTTGGTCCCACTTTCCAAATAAATAAATATATAATGCAATGTAAACTTAGAATCTTTTATTTATTCATGAGGTTGAATTTAATACTATTATGATTTCTACATTTTATGAGTCATATGTTATGCAGTGTTCTTCACTAACTTAGTTGGGTAGCAACCACACTTCACAAATCATAGGTTCATTCTTTACTGTTTCACTTGGGGTGTGCGTAGTAATCTCTCACTGAAAGCGCATTCATTTCTGAAGTGATAAAGTAATGGAAAGTGAGGCAATTGTGTTAATGTCAAATGATTAGAAGAAGCACCAGGAGTAAGGTGGGGGTAAGTAGGAGGGGTGGGGGCAGAAAGAAGGCCTATTTCACTACATGGTTATGTTTTAAGCCCATGCATATGGCCACAATTACAGTCTCAACATAATTTGGCAACGGTGGCAGAATTAGATTTAAACAAATTGATGTTACACTGCAGTAATTCAGAATGAGCTTGTTGCATTTATAAACCATAACAAGAAGCAGAGTGAATTAATAAACCCTTCTTGTCACTAAAAATAAAAAAGGGAATAATTGCTGAGATGGAGTTAACTTAACAGATGACTATAGTCAGCATCCTTTCAGCCTAGATATGGGAAAGTGAAGGTCACCCCCATCTCAGATGACAAAGAGGGAACATTTTGTTGGTAAACAAATTAATCTTTTGAAAGGTCGCCATTTGTTTTAAGTTTTTATCCAGTTCTTGTCATCTGGAATCAGAGATTGACTGTCATTTCACTAGGCAGGGGTGCAGTTGAAGCAGACAAAGCTGCTTCTGTACATATCAGCATTCCTTGACAAAACCCGGTGCCTGATTGTGATGCTATGGGCTGCTGGTTTACAGCTGTCTCCGGACAAGAATGGAGGCCCACCCCTGAATTCCAATAAGATGGGCCTGTGTATTCCGCCTGCTGTAAGCTGGCCCTCTGCCCACAAGTAAAATGTATTGTAGTTCAAGCCAGCAATTATCTCTTTTACTTCCTTCTGTGCTGCTTCTGTTCCTTTTATCCAAAAACAGATGTGGGTATTCACTCAAGTTCTGCGTCTCTATTCTTTCCCACACCTGCCAGGGCTGAATTTTGACAGAGGTAGGGTTTGAGGGAGCCAGTAGACAACAATCAGATGGGATTTCTGTGAGAACAGTTTCAAAAGAAAATGTTGAATTTTCAGGAAATGTAGAGTCAGCATCTTGTCCCCCTCCCTTTTCCCAGGAGCATTTGGTAAATTAAATTAGTTGAACAAAAGGAAATAGCTTCAAAGACATTTAGAAATGCCACATCCTATTTATGACACACAGTCATTACCCAAGAACTGTGATGGCATGTTCAACACCCCCCGTTTCTGTCACTAAAGAGAGGTTCCTCTTCAGGTTGTCTTGAAAGAGTTTCCAAGAAAACAATGACTTTTCATGTTCTTCTTGACTCGTAGCCTACTCCACCGACATGGTGGTGATAGAGTGGTGTATTGCCTTTGGAGGTTGAGGTGACTGAGAATATAGTTCTGCTTTGGTTTGGAGCCCTGACAAACCTGAAGAAAGGGATGTGGCAAATGCCACTGGCTCACGTCTGGTCCTCTCACAAAAACCCATCTGGAAGTGGGGAGAGGTAATTGGAGGCCATACCCCCATCAGGTAACAAACAGTCTCTAAGTTCTTGTGAACGCTGTTATTTCTTGAATTTCTGGGCTGAGATCCTGCATGCGTTCCAAAACCAACCCCACACCAAACTCCAACCACTTTATAGCTGGGAGCATCATGTTTCTGGGTGAGACCACCTGCTGTGGACTCTTACTATTAATAGAAGGAGAACCTCACAGAAATGGCCTCCATTTCCTTATGGGTAAAATGTCCATAATAAGAGAATCTCATAGGATTATATTGAGGTGCTTTTTTTTTTTTTTGGCTGTGTTGGGCCTTAGTTGTGACATGCAAGGTCTTTCCTTGTGGCGTTCAGACTCCGGAGAGCACAGGCTCAGAAGCTGCAGCGCAGGCTCTCTAGTTGCAGCACATAAGCTTCGTTGCCCCACAGCAAGTGGGATCCTAGTTCCCTAACCAGGGGTCAAACCTGTGTCCCCTGTATTAGAAGGCAGATTCTCAACTACTGAACTACCAAGGAAGTCCCAGGATAGTATTAAGATTTAAATGAAATAATTCAAAGCACTTAGCAAAGGTCCTGGTACAAATCAGTGCTCTGAAAGTTTTAGTTATGACTGTTGGCAATCTTCACATATTGTCTTATGCCATGTTTTATGCAGTCATTTAAAGCTTACATTACTGTAGGGGGTCAAGGAGGTGAACCAAAGTATTACTGAGGGTCCTCCCAGAGATTCTATTTAACATTTCCCATGATGATGCCTTCTTTCCCCTACTGCTGTGGGGACAGTTTTCTGGTCCCTTTGTTTTTCACATCCTCCAGTGCACCAAGCAGCATTTTGCACATAATAGGAGAGGATTAATTGGTCTCATCCATCCAGTCCCCACACTGAAGCTGTGTTACTTCTTGCCAAAACTGGTAGTGAAGTAATGATTTTGCTAACTCTTAGTAGGCACAGGGCATCCTCCCACTTAGCCCTCTGAAGTTTATCCAGTGAAACCCTCTTGTTCCTGGATTCTTGTAACAGCCTGGCCTAACTGTTTCTAGGAGCCAGTAACTCTAGTTCAGTTATTCTTGTTTTCCTAGTTTATAAAATGGGGAACGCTAGGTGGGAGGCAGTCTGGGGTGGGAAGAAGGGCTTGGAGTTGAATGGATCAGAGTTGGGTCCTATTGGCCATTTTCCAGTTGTGTAACCCTAGGTAAGCAAATTAACATCTCTGATCCTCTGTTTCCTTCTTCGTAAAATCAGAATAATGGTGTCTACTAAGCACGGGTATTATGGGGATAATACAGATAATATATTATCGATAATTATAATATGATTATTGATAATATATTAACATTGCTGGAACATAGTAGGTGCTTAATAAGGTTCCTGTCTTTCTGGAAAACTAATGAATATTAAAAATCTCATACTTCTCCCTTTTTTACACCCTTGTGTCCATAAAGGATCTGATTTGGTTCTTTTACACGCTCCATTATAAATGAGTAATAGGGTTTAATGCCCTGGTTCAAACTGTTACAGAGAGCTCCAGTGAGCTTCAGGGAGCCTGCAAGCATTTAATTCATATTTCATTTTTCTCATAAGTTCAGTTCAGTTCAGTTGCTCAGTCATGTCCAACTCTTTGCGACCCCATGAACCGCAGCACTGCAGGCCTCCCTGTCCATCACCAACTCCTGGAATCCACCCAAACCCATGTCCATCGAGTCGGTGATGCCATCAAGCCATCTCATCTTCTGTCGTCCCCTTCTGCTCCTGCCCTCAATCTTTCCCAGCATCAGGGTCTTTTCCAATGAATCAGTTCTTCGCATCAGGTGGCCAAAGTATTGGAGTTTCAGCTTCAGCCTCAGTGCTTCCAAATAGTCAGGACTGACTTCCTTTAGGATGGACTGGTTGGATCTCCTTGCAGTCCAAGGGACTCTCAAGAGGCTTCTCCAACACCACAGTTCAAAAGCATCAATCCTTCAGCACTCAGCTTTCTTTATAGTCCAACTCTCATATCCATACATGACCACTGGAAAAACTATAGCCTTGACTATATGGACTTTTGTCAGCAAAGTAATGTCTCTGCTTTTTAATATGCTGTCTAGGTTGGTCATAACTTTCCTTCCAAGGAGTAGGCGTCTTTTAATTTCATTGCTGCAGCACCATCTGTAGTGATTTTGAAGCCCAGAAAAATAAAGTCAGCCACTGTTGCCCCATCTATCTGCCATGAAGTGATGGGACCAGATGCCATGATCTTAGTTTTCTGAATGTTGAGCTTTAAGCCAACTTTTTCACTCTCCTCTTTCACTTTCATCAAGAGGCTCTTTAGTTCTTCTTCACTTTCTTCCATAAGGGTGGTGTCATCTGCATATCTGAGATTATTGATATTTCTCCCGGCAATCTTGATTCCAGCTTGTGCTTCTTCCAGCCCAGCATTTCTCATGATGTACTCTGCAAATAAGTTAAATAAGCAGGGTGACAATATACAACCTTGACGTACTCCTTTTCCTATTTGGAACCAGTTTGTTGTTCCATGTCCAGCTCTAACTGTTGCTTCCTGACCTGCATACAGGTTTAAGCATAATAAAGAACAAAACATACATATGTACATTAAACACCAAATTTCAATGCATTAGATACCATCAATGGGTTAGCTTGTGCTGTTTGGTTAACTCCATGAGCACATGGGCATAGATGCATGCGTGTCATTGTACGAACACATTTGAATTTCTTTTAAGGGTGTTTTTAAAATTAGATACGGTTTATCTGTGTACCAGTCATATTTTGAAATGTACGTCCACTTATATACACTCCTATAACAATCATACAAGATAAATAAGTGAAGATTAAATGAACTAATACTTGTCAAGTTCTCAAAGCAGCTCCTAGCCCCAGGTAAGCATTCCTTTAACCTTAACTGGCGTTAGTATTACATACAACACTTGTGTGCTCCCACCCATTAAAAGCTAGGCAAGCTCTCTGGTGCACATGTTTGGCACAGAATAATAGTAAACTGTACAATTGCAATAATGCATATTGCATCATGATAATATGGTATCATAAATTGTTTCATTGCTCATTTTAGGTTTGGGTTAGGCCTTACGGGATTCAAAATGTGCTATACAGTCTGAATTGGACATGGCAGGATCGCAGTGTTACTTTGTTTACATCTGCAGATAAAAACTCAGCAATAAAACATCATCTTGAAATTTTGAGCTCAGGTGCAAAACAAGATTAGATTGTGCTGAAACGGAGTAAATATCTGAAAAATAAGGGCGCTGAGATATCTGAAAATAAATTTAAATTGGACATGATGAACAGCTTAAAATGGTCCATGGAACATTTGAAAAGTACTTTTGGTCATTCAATTCTTCACTAATAATAGCCCTCATGAAGTATGCCAGACTCTGTGTTAAGTGCTTTATGTACACTGTCTTACTTAACTTTTACACCTATAAAATAGATGCTATTTTTGTAATCATTTACACATGAGGAAGCTGAGATTAAGATTAAGCTACTTGCCTAAGGTTATGAAGTAAGGATTTATTAATCTACTTGTCAAATATCCCCAAATTAAGTACTTACCAACTGATTTTTAATTACTAAGGAATATGAACAGTTGTTAAATATCATTAGTGGTTCTACTTTGAAACAAAAAATTCCTACTAGTATTTAAACTTCTGGATCATTTTAATTGAAGAAAATCCTGAGGTAATAAATACTATAACAAATCATTAGCTAGAAATTACTTATCTATGTACGTCAGGGTTTTCTCCATCTTGTGCAGGCAAAATGAAATACAGAAATAAGGTATATGCTCTGATAAATGTAAGACTGCACTATTATCCATAAATCTCAGTGTCATAATTTGTCTTTATCAAAATAGCCTGTTTCCAATGTTGTAAATACATATATATTCTTATTTACATATAAGACAACATATAACATTATACTAAATTTGTATAAAACTTGCATCTATTTACCTATCAGCATTCTATTTAAAGTTACATCTGAGAAAGAGATTCTACTACTGAATATAAATTTGAAAATCTTTGGTATAGAGAATGACCTCTCCCAAGGGTTTTTGCTTTTCAACAAGAGTAAATCCTCTATTTAATTAAACCAAAGGAGTTAGACTCTATTAAGGGATTTCAAGCATGAGTGGACAAGGAGAAGAGGGATTTGGGGGGTGTGGGAAGAGAGCTTTTGCACTGCCCTGGATTCATCCTAGGTTAGCAGCCACCTGCGAACTAGCTAGCCTTGCTCCCTGATGTGATCCAATGTCTTGGCACTTTGTGACTTGGGCTTTGGACTTGAGTTTCCATCTCTGTACTAAGAGATTGTGTTTCTAATCTCATAGTTTGAAAAGCTTTGTAAAGCTAAAAATTAGGCAGATGGAGGGGCCTGAGTCAGCACTGTGATAAGTTTGACACAAGGGGTTCATGGATAAAACTGTACTTCAGTATAATTGGTTTCCAATGTAAGTTATTATGCAATTATAAAACCATTATTCTAAGAAAGTATACATAGCCTTCACCAGCTTGCCAAAGGGGTTCATGACACCCATCTACAAAAGTTAGAACTCTTTGCAATAGATCAAACTTTCCTTTCACACAAACTTCAAGTATAGGGCAAAGTATGCATCAGAACAGAGGAGTATCCTGAAAACTCTGTATTCTATATGGATGAAAGAGCTACTTCTCTTAGTTGATTGCACAGGAAACCCACCAAAAGGCTATATCTAGATTGCCACTCGGATTTTCATAAAAGTTGTGTCTTCATGAGTGAACATATAAAACTTCATATTTTTATCTACTGTGGCTTTTTTTATTGCAAGAAGGAAAGTGGAACAGTTACAAAAATGGTAATGCTTGCAATATTACAGTGAGTGGTCTGCTTAAAATGAAGCAAAGAAAAAAATACCACAGCAAGTAGCACAACAGCATTAGCCACAAGAGAAATGGGCCTAATAGAATTGTTTTTTTAAATCATAACCCAGGTTAATTATCTACTGAGGGGTACTTGAGATGAAAAAATACTTTTGCTGTATTCTCCAATATTCTAACCCATTGTACCTTAAACTGTACTTGAATTCGAGTATACATTCTTGCTTTTTAAAACCTCTTTGGTAGAAAAGAAGCAAGTATCCAGAGTCCACAGTGATTCACCCTATACTTTCTTTAAAAGCACAATTTCTGAATCAGAACATGTAATGTAAGCCCAGGAGGTATTTACCTGGAGACGATACCTCTCATTAGGCTGTGGAGTTGGGATAATAAGTCAGCAAAACATCTGATTTAACTCTCGTCTCTACCTTCGATGGTAATCTGAACAAATCTGTTTATAGTCGGTAACTAAGAGATCTGAAAGTGTGCATCTGTGCACACTCTAAGTGGAAAGAACCACAGATTGGGACACAAGTCAGAGCACTAGGGTGCTCATCCTGCCTCTGCTGCTGCTAGCCTTCAGAGACTACATCACTTAGCCTCTAAAGATTGTATGCTGAGATGTCAAGTTGACTTGTTCAGAGTCATCATTACAGCCACAGCCCTGATGATGCAACCCCCAGATTAACGTGCCTCTTTTGGTGCCTTGTGGGACCACCACTCTCTCAGGGGAGGCAAGTCGTGATGAGTATAACTGACAGATGGAGGCAAGCTTCAAGATAGGCCTTGGTGAAACTGATGGACATGGCTGAAAGCAGACCTGGCATGCATTTTAAGCACTGGAAGCAACAGAAGCAAAGGCAGAGGTGGAGAATAATGAAAGTAATGGAGGGTGGCTTAGAGATTTGCCCAGTCATGTTGACTTTTTATAAAGCAAGAAGCCAAAAGATGTGGTTCGATGTGTAGAGCCAATTGATGGATGCCCTGGAATGGGCCACTGAAATCTAATTGTGTGACCTCCATCTAGATCATAAAGAGAAGGGCTTAAGGCAGACAGTTTCTGAAATTAGATCACTTCTCCAGGTGCTCTAACTGAAGGGCAGCTTGAGAATTCTCCTAAACAATCTCTCTCCCTTGATGTCCCCATTGGTTATTAAACTTTATTTCCTATCCTGTTGGGTATAAAGATTTCTTGAATAGCACTATCTGCTGAAGTTGTGAGAAGTTCTTGAAAATGCCTGGTTAGAGTTCTACAGGCAGCACTTAACCTTTTACTTACCCTCTGTCTCTTTCCTATGACTGGCCACTAAGAGCTGGCCCGTCTAGCAGGATGGTGCTGACTGCCACCTAGGACTCTGCTGTAACCCTAACCCCTACCCTGTCTTACCTCTTCCCCCAAGGCTGGTCAAAAGCAGGTCTTGTTTGGGACAGGAGTCGTGGAGAGAGAAGGTTAAAGAATAGGAATGGTTGATGCCTCACCAATACTTGCTGCCCTTCTCTTTCTCTTCTGCCCCCAAGGCACGCACTTCCTCCCTGTCAATTATCAGCCTCAATACTCCTCCCCCAAATTCAGCCTCTTACCAGCTCCCTGTGGTCCCATCTGCTCATGCAAAGAAGTGCCCAGGAGACTATCACAGTCCAAATGTTTCCTAAAACATGGGTGTGTTTCCAAACTTATCATCTGTTTATACTGAATGGTGTTCATTTGATTGGCTTTTTCCTTCCTGAGTTTCCCCCTAGTTTGCAAGGAGTAAAAACTCTAAGGAAATCTTTAAAGTGTTCTTGTTTAGAACAGGAATCACAAAAGTAAATCCTCTGAGGCCCACTAGGTGATAACTGACTGAAATGACCAGGTATAAGAGCTGGGATGCTGAACTGCGGAGACTGGCCCTTCTGACAGGAAACAGCTGCCTCAGCTCCAACCCTTTGGCTGGGTTTTCAAAAGAAGCTGGAAACTCATATTCACATTTTTGGTGAAATTTCCTGATCTTCAAATATCTGCTCAGATAATTTTAAAAACTCTATGCAGTCAAAGAGAGTGGTCTCCAGGCTATATCTGTCTTGCAGGTCAGCGATCGGTGCAGCACAGGGTAAGCACTATAGGATTAGAGGTGGATTTTGTCAAAGTTGATCAATCTCTTGGGTGCAGCTGGACTCATAAGAGGCTGATGTATAAACTGGAATTCTGCTTTATTTATTCTAAGGAGAGCTATAATGGCCAAACAGACCTGAATGTTCGAGTCAGCTGATCTGATGAGCATATTGTGTCCTTATTACAAAGCTACACAGAAAGCCCTGTTAGAAGCCTGCTTACTGAACAGAGAAACTGACTAAGGGTAATTAGTTGGACGATCTTCATGGTGAACAGCATCACACATTTATAGTCTGATGCATCCATCTGTGAAGCTACTCCTGCCAAAGGGATATGAATACATCCCTGTGAAGTAAGTGCTTTATGGCACTGAGCAAATTTGATTCTCTGATTCAACTTTTTATAATAAATACCTACTGTCTGCTTGGACTTGATTATGTGGATTATGTTGCACTGTGATGAGCTTCTTAAACCAACCACCATATTTATCCCCTTGGAATAAATGATATTACCCCCATTTTACAGATTAAACAAACTGTGGCTAAGAGAAATTAAGTTAATTGCTCCAGTCTTACAATCAATAAGTGGTAGAATCCAGATTCAAATCTAGGCCTACCTGATGTTAGAGCTTGTGTTCTTTCTTTTCTTTCTTTCTTTTAAATATTTCTCACTGTTTATTTGGCTATGCCAGGTCTTAGTTGCAGCATGCGGAATCTCTAGTTGTGGCATATGGGATCTAGTTCCCTGAGCAGGGATGGAACCTGGACCCCTTGCATTAGGCAGCACAGAGTCTTGGCCACTGGACCACTGTGGAAGTCCCTAGAGCCTACGTTCTTAAATAAAGCCTTCCTCTTTACTAAGAAAGGAAAAGTTGCTCAGTCGTGCCCAACTCTTTGTGACTCCATGGACTATATAGTCCATGGAATTCTCCAGGCCAGAACACTGGAGTGGGTAGCCTTTCCCTTCTCCGGGGGATCTTCCCAACCCAGGGATCAAACCCTAGTCTCCCACATTGCAGCAGATTCTTGACCAGCTGAGCCACAAGGGAAGCCCAAGAACACTGGAATGGGTAGCCTATCCCTTCTCCAAGGGATCTTCCTGACCCAGGAATCAAACTGGGGTCTCCAGCATTACAAGGTGGATTCTTTACCAACTGAGCTATCAGAGAAGCAAGCCCTCTTTACTAAGTTCCTGGTAAAAAGACCACTCACCTTCAGCTGACTCTGGTTTCATTGATGAGACTAACCAGACTACATTCCAAGTTGGGGCCTGAGTCTTTCACATTAAACTTCTACATGGAGCTGGCCACACTGATAATTTAGTTATTTTTTTGGTTTCACACTCAAGAGTTGGGGATGGGGTAAGGGAATATATCTCCTTGTCACTGCTATAAATTTCTTCCCCAAGTAACTATTACCCAGAAGAGGAAAGAGTCTCTGGCTGGAAGAAATAGGATACATATGGAAGAAAAAGAGAAAGATAAGAAAGGTGAGAAGGAACCAGCCCATAAAGAGAAGTACTCTTGGGGGGTTTCCTGAAGAGATACCCTGCTTCCCTTGTCTTCCCATATTTCCCAAGCCACCAGAGCCACGAGGGCAAGAATTCTCCTTTTCCCATGCTTTGCTGGTGAGAGGTCCAGAAATGTCCAGTCATTATGTTCAATTGAACTAATATTTCACATGAGTTTGCCTGAGGATCTTACCAGCTTAAGATGTTTCTAAGATAACTTCCCTGAGTTTCAAAGTGCTCATTCCCATTTCTAACTTAAATGGTCCTATTCTTACAGAAGGTTGTCAGGAAAGCTGTGAACTGAAAACAAGCAGTCACCCCCAGAGAGGTAGCTGATACCCCAAAAATCCTCTTCTCCACCCATTTAAAGATGCACTTGATACCTGATATTGGAGTCATTCAATATAAACACAATTTAGGGGGAAAGAGGATTGACTTTCAGTGAAGGATTTTCAAAGCTGTTACCTTGGTATGGAATTATCATTTAATGGAAAACACTGAAATCACAGGGGAAGTACCTGTCACCATCTTTCCATAGCTTTGGGTTTATTATTCCATTTACTGTAGTTTCAAGAGTGGGACCTAGATTTTACTAGAGGAGAGGATAACTCCCCCACAACCTTGGAGGGAAGTAGAACTCTGTTCTAGCCTGGAGCATTTACAGGACACACAGCTGTACGTCCAGGCAGAGCTGCCCTCTGAGCTGGAATGTATTACCTGCTTAGGAAAATGTACACCTGAGTCCTTCTCTGTGTTGGGCACAGGGTTAAGTACAAAATACATGGACTATCTCATGCAGTCCTTTAATCCTACAAGTACTATTACTACTTTCATTTTGTATTTGGGGAAACTGAGGCAAAGGTGGTTAAATAACTTACCCAAAGTCACACAGCTAAAGGTCAAAGGGTCATAATTCAAACTCAGTCAGTCTAACTTCCAAGTTGGCATTCTTAATAGACCACCTCTGGTAGATTTGAGGATGTTGATACTGACCCACATCCAAGGAACAGACCTGGGACCCTGCCCCAGATTAATTCCTTGATGACCAAGAAATTTGTGGAGAAATTTCTCTACCTTGGTCTGGAAATAAAAGTAAAACATCAAACCACTTAGTGATAAGCTACATTAACTTAAGGATTAGAATAATAAGAGAAGCTGGTACTTTTCCCCCCTAGCTGTATTGAGATATAATTGACATGTAATATTGTGTAAATTTAAGGTGGACAATGTAATGATTAGATACATATATTCCTTATGAAATGACTATGACAATAAGATTGGTTATCACATCTGTCATCTCACAAAATTACCTTTGATGTGAGTGAGTGTGTGTGCACTGAGAACATTTAAGATCTATTCTCTAGAGCTGGTACTTTTAGCGTGAGAATTTTCCCCAGCTAGATTGTAAACCCCTTCGAGGGCAGGGACCATATTTCCAACATCAAGCAGAGTGCCCTATCTGGTCAGAATCCAGTGAAAATTAACTCGATATGTGTATATGGTTAAGGATTTTGAATAACATTGTTAAGGAACTGTATAATTGAGATAGTCTGTGTTAAGTAATGAAATACCATGTACCTCATTTGACTACATTTGTAGAGCTCTCCTTTTTTGGGTCATAAAAATGTCTTCCCAGATCTTTTCAGGTAGAATTAATTTTCTCTTCCTAGATCATTGCTGCATGCTTTTAAAGTCTTTACATGAATTTACTGAGCAAGTCAAAGAACAGTTGAATAAATAAAAAGATATATCATACTCCTGAAAAGGAAAAATGATTATAATAAAAATGCCAGTTCTCTCCAAATTAATCTTTATATCTAATGTAATTCCAATCAAAATTCTTATGAGTTTTATTTGGTTTACATGGAATATTAATCTTTTCAACTTGCCAGTGTTCATCATCTTAAAAAATAATTGGGCAAAGACTTCATTTTTTTCCCTAAAGAATATTAATGAAGGTGAACTTTTTATACTTCTTATTAAAACATATGATATAATTACAACAATTATAGATTGGGAGTTTGGAATTGACATATACAAACTTATATTTAAAATAGATAACCAACAAGGACCTACTGTTGGCGAAGGCAATGGCACCCCACTCCAGTACTCTTGCCTGGAAAATCCCATGGACGGAGGAGCCTGGTAGGCTGCGGTCCATGGGGTCTCACAGTTGGACATGACTGAAGGGACTTAGTAGCAGCAGCAGCAAGTCGCTTCAGTCGTGTCTGACTCTGTGCTACCCTTATAATCTAAACAAAAGAAAACTCCAAATGGATTAAATTAAAAGTTAACAAAGGGGGAAAAAAAAAAACCAAAACAGTAAAAGAGAACTATTTTTCGAGTTAAAGGAAGATTTTTTTTTAAATTGAAGTATAGTTGATTTATAATGTTGTATTAGTTTCTGGTGTACAGAAAAGTGATTCAGTTATACATACATACGTATATATGTACTTCCCAGGTGACTCAATGGTAACAAATCCACCTGCCAATGCAAGAAATGCAGGAGATGTGGGTTTGATCCCTGGGTTGGGAAGATCCCCTGGAGGAGAAAATGGCAACCCACTCTAGTATTCTTGCCTGGAATATCCCATGAACAGAGGGGCCTGGCAGACTGCAGTTCATGGGATGGCAAAGAGTCAGACATGACTGAGTGACTGAGCACATACACACAGACATATGTATATGTGTGTGTGTGTGTGTGTGTGTGTGTGTGTACATAGATATATATTCTTTTTCAGATTCTTTTCCCTGACAGGTTATTACAAAATATTGAGTTCCCTGTGCTATAAAGTAGGTCCTTGTTGGTTATATAAAGCAGTATGTTTCTGTTAATCCTAAACTCCTAGTCTGTCTCTCCCATGCCTTCTTCTCTTGGTAACCATACATTAGTTTTCCATGTCTGAGTCTGTTTCTGTTTTGTAGATAAGTTCATTTGTACAATTGTGTTAGATTTCACATATAAGTGATATCGTATGATATTTGTCTTTCTCTGACTTCCTTCATTTACTATGATAATCTCTGAGTCCATCCATGTTGCTGCACATGGCATTGTTTCGTTCTTTTTTTAATGGCTGAGTAATATCCCGGGGTGTATGAGTGAGGGTGTGTATGTATGTATACACCGCATCTTCCTTATCCATTCATCTGTTGATGGACCCTTCGGTTGTTTTCCACGGCTTGGCTATTGTATTAATAAATAGTGCTGCTATGAACACTGGGGTGCCTTTATCTTTTTGAATTAGAGTTTTCTCTGGATATATGCCCAGAAGTGGGATCGCTGCATCCTATGGTAGCTCCAGTTTTAGTTTTTTAAGGACCCTCCATAGTGTTCTCCATAGTGACTGCACCAATTTACATTCCCCCAACAGTGTAGAAGGGTTCCCCTTTGTCCACAATCTCTCCAGTATTTATTATTTGTAGACATTTTGATGAAAAGGGAGATTTTTTCCCACACTGTTAACCTACTACAATCTTAATAATCCTCACTACAAGAAAAGTCCACATTTACATTGGGCTCCAATCCTGGATTTGTCACTAACTTCTGTGTGATTTGGGGGCAAATTACTTACACTCTTTGGAACTTAGTTTGCTCACTTGTAAATTTAGGGCATTGGATCAAATCATCTCTAAAATATTATCCAGTTCTGACAATCCTGATTTTCAGAATCTGACCAAAATCTCTTTCCTTTGACTCCCTTCCTTTCCCATTTATGTCCACCAACACAGGACATGTAAGACAGAAAGGTAGACCAGGTGAAGCTGTCTTCTCTTCTGATTGCGGAAGTAAAATTCACAGAAGGCATTAATGTTTTCATTTTTCCATAAATGCATTTAACAAAGTATTTATTAACAACCTGTTACGTACCTGACCCTGTCCTAGAGACTTTTATATGTTATCCCTGCATACTCAGAATGTGTAAGAGAGATTATTACTCCCCTAATAATCTCGGGATTGTACAGGTTAAGATATACAACCAAGTCATGTAATTAACACAAACATGTTAACTCAGAATTTTGACATATATTTTCTTGACAGTCTGATTCAGTCTAGAAAGATTATTCCAAGAGAATCTGTGCAAAAAGGACAAACACTCACACACACACACACACACACACACACACACACACACACACACACACACGCACTGACAGTATTAAGACGAGCTGGTTAAGAATCCGCCTGCAATGAAGAAGACCTGAGTTCAATCCCTGAGTTGGGAAGATCCCTAGAGAAGGGAAAGGATAACCACTCCAGTATGCTGGCCTGGAAAATTCCATTGACTGTATAGTCCATGGGGTCGCAAAGAGTTGGACGTGATTGAGCGACTATCACACACACAATATGCATTAAAAATCAGCTTCTTAACTAAATGAATAATGTAATTTTTAATGGGCTTGATTTATATTTGGGAGCCCTTCACTGAGTTAAAAATACATGAACTAGAAGCATTCCTAACCTGCTTTAAGGTTTGCTTAGGCATCTCTTCTGCAGACTTCCCTGATACAACATAGAAATTATGGCAAAGCCCAGTGGAGTCATTGAAGTAAAAGTCTCAGTACTGCTCAGGAAGGGATGCCAAATTAAATAAAAAGAGCCCCAGCAGTTCTGCAGCTGCGTGCCAACCCAACTGCTGGTATGAGGTAAATGACGACCAAACTTCATTTCACTTGTGACCCTAGCTGGTATTTAAACAAAAATGCCTAGAGACTGACACACTGTTCTGTAATAAGGGAATAAATATCAATAGGAAAAATAATTATAAACAATGATAAACTACTCACGAAGACTTTCTTAGATCTTAACTGAAAGAACTACCACTTAAACTCATTGCCTCTCCTGTAGTCCCTAGTAAATGTTAAGATTGTAGATTATAAGCATTATATATATTGTAATATATAGCCCTAAGGTTACAGAGGGAAAATTATACAGACAGTAGAGGTACTCCAGTTACTTTGCTTTCCGTGTCTTTGACAATATTCACCAATATGCAAAAATCACAAACAAAAGCAAATCAGTTTTTTTTTCTCTAGTATGAGATGTAATAAACATGCAGGTGAAAGGCCAGTACTTCATTATTCTCTCTTACATTTCTAGATTTTTTAAATCTGGTACTTTCCCAGATTTTAGAAATTTCTATTGGAAGGCTACAAATAAATGCTATTAAATACAGAGAGACAAAATAGAAACAAGAAATAGAGTTTGATCTGTCAGTCTGAGTCTATCAGAAAATCCTCAGTCCCTTATGTTTCAAGTTCCTTCAAAGAAAATTTTCATGTAAAATCAAGTTATCACTCATCTTTTAACTTTGCAGAATGGTCTAATAGTAACAAATTACAGCAAGTACTGTTGTTAGCTACAGTTTAATTCTTTGATCGTTTTTTTCCAAAATGTATTCCAAAGAATACTGGTTCCTTGGAATGTTAATAGGTATTCCATGAAAGAAAAGTTTTGTGGTCCCATAAAATCGGGGACCACAATGTTAAGGAGAGACAGACTGACTTTCCTACCATTAGGCCACCTGGAGTCACTAACACGCTGATATACATTATGAATCTTTAGGAGGAGGGTAGCCAATGCCATTAGCAATGTTTCCAAAATTCCTCAGAATTCTTTTTTGCAGAATAGCTATAGATCATATTCAAAGGAACAAACTGAAAATTTTTGCTTAAGGGCTGGATTTTATTGTAACTTTTTTTAATGGAAAATCTTTTAGGCAATATTACATATTTTCCTTCTTTAGTCACATTTTACTGAAATTTAATATTTTCTTGGGGATTTGGGGGCATCGTAACAAACTCCACTTTTTTTTTTAATGTGATATATTGTTCAGGGCCTGTGAGGTGTGCAGATGCTTACACCTCTGACTTCTCTATGTTTCATATAATTTTTTTTATAAATTTGTTTTTTCACTTTACAATACTGTGTTGGTTTTGCCATACATTGACATGAATCCACCATGGGTGTACATGTGTTCCCCTTCCAGAACCCCCATCCCGCCTCCCTCCCAATTCCATCCCTCTGGGTCATCCCGGTGCACCAGCCCTGAGCACCCTGTATCATGCATCGAACCTGGGCTGGCAATATTTTTCACATATGATAATATACATGTTTCAATGCCATTCACCCATATCATCCTGCCCTCACCCTCTCCCATAGAGTCCAAAAGACTGTTCTATACATCTGTGTCTCTTTTGCTGTCTCACATACAGGGTTATTGTTACCATCTTTCTAAATTCCATATATGTGCGTTAGTATACTGTATTGTTTTTCTTTCTGGCTTACTCCACTCTGTATAATAGGCTCCAGTTTCATCCACTTCATTAGAACTGATTCGAATGTATTCCTTTTAATGGCTGAGTAATATTCCATTGTGTATATGTACCACAGCTTCCTTATCCATTCGTCTGCTGATGGACATCTAGGTTGCTTCCATGTCCTGGCTATTGTAAACAGCGCTGCGATGAACATTGGGGTACATATAATATTTCTTTTGGCATCTCTTCCATGGTCACCTCTACTTACCATATTCATTGAGTCTATTCAGAATCCCAAGGTGATTTTTGCTACTAACTACCCTTTCATCATCCTGAGACCCTTCTCACTTCTGAGAACAGTGACCTTGTGTGTGCCCTTTCTTTTCCTTTCTCCCTCCCTCCTTCTTTCTTTCTCTCTTGTTCTATTTCTCTCTTTCCTATTTCTAATATCAGTAATTTATGGTTTCTCTTTTTCTTGATCATTCTCCCTGGGGTTTATCTATTTTGTTAGTCTTTTCTAAGAATCACTTTGGGCTTTGTTGATTTTCTCTGTTAACTGTTTTCTATTTCATTTATTTCTTTTTTAAATTCTCTTCCTTTCACTTATTTTGAGTTTGTTTTACTCTTTTTTTTAAAGCTTCTTAAGGTAGAACCTTAGATCACTGATTTTAGACCTTACTTATTTTCTAAAATAAGCATTTAGACTTGATAAGCTTTCCTCTAAGCAGTTTCTTAACTGAATTTCACACATTTTGATATGTCATATTTTCAATATCATTCAGTTCAAAATTCCTTTAATGATTTTTTCCTTTGACTTGTGAGCTATTTAGAAGCATGTTAATTTCTAAATATTTGGGGTTTCGTTGTTTTTTTTTTTTTTAGTTTTCTTATTCTTACTGAATTCTAATTTAATTCCACTGGGGGCAAAGAATATATTTTATAAGATTTAAATCTTTTGAAATTAATTGAGACTTATTTTGTGGCCCAGGATATAATTTAGTTTGGTTAATTTTCACATACATTTGAAAAGAATGTCTATCTCACTGTTTTGGTTGTAGTGGTCTATAAATAACAATTAAGTCAGGATGGCTGTTGGTGATATTCAAATTATCTATATTCTTTTTTTCCTCATTATTTAGAGAATATTTAGATTCTGTAATGAAACCCATGTTGATAAAACCTTACTTTTGGGGGAGGGCATGCCACACACCTTGTGAGGTCTTAGTTCCCCAACCAGGGATTGAACCCGGGCACTCTGCATTGAGAGTGCAGAGTCCAAACCATTGGACCAGTAGGGAATACCATGATCTTCCACACTCTTAATGATTCTTAAAGCCTATTTGTTCTACAGATTACTGAGAGAGGAATCAAAGATCTGTCTCTTTCTTTAGTTTTGATCATTTTTATTACATATATTTTGTATTAATGTTATTAGAGACATACATGTTTATACTTTTTATGTTTTCTCAACCAACTAAACTTTTTATTCCTCTTTCTCTTTGATGATACTCTGTGTCTTAAAATCTACTTTGTCTGATATTTAAAAAGCCACTCTTTTCTTTGCTTACTGTTTACATGGCATTTTTATCTTTTTGTTGTTGTTATTACTTAATCCTGTGTCTTTAAAACTAAAATCCATCTCTTAAAGATTGCATACAGTTTTGTCTTATTTTTAAAATCCAGCTTGATAATCTCTCATAGTTAATTAACATTTAATCAGTTTCCATTTAATGTAGTCATTGACATGATTTGATTTAGAACAACTCTTTTTCTACTCGTTTTCTATTTTTTTCCAACTCTTTTCCTGTCCCTTTGTCTCCTGCCTTACTTTTTAAATTTTTTAAAAATATTCTGTTTTATTGGCTTTTAAGCTGTACCTCTTTATATAATTTTTAGTGGTTGCCCTAGGAATTACAATATGCATCCTTAAATTATTAGCGTTTCCTTGAAGTTAATATTGCACCAGTTCGCATACGATGTAAGGAACTTGCAACTATAGAATTCCATTTACCTCCCAATTCTTTGTGCTTTTGTTATCATGTAATAAACTGCCTATGTTATAATTTTTGCCTTACATACTCAATTATCATTAAGAGAAATGAAGACAAGAAAAATATAAAATATGTAGTTTTATATTTACTATAGAGTTCCAAGTTTCCATCTTGTGTCATTTTCTGGCAGCATTTCTTATAACTCATACTGCTTATGTAACACTGTAATGCTGTCTGCTTTTATTTAAAAAAGAGGTATTTCCCTTTATAGAGAATTTTGAGTTGCCAGGTTTTGGGTTTTTAATATCAACACTTTAAAATTCCATTGTTTTGGATGAGAAGTTAGCCGTCATCTGCATCACTGACTCCCTGTATATAATTTTTTTTCTTTCCTGTATACTTTTACGTTTCCTCTGTCTTTCTCTTCCAGGGATTTGATCATGATGTGTCCAGGTGTGACTTTCTTTGTTTTTATCTTCCTTCAGATTCATTGAGCTTCTAGGATCTGTAAGTTGATGTTTTCCAGAAAATTGGGGAACATTTTGGCCATTATTTCTTTAACATTTTTCTCCACATTTCTGTTTCTCCTCTTTCTGGGATTTCAATTACATATAAAATATACGACATGAAATTTCATGGGTCACTGAGGATACATTTTTTTATTATTTTTTTCTTTTTGCTCTTGAGATTAATTAACATCTATTAATCTCTCTTCCTTCTTATGTTCCCTTCAATCTGCCATCAAGCCTATCCAATGAACTTGTCATCTCAGACATTTTACTTTTCAGTTATAAAATCTCCATTTAGTTCTTTTTTTATAGTTTTCATTTTTCAACCAAGAATTTCCATTTGTTAATTAATTATGATAACAGTTTTCTTTTAACTCTTAAAAAATAAGTATAACAGCTTTAAAGTTCTTTTCTGCTAAGTCTACACTCTGGGTTATCTTGACATCTTTCTTTTGTAAAAAAATAATTTATTAAGGTATGATTGACATATAAAATCTGTACATATTTAGTATGTACAACTTGATGGATGTGGTGAAACCATCACCACAATCTATGCTGTAAATTGGTTAATTACTTCCAGGGTCTGTTTCTATCGATGACAATTTCTCTTGTATGGATAATATTTTCCTCTATTTCTTAGCAAATACAGTAACATTTTATCATTAAGGACATTATAAATGTGTTACACAAACTGTGAATTCTGTCACCATGTATTACGTTTACTCAAGTAGGCAATTAATTTGGTGAGACTCAAATTCCAAATGCTGGCCTGGGTGAGTAGAAGCTGAAATCTCTGCTCAGTTTTTTCTGGGCTCAGTTTTTCAAATTGCTACCTATTGCATCTTTGCTGGGATTCTTAGAATCACTTCCATATATGTGTAGCTCAAAGGTCATCCAAGTATTTGCATGTCACTTATTTGCCAGTTTTGAATACCTGCCATGTAACTTTCCCCTTTTTGGGATTCCCCTTCATTTTTGGACTTTATGATAGCCTTAAAGTCCATCCTTTACTTCTTTAGCAAGTAAAACTGTGCCTTTCTTCTTAAATTTTAGTCACTTTGCATCTTATCAACTGAGAAGCACTTTTGAATCACATACATGAATCTCAAATGTTCAGTTCAATTCAGTTCAGTTGCTCAGTCGTTTCTGACTCTTTGTGATGCCAAGGACTGCAGCACACCAGGCTTCTCTGTCCATCACCAATACCTGGAGCTTACTCAAACTCATGTCCATTGAGTCAGTGATACCATCAAATCATCTCATCCTCTGTCGCCCCCTTCTCCCACCTTCAATCTTTCCCAGCATCAGGGTCTTTTCTAGTAAGTCAGTTCTTCACATCAGGTGGTCAAAGTATTGGAGTTTCAGCTTCAACATCAGTCCTTCCAATGAATATTCAGGACTGATCTCCTTTAGGATTGACTGGTTGGATCTCCTTGCAGTCCAAGGGAAGCTCAAGAGGCTTCTCCAACATCACAGTTCAGAAGCATCAATTCTTTGGCACTCAGCTTTCTTTACAGTCCAACTCTCCCATCCATACATGACCACTGGAAAAACCATAGCCCTGACTAGTCGAACTTTTGTCAGCAAAGTAATGTCTCTGCTTTTTAATATGCTGTCTAGATTGGTCATAACTTTTCTTCCATGGAGTAAGCATCTTTTAATTTCATGGCTGCAATCACCATCTGCAGTGATTTTGGAGCCCCCCAAAATAAAGTCTACCACTGTTTCCACTGTTTCTCCATCTATTTGCCATGAAGTGATGGGACCAGATACCATGATCATAGTTTTCTGAATGTTGAGTTTTAAGCCAACTTTTTCACTCTCCTCTTTCACTTTCATCAAGAGGCTCTTTAGTTCTTCTTCACTTTCTGCCATATGGGTGGTGTCATCTGCATATCTGAGGTTATTGGTATTTCTCCTGGCGGTCTTGATTCCAGTTTGTGCGTCCAGCCCAGTGTTTCTCATGATGTACCCTGCATATAAGTTAAATAAGCACAGTGACAATATACAGCCTTGATATACACCTTTCCCTATTTGGAATCAGTCTGTTGTTCCAGTTCTAACTGATGCTTCCTGACCTGCATACAGATTTCTCAAGAGGCAAGTCAGGTGGTCTGATATTCTCACCTCTTTCAGAATTTTCTAGAGTTTGTTGTGGTCCACACAAAGGCTTTGACATAGTCAATAAAGCAGATCTTTTTTGTACACTTCTGTGTATTCTTGACACTTCTTCTTAGTATCTTCTGCTTCTGTGAGGTCCATACCATTTCTGTCCTTTATTGAGCCCATCTTTGCATGAAATATTCCCTTGATATCTCTAATTTTCTTGAAGAGATCTCTAGACTTTCCCATTCTATTGTTTTCCTCTGCTTCTTTGCACTGATTACTGAGGTAGGTTTTCTTATTTTTCCTTGCTATTCGTTGGAACTCTGTATTCAAGTGGGTATATCTTTCCTTTTCTCCTTTGCTTTTTGCTTCTCTTCTTTTCACAGCTATTTTAAGGCCTCCTCAGACAACCATTTTGCCTTTCTTTTCCTTGTGGATGGTCTTGCTGCCTGTCTCCTGTACAGTGTCATGAATCTCTGTCCATAGTTATTAGGGCACTCCATCTATCAGATCTAATCCCTTGAATCTATATGTCACTTCCACTGTATAATTGTAAGGGATTTGATTTAGATCATCCCTGAATGGTCTAGTGGTTTTACTTACTTTCTTCAATTTAAGTCTGAATTTGGCAATAAAGAGCTCATGATCTGAGCCATAGTCAGCTCCCGGTCTTGTTTTTGCTGACTGTATAGAACTTCTCCATCTTTGGCTGCAAAGAATATAATCGGTCTGATTTTGGTATTGACCATCTGGTGATGTCCATGTGTAGAGTCTTCTCTTGTGTTGTTGGAAGAGGGTGGTTGCTATGACCAGTGTGTTCTCTTGGCAAAACTCTATTAGCCTTTGCCTGCTTCATTCTGTACTCCAAGGCCAAATTTGCCTTTTACTCTGGGTATTTCTTGACTCCCTACTTTTGTGTTCCAGTCTCCTATCATGAAAAAGACATCTTTTGGGGGGTGTTAGTTCTAGAAGGTCTCTTAGGTCTTCATAGTACCGTTCAACTTTGGCTTCTTCAGCATTACTGGTCGGGGCATAGAGTTGGATTATTGTAATACTGGATGGTTAGCCTTAGAAATGAACAGAGATCATTCTGTCATTTTTGACTCTGCATCCAAGTACTGCATTTCAGACTCTTTTGTTGACTGTGATGGCTATTCCATTTCTTCTAAGAGATTCTTGCCCACAGTAGTAGATGTAATGGTCATCTGAATTAAATTCACCCATTCCAGTTCATTTTGGTTTGCTGATTCCTAAAATGTCAATGTTCACTCTTGCCATCTCCTGTTTACCCACTTCCAATTTCCCTTGATTCATGGACCTAATATTTCAGGTTCCTATGCCATATTGCTCTTTCCAGAAATAAAATACTCTAAGTAGATTGAAAATGATAAAGAATTTTGGAATATCTGAAAAGAAGAAAGAACACAATAAAGCAAAAATATGGGTAAAAACAAAAGACTTGCTTTTTCTTCTTGAGTTTTCTAAACTATATTTGATTTTTGAAACAAAAATCATAACACTGTCTGATGTAGCTCTAAATGTATATGGAGGAAATAAGCATACAACTACCATGAGATCCAGCAATTATGCTCCTGGGAATTTGTCCTAAAGAAATGACAATGTAGGTTCATATAAAAAGCTGTACACAAAGGTTTACAGCAACTTTACTCATAGTCACTAAAGCTGGAAACAACCCATACATTCTTGGTTTAACAGTTGTGGTACTCATACTGTGGGTTACTAGTCAGCAATAAAAAGGAATAAACTACTGATGTAAGCAACAACCTGGATTAAATCTTCAAAGAATTATGTTGAGTGAAAAAAACAATTCCGAAAGGTTACATACTGTAAGAGTCCATTTATCTAACATATTTAAAATGATAAAATTACAGAAATAGGGAACAGATTAGTTGTTGCCAGGGTGCAAAGGAGTGTAGGGTGGGAGGGGCTGCCTGTGGCTGTTAGTGGAAAACACGAGGAATCCATGAGCTATAGGAAACGTTCTATAGCTTAGCTGTATCAGTATTTCAGTTGTCATATTGGTACTATAGTTTGGCCGTATGCTATTATGGGAAAAATTGAGTAAAGAGTGCAAAGGATCTGCCTGTATTATTACTTACAATTGCGTGTGAACCTACAGTTATCTCAAAATCAAATGTTTAGTTAAAAACAGGACTTTGCTGGTAGTCCAGTGGTAAAGAATCCACCTGCCAATACAAAGGACACCAGTCTGATCCCTAATCTGGGAAGATTCCACATACTACAGGGCGACTAAGCCCGTGTGCCACAACTACTGAGCCTGTGTCCACAGCTACTAAAGCCTGTGCCTTCCGGAACCTTTGCTGAGCAACGAGAGAAGCCACCACAATGAGAAGCCAGTGCACCGCAACTCAAGGAAGCCCTCACACAGCACGAAGGCCTCAGCACAGCCAAACACTCTTTTTAAAAGTAATAAATTTAAAATTTTAGTTAAAAACAAAGACACGGGTAAGGTAATGAAATGCCAAGCCACAGGGTAGAAAAAAATTATTCATAATATCAGTTCAGTTCAGTTCAGCTGCTCAGCCGTGTCCGACTCTCTGTGACCCCATGGACTGCAGCACGCCAGGCCTCCCTGTCCATCACCAACTCCCGGAGTTTACTCAGACTTATGTCCCTTGAGTCAGTGATGCCCTCCAACCATCTCATCCTCTGTCATCCCCTTCTCCTTCTGCTTTCGATCTTTCCCAGCCTCAGGGTGTTTTTTCAGTGAGTCAGCTCTTCGCAGCAGAAGGCCAAAGTATTGGAGTTTCAGCTTCAGCATCAGTCCTTCCAGTGAATATTCAGGACTGATTTCCTTTAGGATGGGCTGGTTGGATGTCCTTGCAGTCCAAGGGACTCTAAAGGGTCTTCTCCAACACCACAGTTCAAAAGCATCAATTCTTTGCTACTCAACTTTCTTTATAGTCCAAGCCTAACATCCGTACATGACTACTGGAAACACCATAGCTTTGACTAGACATACCTTTGCTGGCAAAGTAATGTCTCTGCTTTTTAATATGTTGTCTAGGTTGGTCATAACTTTCCTTCCAAGGAGCAAGCATGTTTCAATTTCATGGCTGCAGTCACCATCTACAGTTATTTTGCAGTCCCCCAAAATAAAGTTTCTCACTTTTAAAGTTGCCATGTTTCCCCATCTATTTGCCGTGAAGTGATTAGACCGGATGCTAATCATAGTTTTCTATGATTGGAATATCTGAAAAGAAGAAAGAACACAATAAAGATATAGTTTTCTGAATGTTGAGTTTTAAGCCAACTTTTTCACTCTCCTCTTTCACTTTCATCAAGAGGCTCTTTAGTTCTTCTTCACTTTCTGCCATAAGGGTGGTGTCATCTGCATATCTGAGGTTATTGATATTTCTCCCGGCAATACTGATTCCAGTTTTTGCTTCATCCAGCCCAGCATTTCACATGATGTATTCTGTATATAATTTAAATAAGCAGTGTGACAATATATAGCCTTGACATTCTCCTTTCCCAATTTGGAACCAGTCTGTTGTTCCATGTCCAGTTCTGTCGCTTCTTGACCTGCATACAGATTTCTCAAGAGGCAGGTCAGCCGGTCTGATATTCCCATATCTTTAAGAATTTTCCATAGTTTTTTGTAATCCACACAGTCAAAGGCTTTGGCATAGTCAATAAAGCAGAAGTAGATATTTTTCTGCAACTCTCTTGCTTTTTCGATGATCCAGCAGATGTTGGCAATTTGATCTCTGCTGATAGTTTTCTTATTTCCACATCAACTCCCTTTTAGATTCTGCCTGTTTTCAATTTACCTGTGTACCATCAAATAGTTTTTCCTTTTTTAATATTTTATCCAGAATGTATAATTGTTATGTTCAGGAGGATTAATCTGTTATAAGCTATCATTAACATGATGGTGACTAGCCCATTTTTCAGTCTCACTATTGTACTATCTTTATCTGAAAGGAAAATATTTGCTATTAATATGGTTATGTTAATTGCTACTTTCCAATGCCTTAAGTGATTATATTTTTAAAAATTTATTTGCTCTATTTCTTCAGATGGGATTAAAAGACAGATTTAAATGAATTCTGGATTATGTAATGCCTTCAGGGTACTACATAAATACCTAAAATACATTTTGCAAATAAAAGAAGCAAAGTACAAAGAAAAGCTATATGAGCTCAGAGGAAGAAGAGGTCAGAGGTGATTTCCTAGAGGATATTATCTTTAAGGCAGTAGTTAAAAAGTGACAGATAGTAGCTAGAGCTGAGAGAGAGAAAGAGGGAGAGAGAGCATTCCAGAAGAAATCTCATAAACAATGCAAAAAGTGGAAGGCTTGGAGGCTCAAGTCTTACTGGTTATAGCTATAAATATAATTTTTAATATAGCTCAAAATCAATACTGTGGTTTGAACACACTGCTATATATAAATATATGGGTAAATCTCACACCAATTTTAAAAGGAAAAAGTCAGATACAAAAGAATACATACTGTAAAAATCCATTTATGTTAAGTTCAAAAACAGAAAATTTATAGGTGGTAATAGAATTCAGAATAGTGGTTACCTTTAGGTTATGGAAGCAACTGGGAGGGAACATGAGTGAAGTTCCTTGGGTGCTTGTAATGTTGTACCTCTTTTTCTGAAGGTTGGTTACCTTCAGAGTGCACTTTGTAAAAGTTTATCAGTTGATGACTTTATGATTTGTGCCTTTAAAAAATATCACACTTCAATCAAATGTTTATGTGAAACAAAAATGAAACCCAGTTTCTGGTATCAAGAAAAGTTTATTATGTGTATTTCCATATATTAACATGTTAATTCCTCGCAATGACATTATGGAAGTCCAGTTATGCTGAATTTAATGTGAAATTGAACTATATAAACTTGAAACACCATGATGTAAAATAATAAATTCTGGCTTTATACACAAAGTTTGAAATGATTCAAATCTCCCCAAGTTAAAAAATTTTTTTTTCATTTTCTTACAAAGCTGGATCAATCTGAGCAAATTTAAGATCTATTTAAGCTTAAGGGAGGTACCACTTGAGTAAATAAAAATATCCTGTGTAATTCAGGATAATAGTTTAACAAATAACAGATTAAATGCAACACTAATTAATGCTTTTTGGTGTCACAGTTTTAGCAGAGCAGTTTGTGGCTGCCACAGCACCTAGAATGCCAGGTGCCACACACTGTCCGTTTTATTGCTCTGTCCTACTAAACAGGCTGCTTTCCATCTTGTGATCTAAGATGGCTGTCCCTCTCCCACTGTTTTTCTGTAAGTCCAATGAAGAGAATCACTGCAGTTTCTATACTGCCAGCCAGAACTTGTCACAAAGACACAGGAAGCTACAAGAAGGCCTGGGAAGTGCAGTTTCTGGTTGAGCAGGACACTGAAGATTCACCAGACATCTTTGCCATACTTGCCATTCTTTGTCTAGTTGTTTTGAATTATGTGAGTTTATAATTATCAAATGTCTCCAGGAAATAAATCCTTTATATAAAATTCAGCTGCTCTGTAGATAAGAATATTCCTATTTTACAGAAGATAAAACTGAGACTCAGAGTAAATGACTTATGCCTACCCTGTACATTGCTAAGTAAATGGCAAAGCTGGGACTCAAATACAGTTCTCAAACTCAGGATTCTTGCTTTTGTGCTACAGAAGCCTCTCCAGAGAGTTTTTCTACTAGTTCCAAGAATACTGGTAATCCTTTATGTTCCCAGTGAATTTCAGGTTCTTGATGTCTCATTGGGAAAGAATTCAGTGAGAAACAAAGTGATAGGTAAGAAGTGGACTTATTTAGAGAGAAACACACTCCACAGACAGAGTGTGGGCCATCTCAGAAGGTGAGAGAGCCTCAAAGTATGGCATGGTTAGTTTTTATGGGCTGGATAATTTGCTAGGCTAATGAGTGGAAAGATTACTCCCACTATTTCAGGAAAGGGGTGGAGATTTCTAGGAATTTGGCCATGCCCGCTTTGGGCCTTTATGGTTAGCTTCAAATCCACTGGATCATAGAAAAAGCAAGAGAATTCCAGAAAAACATTTACTTCTGCTTCACTGACTACACTAAAGCCTTTAATTGTGTGGATCACGACAAACTGGAAAATTCTTAAAGATATGGGAATACCAGACCACCTTACCTGCCTTCTGAGAAATCTGTATGCAGGTCAAGAAGCCACAGTTAGAACCAGACATGGAAAAATGGACTGGTTCAAAATTGGGAAGGGTGTATGTCAAGGCTGTATATTGTCACCCTCCTTATTTAACATATATGCAGAGTACATCATGCAAAATGCCAGGCTGGATGAAGCACAAGCTAGAACCAAGATTGCTGGGAGAAATATCAATAACCCCATATGTGCAGATGACACCACCTAATGGCAGAAAACAAAGAACCAAAGAGCTTCTTGATGAAGGTGAAAGAGGAGTGTGAAAAAGCTGGCTTAAAACTCAACATTCAAAAAACTAAGATTGTGGCATTTAATCCCATCACTTCCTGGCAACTAGATGAGGAAACAATGGAAACAGTAACAGACCTTATTTTCTTGGGCTCCAAAATCACTGTGGACAGTGACTGCAGCCATGAACTTAAAAGATGCTTGTTCCTTGGAAGAAAAACTATGACAAACCTAGACAGTGTTTAAAAGGCAGAGACATCATTTTGCTAACAAAGGTCCATACAGTCAAAGCTATGGTTTTCCTAGTAGTCATGTATGGATGTGAGAGTTGGACCATAAATAAGGTTGAGCACCAAAGAATTGATATCATCCAAGTGGTGCTAGAGAAGACTCTTGAGAGTTCCTTGGACAGCAAGGAGATCAAACCAGTCCATCCTAAAGGAGATCAACCCTGAATATTCATTGGAAGGACTGATGCTGAAACACTGATACTTCAACCACTGAAAAGATGACTCATTGGAAAAGACCCTGATGCTGGGAAAAATTGAAGGGAGGAGGAGAAGTGGATGACAGAGGATGAGATGGTTGGATGGCATCACCGACTCAGTGCACATGAGTTTGAGCAAACTCTTGGAGACAGTAAAGGACAGGGAAGCCTGGTGTGCTGCAGCCCATGGGGTCTCGAAGAGTAAGACAGGACTGAGCAATTGAACAACAACAATGGTTAGCCTCAGAACTGTCACGGTGCTGGTGGGTATGTTCTTTAGCATGCTGATGTATTACAACAAGCATATAATGAAGCTCAAGGTCCACTGGAAGTCGAATCTTCTGCCATCTTGAACCTACTTGTTTCTAACCATTTCTTGTCATGTCCTATATCTATGTCATTCTTTTAAATGTTGTGCCTTGCCCTCTCCCCTCCTGTTTCACTTAGTCTGAGAGAAGGTGAGACTCCTGCTATTTCTAAATTAAATGGCACTTGGAAAGGAGTGAGATAGAGCACAAAGTGGTAGGACTTTACTATGAACTGACAACCTGAGATGTGTTTGCTTAAAGGTTCAAGAACTCAGGAATCAAGAAAATATAGCATGAAGCACTGGGGCATGAACAGTGACATACATTTTAGTTGTGCCTCTGAACTACAAGGCAGATTATACATGTGTTCCAAGTATTTTCCCTTTCTGATTTTTAGTTTCCCTATCCATCAGATGAGGATGAGGGTTGGGCCAGGGTTGCTGAATATGGTCATGAAGGTTGTACATAATTTCTTAAGTTCACTAAGCAAGAGATTCTGAAGCAAAGAGTGCCCCATAGCTCCTTGCCTCACCCCGCCTCAGCCCTTAGAAATACTACTGGTATTTTGAGAATCCTCAAAATATTGAGATCCTCAGAAATACCACAAAATCTGGAGAGAAGACAATCAAGCAGGCATTCTTATCATTTTTCTTTTCTGAGGAGGGAACTTGGAGGCAACAAGTGAAATTGGGAAGTAAACAATGTTTCTGATTCTTCCTGAAAGAGGTGACATTGTCAGGATTCCACCAACATGTTCCAATGCCCTGGGGTTCAGAGGGTGGGAGGGATGGTTTCATTCTCAGTTGGGTAGAGCAGACTGATATGGGGAGGAGATACTATATCAGAGCAAGTAGAATGTCTGGACACAGCTGCGCAAATATGTGCAAGGCGAAAAGAAATGATATGGTCACTACTGATCTATTATATATGTCAGTATTTCACCCATAGCTAACAATAAAAGGAAGGTGGGGAGGGAGGGAGAATTATGGGCTTCAAAAGACAAAGCCTAATCTAAGAAAAACATAACTCAAGGAATTTTGTGAGGAGGAATTTTCTTACAATTTCTTCACATTATAGCACAGTTGATAGGGACATAAATAAAACTAGAGCTCAACCATGTGATGATAAAATAGCAGAATGAGCTTAAAAAAAGAGGTTGCAGACATAAGAAATAAATTGAATACCAAAATACTTTATGGAACTAATAAATACACTATAAATAGAAAGAACAGAACAGACACTGCTGAATACTGAAATATTGACAGGGAGAAAAAACTGTAAGCACAGTAAATGCATTCTCATCTGATAAAGGAAATTAATTTGAAGTTAATAGATATGCATATTAGTTTGTTACCAGCTAAGTTGCTGTAACAAAGAAATCCAAAGATATAATGCCTTAAATAAATTAGTTTATTTCTCACTCACAAAACAATCCACAAATGAGAAATCCAAGTCTGGAAGGATCTCCTCCAGGATTTCATCCAAGATACAGTTCCTTCTGTCCTGATGCTCCATCACCTCCTCATTCCTGTGGTTATAGGAAACTCTCATTTCAATGGTTGAAGCTGGCTCCTTTCCATACCCATGTTTCAGTCCATAGGAAGGATAAAAATAGTCTAAGGGGGTGCCCTAGAGGTTATACATATCGCTTCTGCCATAGTTTTACTGGCGACACGTCCACATTTAGCCACAGACAACACTGGGGAAATGTGGTCTTTAACCAGTAGCCCTGTGCTCAGCTAAAACTCAACGTTCTATTCTAAAAGGAGCTGGGAGAGAACACATAGTTAGGAACCACAATATGAAAGATAAAGATGAGCCAACATTTAAAGACAAGTGATATCCCTCACAAAGAGAACCCAGAAAATGAAAGAGAAGATGTACCTAACGCTGTAAGGTAAGAACATGTTCCAGAAGTGAAAAAAAAAAAAAAACTGAATCTGCAATCTGAAGGGAAACATTGAATCCCAAGAAATTCTGATTTAGAATATTTAATATAAGGTATTTCCTAGTTAAACACCTGAACTTGAAAGAGGAAGAATGCTTCAGACATCTAGGCAGAAGGAAAAATCACCTACAAGGGGTATAAAAAAAAATCAGGCTGGCATCAGATTTCATTATATACATTGTGGAAGACAACAGTGCAGTTTTGAGAGAAGAGAGGATGGCCCTAGGGGCAATTCAAGTGTAAAGGCTCAGGGAAGTAAAATATCCATGAACACTTGTTGGAAAGAACTGCTTGATAACCAAAGCTAGGCAATCTAAAAATCCACAAAATAAAGAACCCAAACATAGTGAAGCCGTGCCAGAAGAACTGTTGATGATCACTGGATCCATTCACATGTAGAACTGATTCTAAACAATCATAGCAATGATGGTTTCAAAACAGAATGTGAATATTATAGATCTGGACAATGTAAAAATAATACAATACAAAATTGGGAGGTGAGGGAGAAGAGATGGAAGTAGCAAGACACGTCTCATGCTCTCATCTTCTGAAACTAGGATATATTATCCAAAATAAAAACATGTGATAATATATATATATATATAAATCAGTAAAAAAATAACTTAAATATTTTTTCATAATCACCTTTATTTAACAATGTAACAGGAGTCCACAAATCACTGCCTGAGGTTAGACTGCCTATTTTTGTAAACAAAATTTCAGTGGAACACAGCTTCACCCCTTTGTTTCCATATTGCTTATGCTACTTTCCAGCTATGAAAATAGACCCTGGGCAGCCTAAAATATTTACTCTCTGGCCCTTTAAGAAGAACTTTGCCAACCCATGCAGAGGAATCTTTTTTAACTCACAGGAATCTTGTGGTAAAGAAATATTTATTTGATAGACCTGCCATATGACCCGGCAATCCCACTGCTGGGCATATACACCGAGGAAACCAGAATTGAAAGAGCCACGTGCACCCCAATGTTCATCGCTGCATTGTTTACAATAGCCAGGACATGGAAGCAACCTAGATGCCCATCAACTGACGAATGGATAAGAAAGCTGTGGTACATATACACAATGGAATATTACTCAGCATTAAAAAAAATTCATTTGAAGCAATTCTACTCAGATGGACGAAACTGGAGCCCATTATCCAGAGTGAAGTAAGCCAGAAGCAAAAACAACAATACAGTATATTAACACATATATATGGAATTTAGAAAGACAGTAATGAGAACCCAACATGGGAGACAACAAAAGGAACGCAGATGTATAGAATAGACTTGTGGACTTTGTGGATGAGGGTAAGGGTGGGATGAGATGGGAGAAGGGCATTGAAGCATGTTAATTGTCATGTGTCTAATCAATCGCCAGCCCAGGATTGATGCTCGGGACTGGTGCAGCGAGATTTCCCGGGGGGGAGGGAGGAGGGAGGGGGGACCCGGAGGGGAAGCATATGTAAACCCATGGTGATATCATAACAATGTATGGCTAAAACAATAATTAAAAAAAATAAAAAAATTTAAAAAAAAAAAAAAAAAAGAAATATTTATTTGAGGCTTAATAATTGGTTGGGTTTAATTCAGCCTTTTCCCTTCCTATTACATTCATGTCAAATTAAGTTCAATAATGTAATATAAATCCTATTTTTATAAAACAATAAGTAAATCATCCCAAAGATATCAGGGATAATAAATCACCTAGTGATATTTGATATGGTTTCTTCAATTTTCACCTCTGTTTTTATTTGGAATCTTTTAAATGAGCATACATCATTGTTCCCAGAATAATAAAATAGAACAGTTTTCCTATTTGAAATCACTGGAAGCAAATATACCAAGATACTAACAATGATTAATTCTGGCGGACAGGACTACGATTGCTGTTTTCTTCTTTAAGCTTTTCTATATTTTTTAAATATTGAAAAAATTTTGAGCTATTATGGAAGATTTCCACATGAAGTGATAGAGTTCTGAATTATAGTATTGGAAATGGTAATGAGAAGTACCAGATAGGAGAGACATTGTTCTATTTACAGTATGATTCTTTTATTAGCAGTATACAAACCACAAAGCACAGTTCAGTATAAGTATCAAACATGACATAAAAGAGAAGCCAGAATCAGATGAGATTCAGCTTCTGTTAGGCAACCAGCACATTCACATGGTTTCCTCAATCTGCATTATCTACCTTTCCCATCTCATCCACACCTTATCCTCCTGATACACACAGTACACTCGAGCCACACAGAGCCCTTCACCTTCAGTGACATTTTCATGCATTTGTGTGCTCTTTTGCTTTGTTGCCACCATTCTTTCCACCTATAATTGCATCCTGTTCTCCACGTGATATAATTCAATGCTTCTTTTAATTCGCAATTTAAATATCACTTACTGCAGTACATCTCAACCTTGGCTGCACATCAGAATCACCTGGGGAGCTTTGTAAAAATACCGAGGCCCAGGCTCCAGCCTGGTTTAACTGCCCAGGGTTGGGGCCCAGGCAGCAGTATTTTTAAAAAGCTCCCCGAGTAATGCTAATAAACAGCCAGTGTTGAGAGTCATCGCAAAGCCTTCTGCGATACCAGCAGGCAGAGTTAATTACTCCCTCTTCTGCGCTCTCATAGCTCTTAGATTTTCCATCACTCGTGAAATTTAATGCTTATTGTATTAAAGTTAGTGTTATATAGTAAGTGCTCAGTAAACGCTGAGGCTGTTACTGCCCTTCTCCTTCCAAGGGGGCACATGCAGGAGTGGTTATCCTTACCATGGGAACCCAACAGCAGAGGGGGCTGATGTTTCCTATCCAGAGATCCTGTCTGAAGGATTTACTTCTGTAAACTCACCAGGATGTCAGCCCTCTCTGCCCCCTACACACACACACACACACACACACACACACACACACACACACATACACACACACACACACACACCCCTCACTGCCTTTTTCAGCACAGCCCTAGCCCTTGGGTCCAGCTTTTATGTTGTTGAGACTGATGCAATGTAAAGAATGAAAGAAACCAGCGTTATGAAAGTGCAGACAGCCTGACAGAATCTGCCCGTCATCTGCCTTCCCTCATCTCCTTCGTGTCACACTTTCCCTTTTGTTTACTGTCAGATCCTGCTACCTGAGCTTTCAAGAGCGCATTGTCAGGTGTACTTTGTCAAAGGCTTTCAGAAAATCCAGACAAACGATGCTGGGAGCCCCGATACTGCCAACTCTATACTTTACACCTTCACAGTGTTTGACAATTTTATTTGAGTGGAATCTTTCTATCTTTCTTCGATTCACCTTTGCCTCCCTGGCCCTGAGATCAATCAGACAACTGGAGACCCTTCTGTTTTTGATACTCAGTATCATGTCTGCGCCATGTCTGGATCACAGTACACTGTATGATTATCTCAGCTTCCCTGGTTAGGAGGAGCTCCTGGAAGTTACTCCTATCTGGAAGCGAAGTGGGGGGAGGAGAGCTGAGGATGAGGAAAAGAGACCGAGGAGCACCAGCAATACTGAAGTGCCAGAGTCGCACAGTGCTCATGCGCACTCTCATCAGCGCAACTCGGTGCTCTGCCCTTGCTTCCTCCCGCTTGCTTGAAGGAAACGGACTGCGTTAACAGTCTGCTCTTTCCTGTTAAAAATCCTATTTGTAGTCATTTTAAACCATCCTCTGCAAACATCGCCAAAGGGCTTGGTGTCCATAAGATGGTGTTGCTTACATTAATAGTTTCCCTTAAGTACCACATCCTGGCAGTGGAGTTCTAAAATAACTTTGTTCACAGACATTTCTCAGCCAGTAAATAATATTTTTCAAAGTGATTTTCTCCCTGGAGTCTTGGTGAAACTTTCCCTTTCTTTTTCCTTAAGGTCACCATGACCTTGATGAACTAGAAGATGTGCTACAGTTGAATCCAAAGGCAAACTTCACTAATGCAGAGTCAGATCAATCTTCAGATTGAATAATCTTTGCATATCTAGTACTCGTGCCCTGAGACAAATCTAACCTTTCTGACTTGGTTCTTTATTAAAATAAGTAGTTAAATAGCAAACCATCACCTAGTTCCCTTGGAAGTTATGCAAATTATTTAATATTTGGAAAATGACTGGGAAATTTTAAAATTATCTATAAATACCAAGAAGTTGCATCTTCCCTGATGAGAGGGCCCAGGTAATTCATAACCTCCTATAATAAAGTTAAAAATACTGTGCTTGGGCTATATAATTACATGTGATTTATTTGCAATACATATAATTTTTGAAATCTAGAAAGCATTTAATAGAAACAATTCATATTTTGTGACTATAATAAAAGCACTTAATGACTTTAGGAAAAGTAATCATCTACTCCAAGTGATCTATACATCACATTTTTAACTATTTCTAAGATCTGCTAGAGTCTGCTCCGAGTTTATCCTTAACCTGTTAATGTTGACTGATATATTTATTTTTATATTTTCCCAGTTTTTATTTATCCTCAAAACTCTAATATGTATCTCCTAGAAAATTTGCTTGTAGAAAACTTTGCTGTATTCAAAACCTCCTCTGTCAAGATTTAGCACTTTTATATTGTAGTCATTAAAATTGAACAAAATCTTAATAGTTCCTTTATTAACTACTATACTGACTTTGCATAGTAGAAATCACAACATGTTAATTGGATTTAATTAACTATTTTAAATTACACAAACTCCTGACAGTAGACAATAGCACAGGGTACCCATGAGCAATAAAATTGGAGCTGATATTTCTACTTTATTAAAACTTAATGAAACTACTCATATTCATAATCTTATTTATTGTTTACAAGAAGAAAACTGTGTTCATTTTGAAGGCAAAAATGTCTGCTGAAAACAAATTTTTGATCATTTAGGTGAAGGCTCAGAAGTTAATAAAAGGTTCCACTATATCCAGCCTCACGGTTCTGCCAGCTTCTCATCGCACGAATCCCTACTTCACCCCAGTGCCAGTCTTACAAGCAGATGCTAACAAAGGTTAGTGATTCAAATAAGCATTTTATATGTTTAGGAACATAAGGGAAGAGCTTTGAGGTCATATTGGGACCCTGAGTTTGAATTCAGACTCAGACACTAGTTCTCCAAGGTGACTTCAGACAGGTCAAGTCCTCAATGTGGCCTGAGTTTGCTCCTCTGTAAATTAGAAGGTTGGGCTAGATGACCACCGGAGTCCCTGTCCACTTCTAAGATCCATTATCCTATAGATCTTCTACTGATTTAGATTTTGGTATATTTACATGTTAAAATTATTGTTGTATTTAAGTAATATTATAATTTTTCAAGCTTCTGAGCATATAGTTTCTGATTCTTTCCTGATAATACTTAAAATTTCATTTCAGTATACTACTATATAAAAATATGAAGCCAGAAATGAAGGTAATTATTAAGTGAACTATGCAGGTATTAGTCTAAATACTTAGACTTATATCAGTCTAAATACTCAGTCTAATACTGGTTTGTAAAACCAGTCGATTTCTCATTTTTTTAAGCAAAAGGTCACGTCATCTTTATCTCCATATCCCCAGTGCTTAGGACCACATCTAGCATTTTGTAGATACTAAATAGTTGGTTGAATGAATAAGCAAATGAAAGAGTAAGTGAATGACTAAAGACTGAGTGTCATAAATGTAACGCTCTTTACTTCTCCCTGCTACATAATTGGCTGACGTGTTAAAGAATGCTTAAGTGGATCCCCTTTTGTTTCGCAAATATGAGCAAGTCAGATGATCTTTAATTTATTTCTATCTCACTTTCCAACTGATGTCTGGAGTGTTTTAGATCTAAAATTGGTTCCCCAGGGCTCCTCTGGTACCTGAAGATTTATAGGTTCTCCATTTTACAGCTTGTGTATCCTGTCTGCTGATCCACTGTGATGGTACAGAAAACTCAAAAGGGACTGCATCATTATAAGTCTCTTAGTTTCTTAAACCTCCCATAACTGAAACAATTACTTTCTTAGTTATGAACCCTAGTTGTTTAGAAATCTTTGTGACACATGGTTTTAGTTAGTTTACATTATATTTACTCCCTGGGAAAACTCCAGCAGAGTTTTTATTTCTTGCTTTAAAAAAAGTTATATTCTTCCCGAGGTCAAATTAAGATGAAAGAATGGGTCAACCAATCTATTTATCCTTGCTTTAGCAATAAATACAGTAAAAAATTGCTGCAAAACAAAGGTAAATCTAGAACCATAGCAACTTGTTCCAGAAAAGCATCACATTTTCATCCCTCAATTATCTGCCAGAGAATACATGGCCTACCATAATATTTGTAGTTAATCAACCAATTAATCAACACATTTATTGACTACTTGTCATATGTCTGGTACTGTGCAAGGTAATATGAATGCCAGGAAAGCACAAGCCACACAAATCCTGATACGGGTGCCTAGATGTTTACCTATCCTGATGCTCTGAACTGTCATTTGAGTCACCCCAGATCTATACAAGTCCAGCATGTGGTGAAAGATGACCAACTTCCAGAAGAGAGAATAGTTTTGGAAAACGTGAGACAATCTTCTCTACTTTTTCTGGAATTATCTTGCTAAATCCAAAGAATAATGTCTCCACCCCTATCCCCACCCCCTAATAAATGATTAAGAATGTAAGTCTTCTAATAAGAAACCAAATTTTCAATTCAGGCTCTGTGAAACCTCAGGCAAGTTGTGCTCCAGTTTTAGAATAAACTCTATAAATGAGGCATGCCGGATCTGGCCTCACCTCCATTCTCATCTCACTCAGCTTTCTCTGTGCTCCAGCCACATGGGAATTCTCTCTTTTTCCTTAGCAGGCCAAGCACTTTTTCACATCAGGCCTTCACAAATCCTTTTACCTCTGCCTGTAAAAGTCATTTCCTCAAGCATCTGTCTTTTTCCTTTAGAGATGATCAGAATTTGTAATTATATATTTATTTGTGAGTTTATTTTGTCTTCTCCATCACTAAAGGTTCCATGAGGTCTCTCTGGTTCACCATTGACTCCCCAGTCCCCAGAATAGTTCCTGACATATGAAAGGAACTTAAATATTGGTTGAATGAATAATAGATGAATTCTGATTCCTAATCTAGTCAATAGGAACGTGAGAGCGCTCTGAAAGTTTAAGGAGACAATGGTGATAAGGGACAATTTTCAAAAACAGGTAAAATCCTGACTCTCTTACAGATGAACACAAGTCAAAGATTTTAGCTGTTTAACTCATCAGTTTGAAAGAGAATTTGTAAGACGTCACAACTGGTCTAAAGGAGAATCCAAAGAACATATCTTTGTAGATCAGGAATATTGAAATAAATTTGTAAACAGAAGGAAAATTGGCATTTCCATGGGAAGGAGAAATGAACCTTCACCAATTTTTTTCATGTCTTATAGATATAAACTATTTGCATATTATCAGTTTTTTTTTCCCCCACAAGTTAACTTTAATCTCTGCAGAGTTGTACAATAGTCAAAGACTAGATTCAGATAATTCCTGGAGGCATTCCGTTGAAAAGTATCCAATAATCTCTTTTGCTCATTCTAAAACATAAAAAAAAATTCCTACAATTGTCCCCCAATTTGATGCAAAATGATCTTAAAAAAGTTATTCAGAAAATAAGTCGTTTCATTAGGATTGGTCTGATTATTTACATAGGTGCAGCAAGAATGTTAATCACCACATAGGCCATCTTAAGTTTGCTCTGTTGGAAGGATTCTCAGATTGAATTTTTAAAATCCTCTATTACTTGCTACCCCGAGGCTAGAAAATTTGTCCACAAGACTTCAACTATAGGACCTATAAATGTGGATACATTCCTCTCCTCTAAAGATGCTCCCAATATCCTAAGGTTATTGGGCCTGCTGGGAAGTGACATTACTTTGCAACTGTAAGGATGGAAATCCTGTAAGCCAGGCCAGTTTTTCTGGGAGAGCTTTGTAGGCTTTTGGTTCCATAAGATCAAGCTTAGTCCTTTAAATGTAATTTATTATACCTGATTAATAGCATCATTGTTAAATATGAAATTCCAGGCAAGTTCATGGTTGCATAAGCAATTTTCCAATTTTATCTTAGTAAAAGAAGAAAAGATTCCTATTACATCTATGCAAATAACCCATATTGCCATGAAAAGTAAGGAAGCTCAATGAGCTTCTGAATTTGGGAGGTGAGAGGGAGCTCATCTAAAGTAGTAGAAGTTCAACTTCCTTATTTTCTGGGGATTTTAGGAATATTCAGTTCCTGTAATTTCTCATTTCTCTATGTAAGTCAATCAGAACAGAGTTCCTTTGAGATTTTACCATCTAATTTACTAATGCCACCTGGAGACAATAAACATTCTACATTCATAATGAGAAATAAAGACCTTTCTGAATTACAGATACTTAGACATTCATAGAGTTTATAGCTTCCATTCTAGTTTCAGCCACAGATGAAAAATAAACACAGAAGTGTAATGGTCCAGATATCAAAGAGTTATTCTCCTTTCTTATGGACATGAAATACCTAGTTGAATTCAGCTCAGAATACACATAGACAAATGGAAGACTACTAACTATATTCTCCATTGTCTCTCATTCAATAAGGAATAAATCTCTGTAAGATTCATTTACAGAGATCACCAAATTCCCAGTCATTGAAGCCACCAACAAGGACTCACTTGTCAGCCACAAATGAACCAAGACACAAAATTAATAGGGAGTAATATCAAAATTAGAAAAACAAGGAACTTCCCTGGTGGTCCAGGGGCTAACTCTTCACACTCTCAATGCAGGGGGTCCGTGTTGACTCCCTGGTCAGGGAACTAGATCCCACGAGCTGCCAGAGTTCAGATGCTGCAACTAAAAGATCCTTCATGCCACAACTATGACCCAGAACAACCAAATAAATAATAAAATAAAAATTAGAAAAACCAGAAAAACAAGAGCCAGCGAAGTTCTGTTGCCACTCTGAATTAACTTATGAGTGCCAAGAAAATAAGTACCTGGCTTGGCTCTGTGAGATGTATGTACCGTTTCTGACAGTTTCAGGTGAATCTTTTGGTCATCTTGGTGGGAGCTCCAAAATCGTTAAAAGGATATATGTTTTTTTAAAGTGAAACCATGACTCTTATACAAATATAAAATGAACACATCAAACATTCTGTTTAACTGATTAATTAAAAAGGAGAGAACCAATGAAATGTAACAATTGATTCAAAGAAGAATTCGAACAGCAGACAAATTTATCAATCAAACATTTAAAAATAAATTTGCAAATGCAAGTAAAACTGAATTTTGGGGGTGGAAGAAGTACATTCCCTCTATGTGACAAAATTTATTTGCATATATATAAACAAGAATTATTTGCATTGCTTTCAGTTTTCTATCAACTAACCTTAATCACTACAGAATTGTAAAATAGACTAATCAAAAACTAAGGTGATTATAGGGTCAGATAATCAAAGTCTCCAGTATTGTGATGAAAAGATAACCAGTAATCTCTTTTGCTTATTCCAAAGTCTCAACTTTTTCCTTTCAATGGTAAATGCACGTGTGTGTTTGTCTAAAATTAAGTGAATTGCTTTAACCAGTACTAAAGCAAAGGTGAAAATCATGCTCATATTCTTTGGGATTCTCAGAGAATGAAGCTCACTCTAGTGATGAAAATACACTGAATTAGAAGGAGCTCTGTTTTTCACATCTACAAAAAAAGGTGTAGTTCTTGGACATGGGGTATGATATTTATAGGTGGAAAATACTTGTGAGGACAAAGAATAAGTTTTTCTATTTTAAAGTAGTTGAATTCTGAAGTTATTATAATAAAAACCCAAAATACTAATGTTGAAAAGGGCTTGAAGAGTTGTACTTGGAATCAGTAGATCTTAAGTTTTAATAGTTTTAATAGTGAAAACATTAACCTGGAGTGCTTATTTAAAATGTAGATTACTAGGCCCCAATTCTAGTGGTTCTCAAAATTCAATGCACATAAGTATCTCCTGGAGCCTTCAATAATGCAGATCACCAGGGCTTCGCCTCAGAAATTGGGATAGGGCCCAGGAATATCCACCTTTAATGAAAAGTTCTCACTCCAGATAATCCTATGGTAAGTAAACTTACCAGGGAGCTCAGTGGTAAAGAATCTGCCAGCCAAGGCAGGCCTTGCGGGTTCTATCCCTGGGTTGGGAAGGTCTCCTGGAGGACAAAATGGCAACCCACTCCATTATTCTTACCTGGAAAATTCCATGGACAGGGGAGCCTGGTGGGTTACGGTCTGTGGGGTCACAAAGAATCAGACATAACTGAGGGAGCATGGGCGCTCGCACACACACACACACACAAATAAACTGAAGACTTCTCTTGGAATCATTGTTTTAGAACCACTGATGTTGAAGCTGAAGCTTCAATACTTTGGCCACCTCATGTGAAGAACTGACTCATTGGAAAAGACCCTAATGCTGGGAAGGATTGGGGGCAGGAGGAGAAGGGGACAACAGAGGATGAGATGGCTGGATGGCATCACCAACTCAATGGACATGGGTTTGGGTGGACTCTGAGAGTTGGTGATGGACAGGGAGGCCTGGCGTGCTGCGATTCATGGGGTTGCAAAGAGTCAGACACAACTGAGTGACTGAACTGAACTGAACTGGCAACATTGTTTTGGAATCACTGTTCTTAGTGAACTCTTCAGCTCTCCCATCATTCTTCTGAATTCCTTTAACACTAGAGGTTTTTTTTTTTTTAACACTAGACTTTAATATCCTGAATGTGATATAATATAGTCCTTAGAGGTGATAAGGCAAATGAAAACAGTATTTATCCTTCTTAGGATGTGTGCCAATTTCAGCCTAGTCCAATTTAGAACACAATTTTTTTATTTAGATTTCATTGAGACCCAAAGTTCTTTATTTTTCTTCCTGTTACCGGACAGCAACAAGAAGCTAAAGCCCTATCGCACATCTATGTCAAGTACTCCCTGACTTTCTGGCTTCAATATGATGCGTGTGTACAAAGTCTTTTCAGTTGTCTTCAACTCTTTGCAGCCTGGACTGCAGCCTGCCAGGCTCTTCTGTCCATGGGATTCTCCAAGCAAGAATACTGGATTGGGTTGCCATGCCCTCCTCCAGGGGTTCTTCCTGGCTCAGGGATCAAACTTACGTCTCTTTGGTTCCTTGCATTGGGACTACTTTACCACTAACGCTACCTATGATAGATGCCCCTTAATGTGAGTTTTGCCCCTGACAGCAGGCTTTGCTCAGTTATTCATTTACTCATTGAAGTATTTAAAAACGATGTCTCTTGTCCCTGAAAAACCTTGGCACTGATCATATTAACACAGTATGAGATCTAGGAATTGTAAATTAGTTGCAGTAATACTAACCATGTTGCCCAGTTACACTAAAACAATCTATCTGGGCATTCACATCTCCTGGTAATATGAGAAAAGTCTAAAAGGAACTCATTTTAAAAAAATAAAATGTAACTCATTATAACAACAGAAATACGATTTCAAGCACACAGATTTTCTTTCAGAACCAAAGATCTCCTTAGTTATGGACCACGTACCTCATTTCTCTGACTTTTAAAAAGAATACCAATATCAGTAATAATTGAAAATGCCATGATATATAAAGAAGATTTGTTTGCATTGGAAGTATATTTCTATCTTGAAATTACCATAGTACAAGTTTATTTTATAATACTACCATTAGAAATGCTGTCTTTTCCCTTTGGTTGTTAGAAAAATAGATAGGACATATACTATAGCTATTTTTTCATGCAAAGGATTAAGGCACTAAATGTACTCCCACAAATAAACTAATGAATAGAGAAAGTTACATTCATGAAATTTATAGACTTCAAACTTTGTGGAAGTGCTTGAAGTTAAATTCATGTTCTTCTAACCCTCCTTTTTAGGAATTTTAAGTATGATAGAACGAGGATTGATTCCACCAACAGCAAGAATTACCTTTCAGAATCCACCTATTATACCCAGAGCGGCTCCTCTGCATAGGTTTGATGAAGGACGTAAGATTTTGGCTACTGGTAAGACAGTCTTCTTAGTTGGGGATAGACAGAAATTACCAAAGTCTACTTTTCTAGTATCCAACTTTTATCTTCAGTAATAGGACAGACTGAAACTTGTAATGGTTCTGAGTTTCAGTTTACTGAATAAAGCAACTTGAGTCTTTTTGTGAAATGCCTACTTAGGGCCTGTGTTTTCTATGTGTGAGAAAGTTGGTATTTTCAATGAATTTACAGCTTGATTGGGAAAATAAGACAGATATAATAAAAAATAAATAACAATACAAAGCATTACAAACCAAAAACCAGATGGATGTTAAAATCTAGTAGTATGAGTATTCAGAATGATTGCTGAGAGGTGAAATAACAGAAGACTTCAAAGAGGAGGCTGGCTAAAATAGGAGAAAAGTATCGACCTAGGTATCTACTAAGTGGTTGCAGAACTTCAGGCAAGTCATTTACTTTCTCAGGGCCTCAGCTTTGCCAGTTATAAAATGAGGGGTTTTGGCTAATAAATTCATCTGCTCAACAAGTATTTGCTGCATGCTTGCTTTATCCAAGGTAGTTGGGGATTTGACAGAGAAAATAAGTCAACCATATGTACTCTCATGGTGCTTACATTCTAGTAGAAGATATAGATAATAATCAGGTAAGTAAATGAGAATTTAAGCTAAGGACAAGTGCTAGAAATAGAATAACATGGACTGAGAATGATAAAAATACACTTATTTTTTACTGTGTAAATGAAAAAAATACACTTATTTTACTTTGCTTGGGAGGGAAGGGTCAGGGAATGTATCTTGGAAGATGTTGAGATCCAAATGATGAGAAGGAGCCAGTCATGGAAAGATGTAGGGAAGACTATTTCAGATGTAGGACAGCACTGGCATAATGGCCCAGGGGATTAAGGAGGGAGTAAGCAAGAATGCCAGTGGGGCTGGAAGGCCAAGAGAAGGAAGAGATAAGGTTGGAGAGGTAGAGAAGACTGGAATGATGCAGGATAGAACAGAGACCACAAGTTGTCTTCAAGGTTGATTCTTCCCTACTTCCACAGTAATTGAGTCATGGGTGGGCACATGTCAGCCTGGCCAAAGACATTTCTAGTCTTCCTGTCAGCTAGATGAACTTGGAAACTTCCTTCCAGGTTCTGGACAATGAGAATGTAAGCAGAAGGAGAAAGGGAAACTTCTGGGCATGGCTTCTTCTTTTCATTTTTCCATCTCTGACTAGCTGGGATGAAGATATATATGATGGGCAAGCACTTTGGAGTCAAAAATGGAACTCCAGGTTGAGTCTGGCCAAGATACCCTGCCTACCCAGGATTCTTTTCCTTTCAACCTTTGTGTGAAAGAGAAATAAACTCTCAATTTGTTTCAGCCATTTAGTATATCTTAGGATCTTTCTTTTTAAAAGCCTTACACTGTAGCAGAACCAGCAAGGCATCCTTTCAAATCATGATGAGGAACTGGATTTCATCCTAATTACAGTGAGAAATCACTGAAAAGTTTAAACAGGAGGATGAGGTGATCTCATTTATATTTTGATAAGACCATGATGACTGCTTTACAGATAATGAGTCATACAGGAATGGGAGTGGAACCAATAAGACTAGTTAAAAGACTGTTTTGGTAAACCAGGTGAGAAATGAGGGTGAATTTAAGGAGAATGGTATCAGTGGATATGAGGAGAAGTATACAAATTCAGATTATATTTTGGAGGTAGAGCCATGAGGAATGAGTAAAAGAAAGAAGTGAAGAATGGCTGACAGGAGTGAGGAAAGGAGAGACATCAGGGATGAATATGTATGACCATACCCCAATTGTGTATCCAATCTACTGTTGATGGGAATTTCAGTGGTTTATACCATAGAGCTATTAGGGGTAATACCACTATGAACATTCTTGCAAATGTCATTTAATATAAATAAATAAATAAATATATATATATATACACACCCTGTTCTTGGATACATATTTTAAAAATTGCTGAGTCATGGGGTAAACATATGCTCAGATTTAGTAGATAACACCAAATGGCTTTGCAAGGTGTTTATACTGATTCATTTTCTTACTAGCAGTATATGAAAATTCCAGATGATATATATCTTTGTCAACATTTGATATTTCCTTTTCTTTGTTTATTGCTTTGCCACCCTGAAGATTGTTGTGGTATATCTTTGAGAGTTTAATTTCTATTTCCCTATGAGCAATAAAGTTAAACAGTTTGTGGGTTTTTTTTTTTTTGATATGTGTTTTGCTTATTTCAGTATCTTCTTTTGTAAACTGACTTAAAACTTCAACTTTTTCTTAGTGGGTTGTTTTTTCTTAGTTATTTAGTATTATGTATGTATCCTGGATACTAATCTTTTATCAGTTATAGAGGACTGGAATGCAAAAGTAGGAAGTCAAGAAACACCTGGAGTAACAGGCAAATTTGGCCTTGGAGTACAGAATGAAGCAGGGCAAAGGCTAGTAGAGTTTTGCCAAGAGAATGCACTGGTCGTAGCAAACGCCTTCTTCCAACAACACAAGAGAGGACTCTACACATGGACATCACCAGATGGTCAATACTGAAATCAGATTGATTATATTTTTTGCAGCCAAAGATGGAGAATCTCTATACAGTCAGCAAAAAGAAGACTGGGAGCTGACCGTGGCTCAGATCATGAACTCCTTATTGCCACATTCAGATGTAAATTGAAGAAAGTAGGGAAAACCACTAGACCAATCAGGTATGACCAAAATCAAATCCCTAATGATTATATAGTAGAAGTGAGAAATAGATTGAAGGGACTAGATCTGATAGACAGAGTGCCTGATGAACTATGGACAGAGGTTCATGACATTGTACAGGAGACAGGGATCAAGACCATCCCCAAGGAAAAGAAATGCAAAAAGGCAAAATGGTTGTCTGAGGAGGCCTTAAAATAGCTGTGAAAAGAAGAGAAGCAAAAAGCAAAGGAGAAAAGGAAAGATATACCCATTTGAATACAGAGTTCCAATGAATAGCAAGGAGAGATAAGAAAGCCTACCTCAGTGATCAGTGCAAAGAAGCAGAGTAAAACAATAGAATGAGAAAGATTAGAGATCTCTTCAAGAAAATTAGAGATACCAAGGGATTATTTCATGCAAAGATGGGCTCAATAAAGGACAGAAATGGTATGGACCTCACAGAAGCAGAAGATATTAAGAAGAGGTGGCAAGAATACACAGAAGAACTATACAAAAAAGATCTTCATGACCCAGATAATCACGATGGTGTGATCACTCACCTAGAGCCAGACATCCTGGAATGTGAAGTCAAGTGGGCCTTAGGAAGCATCACAACAAACAAAGCTAGTGGAGGTGATGGATTTTCAGTTGAACTATTTCAAATCATAAAAGATGATGCTGTGAAAGTGCTGTACTCAAAAAACCAGCAAATTTTGAAAACTCAGCAGTGGCTACAGGACTGGAAAAGGTCAATTTTCATTCCAATACCTAAGAAAGGCAATGCCAAAGAATGCTCAAACCAGCACACCATGGCACTCATCTCACACGCTAGTAAAGTAATGCTCAAAATTCTCCAAGCCAGGCTTTAACAGTACGTGAACCATGAACTTCCAGATCAAGCTGGTTTTAGAAAAGGCAGAGGAACCAGAGATCAAATTGCCAACATCAATTGGATCATCAAAAAAGCAAAAGAGTTCCAGAAAAATATCTACTTCTGCTTTATTGACTATGTCAAAGCCTTTGTGTGGACCACAACAAACTCTGGAAAATTCCGAACAGATGGGAATACCAGACCACCTGACCTGCCTCATGAGAAATCTGTATGCAGGCCATGAAGCTACAGTTAGAACTGGACATGGAACAACAGTTAGACTGGTTCCAAATAGGAAAAGGAGTATGTCAAGGCTGTATATTGTCACCATGCTTATTTAACTTATATGCAGGGTACATCATGAGAAACACTGGGCTGGAAACACAAACTGGAATCAAGATTGCCAGGAGAAATACCAATAACCTCAGATATGCAGATGACATCACCCTTATGGCAGAAAGTGAAGAAGAACTAAAGAGCCTCTTGATGAACGTGAAAGAGGAGAGTGAAAAAGTTGGCTTAAAACTTAACATTCAGAAAACTAAGATCATGGTATCTGGTTCCATCACTTCATGGCAAATAGATGGGGAAATAGTGGCTGACTTTATTTTGGGGGGCTCCAAAATTACTGCAGATGGTGACTGCAGCCATGAAATTAAGACGCTTACTCCTTGGGAAAAAAGTTATGACCAACCTAGATATCATATTAAAAAGCAGAGACATTACTTTGCTAACAAAAGTCCGACCAGTCAAAGCTATGGTTTTTCCAGTAGTTATGTATGGATGTGAGAGTTGGACTGTAAAGAAAGCTGAGTGCCCAAGAATTTATGCTTTGAACTGTGATGTTGGAGAAGACTCTTGAGAGTCCTTTGGACTGCAAGGAGATCTAACCAGTCCATCCTAAAGGAGATCAGTCCTGAGTGTTCATTGGAAGGACTGAAACTCCAATACTTTGGCCACCTGATGCGAAGAACTGACTCATTTGAAAAAACCCTGATACTGGTAAAGATTGAAGGCAGAAGAAGGGGACGCCAGAGGATGAGATGGTTGGATGGCATCACCGACTTGATGGACATGAGTTTGAGTAAACTCTGGAAGTTGGTAATGGACAGGGTGGCCTGCTGTGCTGCAGTCCATGGGGTTGCAAAGAGTCAGCCACTACTGAGTGACTGAACTGAACTGAACTGAGGTCAGAGTACTGGTGACAAATTATCTTAATTTTCCTTCATCTTAGACTGTCTTGATTTCTCATTTATTTCCTAAAGGATATTTTCACTCGCTTTGGGATTCTGGGTTGACAGTGCTTTTCTTACAGCATTTAAAAAACCTTTGTGCCACTTCTTTTCTCCTCCATGGTTTCTGATGAGAAATCCACTGTCCTTTTTTTTTTTTTTTTTCTGCTGTAGGTAAGGTGTTGCTTCTTTTCTCCTGCTTCCAAGATTTTTCTCTGTCTTTAGTTTTTAGGAAGTCTTGATGTATCTTAATGTGAATTTCTTTGGTTTTATCTTGTTTGGGATTGGCTTACCTTCTATAGGTTTGTATGCTTCGCCAAATTTGGGGGGTTTTCTGCCATTATTTCTTTGAGTATATATTTTTTTCAGCTTTGCCCTCTATTGCCTCTCTTTATGGGCTACATGATACAAATATTAGATCTCTTGGTACAGTCCCACAGGTCCTTGAGGCTCTGTTCATTTCCCACCCCCACCCCCCTCCTATGTCTCTTTTCTCTGCATTGTTCAGATTGGGTAATTTCTATTTTTTTGTCTTCTAGTTCACTGATTCACCTCTCCTCTACATTCTGCTGTTGAGACATCCACTGAATTTTGTATTTAGATGACTGTATTTTTCTGTTCCAAAATTTCAATTTGTTAAAAAAAATGTACACTTAAAAATGGTTAAGATGATAAACGTGTGTGGTTTTGTTTTGTTTTGTTTTTTGCCTGAGCTACACAGCTGTGGGATTTTAGTTCCTAGATCATAGATTGAACCCAGGCCATGGCAGTGAAAGCACCAAATCCTAACTACTGAACCACCAGGGAATTCCTTGTTATGTGTATTTTAACACAAATTAAAAATTCAATTTGGTTTCTCCTTATATACTCTATTTTCATTGTGGAGACTTTCTATTTCTTTGCTGAGATTTTACATTATTTCTTTTGTCTCATGTGTTTCTGTAATTGCTTGTGGAACATTTTTATGGTTGCTTTAAAATTTTTGTCAGGTGATTTTAAGCTTTCTGTCATCTCAGTGTTGGTATCTATTCCTTGTCTTTTTTCATTCAGTTCCTGGTTCTTGTTATGGTGAGTGATTCTCAATAGAAACTTTGACATTGTAGGTATTATATTATGAGACTCTGGTTCTTATTTAAATCTGTTTTAGCTGATTCCCCTGATACCCTTGTTAATTCTCTATGCCCTTGAGAAATAAGCCAAATTAGCTATAATATATCATCCTGTGTATGCATTGCTGGATTTCATTTACTAATATTTTGTTTACCATTGTTTAGGAGTAATGTTGTCCTGAATTTTTCCTTTCCTATGTTTTCCTTTGGTTTTAGTAGCCTGGTGAGCTTTGCCTCAGTGAGTAGAAAAATGTCTATTCGGGTCCTTTGCTCATTTAAAAATTAGGGTTATTTGGTTTTCTGCTATTAAGCTGCATGAGTTTCTGGTATGCATTTTATATATATATGTATATTTATCATCACAATGTACACTTTAAATATCTTATAATTTCTTTTGTCAATTATACTTCAATAAGGCTATAATTTTAAAAAAATAGAAGGAACAAATAAATAATATGAAAATGAAAAAATGCAGAAACTGCAATAGTATTTTAAAAATAATATAACAATGTCAATACATTTTAAGAAACAAAATGAAAATTTTCCTAGAAAAATCTAAATTACTAAAGTTAATTCAAGAAAAAACAGGAAACTTTAAGAAAACAATACCATTAGACTTGGTAGGTAAAAATATCTGTCTTACAGATGAACATGTGCATACTTGTGCACACACACATACAAATATACCAAACAAAAAAGGTCTCAGGTCTTTTGTAGGCAAGTTTTACCAATTATAAAGATCAGGTAATTCTTATATGAAATGCCATAGTGAAACAAAAGAAGGCGAGCTTGCCAACTGATTTTATGAAGCTACTATAACTTTGGTACCAAAACTAGATGAGGACAGTGCAAGAAAAAATATATAAATCAATCTCAGGAACATAAAAAATCACATTCTAAATAAAAATTAGCAGTATGACTATAATGTGTAAACTATATAACTAGCAGGAAACTGCTGTATAACAGGGAGCCCAGCCTGGTGCTCTGTGACAGCCTAGAAGAGTGAAATGTGGGGGGAGGGGGACTCAAGAGGGAGGGAGTATGTACAATCAGGATAAAAGACTGATTCATATCGATGTATGGTGGAGACCACTGCAACACTGTAAAGCAATTATCGTCCAAAAATAAAAAGTTAGCAGTATGTTTTTACATTCATCATAATAAAGGAAGAATATGTGGCAGATTCAACATTAGAAAAATCGATTCACCACGTTAACAGATTAATAAAGAAAAAAACTCTACGATCATCTTAATACACATCAAAATTTAAAAATCATAAAACATAATTCAACATTAATAATAAGAGGAAATCTTCTGGGCAGAACAGAAGTAGAAGAGGATTTTCTGAACCCGATTGTTTCTTCAACCACAACCCCAAAGCAAACAGTGTTCTTAGCAGGGTAACTTTAGACGTGCTCTATTCATATTTCCTCATTAAAAGCAGAGACGGCTCGAGGGTGACCGCTGCCGCCATCACTCTTACTGCCATCACTGTTGAGCATTGTTCCTGAGACCTTAGCACGGGCAATAAGAGAAAGCGTGGTCTAGAGAGAAAGAGGGAGAGGGCAGGGTACCCATCAGGAATGCATGTGACTGCAACTATCAGAAACCCCAACTCGCAGGGCTTAAACAGTGAATCCATTTGTCACATAAGGGATCGGGAAGTAGGGAAACTAGCGATGACGGTGCTTACATGCAGCATTGTGACAACTCTCTTTCTGCTTTACCTTCTTTAGCATGTTTTATTCACCCACCTCACAGCTCTAAGATGACTTCTGCAGATTTGTGCCTTAACATGCTCATTCCAGGCAGGAAGAGGGGGAAATAGTAGCACCAGTCTCTTCCCAGAAGCCCTTGGATGGGTTTCCCTTCACTTCTCGCTGGTCACATGGCCACTGTGAAATACAAGAAAGGCTGAAAGTGAATGTGCAAGGATAAGGTTAGGATTACTATTAGGACTGGGGACATACACGAAATACTTAGTATTATTAATTATGCTTGGTCTAATCCAGTCATGAAATTCCATTCTTTGAAATATATTTAATATCTGGGGCTTACTTAAAACATTACTTGTTGTTTATCTAAAGTTTACATTTAATTGCATACCCTTTAAAAAAAATTGTTTTCCTAAATCTGGAAACCCTAGAAGCTGGGGATGTTGATACCCTGAAAAAAAGTTGAAGCTCTAAAATTAGCAAGGAAAAAAGTGAGATGGCTTCTTGGGACGCACATAACAATAAGTTGCTACCACAAGAATCATGCAAAGATCTCCAGAAAGACAAGATTTTTCCCCCTTGACACTGAGGCAAAATTTATCCTACAATTTTTTTCAGAATGTAAAATGAGTAGCAAAATAGCCAGTGTCTTAGGATGCAGACATTCATCAAATGCATGTATCCCATAAAATTCAAGGCCATATGAAGTTATAAATTTAATGAGAGAATTTCTGCAGGTAATGAAGAAAAACCTCCAAAAATTTTTTTTAGAGATAATCATTAACCATGGATTATCCATGTGAATTGCAATCGTATCTTTATCCTACCAAGTTTCATTGAAATTTTAATAAATTCCTTTTAAATTCCTTTAAAAATTATGCCCACTTCTCAACGCTATTTTGTTTCACCATGGTAATTTAGCAATAAATCTCATTTGTCTGCAAGAACCTGAAAGTTAAAGAAAAAGTACACTGAAGTTGCAGATAATAGGAAAAACAGGCTTTATGGGTGAATCTGGATTCATACTATCCTGGGTATACAGTGTGAACTGACCTTCAAAGTTAGAGAGCCAAGTTCAAGTGGACAGCTGGGTAGGAGAGCACAGAAGTCAAGGCAAAACTTGTAGGATGAAAATGGTGTCTTCACGTACTATAGTCATCCCTCTGTGTCCACGGGGGATTGGTTGGTTGCAGGACCTGCCGTGGATACCAAAATCTGCAGAAGCTCAAGTGTCTTCTAGAAAATGGTATTGCACAGTTGGCCCTATGTATTCCGGGGTTCTGCGTCTGCAGATTCAGCCAACCGTGGATAGAAACTGGTTGAATCTGTGATGCAGAATCCATTGCGTAGCCAATTGTATGGCCAACTGCCTAACCTTGGGGAAGGTGGTGGGCAGTCTCACAGTATGGGAGGATCACTGGAAGCAGAAAAACCAGAAAGGTGATAAAATAGGGTTTGTCCAATGCAACAAAAGTCTTTTGTGGAGGTGATCTCTAGTGCTAAGACAGTGGAATTCCTGCTACTTTTTAGGAGATGGCTGAAGACATTCCCTGCAGCCTACTTGAGGTAGTGTGAGAGAAGTGAGTGCTCAAAGTGGAATGCTGATTACCGAAAAAGCAAAAGAGTTCCAGAAAAACGTCTACTTCTGCTTTATTGACTATACCAAAGCCTTTGACTCTGTGGATCACAATAAACTATGGAAAATTCTGAAAGAGATGGGAATACCAGACTATCTGACCTGTCTCTTGAGAAACCTGTATGCAGGTCAGGAAGCAACAGTTAGAAATGGACATGGAACAACAGACTGGTTCCAAATAGGAAAAGGAGTATGTCAAGGCCATACATTGTCACCCTGCTTATTTAACTTATATGCAGAGTACATCATGAGAAACGCTGGGCTGGAAGAAGCATAAGCTGGAATCAAGATTGCCAGGAGAAATATCAATAACCTCAGATATGCAGATGACACCACCCTTATGGCAGAAAGTGAAGAAGAACTAAAGAGCCTCTTGCTGAAAGTGAAAGAGGAGAGTGAAAAAGTTGGCTTAAGACTCAACATTAAGAAAACTAAGGTCATGGCATCTGGGTCCCATCACTTCATGGGAAATAGATGGGGAAACAGTGGAAAAAGTGTCAGACTTTATTTTGGGGGCTCCAAAATCACTACAGATGGTGATTACAGCCATGAAATCAAAAGGTGCCTACTCCTTGGAAGGAAAGTTATGGCCAACCTGGATAGCATATTGAAAAGCAGAAACATTACTTTGCCAACAAATGTTCGTCTAATCAAGGCTATGGTTTTTCCAGTAGTCATGTATGGATGTGAGAGTTGGACAGTGAACAAGGCTGAGTGCCGAAGAATTGATGCTTTTGAAGTGTGTTGTTGGAGAAGACTCTTGAGAGTCCCTTGGACTGCAAGGAGATCCAACCAGTCCATCCTAAAGGAGATCAGTCCTGGGTGTTCATTGGAAGGACTGAAACTCCAATACTTTGGCCACCTCATGTGAAGAATTGACTCATTGGAAAAGACCCTGATGCTGGGAAGGATTGGGGGCAGGAGGAGAAGGGGCCAACAGAGGATGAGATGGCTGGATGGCATCACAGACTCAATGGACATGGGTTTGGGTTGACTCCAGGAGTTGGTGATGGACAGGGAGGCTTGGCATGCTGCGGTTCATGGGGTCGCAAAGAGTTGGACACAACTGAGCGACTGAACTGAACTGAATGCTGTATTTGAAGAAAGTCAAAGTTGCTCAGTCATGTCCACTCTTTGCAACCCTATGGAATTCTCTAGGCCAAAATATTGGAGTGGGTAGCCTATCCCTTCTCCAGGGAATCTTCCAATCCAGTAATCAAACCAGGGTCTCCTGCACTGCAGGTGGACTCTTTACCTGAGCTATCAGGGAAGCCAAAGTTTAAGCACCTCCTTCGAGCTGGAATCGAACCAGTAACCTAAGGATGACAGCAGCTTATCACTTTACAATCCTCTGCTCTACCAGCTGAGCTATCGAAGGGTGCTGGTATTTGAAGAGTATCTGTTAATTCTTTCTAAGATTGTTGTTAGAGAACTGACAGAAAAGGAGTGGACTAAGGAAATGAGTAGAAAGAAGCCTCACTTCTTTGACTCAATTAACTATGTAAAAAATTATTTGTTCTCTTTCTTAAAAAGAGCAGTGTAAGGATTTTTCTCTCTTGAGAATGTCAGATTTGAGCTCTTTTGTAAAAGCAGATGTGTTTGCTGCCAGGCAACAGGAGAGATTTGATTTCTCTTACAAGCATTATCTAGCATGTAGGCTTACCTCCACTATGGACTAGATGTGTTCTACAAAAGTTGTTGCTTATAGATTTATTCCAAAAATAATATTTACTTGTGTTCTTCACTTGCTGTATTTATCCCAAATCTCTTAAATTCTTTAGAATTGTCTTTTTAAATGATTATACATTAGAATAGTCCATCCTATATATAGTTACTGGAGAAGGAAATGGCAACCCACTCCAATATTCTTGCCTGGAGAATCCCATGGACAGAGGAAACTGGCAGGATACAGTCCATGGGGTCGCAAGAGTCGGACACGACTTAGCGACTAACCCAACCATCATGTACCTTTAGACCGAACTTGGGAATACAGCTATTAAAGGAAATCTTAAAGTGAAACATTTTATAAGACAAAGATAATTCTCTAAATTGCTTTCTTTAAAAATTTACCTGTTTCTCTAGGAAGTTTGCATACGGGAGTTGACCTTATATTCTGATGGAACTGTTGCTCTTCCAAGCTCTTTGCTTTCCTTTTGAAGTCAATGATCACAAATGTTTCATTGAATTGATATGAGAATGACTGGTAGTGAACAGTGAATGGGTGACAGAGTTATCTGACTTTTAAGGTGCAAACCTAACAGCATCAACTCACTGATCAGTCTCTCTTTTTGGAAGAGGTAACACTGCTTCACCTCTGTCCACAGCCCCGTTTGCTGCACCCCAGAGAACAGAGTCGATTCCAGAGGAAAGGAAGAATCTCTCACTCAAGAGACAGAGATCAAAGGTATTCATATTCCTAACTAACCAAAGAAAATTGTTCTAATTTACAATATCCTCAGTGAGATTTTTGGTAATATGTGCATGTTATAGAGCTGTACATTTCACATAGAACTAAATATTATTTCTGCTGCTGCTGGGATGCATTTAATTTTAAAAGGAAAGATTGTTCTGCAAGTAAACTCTACCATGACAATATCAGTAGGATCTAAAAAATTCAATCATGTTCCATTACTTCTAGACTAACTGACTCAGTTAATCTCTACTGCTATCTGGTCAAGGGCCCAGGAGTCCAGAATACAAAGCTTTATATACAAATTTGTGTTACATGGGGTATATTATTGTGTGCTGTGTGTTGTAGGTACTATGCTTAGTCACTCAGTCATGTCCAACTCTTTGAGACCCCATGGATTGTAGCCCTCCAGGTTCCTCTGTCCATGAAGATTCTCCAAGCAAGAATACTGGAGTTTGTTGCCATGTCCTCCTCTGGGGGATCGTCCCAAACCAGGGATTGAACCCAGGTCTCCTGCATTGCAGGCAGATTCTTTACCGTCTGAGCCACCAGGGAAGCATGCTATTGTGAGGTTTCCTTTATCTTTAAGCATAGGATAATAAAGCAAGTTCCCCAGTTTGGACAGATACCTTAATGCGGAAGGGAAAGGGACTCAATTCTCTGACCTTAAGACCTCAGAGTACAATGTTCATCCTTATGGAGATTCTCCTGGTTTAAAGGTGCTGGACTTTTATAGCTTGCTTTCTTATGTTTATGAGCCACAGACAGACTTGTGATAATTGAAACTTTTCAACATAGAAGGAGACAGCTGGCAGTGTTTTTCTTTTTTTCCTGGGCTTACCCTATGGGGTCATGTTTACAGCTGCTCCCATTTAAAAAAAAAAAAAAAGAAAGCGGAATTAAAGAGTGACACAGAAGAAGTTAATCCCACTGTGTCTACATAGTCAACAGTTACCTGTTCTTTCTAGACCTTGTCTTTTAACATCCACATCTTCCTCAAGATGTTTTCACTGTATTTGCAGCAGTGGTGGGCTGTCTCTCCTTAAGAGAGTTCCAAGCTGTTTATGTAGCAGTATGTCATGTGACACCCCAGTTGCCATGGCAAATATTTGTGTTTCATGAAAAACGTGGGTTAAAAAAAAAAATCAATGTAAATGGCCAAATCCCAAGACAGACAGGCCTTCAGGCTAGTGCTTGGCCTGCACCATCGTTGTTTCTATCTCAGCTGTTTAACAGGCTGTGTGTGCAAGGCCATGGGCTAATGTGCGTAATAGGAACAGGCGGGCACACCTGTTTTGATTCTCACCGTGCTGGCACTCTCAGGCCCCACAGTTTATAGGTAGCAGAGCTACAGGTAATGTAAATATGACTCAGTTTTAGCCAGTGAGCGGAATACCTCAAAAAAAAATTTTTTTTTAACTAATGACATTTCCTGAGTACTGATTAACCCTGCCTTTAATTTCCTGTCTTATGACTTCACCAAGCTTTTCCCTAGTGCTAAAAGCAGTAATATCTAAAGACTTTCCTCATAGTCCCGAATTGCTACTTTTCTGAATTGACTCTTTAATGATAAATGAAATTATTCATAGTCTCTGTGGAAAGTGTTCTAGCATGGAAACTGAAAGGCTAAGAGAAAGACTGTGATAAGCCTGGCCTCGTGATAAACCCAGAACAGAGCTTGGATCAGTCCCCACCACCGGGCAGTGAGGCGCCACAGAGAGAAGCCCTCTCTTGAAAATGGAACTTGGCAATTGATTATAGTTGGTTGTTTTTAATATTTACTTTGTCAAACTCTTTCTTCAAAGCAAACAGGGCTCTTGGCAAGCAGAGCATTGCTGTCTAGGGTGGGGAAAGTCTTTCTAATTATTAGCTCCTGCCTGCCTGGAAAGAGGGAACAGGCTGGCCCAGCAGGGAAAGCTGGGGAAGTGGTGGGGGCAGCGGAGGGGGAAGACTCTGTGCCTTCTATTTGTTTTGTAAAATTACCCATGAGAGTCATTTTGATTTAAACTGTGTCTGTTCTTCATTGTAGTGGAAAGGCAGAAAGTCAAGAGGATATCATGATAAGAAGGTCTGTAATTTGTGTGACTAGTTGAAATTTGGGGTCTGTCACCTGATGTCCCTTCCTTTTGCTTCAGGGCAGAAGTATGGGAGGTGGGTTTGACAGCTGGAGACCAACAAAAGTTCTTTCTCTCTTCTTTTATAAAAGAAATTAAATCATGTTTTCAGAAAATACAGTTCGTTTAAAATGAAAAACACTCCCTCCTCCCATTTGGGACTGAATTATTTCTCAGGCTGCAGTCCAAAAAAGTGATTTAGCATACTCAAATTTTTCTGAATCACATCAGTCTTTGACCTCTATCAGAGATTTTTGTCTTTTAAAAATACACTTAATAATAATAAAATATGAAAAACAGACTCCAGCTGTTCTCCAGCATGTGCTTACACATGCCCACAGGGGTGTGCGTGTGCGTTCATACACTTGTGCACTGCACTCTGCATCTATATAATAGGTAAGGGTGTGGGGTTTAGAGTTAAGCTGACCAAAAGAAATGAGGAAACCAAAAAGTTGGAAAAATAAAGCAGTCCCCACAAAGAAAAGTACACACCAGCAAGGAACATTCCATAGGGTCATGTGTGGGTAAAAGAAGTTCTGACCATTTAATTAGTAAGGAACAGAGCAAGAGAGAACCAGATTTTCCTCTTACTAATAGGGGAACTTTGAGCAAGTCACTTCAGTTCTCCGTATCCCACTTTCCTCCTCTGAGAAATGGGGATGATACCTCCTTTCTCTAGGGTGGCTATGAAGATTAGAGGTGTTATCATGTGTGGAAGTACTTTGGAATGATAAAGTACTTATTTCACAATTCACTAGTCTATTTTTAAGAGCATCTTCTTAGGCCTCCTTCTCTTGGGGATCTTATCAGAATTTCAGAGGGAGTTTAGTCATTGCTCCTCAAGGAAAGAGTTCACGTTTTGAGTCTCTTCATACTTCTGCAGAGCTGAGAGCAGACAGGGCTATATTTACAGCAGTGACAGCATACAGTCGTTCTGAACCTAGACAGAGGGTGCTCCTGGACAAACTAATCAATGCCATTCAATCCCCTAAGTTCCCTTTACTTCTTACTGTGAGGAAATTGTGAGCCTGCTTCTGCACCTTAAAATTAGGATGTGCTTTAAGAATACTAAGGCATTCTCTGTCTGGAATATTTCTAACAGCTCATGTTGATTGTGTTCTTAAAACATGCACTAAGTATTTTCCATACTGACTGAATGCTCGAAGCAGCCCAGAAAAACCTCTGTACTGTCATTGCCCCCAGGCCCACACAGCTGGTAAAGAGGTGCAGAGGCTCCAGAGTTTGTGCCCTGTCCACATACCAGGTTATCAACTTTTCCTCATGGGCTGGTTTCCAGATATTATTACTACTGCTTTTTCTATCAGCAGCTCAACATGCATGTTTACCTTATCTGTGCCAGGCACTGAACTTGTTTACAAGGAACATCTCACTTCACTTTTACAACTCTATGCAGTAGGTACTATTATTATTCCCATTATACTGGGAGGACCTACATACAGGGAAGTGAAGGTCATCCAACTTGGAAGGTCATCCAACAAGTGACAGAGCCAGAATGAGCTGCATGACTGCCTAGAGCCCCAAGCATTAGACATTTTTAAAAATCTCAATAACTTTTGATGGGAATCTTTCTAAAAGATGTATCTCTGCCTCCCTAATGTAATTTTAACATTTTCTCTGTTCAGTATCATATATGTGTATATCCAGTTTCTGATGTCTATTTGTTTCCTTCAGTATCAGGACAGTGGTTGTCACCTCTGCTCTCAGGTCTGCTTTTATTGGCTCTGAACTTAACAGCCTTTTCTATCTCCTAGATCATTTACCTAAGTATCAGTACATTTGGTTGAATGATAAGTTTGAGTCAATCAAGTTCAGCATAAGGATCCAAGGAATAAAATAATAGACCATAGTAGAGCCTGTAGTATTTCAAGAAATACTTGAAGTTATTTCAAATATTCAAAATCTTGTAGTTATTTCAAGAAATCAAAAAAAAAAGGAATCTAGTCCAAAGGTTTGAAGTTGCTAAAAATGCCTCTTTCAACAAATAAATCTTTTTATTATTTTAACAACTATGTTAAGATCCACTAAATTTTAAGTAATACTTTGATTTAAAAAATCTACCTGTATAGATAAAACAAGCAAAGAAATACATTTATGGGACATAAGAGTCCAGGTTAAATTAATGAGTATGTTTGCTTCTGAGAATGGTGGAGGGAGAGGAATGAGCTAAACTGAAATATAGAGAGGACTTCGATTGTACCTAATGTTTTGTTTCCTTTATTTAAACATATATAAATATATAAATAATTTAAATATATTTTTAATGTATGATATTATAAATGTATAAAATGTACTGCATTTTAAATATTAAAAATTTAAATTTTTTTGTATTCTTTACTTTCTATATATATATACACATATATCATGTATATCTATTACATATAATCCGTATTGTCTAGCACTAGGACTTCACAGAACAACATAATTCATCCTCACTGAGGTCCTCCTGATTTAAAGATACTGGACTTTCTTAGTTTACCCTCATGAGTTTATCAGTCATGGATATATGTATGTATGTATGACATATATATGTGACAAAATATGTAATATATATATGTTAAAGAAGACAAAAGATTAACATATGTCCGTGATAGATTTTTTTACTATTCTCTATACTTTTATGTATTCTGGAGACTTTTTCCAAACTAAAGGAAAACATAGAAAAATAAAATTCTATTTCTTAAGCCATACCCTCTATTGTAAAATATCCTTTGATGTAGAAAGATTAGGTTTGAGTGGTAACACTGTAATATCAAATGTGGGGTCTTACTTCTCTTAGTCATTTTGTAATATTGTTACTGTCTTTAGTATTTTCCCATCATATGTTCTTAGTCCTCTTGTTAGAAAACTGTATTTTACACTACAGCTGAACTATTTTAATCAAGCAACACATGTGACGTTGAATGTATGATTGCCCTGCAGTCTCCTTTCCCCTGTCTCTATAAAGAGGATTTTAGACCAGGTCATTGTTTTCAAGTTTTCCCCGTCCCCTGTGACGCTCACCCTGACGGCCCCAGGCAAAGGAGAAAGGTAGAAGCCATTACCTGATTGTTTGACATTAAATTATAAATGTCAAATTATTGATAAGTATTCAAGTTATTAATAAATAAAAAGCTATAAACCTAGCCCAAGTGGCTTTGAGTTTACATTTTACTATTCACTCACTCATTCATTCACTCAGAGATTCTCTATTGACCTTTCACAGTGGGTCAGGCAGTGTACTAGGCACTAGGAATACAGCAGTGAACAAAACAAATCAAGTTTTTGCCTTCTTGGGATTTATATTCTAGTAAGGGAGAGGAAAGTTGTTTATGTTAATATGTGAGGTAGTGGCGAATGCTATGAATTAAAAATAAAGTAGAATATATTGGATTGGCCAAAGATTTCCTTCAATTTTTAAGTAAAAGTAAAAGACACATTGTTCATTTTCACCAAAAACTTTATTGAACAACATATTTGCTCTTTTGTTCCACTACCTTCTGCCATTTTCCAGGCAACTTCAAAATTCCATCTTCCCAACAGTTTGTTCTATTCGAGCAAAGAACTGTTCCAGGTGCTTTTTATAGTCTTCCAGGGATTTGAAATTTTTTCCATTAAGAGAATTCTGTAAAGACTGAAATAAATGGACATCCAAAGGTGCAATATCTGGTGAATACAGTGGATGAGTCAGAACTTCCCAGCCGAGCTGTAACAGTTTTTGCCTGGTCATCAAAGAAATGCGGTTTTACATTATCCTGATGGAAGGTTATACATTTTCTGTTGACAAATTCCAGATGCTTTTCACTGAGTGCTGCTTTCACTTGGTCTACTTGGGAGAAGTTCTTGTTGGAATTAATCGTTTGGTTGTCCAGAAGGAGCTTATAATAAAGGACTGACTCCCTTCCAATTCCACCATATACACAACATCACCTTCTTTGGATGAGGACTGGCCTTTGGTATGGTGGTTGCTGGTTCATTTTGCTTGCCCCATGATCTCTTCTGTTCCCCATTATTGTACAGCATACATTTTTTTCATCGCCCATCACAATTTGTTAAAAAATGGAACGTTTTTGTTACATTTAAGTAGAGAATTGCATTTGGAAATATGGTCAAGAAGGTTATTTTTCTCCCTTATGTGGAACCCAAATATCAAAGCAATTAATGTACCCAAGCTGGTGCAAATACTCAATGCTTGATTTGGATATTTTGAGCATGTCAGCCATCTCCTGCGTGGTATAATATTGATTGTTCTCAATTAATGCCTCAATTTGATCACTATCAACTTCAACTCATCTGACCAATTGGCCAGTGAGAAATCTCTAGCATGGAACTTCACAAACCACTTTTGACACAATCCATAGTCACAGCGCCTTCTTCATTCACTGCACAAATCTTTTTTTGCACTTTTGCTGCATTTTTACCTTTCTTGAAATAATAAAGCATAATATGCCACAATGTCTTTTTTCTTCCATCTCCAATATTAAAATGGCTATACAAAAAATTCACCAATTTGGGGGCTTCCCTGGTGGTCCAGAGGTTAAGAATCCACCTTGCAATGCAGAGGACGCCGGTTTAGTCCCTGGTCTGGGAAGATCCTATATGCTGCAGAACAACGAAGCCCATGCACCACAATTACTGGCCCGCACTCTAGAGCACTCAAGTCACAACTGCTGAGCCCACATGCTAGACCCTGTGCTCTGCAACAGGAGAAGCCACCGCAACAAGAAGCCTGCACACTGTGCAACTAGAGAAGGGCCCCCACTCACAAATAGAGAAAGCCCATGCACAGCAACGAAGACCCAAAACAGCCAAATTTTTTTTTTTAAATGAAAAAAGAAAATTCACCAATTTTGATTTTTTTTTAATGCACCTGACATGACAGCTGTCACAATACATTCTAACAAAATTGTTTCAAATGAAGTTAAGGACAACTAAGTTCTACTAGAGCCATCTTATGGAAAAAAACTGAATGAACCTTTTGGACTATCCAATATATGTAGATATAGAAAGCGCAACAAGATGAGGTACTATAAGCATATGTAAACCCATGGTGATATCATGACAATGTATGGCAAAAACAATTAAAAATAAATAAATTAAAAAAATTAAAAAAAAAATAAAACTCAAAAAAAAAAAGAAAAAGAATTCTGCAAATGTTTAGTGATCTGTGATCAACGGACTTGCTGTACACATATTTTTCCTCAAGAAATTTGTCATGTCAGACTTTACTTTGGCGATGATAGAGGGCCTTCTCAAAGCTTGCTCTTTTTCCTTTACCTATCGAGAAAATGATAATGTGTTTTTTTCTCAGGAAACTAGAAATCCAGGCTGCTCTGGATTCCCATCCTGTTTGGTACATATCCCTAGCAGGTTTTACCCATCCATCATAATTGTCCAAGAGGCCCTGAACTATGTCACATTCTCTCAGAGAGTAATAGAAGGGTAGCAGGAAAGATGAAATCAATGCAGCAGTAAAACAAAATGTGTCTCTGGAAAAGGAAACTTTACATTTGACTAAATATAGATTCTATCTATTTAAAAAATCTTCTTGATTTTCTTATTTGATCTTCAACCAGAACTGGATCCACTGAGTGGTTTTGCTCCAAAAGAATGCAACCAGAGATGAGGATATTTTTTCTCTTCAGGAAGTGTTTCAGAGTTCAGGAAGAATCATTTAAATAAAGATAGGTTTCAAAACAATTACAGAAATTATCGCTGGAGAATTGCTGCTAATCTGAGTGGCCTTTACACTCAACTCAATGAATTCTCTATTTTTCTTGTTTATTCTCTTTGTAAAGGTGAAAGGCTCTGACTCTTACTTTTAACTGACCCTTAAGGCTTATGCAGTTTCTATGTCCTACAAACTGAGGGTGGTTCTGTTGATTTGCTGACCCTAAAATACTGGACTATCTCCTTTGGGGATTCTCTCCCCATGACCATCTTTACACAGAGTTGGTGCAGGTAGCTATTTCTCTATTGTAGTTTGTAAGTTGCTAGACTTTCCTGTATAAAAGCTAGAAAAGGGGAGAAAAAAACAAACCTGGGTGTCTTTCATGGTGCATGAAGTAAAGCTATTGGAGATGTTTGCCTTTGATTTGATGGCCTGACTAGCTCCAGGAGTGTATTAAACACAGATAGTACTGGAGAGGTAACACTTTAAGTCAGAGACACATAGGGTGTGAAAATTAGAAGTGCCCTGTTGTAAATTGAAACTCCATGGAAGAAGTGACTTCCTAAGGCCACAGAGTAAGATGGTAACAACCTAGATCCTTGAAAGTGAAAGAAAGTGAAAGTGAAGTCGGTCAGTCATGTCCAACTCTTTGAGACCCCATGGACTGTAGCCTACCAGGCTTCTCTGACCATGGGATTCTCCAGGCAAGAATACTGGAGTGGGTTGCCATTTCCTTCTCCAGGGGATCTTCCTGACCCAGGGATCAAACCAGAGTTTCCCGCATTGCAGGCAGATGCTTTACCCAGCTAGCAGAGATGATGGAATTTCAGCTGAGCTATTTCAAATCCTAAAAGAAGATGCTGTGAAATGCTGCACTCAATATGCCAGCAAATTTGGAAATGCAGTGGTGGCCACAGGACTGGAAAAGGTCAGTTTTCATTCCATTTCCAAAGAGCAGTGCCAAAGAATGTTCAGACTACCACACAATTGCACTCATTTCACATGCTAGCAAAATAATGCTCAAAATCCTTCAAGCTAGGCTTCAACAGTGTGTGAACCAAGAACTTCTAGATGTTCAAGCTGGATTTAGAAAAGGCAGAGGAACCAGAGATCAAATTGCCAACATCTGCTGGATCATAGAAAAAGCAAGAGAATTCCAGAAAAACATCTACTTCTGCCTCATTGACTACACTAAAACCTTTGACTATGTGGATCACAGTAAACCTGGAAAATTCTTAAAGCAATGGGAATATCAGACCACCTTACCTGCCTCCTGAGAAACCTGTATGGAGGTCAAAAAGCAACAGTTAGAAATGGATATGGAAAAACAGACTGATTACAAATTGGAAAAGGAGTACATTAAGGCTGTATATTGTCACCCTGCTTATTTAACTTATATGCAGAGTACATCATAAGAAATGCCAGGCTGGATGAAACACAAGCTGTAATCAAGATTGCCAAGAGAAATCTCATTAATCTCAGATATGCAGATGACACCACCATTATGGCAGAAAGCAAAGAACTAAAGAGCCTCTTTATGAAGGTGAAAGAAGAGAGTTAAAAAGCTGGCATAAAAGTCAACATTCTAAAAACTAAGATCATGGCATCTGGTCCCATCACTTCATGGCTAAAAATGGGGAAACAATGGAAACAGTGAGATTTTATTTTTGGGGGGCTCTAAATTACTGTGGAAAATGACTGCAGCCATAAAATAAAAGATGCTTGCTCCTTGAAAGAAAAACTATGACAAACCCATACAGTATATTAAAAAGAAGAGACATTACTTTGCCTACAAAAGTCTATATAGTCAAAGCTATGATTTTTCTAGTGGTCATGTATGGATGTGAAAGGTGGACAATAAAAAAGGCTGAGCGCCAAAGAATTGATGCCTCTGAACTGTGGTGTTGGAGAAGACTCTTGAGAGTCCCTTGGACTGCAAGGAGATCAAACCAGTCAATCCTAATGAAAATCAACCCTGAATATCCACTGAAAGGACTGATGCCGAAGCTGAAGCTCCAACACTTTGGCCACCTGATGCCAAGAGCCGACTCATTAGAGAAGACCCTGATGCTGGGAAAGATTGAAGGCAGGAGGAGAAGGGTACTACAGAAGATGAGATGGTTGGATGGCATTACCAACATATTGGACATGAGTTTGAGCAAACTCCAGGTAACAGCGAAGGACAGGGAGGCCTGGCATGCTGCAGTCCACGGGGTCGCAAAGAGTCAGACCTAACTCAGTGACTGAACAACATCCTGCCTTTCTGCATGTTTTAGACTTAGAATTTTTTATTTAAATAACTGCTCCAAAAACTCTCAAAGTCACCTAGTCAGTAATTCTACTTTGCAAATGAAGAAGCAAATTTCCAAGCTAGTTGACTCAGTTAGAAAAGGATGCTAATAGTTAGGCCACAGACACAGATTGGACTCTATGTGGGCCAATTAGTAAGGGCAGGTATCTCACAAAGGTGTGAATGGTGTCCCGAAAAGGACCAGGTGAGTATGCAGATGACACAATAGACAGCCATCACTGCTAGAAGGAAACCGTGTGGCTATTGAGTCAGTAGAACTGCACTGGTAGTACAGCACATCTTAAACAAACGAGAGGAGAAAGAAAGAGACTGGGAGGAGAAGAGGAAGGAGAGGAAAAAGAAAGGGAGAGAAAGAAGGAAAAGAAGAGAGGAAGGAAAGAGTGGGAGAGGGGAGGAGGGAGAGAATGAGGAAGGAAGGAGGAAAGAAAACAACAAATAATTGTCTACCGGTTCATGGAGATAAATAGTAAGGGAAGAATAGCAGAAGGAACCAGAACCTGAAGCATGGCGTGACCTTTAATCAGGGCTCTTATTCCTAGCAGGCTGTGAAGCAGCTTTGTCTTTACCTGCTCAATGGATCTCACAATGCTGATGCACTGCTTTAATTTGGGAAGCCTTTCTCTTGAGAGACATGTCTTTTCTTGCTCTAAGTCTAAAGTGTTCCCAAGTGTGGCATTCTCTGTGACGGATGTACTACAGTTATGCTTTAGCTGACTCTAAACCCATAGCTTCCCCGTGCCTGAGTGGTCTATTTGATGTCCAAGAGTGTGTTTCCTTTGAGAGCATGTCTTTACTGGAATATCACCCAAGAAGGTAGGGAGGTGTAATCCCTTTGTTCTAAAACAGCCCCTGTGCAATTCGGTCACCCCATTCCCACTGCACAGCTATTCTTTCTAAAGGTCTTAGATGGATTTGCTGCTGTACATCAATGCCCTAGACCTACTCCCTGGAAGGGCGCTGTCCAATAGAGGCTTAAGAGTCCACACCTTTCTAAAGTTCTCGCAAGATTGCTCCAATTCCACACGACTTATTGTAAAGAAAAGAAATTTCAAAACTAGTTTAATGTTACCAAGGAGACAAGACTCTCTGGTGAATCTTTCATGCATAGCTGTACTCGTTATAGGAACCTCAGGGTCTTGTTCACAGAATCAGCACATAACTGGCAGGACTAGCCCGTTCTGTACGTCTGTGAATATTCTGCATGTCTGCTCCTCAGTGATGAAGTACTGCCATTCTTCTCTGAATTCTAACCTTCCCACTGTCTTCTTCTTGAAGGAAGGCAGAAAAGTAGCCAAGTGACACTGTGTTTGGGACATGTGGCCCTCGTCTTCTCCCGGGAGCTGAGCTCTCCCTGCCAGGGTTGATGTCTGCTGAAGGAGGCACTGCTTCTCTAACTCCCTCTTGCCCGACCAAGAAAAAGGAATTTGTTTCCATCTACCAAATCGTTTGCCTTCTCTTTTAGAGCCTTGATTAGCTCAGAAAGGGCTAGAGTCTTAGTAAAATGCTTTCTCCATTGTTCTTATGCCTATAATGACTCAAAAAGTATGTATGCAAAAGTTTGTTGCTATAAAAGTATGCTTCAAAATTCAAGGAAATTACCCCCTTTTCAAACTTAACACTTGCTTTTCAGCATTTTTACTTGAGATGGCAGCCTAGTTAATTATTCCACTGCCTGGAACCTAAGAAAAGAAAAAGAATTGGAAGGTGATTTTTTCCCCCTTATTGTGGTCTTATTGTAAATATATCTCTTGGCTTGCTTTTCTCTTACCTTTCTGCTTTGAATTGGTTAGTTAATATCAGTTAACATTTGTTTAGTAAAGACAAAGCATGAACAATTTGTTGTAGTAATACTCATCCCAGTGCTGTGGAATAATAGTCATTGATAAATTAACTGGGTCTTTTTTTTGCCTTTGTGTTCTGTGAAAATTCTTCAAAATGCAGAGAGCAATATAATCTATAATCTGGTAGAGATGAAGTTTATGCACCTGAAAATATTGACATATTGAAGACAATCTGTTCCTTAAATCCCTTAGCAAGAAGCTAAGTTGATACCTAGTTGACTAACGAGAAGGCAGGACCTGAAACACCTATGCCCCTCACACCTCAGGCCATTGGAATCATTTAGACCATGGGGCAGAGTGTCTATTTTTCTAGTACCATGGATTTAAATAATGAAATGTAAGTCGTTTCTAGAGGACAATGACACAAAATTTCCTTTTCCTTTTTTCTGTTTTTTAAAGCAATGTATGTGTGACATATATTGCTTGTTGCCATCCAAATCTCTTATTTTATTATTAAAATAGTATTGTGTTTGTATTTTTAAGATAGTATTTGTTCAGTTTTTTCATGCAGAAAAGTATAAAGAATAAAATAACTGCCCAATAACCTCATTCTTAGAGAATGCTTCTTGACATTTAAAAATAAAAGTAATATGTTTTCATGACTTTAAAGTCAATCAGTACCAATAGGAACAAAATGAAAAGCAAATGTGTTTTGGTTTTAATTGTGAAATTTCAGATTCTGTCTGCCTGGGGACAGCTCCAGATATGTCCCTAAGAAGTGTCCAGATTTAAGAATAAAAGAACATGTGAAGATAAACCTTGAAAGTGGCAAGGGTGATAACATACAACATAATGCTTTTTATAAAACTAACTCCTGGATATTCAGAGAAGGTGACAGAAGAACTCCAAAATGCTAAAAGTGCTGATCTGTTAGAAAGTTCAGAAAAGACAGGACCACTTTGATGGGCTTATCTGAAGTTGTTATAGAAACTGCAAAGAAAGGCTTCATTCTATTTTTCAGGATTGGTGGATAATTTATGAACAAGAAAACAGTGACATGCTTCCATTCATGCATGTGTGAAAAGTAAATCACAGAGATTATGGGGTCAGCTAACCATATCAAAATGAACTAAATGCACCATTTTTACATAATCAGTTTTCTTGATCATTTTTACAACACTTTTGTAAGGATGGTTATAGCTTTGAGCAACCTCTAAGATATTCTTCAGGCAATGAGTCTGATGATTATATGATAGCAAGACTTTCCTATTATGAAATGTATGATGTATGTATTAAATCAGAACTGTGATTCATATCCTCCCATTCTCAGGTAATAAATGATAATGTGATAGCGTGTATGTTGACCATTCAGTTATTTCATCTCTGCCGACATTTTCCTTCCCCAGGCCATGAGAGTGACAGCGCCTTCTAAAACCCAGAAATTACCGTGGGATTATGACTTTTTTATTTACAATGGTGTTGTAGACAAGACAGCCCCGGACTTCTTAGCTTTCAAGGAGCATTTCAGTTTGTCTTGGGGAAGTATTTTTTCTCTCTTGGAACACATCGAGAAGTTTCTCAAGGACTATGCGATACCAGAAGTCAAAATAAAAGGTAACAGTTTAGTAACGCTCCTTCCAGAGTTTGAGCTGAAGAATAAACTTACCAGATATGACCTTCTCTCAGTGTTAGAGAACCCAGTTGACATCCAAATGATGTTAAATCTTCCGGGGCAGAGGTACAAGGGCCAGGATGGAAAGACAGAGGCTGCCATGAAGATCCAAGCCACATGGAAATGCTACAAAGCAAGAAGATTTTTCCTGACTTATCGCCAGCAGAAGTGGGCGTCAGGTGTCATCACCATTGCGTGGCTCTTACATTGCCATAGGACCCGACTCAGGAAGCTTCTGAAGGAATCACGGGAAAGACACCTGGAGAATTTCCGCATCCGAGCCAAGGTACACAAGGCTGCCAGCTGTTAAGGCAGACCTCTTTTTCTGAACATTGCTCGCTTGAACGATTGCAGTAAGTTGTCTCTTTATCTTGCTTCTCTCTCTCCAACTCCCTACCCTCTCCACTCCCTTTAATGTACAACGCACAAACCCTACATTTGTCTCCACATCATATTTTAGCCCTAATAAGAAATCAGGCTTTTGTGCCTGCAAAATCTGTTGCAATTTTTCTGTAGAAAGAAAGTCCCTTCACTTTGACTACGGTAGTTCTGTCAGAAAATCAATGTTTTAACTGCATTACCTTTTTTCCCTATATATATACCTCCTGGGCACTTTAATTTGCTAGGGGAAAAAAAATCCTCTCTTTTCTACATTGCTGTCACCACTTTGTCAGAAAGTATTTAAGTTTGCAGACAGCCTTTTAATTAGTGCTCACAATTTCATTTATGTTTGCTTTCTCTTTTTTTCATTCATATTCTGTTAATTAAGTGAGCTGCCTCTAATCTTCCCCTGCCAGTAGCATCATGTAGCCACCTAATTAAATTAATTGGGGAAGATGTTTTAAGTATGTAATTAAATCAATTAATATAATTTATGCCTGGCTTAACTGTACAGTGGAAAAACAGCTGAAGTTTGACTAGATGAATCCACTACAGCTTCCTGTCACTGATCAATGCTCTTCTTGATTTTTAGCATCTGGCAGCCAACTGGAATCGCATCAGGACCTCCAGGAGGACTATTATCCATATCCCATCATTAGGTATAACACTTTTGCCTGCAAATCTATCAGCAACCTCTATTACCCACCACATTATGGCTCCTTGATTGAGTTCAAGGAAGGCCCCTTGTTTTATTCAAATTGGTCTCGGCAGGAAAATGTTCTCGACATGATGAGAGTAATAACACAGGGCCCTCGCTCGAGACGGCGTTTAATTTGGGGATTAAGCAAATAAAGTCATTATGTGGGGGCTGCTATTCAGTGGAGAGGTGATTTGCTGTAATTCGCTTTCATCTGTATGAAATGAACTAAAAAGTTGTATTTTTCCCCCTGAAATAACAGATAATGTTTTCGATCTTCTTTAATGATAGAAGAACACAGGCTTGTGCGCGTTGTTGTTGTTACGCCAATAAGCCAGGATATTGCTTGTACACTGTTTTTAATCAAATGTGCAGTCAAAATGATAAGCTACATTCTCTGAAATTATTTAGTTCTAATTACGAGCAGATGGGATGCTTTATTTGCACCTAGGGCGCCTGAGCAAAAGGAAATGCTGTGTGAACAAGAATAATTAAGAAGTTGAATAGTGTTTTTTGCGCTTAAATAATCTGCAGTTTCATGTTAATTAGCACTAATGTAATTATTTAATTACATTTATGAATTGGGGAACTTAAAAGCTGTTGTCTGCAACACAGTAGTAAAATAGGTATGCCAAAATTATATTGGGAATTTCAGAAATGTGTGTTGGAAGTTCCTTTAAAACATGAACTGCTGTCAAAATGTTTGGGATTCGTTTGCATCTTTGTTTTGTTTTGTTTTGCTTTTTATCTGTCGAGTGTGTTCAATTTCCTTGGTTGAGGCCAAATTTCCCAAGCTGACTTGATAGAGTTTTGACAAACAGTAAAACTCCTTGAATCTTCTTATTACATATTAAGGCCTTTTAAGTAGAGCAACGCCTTAAGTGATCTATTGTAATGGAATTCTGGATTGCAATTTATTTGTGTATATGAGTTTGGGTACTTATGCATAGTATGGAAACTAACAGATGAGAAGCAAAAAAGTTTTAATAATTACGTAAATATAATTAAGATGATATGTTAAATTAATTAAATATTAGTAATAACAAAGTAATGTACACTTTCCTAGATTTTTAAGTACTTGTAGAAAAGTTAAGAAAATACTTCAGTTGCATAGATACTTTTAGGTTAGATCTTTTTTCAAGACTCACAGAAGAAATTGATTCCTTCCCGGGATGTAAGTGAGGTAAGACAGATCTGAATTTCATTCTAACTTAGGCTTTTGTTTTGGTGGGACTACTTTTGCACACAAAATTAGTTCACACACAGAAATTGCACTTGTAATTGATTACAACCAGAAAGGCTAATTGCAGACCCAATTAACTGGCTTGAGTCCTTAGAACAAGGTACAAAAGCCTTTTGCTTCTGCAACTAATTGTGGACCTGACCTGATATCATGTGAGAAATTTTGTCTTGCAGTCTCTATTTTATTCATAACTACAAATAGAAATAAGACCCCCATGCTTGTAATGTTGACAAGCACAAAGGTATTATAGACCCAATTTCACAAATTTCTTCCCTCCTATATCCTACCTTCTGACTCTGCAGCCCCAAGCAGTCAGCCCTGCAGAAAAGCCTAATAGAAAACAAGCCCCCAAAGAGGTCAACTTACGAAAGTAACAGATAGTAATACAAATTGGTTAATAAAATATAATTTTGAATGCAGCTGTCTTAAAATTCCAAAAAGAGATTGCTGAATATAAAGTAAGTACCAGTCAAGAAGATCCCCTGGAGAAGGAAATGGGAACCCACTCCAGTATTCTTGCCTGGGAAATCCCATGGACAGAGGGACCTGGTGGGTTACAGTCCATGGGGTGGGAAAAGAGTCTGACACAATTTAGGGACTAAACAACAACAAAAATAACCTGGACAGATATTACAATTAGAAGACATTATTTTAAATCTGATAGTAAAATTAGTTTTCTTCTAGATTACTCATGCTCAGTTCAAATACATACTAAATTTGAACATTTTCTTTATTGCAGTAATTTCTGCTTGTTAACAACATAATAACCCATTTTAGGTGAGCAAGAAAAGTTGCTAATCATGTATTGTCTTTCTTTTTTTTTTTAAGTTTCTTTACTTTATTGTGTTGGTTTTGCCATACAGTGACATGAAACTGCCACGGATCTACACATGCTCCCCCTCCAGAACCCCCCCTCCCCCCTCCCGACTCCCTCCCCTTGGGACATCCCAGTGCACCAGCCCTGAGCATCAACCCTGGGCTGGCGTTTGATTTCACATATGGTAATTAACATGTTTCAACGTCATTCTCCCATATCATCCCACCCTTAAGAGATAAGAATAAGCTCAAATATTTTTCTCAACTGAGTATTTAAAAAGCCCAATTTCAAATTTTCACAAGAGAATAATACTTGGGCTTTGATCAAATTGTATTTGTTTCTAAAATTCACGCTTTATGTTATGAAATGACTGTGGACATTAAATTGGGTTTAAATAGCTTAAACTGTCATCTGGTACCTATTCCACAGGCATAGTTCTCAAACCATACCTCCTTTTTTTTTTTTTTAATGATTCCTTCCTTCCCTATTAGTTGCTCAGTAGTGTCTGACTCTGCAATCCCATGGACTGTAGCCTTCCAGGCCCCTCTGTTCATGGAATACTCCAGGCAAGAATACTGGAGTGGGTTGCCATTCCCTTCTCTAGGGGATCTTCCTGACCAAGGGATCGAACCTGGGTCTCCTGCATTGCAGGCAGATTCTTTACTCTCTGAGCCACCAGTGATGATGGCATACCTTTTTATTATGTACACTTCCCCTGGGAATATTTGAAGATTTCAGCTGGCCACAACATGCCTGCTTTGTCACCTGCACTGGAGACATATCTACAGAACTTATGATAATAGAAGTGCATGAAAGTGAAGCACTTTTTTCTCTAAATACATGCCCCCTCAATCTGTTCAATATAGTAATTTAATTCCCATAATTGAGAGGGATTCACCATTCAAAATCAGTCGGTAGGTATGTAGGATTTAGGTACGTATTTAATACAAGTTGCAGCCTTGTCCTCTTACTATTTCCATAGGATGCTTCTAATCAGATCTGGTGCTGAATTAGCTCCAGAAATAATTATACCATGTGCTAACCAATTGGGCTTGCACTAACTTATTTAAACCCCCAAAATGAAAGCTTAGTAGCTGATAACTGCATAATATATTACAGTTGTAGGCATTTGGTTATTTGTGTATGCAGTGTTGCACACACGGGAGTAACTGCATTCTCTAGACCCCAGTCGCACAAAGGATGGCCTCTCAGTAGTTTTGACCACAAAATATTTACCATGTATTTAAATATCTATGGCTTGATGAGCATGAAGACAGTTACACATTGCAGAGCCATCCCCTCTGTGAAAGGAGGAGTTATGAGACATGACTTGCTGTTATATATTTTGGGAAGTACTCCCAGATGTAACAGAAAGTTTTAGCTATTTTTAACCAACAGGAGAGGTAGGATGTTGTTGATTAATTGTCCAAAGAAACAGACTGGCTTTGTAATTTTATAAGATGACGAAAAGAAAGTAATCATTTCCAGGTTATATTGGCGCATCTCTTAATTGGATATTGCACATTTTTATCATTTTTATTAATGAAATATAATTACAACAAAATAATCTACCATGGTTCCTAGCAGGAATAGAATACCAGGGTCTATTTTAAGTAAAATCTATCAGTCAAGCTAAGTAAGAACTGCAACAAAGAATCCTAATTCCTCTAGAAAAATCAGAGGTCTAAATAAAACCTACAAACTAATTCTGCTTCCAGTTTCTTTGGCCAAGTTACTTCCTCCACTTTTAATTTAACCCCCATGCTTCTTTATTACAGTGCCTCACTTGGTGCTACACTTAAGCTCAGTGGCATTTTAAAATATGTTAACATTAAATGAGATGTGCCGAGTATGGCTCTGATACCGTGAACAGGTATATGAGGCTGCTGCCAACCAATTAAACTCCCAGTGATGAGCTTCCTCTGTCACTTCTCTTCCTCCTTTAAAATACAAATAGGGAATGTATTGAGGTAGGATTTCCCCTTTTCTCCATGTGATCTTTTATTTCATTGCCTATTGATTTAATGGCAAAAAGGAATGTATATAGTTCAGCCTCATTTTTTTTTTTCCATCTGTGCATTATTTCAGCAAATTATCCTTGAGGCTAACAGAATTCCTGGTCTCCAAGATACTCCAGTCCGTAAAATTATGGATCCTGTTACTGCAAGGCTCATGAAAATGTTTTTCTGTTGCTCTATATTGTCACAAAAGCCTGAAAGACAGAGAAACTAACTTTTATGCACAACTACTATATCCCAAAAGCTCATGAGACAGTTCCTTCCTAACCCCACTCCCTTTTCACCAGGAGGTAAGAACTGTGCTCTCTTTCCTTTGTGATCAGGGGCGGGACCAGAGCCCAGAGGAGTGTATCTCGAATCCCATTTTTACTGTGCCTCTGAGCACACTGACCCTTTTCTACTTTCCCACTTCAAGCTGACAACTCAAAGACACAATATATTTCTTCTGCTTTCACCTCAGGGCTGGGAAATCAGGACTTTCAGTCAAATCTTTGCAGCCTTCAAAGTGTATTTTGGCAAGAAGGATGGAATCCTCAGTTTAGTTATGATTCTGCTGCACTAGATTTTTGAAACAGATGTACTGCCAAGGTCTTCCAGACAGCAGTTCCCAGACAATCCAGATCTTTGGGGATCAGGAATAAAGTATGCTTAAAACTTTCAGATTTCTTTATAGCCCCTATTAAAATGAAAACATATTTCTATTCATCCATGTTGTATTCATCCAAGTAATCCAAATCAACATGCATTCACTGGTTAGATCAAGGTTGGCTCCATGACCTTGTAATATTAAATGACCCATTTGGACTTGACCTACCTATCAGATATTGTACCCTAAAATACAGAAACAGCATTCAATTGGGTGTCAAGTGACATCAGCTCCTGGGCTTTTGATGAAATGATTAATATTAGGATATGGTTCAAAGAAAGTCTTACTTATACTAAGATAAAATGTATTTTCCATCTCCTTATCAATAAAAAACAATAAAATTTTTGTTCAGTGGTCCTCAAATTTACATTTGTAATGACCATTGAAGACCTAAAGAGTGTTGGTTTATGTGGGTTATATCTGTCTATATTTATCACATTAGGAACTAAAACTGAGATACTTTAAAAATAGTTTATATTAAAATAGCAATAATAAGCACATTACCAATGTTAACCTAGGAAAACATATTTTTATTTTAAAAACACCCTTTCTTTTCCAAAACAAAAAAAATTTTGGTGAGAAGAATGGCATTAGTTGAGAAGTTTGCAAATCTCTTAATAGCAGGTAGTAGGATTCTCCTGTCTATTTCTGCATCCAATCCGTTGCAATATACTGTTTTGGTTTAAGCATATGAAGAAAACCTGGCCTCACACAGATAAGTATTTGGAAAAGGGAGGAATACTTTTTATATTTTATAGCCTTTTCAGATAACTGTGTATATTCTACTTTGATTTTATATAAAAACTCAACAGTGATTATTTTTAAGATTTACTTTCAATGTGGAATCTGAAATCAATGAACTTATATTTTGTGGCAGAATAATACTGAAAAGCAGAAATGTCATCTTAGTATTATTTTGAAAAGAGTTTTAACCCTCTGTCCCCCAGGCCTCCTACCCCCAGGTCCCCAGACCATGCTTTGAGAATCCCTGACTTTAGTTGCATACAGTGCTATGCCAGTCACTGACAAAAAGTTCGAATAAGAAAAAGTCTTCACTGTTTTGAGGGAAAGGCTTTCAGTACCATACAGAAACCATTTGGCCAGTTTGGTTTGAGAAAGTTTTCAAAACTCAGCAGAGATTTGAATACCTCCTATGTTTCTTGTGTGTACCTCATGACAAATTTTTCTAATTTCCCTCTGAAGCCCCCCAAAACCGTTTTTTTTTTTTTAATTTGTGTTTTGTTTGGTTTTGCTTTGTTTTTATTTTGGCTGCACTGGGTCTTTGTTGTGGTGCATGGGCTTTCTCTAGTAGCAGAGCTGAGACTTCTCAAGTTGCCGCGTGTGGCTGAGTTGCCTTGCAGCGTATGGGATCTTAGCTCCCTGACCAGGAATCAAACCTACATCCTCTGCAGTGGAAGGCAGATTCTTAACCACTGGACCACCAGGGTAATACCAATCCTCAGTTTTATTTTCATCATATTGGCCCTGGATGGACCGTATACATAACCCAGACAGGCCTCCCTCTTGCTGTATCTTATCTCCTACCTCAGTATCCTGTGCTTTCACACTTGCATAAGTAAGTAAAATCAGGGTATAACCATAATGTCTAAATCACAGTTTCTCTAGATGACTGCAGGATGCTGATGTGCAATCATTTGTAAAGTATGTTCCATGTTCCCTAAATTGTTATTATTAGAATCCAAAGTTTCGCTAATGTTTAACTTTTTATGAACTGGAACAATTCAAGATGATTTCTATAATAATGCCACCCTCGCTCAGCTTGCATCTTATATGCTTTCTTGAGTGGAAAAGAAAGGGACAGCATTACAGCTGCTGCTTTTGTAACCCTGCGTATGCCCTCTGGAGTGTGTGATGCATTTGAACATTGCCTGTCATGGGTTTCCAAATGGAAAAAAGGTTGAGAACCACTGCTCCAGTTCATCAAACTGAGACATGGGTGATTTCCATCTCAGGTCAGAATGACAGGATGCATGACAACTATGTAGTAACTGGAAGTCTGTTAGTAACCCCTTCTCTGCCTTAGGTATAATCATACGGTATAGGACTTGGAGACAAAATAAACTAGGAGTCAATGACAGAGTAATAAGCAAGGTTCAAGAATACTTGATTTTACTGAAACAGTAGGGGCCTGTCACAAAGGCACCCACAGTCCTGAGGAGTCATGGCCACTGAGCATGGCCTTGCTCATGTTCTTGGGTCTCTGCAGTTGCTGTGAAGGAGAAGTCAATCCCAGCAGGACTAGTTTACTGGGTTGCAAAGAGGCAATTAGCATCATCTGATAGGAGTTTGTGTCAGGGGGAAGACAGGGATGGGAAAGAATATGAGGGCAGAAACTAAGATGGAGAAGTGATAGCCAGTAACCGTTAATGAGCATCCCTGGCTCCAGAGAGGACCAAAAGTACGGTAGCCAGAAAACTCCAGAGAGACAGCACTCAGGTACCGTTTGTCAGTATGAAGCAGAGGCAATAATGCTGTGAGGGAAGATGGAACGCTTTAGCAAATTATGAATATTTTGCAGGTGATGAGGATGGCATAAGGCAAGAATCTGTATTCTTCTCTATAGTGGTAAGGAAGAGAGCGTGTCCCTTTATGCCAGTGCTGTTTTATTGTTTGCTGATAAGGACCTAGAGAAAGCTACAAATCCCACTTACCATCCCTTGAGTTCCCCAGAAATTCTCCAGATCAGAGAACCCAACTTCAGGAGTGTTGAAAGGAGAGGAGGGAATGATGAAACCACAATAGAGAAAGGGCTAAGAACTGAAAAGACAGATTCTTTGAGGAGGCCCTTCAGGCACACTTCCTTGACTCATTTGATTGGGAGCACCACAGCGCTCCTGTTCTGATGGAGCTTACAGCCTGGCTAACGGAGCCACAGTGATGCAGGGGGAAGGAGTGGTGCACCAGACACAAGCAAACAAGCGAGCAAAGTGATGTGCAATGGCAAAGTGAGACAAGTGGTGACGAGGGCGTGCGAGGGAATGCCAGTAAGGGGAGACTGAGAGCCTTCTTAGAGAAGGGAAGTCAGACACATCTGAGAGCACTTAGGGTCGACCAGCTCCGTAAGCTAGAAGAGCAGCATTTTGATAGCACAAGTCATTTGTACGTGCTATAATAATGATTTCCCTACATTTCAGTAGAGCTCCTTTCGAGAATTTAAGTCTGGCTCAGCTGAGGTTAGGAAAAATAATAATAACAATAACGATACTTATTGAGCGCTTCTTCTGAGCTGTAATTAGGGATCTCAATCTCCCATCCCCCATCTTTCATTTAGAGGTGAAAGGGGAGTTCACTGTCTGGAGGGGGCTTCTCTCTGGAAGTAAGGGAAAGCAGACAGTCAAAATAGTGTTGTATTGCCCTCTGACCCATTACCACAGCTTAGTTGCTGTTGTTGCTCAGTCGCTCAGTTGTGTCTGACTCTTTGTGACCCCATGGACTGCAGCCTGCCAGGCTTCTCTGTCCTTCACTATTCTCCCAGCATTTGCTCAAACTCTTGTCCATTGAGTCAATGATGCCATCAACCATCTCATCCTCTGTTGCCTCTTTCTCCTCCTACCCTCAATCTTTCCCAGCATCAGGGTCTTTTCCAATGAGTCTACGCCTCACATCAGATAGCCAAAGTACTGGAGCTTCAGCTTCAGCATCAGTCCTTCCAATGAATATTCAGGATGGCTTTCCTTTAGGTTTGATTGGTTTGATCTCCTCAGTCCAAGGGACTCTCAAGACTCTTCTCCAGCACCACAGTTAAAAAGCATCACTTGTTTGGTGCACAGCCCTCTTTATGATCCAGCTCTCACAACTGTGCATGACTATTGGAAAAGCCATAGTTTTGACTATGTGGACCATTGTCAGCAAAGTGATATCTCTCCTTTTTAATACACTGTGTAGATTTGTCATAGCTTTTCTTACAAGGAGCAAGTGTCTTTTCAATTCATGACTGCAGTCACCATCTGCAGTGATTTTGGAGCCCAAGAAAATAAACTCTGTCACTCTTTCTACTTTTTCCCATCTATTTGCCATGAACTGATGGAACCAGAAAAAGAAATGTGAAAAAAAAGAAAAACAAATGCTAAAAAGCAAAACTGCTGTCTGAGGAAGCCTTACAAGTAGCTGTGAAAAGAAGAGAAGTCAAAAGCAAAAGAGAAAAGGAAAGATATACCCATTTGAATGCAGAGTTCCAAAGAATAGCAAGGAGAGATAAGAAAGCCTTCCTCAGTGATCAGTGCAAAGAAACAGAGGAAAAAAAAAAAAAATGGGAAAGACTAGAGATCTCTTCAAGAAAGTTAGAGATACCAAGGGAACATTTCATTCCAAGATGGGCTCAATAAAGGACAGAAATGATATGGACCTAACAGAAGCAGAAATTAAGAAGAGGTGGCAAGAATACACAGAACTGTAAAAAAGATCTTCACGATCCAGATTATCATGATGGTGTGATCACTCACTTAGAGCCAGACATCCTGAAATGTGAAGTCAAGTGGGCCTTAGGAAGCATCACTAGGAACAAAGCTAATGGAGGTAATGGAATTCCAGTTGAGCTATTTCAGATCCTAAAAGATGATGCTGTGAAAGTGCTGCACTCAATATGCCAGCAAATTTGGAAAACTCAGCACTGGCCACACGGCTGGAAAAGATCAGTTTTCATTCCAATACCTAAGAAAGGCAATGCCAAAGAATGCTCAAACTACCGCACAATTTGCATTCATCTCACATGCTAGTAAAGTAATGCTAAAAATTCTCCAAGTCAGGCTTCAGCAATATATGAACTGTGAACTTCCAGATGTTCAAGCTGGTTTTAGAAAAGGCAGAGGAACCAGAGATCAAATTCCAATGTCTACTGGATCATCAAAAAAGCAAGAGAGTTCCAGAAAAACATCGATTTCTGCTTTATTGACTAGGCCAAAACCTTTGACTGTGTGAATCAGAATAAACTGTGGAAAATTCTGAAAGAGATGGGAATACCAGACCACCTGACCTGCCTCTTGAGAAATCTGTATGCAGGCCAGGAAGCAACAGTTAGAACTGGACCTGGAACAACAGACTGGTTCCAAATTGGAAAAGGAGTACATCAAGACTGTATATTGTCACTGTGCTTATTTAACTTACATGCAGAGTACATCATGAGAAATGCTGAGCTGGATGAAGCACAAGCTGGAATCAAGATTGCCGGGAGAAACATCAATAACCTCAGATATGCAGATGACATCACCCTTATGGCAGAAAGTGAAGAAGAACTAAAGAGCCTCTTGCTGAAAGTGAAAGAGGAGAGTGAAAAAGTTGGCTTGAAACTCAACATTCAGAAAACTAAGATCATGGCATCTGGTCCCATCACTTCATGGCAAATAGATGGAGAAACAGTGGAAATAGTGGCAGACTTTATTTTGGGGGGCTCCAAAATCACTGCAGATGGTGATTGCAGCCATGAAATTAAAAGATGCTTACTCCTTGGAAGGAAAGTTATGACCAACCTAGACAGCATATTAAAAAGCCAGAGACATTACTTTGCCAACAATGATCCGTCTAGTCACAACTATGGTTTTTCTAGTAGTCATGTATGAATGTGAGAATTGGACTATAAAGAAAGCTGAGCATTGAAGAATTGATGCTTCTGAACTGTGGTATTAGAGAAGACTCTTGAGAGTCCCTTGGACTGCAAGGAGATCCAACCAGTCCATCCTAAAGGAAATCAGTCCTGAATGTTCATTGGAAGGACTGATGTTGAAGCTGAAACTCCAATACTTCGGCCACCTGATGCGAAGAGCTGACTCACTGGAAAAGACCTTGATGCTGGGAAAGATTGAAGTCAAGAGGAGAAGGGGACAGAGGATAAGATGGTTGGATGGCATCACCGACTCAATGGACATGAGTTTGAGTAAACTCTAGGAGTCGGTGATGGACAGGGAGGCCTGTCATGCTGCAGTCCACGGGGTTGCAAAGAGTCAGACACAACTGAGCAATTGAACTGAACTGAACTGATGGGATCAGATGCCATGATCTTTGTTTTTAGGATGTTGAGTTTTATGCCAGCTTTTTCACTCTCCTCTTTCATCTTCAACAAGAGGGTCTTTAATTCCTCTTTGCTTTCTGCCATAAGGGTGGTGTCATCTGCATATCTGAGGTTATTGATATTTCTCCCGGCAATCTTGATTCCCACTTGTGCTTCATCCAGCCCAGCATTTCTCATGATGTACTCTGCATATAAGTTAAATAAGCAGGGTGACGATATACAGCCTTGATGTACTCCTTTCCCAATCTGGAACCAATCTGTTTTTCCATTTCTGGTTCTAACTGTTACTTCTTGACCTGCTGACAGATTTCTCAAGAGGCAGGCAAGGTGGTCTGGTATTCCCATATTTTTAAGAATTTGACAGTTACTGTTTCCACAGCTTACTGGCTGAAACAATGCAAATTTGTTGCTTCATAGTAATAAATCTGTAGTTCAGAAGTGTGAGAGGAACTAAAATCAAGGTGTGGGCAGGGCCGCATTCCCTTGGAGGCTCTAGGGAAGGATTTGTTTTCTGACCCTTTCCAGCTTCTGGAAGCCACCCACAATGGAATCAACAAGAGAAGCCCATGGCCCGCTTCCTCCATCTTTAAAGCCAGCAATGTGGCACCTCTGTGCCTTTCTTCTGTAGTCACCTCTGCTCTAACTCTACTCTGCCACCTCCCTCTTGCACTTTTAAGGTCCTGACATTGTTGGGTCCAGCCAAATAATCTGGGAGAATCTCCTTATTTTAATGTCAGCTCATTAGAAATCTTTATTCCTTTGGCAGCTTTATTTCCCCTTTGCCATGTAACCTAGCATACTCCCAGGTTCTGGGCATTAGAGCGGGGACAGCTTTGGAGGCCATTATTCTGCCTGACACAGCAACTGAAAATAAAAGTGAGAAAACCGGCAAAAGCTCTCTGTCCCGCTGGAGCTCCCTCCTCACACTGGGAGTCTTGTCTTCTCTCTTACTTGACACAACCACATCTGCCGCAAGAGTTAAAGATGTGGTATCTGAACTATATAATAATTTGTAAGTTTATGTTACCTTGGAAAAGAGACAAGGAACTTACCCGAGCTTCCTTATCTGTAATGGAAGAGGGTTGAAATAGAAGGTTTCTCAAAACTCCTCTGATGTTTCTAGTCTCACCTTTGACATATCCATGACTTTGTAGATTGTATTCCAAAGTATTATGTTGCATTGCCACTGGCTCTATCTGCTGAACCTCTCAAGGCCACAGCATCCATGCTGACAGTTTCCTGGTTAAGTCACTATTGTATTTAATATATGCTGCCCGCAGTGATGAGGTCTTTTCACCTCGGTGTCAACATGTGTACTTTGTGGATGTACAAAACATAAAAATAAATCTGACTTTTAAAAAAATTGACTCCTAACTTCTGCTCTGCTGATAGCAATGTGCCTTGCATTGTATCTTGCCCATGTGGAATGATCTGTTGCTTGTGGCAGAATTTATTTTTGCTGTTACAAGCTTTGGAAGTCCTCATACCTTGTAATTTTAAAATATCTTCTGTTTACACAGTAACTTACAATTTACAAAATATTTTCCTATAAGTTGCTCCATATGATCCTCTGTAACAATGCCCTGAGATTGTTAATACACAGTTCCGTAATATGCGTGTATTTGTAGGGTTAACTGAGTAAACAGTTTTATCATAATCCCGCATAGACACTTTATATGCTCCTTGATCAGGGTAACAAAGGTACTGAGTAATTTGTTGGAAAACTGACCTCAGGTAATTGATTGAAACACAGATTTACTCACATGCTGCATATGTGGCAAGAACGTGATCAGACATCCTTTATATTTTAAATTGGACATCATTTTAATGAGCCATCTCACACTGCCTTTTATCTTTACTTTTGAAAGGAAATGCGTTCGTAGAATGCTCTCAGGCACTTTTCTTAATCATACTTTATTCTCTAGGCATTTTCTTGCCTTCTTATAGTCTTGATAGATGATATTCACAATACATCTTCCTAAACATTTATCTGAGTATAGACAGAATTATACATATGCAAAATCCCAAGAGTTACATTACTACAACTGCACATCAAGGTGGCATTGTTTGTAGCTGTCTATATTAACTTTCATATGTGGAAGAGTTCCCCAAATTATTTTAGAAATTAATAATTTTTCAGAAATAATTCAAACAGCCCACTTGTCCTTCTGCCTTTTTAGTTCTTAAGTTCATCTGCATAAAGCAAAAGGGAGTCTTTTAGATGAATTGTAAACTCATTTAATTTCCAGACGTTGTCTAGTGTTTAAACACCAACATCAAAGCAAAGAGCCAATTATCAGAGTTCATTTGATCTGAAGCCCTGTTGCCTGAATTGCTATAGTTTTCCTTATGCTGAAAAGGAAATCTGTCACATCTCGAAGATGTAGTATTTAAAATCATTTTATCTACAGCAGTTTAACTTGAAACATGTGTTTGGGCTCACTAACCACAAGGAGGCATTGAAGCATCTCTTCAAAATGTGAAAGCAATTTTATTATTTTTTTTTAAAGTTACACCTACAGTTGCTGAATTTCATATAAACAACTATGCATATTTGTGAGTATGCATGTCTTTTAAGTTCATGTTTTGATCCACTTTTTAATTTTAACCCCTGAAGTAGCAGGAATTTTTCCTGCTGTAGAAGACTTTGGGACAATAATTCACACATGTTTTCCTTCTGCCATTCCAATGGACAGGAAAGAAACCGTGGGGCTTTCATTAGTACTGACAAAGTACCTACATTAACCTTTATTGCCCTTTAAGGTTAGAGTTTTTTTGACTGTGTGAGATGAAGCATATTTCTTTAGTATTTAGAGTTATTTAAATACATAGTTGCAACAGCAGGGGTTTTGTCTGAAATCTGAATATCAGTTGAGAATGATTCCAGGACATACTTCAAAATGTCACATCAGATGCATGGGTTGAAAAGGCAAAATGTTTTTTAAATCTGAGCATAACATTCTTACATGCTCTTTTGAACATGCATGTTAAATTTCCAAAATTTTCCCATGTTTCTGTGATCCTGATTCCCAGCAGCTTTGTTGGTATTGAAAGATATGAACCTCTCTGTTGCAGAATATGCTGCCTAGCACATCTTCCAGAGTAGTGCTTAATCCCTTGAGGAGAAAGGACCTCATTCTTAGGCATTGGATTGTTTCTGCAAGATGCTTCAGAGACAATTCTTTTCTGGAAATGTGCACCATGACACTGAAATCCTCATGGGCCATTTTACCATATTGACTTGCTTATTCTGAGTTTTGACATCTGGTTTGCCTTTTAGGATATTCCCAGCCTGTGCGACAAAATATTGCCGATTTCAACACACAGCAGAACATGCAGCTGGGGAGACTGTGTGACATCTTAGGTATAGTAAATACTTTTACACAAATGGCTCTTCAGGATGTTTATCAGTGAAAGTTGATTAAATGTTTTTGTTTTCACTCTACAAAGAAAAGACTCATACTTTTCTTTGAAAAGTACTTCAACTTGTAGGGCAATTGAATGTTTCATTTTAAAGGACATATTTATAGTGGAGTCAACTTGAATAAATGAGTGACATTCTAACCAATTTACTTGGGGAATTTTCTAATTCTCTTTGCTGCAGGATTGAACAAGGATTTCTCTCCTATAGCCCCAGCTCTTCTTCATTTACCAAATCTGGCAGTGAAGAAAGTCAACATTATCTGTGTCAGTATTGTCTATTATATTATGAGGAATGAGTGGAAGGTATCAGAACTGTGTTTTTGCAGATTGTGTCTTCATTATAAGAGGGGGATGAAGATATATTTAAAAGAAGCTTCTATTTAAATATATATCCTCTAGTTATGAGGAAACAGAAAGTGCCTATTGAAGGGAATTCTTTGAAACACAGATCTTGAGTGTTAGACACATCTTTGTAAAAGTTCTAGTACTGGTTTGGTCAGTTTTAAATCAGACACCAACTTGGGGACCAGAAAGAAGGAAACAAGAATGCTATGGCTTTGTTTGAGATGAAGTTTAGTGAATAAAGGTTTCAAAGCCTAAGCAATAATATTGAACCAGTATGGGAGATCCTGGCCAGAAATTCAGGGTTAAACAAAACTAGCCTTTTTTAAAAAAATAAGTTTCCAAGTAAGAACTTCTTAGTATTGTTAAAATACAATCACTTTGGCCCTTATTTAAGCAAAACAAGGAAGAATTTTAAATTATCAATGACCAACTTAGCTGGCTCCCTGGAATGACATACTTTACTTGATTCATATATATTTCAGCATCATTATTATTTTATAAATGCCATTTGGTAACAAAAATACATCAGTGCTAGAAATTTACAGTGTCCTAAAATAATAATAGGGTAATTGCTTTAATCTATTATCTAGGCACTAATATTGTTTTTCAGCCTTACAAAAATTATTTTAATGACTTAAGATTGATTTGTTTGTGCTGAGCTATTTCAGCTAAAAACCTGACTGGGTGGAAACCACTCAAGTGCAGCAGAGGGCAGACTTTGCTCTAATTTATTTGATTAATTTTTTTTTTAGCTTTTTATATATCCTTCTGTATATTTATAGTCCAAACCATCACTAAAGAATTTCTTTACAAAGGATTCTCTTTATTAGAGAAAACTTAAAAGTATTAGGCTTCTATTTTAAATAACTCAATAATTCAGTCTATGTCTACCTGCAATAAAAAATTTTGCTAATATGAACCTTTCTGAGAGATTACGAACCAAATGCCTTTTCTTTGTATACCATCTACATGACATAATAATGCAATCCTAAAACCCCTTCAAGAGAAGTAATAAAAGTTTAGAAATAAATGAGAAGATAGGAAAAGTACTTGCTTGTGAAGTAAAAACATAAAGAAACTAGGAAAATAAGTGGTAATTTGTGGAAGAATAAATGATTTCATTTTTAAAATTCTGTTAATTCCTAGTAAAGAGTGTTGATTTTTCTGTTTATGCAGGGGAAATAAAGGTAATCTGATCATGCATTAAGACTTGTTCAGATATTGGCTGTGAAGTCAGGGTATCAGGTAGGGAGACCTCACTGGCTAATATTTTCAACTTCTAGATGAGTTTAAGCAAGAGAGTGACTGATACTGACTAGTGACTAGCAATCAAAACAATCTCACCTTCTCATTAATTCCTTTCCAAAATCACCATTTTGAACATTTGTTGATCCACAATCAAACTGGGTAATACTGGATATTACTGTTAGTGATATAATATTCCTTTGCCCAAAATGAGCAGGAAAGATAAAATTAACAACATGATTTCTAATTATTTGTAACCCAGAAATTTCTTCCCAAGAAAAATTTAGTTTTCTTCTGCTATGGAATCTTTATTATTTTTGTTGTTTGTTTTTGTGTCCTTTTTTATACTTAAAAACCCCCACTAGTTTGGTTTTAAAAATCATTAGTTTGATAAGATACTAGACTTTTATTGAAAACACGAGATTTGTGATAACTAATTTGATCATTCAACAGTTGAATACAAGTTTTGTAACTGCTGTCTCCTTGGTTAATTTATTTTGCGGCTCATGTGGCAATGTGCTTTCAACATTAAGTAGGAGCCACTCAAGTATGTACATTTATGGAGCACTTACTCTGGGCCCACCTCTGGTTCAATTCAGAAGACACTGCTTCTAGCCACAAGATGCTCTTCTCCAGAACAGATTTCTCCTGCATGCTGTGGATCTCACTATTGTGTATGACTTTCAACTTCCTGAATCTCTCCATTCTCCCAGATCCCTTTGATCAACTCACAAATACTTATTGAGTGACTCCTGCACACTTGACATTGTACCAGGGCATGGGGAGTTTTTTTTTTTTTTGAAAAGCATACATCTTACCTTTAAAGAGTTTGGAGAGACAAGATCAAAGAATTTGGAACAACAAGATGGAACAGCAGAGGACACTACTTCATCGTGTTAAATCTTCAGGCACTGATTAAAAGGAGCATAAGTGTGGAGGGTGAGGTGTAGAATCACTGTTAGCTGGGTTAGTCAGGGTGGACTTAGGGGCAGCTTGGTGCCTCTGTATTGTTAGTTGAGCACTTATGTGCTGGATTCTGCACCAGGTACATTATGTGAGAGTGTGTGTGTGTGTGTGTGTGTGTGTGTGTGTGTATTCTTTCATTTCATACTCTCCCAAAGTCTGTGCCCTGGGTGATTTTATTCTCTATTTACAAAGAAAGAAACCAATGCTTAGAAAGATTAAATAATGTACCCTGGCTTGTATGCAGCTGAGCAAGAGTTTAATCAGTCTATGCTGTGTATACTCTGCCAAACTGCACAGAGGAGTCTTGAAGTCCTCCCCTCTCCACCCTGCCTGATGAAGGACACACTTTACAGTGCTTCGTCCTCTGCCCTTTCCTAGGCACCTGTTCTGCATGTGCCATGTATCTGCCACCCTCCACCATGTTTTAGGGCTGTCTGTACATGTGAAATGGTGGCTTCTCACAGGCAACATCTCAGTTGCTCTGATTCCTGTATTTTCTTTCATGTCTAGCAAAGTGCTTTGTCCCTAGTGATTAGTCAGTTATTTTACGAATGAATGAGTGACTCCATTGGCTGCTATTTCCTGTCCATACTCCCTAAAATATTCTGCAGCCTGGAGTGGGTAATCTCATCTCACTATTCCATTTGGATGGGAAATTTAATTAGGATTTCTTTCTATGCACATAATAAGAAGGAGAACAGTTAAATTAAGATAGTGTTTCCTTTAAACCAAGAATCACTAGATGTCCTATTTAAGTAATATAGTCCTCTTTGGGAATGGAGAAAGGAAAAGGTTGCTTTCCTGAAATAATCATTGCTATGGTCATAATCAGACCATTTATTTGGACAGAACATTCCCAAGTCCAAGCAGAATAAGAAATTGCAATTTCATCAGCTTTCTCAAGTTAATAGCTTGGTTTTATAATTTACTAAAGTTAATGGGATAAATTTTAAAAGCAGTATGCCTTTCTCATTGAGGTTAATGGGAGTTTGGGGGCTAAATCTCTGTGTATTTATTTGAAAGTACAATTCCATGGTACCTCTCAGTTGTCCTTCTGCAGGAATCATTGTGTCTACTTTTTGGTAATGGTGTTATATGTTTTTTTTAGAGAAATGCTAAAGTTTAAAAAGTCCAGTTGAATTGCTAGGATCTGTGTAAAACCAGTCTAAATTAACTTGAATGTGGCTTTTGGATATGCTCTTTATTTTAAACTGCACAACATCAATCCGATGCCAGAGTTCGTAATGTCATTTACCTTTATATCAGTAATTAACATTGCGCCTGTTGTTTTCAGATGCCAAAGTGAGTGTCATCTACATCTGCTCCCATAGAATGAATGACGAGTTACTGCTGTATTACAATAAAATCCTGAGTCTACAGGCAGCTGTCAAATCAGGGAACCTTGAGGACAGAAGTGACCTGCGGGACAGGTTCAAAATTATCACCCCTGAAGCTATAAACATCTTCACTGTGAGTTTGTCTTCTAATTACTACGGCTTCAGGGATGCAGTAAAATTAAATTGGAAATTTTATAACTTGCAATGCTCTGGTACACATCAGTGAAATATTATTGCAAGTTTAACAGCTTTACTGATTAGACTACTAGTTGGACTGTAGGAAATAAATATCCCAGTTTAACTTGCAGACTTAACTGAGCTACTGCTGCCCAGTTTCTCTGTAGCTTAAGCCTAATTGTAGTTACTGGGTTGTACTCTCAAGTAGGTGAATTTATAACATCTCCAGTTGCTTTTTCTTAGTTTTGTGTGGAGAACACCAAGGCAGAGAAAGGCTGGGGCCTGCCTGTGGTCACAAGCCTAGTTAGGGACAGCCTTTAGATCAAGGCCTCTGTTTTCTGATTTCCAAACTAGTATTCCTTGTTACAGACATCCCTGGTTGCTCAGTGGTAATCTGCCTGCCAAGCAGGAGACACAAGTTTGATCCCTGGGTCGGGAAGATCCCCTGAAGAAGGAAATGACAACCCATTCCAGTATTCTTGGCTGGGAAACCCCATGGACAGAGGATCCTGGTGGGCTAGAGTCCATGGGGTCACAAAAGAGTTGGACACAACTTAGTGACTAAACAACAAGAACTAATTCCTTGTGATTCCATGGTTTTTTTCCTTCCAGGGGAATTTGGTCTTACATACTGTATCACATGGTTCATCATGAACGAGGTTCAGATTTTTTTTTCTAACGTTTTTAGAAACTGATTTTTAATGAGTGGAATGCATTCTGAGTGGAATCTTATCCCTAGACAAGAACTTTTGGGAAATTCTTGGAAACATGATGGCAGCGTTTTTAGAATAAGGCAGTGCCAGAGATGGCATGAATGAATTTCTCCTTGTTTTAGCAAGAATTCAAGCTTTCCATGGTAAACAACATTTTAATATCTAATAGGCTATACACTTTTGAGGAGTGTCTGAATTTGCTGATAAAGATAACTTTCTTCATTCACAAGTGTGATGCACCCAAATCAACTCTCGATCATCAGAGAAACAAATTGCATGGTTCATGTAGGAAGTATTATCAATATGTTGCGTTACTACCCATTGACACTTCAGATGCATGATTTGACCAAAATCATGGGGAGAGGACATTGGGATCAAGGGATGCTATAGCATTTCTACTTCGCTGATGTACTCAGTGAATTTTACTCTTCTACCAAATGGCCACCTGGTGCGAAGAACTGATGCTGGGGAAGATTGAAGGCAAAAGGAGAAGAGGGTAGCAGAAGTTGAGATGATTGGATGGCATCACTGACTCAATGGACATGAATTTGAGTAAATTCTGGGAGACAGTGAATGACCAGGAAGCCTAGTGTTCTACAGTTCATGGGGGTCACAAACAGTCAGACATGACTTAGCAAGACTGAACAATAACAGCAACCAAAATGATGATTTTGCTTTTTCATAACAGGATACCTCAATATTCTCATAAGGGCTCTCTGCCTAGCTCTATTTCATTGGCATCACTTGGCTGTGGAAGAGGTAGCAAGGGCAGGAGCAGGACAAGCAAGAGAAAAGGGGGACAGATCTTTGCCACTTGCTTATAATCTTAGAAACTTCCCAATATCTCCATCAATGCAAGGATTGCTTTAGTGCTTCCTCGTTATTCCCTGTCCTCAATGTCAGAGTTACTGTGGATATTGGGAAGCAAGAAGGAAAAGAACTATCATTAGTGTGTGGTTAATTTCCTGATTTTCTACATCCAGAAACTGGAGCTAATGTCTGGTAGCTGCTAATAAGCAGCTTCCATATATCTTGAATGCCAGTATACACTGAAGAAGCATGGAATAGGTAAGGGGCACTAGATTTGGGGAAAGGAAAGTGAGTATATAGCTAACATTTATCAAATGCTTAGCAAACATTATCCCATTTGATGCTTAGGACACAGCAGCAAGACAGAAATGATCAATTTCCTTCTATGGCTGAGGAAACCAACACACACTTTCTGGTCCTAAGCTACTAGTGGGGCCAAAGTATGAACCCAAATCTGTCTGACACCAGAACACCATCATGAACTGGAAAGACCTCCTTGCTCTGGATGACCTTGTGGTCTTGGGCAAGCCCCTTTACCTCTCTGGTCCTTTGTTATTCATCTGTAAGATGAAATGATGGATTAGATCATGTCAAAGTCCTTTCCAGCTCTGCAGTCCTATTACCTGAGAAGTGTATCTTCACAGTCCACTCTTCACCTTCCAAGAGGAGATAGGCAGTTGGCACTAACAAATTCATGGGGTTACATTCATAGTGCAGGTTTGCATCTCTGTGAGCAGAAACAATTAGGAACTATTTTTAAGTGCTTAATACTTCTTACAGTTTAAGTATTTCAGTAATTAATCACTCATAGGCAGTCACCTTTCTAAAATATAAAAATTAAAACTCTCACTTTCAAATCATTTCCTGCTTATGTTTAGTCATGGCTTTATTTCTTTTTAATGGGTTTGAGAGATTGTATCAGTGCTGATTTTCATTCCAATGGATGGCTTTGAGATTTTTTTTTAAGTGTGCCAAAAACCTGTTTGTACATCTCTCCAAGTTACTATACAATTTTTGAATCTGTAATGGTGAAAAATACTGTGACAAAGTCATCATGTCTACTTTTGAATATTTTGATGTTTATGAAGACTTCCTAAGCAGCTACCTTTTGTCTTAGGTCAAAAAAAAAGTGCTGATAAGTTCATTGTAACTATAATATTTTGGAATTGCTTCCCAGATGCATGTGTGCATGCTCAGTTGTTCAGTCATGTTCAACTCTTTGCAACCTAATAGACTGTAGCCCCTCAGGCTCCTCTGTCCATGGAATTTTCCAGGCAAGAATACTGGAGTGGGTTGCTCCCCAGGTGGCTCAGTGATATGTGGGTTTGATCCCGAGGTCAGGAATATCCCTTAGAGAAGAAAACAGCAACCCACTCGAGTATTCTTGCCTGGGAAATCCTATTGCCTTAGGAGCCTGGTGGGTTACAGTCCATGGGGTCACAAAAGAGTCAGACACAACTGAGCAACTAAACAACAACATGTTATGGAATTAGGAACATTTTAGATGTTTGTCATCTGTATAAACCCACAGCCTGGATGATACTGATCTGATGGTACTGATTTTCTCTACATGGTCACACCAGACCTGCAGTCAGAAATGCTCTGCCATCACTTACATTCAAATTTTTATCAAACATACATTGAACACAATACCATGGGACCATCTTGTCTGAAGAATAAGGCATGCCTGCAGATGACATAATAGAGTTGGATAGAGCACTTGCCAATAGAGACAGGCAACCCTAGAGGAGACAGAAACCCATCCTGGCCAGAATGTGCTCAGAGCTTCCATGTTAGGTTCTATTGCTGCGTCTGCCATCCCCTCATCACACTTACAAAACCTCAGAGCTCACCACTCAGTCTGTAAAATGGGAGAAATCATGGCAGCTATGGCATGAGAACTGGGCTAATAACGAATGATCATCATCATAATAAAATAATAATGAACACTTGTCCTGCCTCTGCTGTGTACCAGCTGTGTGACTACAGGCAAATCACCTGAGCCTCAGTTTCCCCACCTCCAAAAGAGGAACTGTTAACTGTGTCGTATGGATCATACGGAAGAGTACGTGTCCAAGTGCTGAGACCTTGCAAACTTGACATGAGAAGACTGTCCCCTTTGAAACACTCTTCCAGGTCCCTGAAAAGCCCACCATATGTTCTGTGACTCAAGTCATCAGTTCTCCCAGACATATCATTTTTTCACATTTCCTCATTGGAATAATTTGTAGGGAAAGGAAAGGAGTGAAATAATAAACAAGGGGATAAACAGTGAGCAATCAGATGGGAAACACAAACTCACGAGGGGCTATCACCATTCACTGTCCACTGGAACACCGGATTTCCTAAAGCTGCATTCTTTTTTTTTTTTTTATTAAACTTTTTTTTTTATTAGTTTTGCCAAACAATGACATGATATCACCATGGGTTTACATATGCTCCCCCTCCAGAACCCCCCTCCCTCCTCCCTCCCCCCGAGAAATCTCGTTGCACCAGTCCCAAGCATCAATCCTGGGCCGGCTATTGCTTAGACATATGATAATTAACATGTTTCAATGCCATTCTCCCATATCATCCCACCCTTTCCCTCATCCACAGAGGCCCTGAGTCTATTCTATACATCTGCGTTCCTTTTTCTGTCTCTAAAGCTGCATTCTTAAAGGCAGGTTTTGAAAATGGATTTAAATTATGTAGAAAAGGCATATTCCATAGACAAAAGGAACTTAGATCACTTGCTCTGAAGGGAGGGGTCAATAGGGTAAATCATAAAGTTCTCTCTCAGAGGAATTTTGGGGGGGATCTTTTTTTGACAGGGGAGGCAGAATAGACATAGCATAAAATTTACCATTTAAATCATTTGAAGTGTACGGTTCCATGGCATTAAGTGCATTCACATTGTTGTACAATCATCGAAATCCCAAGAAGAAAGTCTGTACCCATTAAGTAATATACCCAGAAAAGCTTTGGTTTTAACATTATATCACAGCTGGAAGGACCCTAGAGACTTCTAGTTCAACCCCTCATTTGAATATGGGGAACCAAGGCTCAGAAAGATCAGGTTTTCTAAATCACCTAGCAAGTTACAAAATCAGATAGGACTGAAATCCAGGGTGTCTCCTCAGTCACTTCCTCTTATACTTGGTATTCATACCCTCTAGCAGTTTGCAAACTGGTACGCCTGATATTCCCAGAAATAGTGGCTTGGAATTTCTCCACAATTTAAGGCCTTGTTGAGTAGAATTTTGACTAGACTCTGGGGGGAGATAGAGGAAGCCACTCTACAAAATCCTTTAAACTCCATTAAGACTCTCAGGTTTTGCATTATATTATTTGTATGACATTTTAGTGACTTTATTTTTTTTAAGTTTTAACCATAATAATTTTTAATATGATTGATTGAATGTCGACTCAATGCCATGCATTATAATAGGTGTTAAACATCCATAATCTTATTTTACCCTTAGAGGAACTCATAAAATGGGTATTTTTATTCCCATTTGACAGATGGAGACACTTAGTCTCAAGGAGTCTAAATCATTTGCCCAAGTTCAGGTTATTTGTTAGGGACAGAGCTGGATTCAAAGAACCATTTGACTCCTAAGCCCCAGGACTTTCTCATGTGCCATGATGCTCTCTGTGCTAGAGAAATAAGCACAATCTTGGGTTCTGATATTCCATCCCTAGGATATGCTCATCCTCACCTGATAAAATCCTACCTATCCTTCAAAATTTACCTCAACCCCAACCTCTTATATAATAATAATAATAATAATAATATTAGCAATGTTCATTAAGTGCTTATTATATCCAAGCACCACTATAAGTGCTTTACATGCATTATCTCATTTAATACTCACAGCATCCCTATGAGATGGGTACTACCGTTATACTCATTTTACAGATGAGAAAACTGAGGCCCAACTGAGATAAGTGATTTGCCTTTTCAGCTCTTCCCACTAGCGTGTGGCTTCTGCCTCCCTCCTCCGTGCCTCCAAGGCCCTCTGTGACTCTTTATGGCCCTTCTCTGCCTTGTATTAATTATGCATTAATTGTACTCATCTGTGTTCCCACTCCTTGAGCACAGAGACATGTTTGTATTAGTTTTGGTTTGCGCTGACCATCTGGCTCCATCCTCTGCCCCTGTTAGACATGCCAGGATTCTTTATTTAATTGAATGAGACAGTCACATGTATTGCTGAGCTGGGTGTAAGTAGTCAAAAAGAGTTTTCCATTGGAAGATAAATTTGAATGCTGCTGAAATTCTCAAATATTTTCCATTCATGAATCCTCTCTGGAGTGTTGGCCAAGAACCATGATAATCATCATAAAAATACATACTCCTGAAATGGAATTTGTGATAGAACTTTGGGAAGAGGGTATCAAGTCAAGTGCCGCTTTTCCTACTGAATCATTTAAAGGATTGCGAGATTAGGAGTCCTGAATAGTGAAGAATATTAGGAGGCTCTTTTCTTCATTTTTTTTTGTATTGATTTTCCAGACGCTTTAGTGTTAAACCATGCCAGAAGTGTTGCAGAGATGAATCACTATTATCCAAAGGCCGCCAGCTTCTTTTCCTTCTGACAGAAGGATAATTCCACATGGATCAAATAAATACAGATGTGTAGTAATTAGTTCTATTCCCAGTGAGCCTATTTCCAACACACTAAAGATGTGAGCGATTATGGAGCCTCACCCCAACAGCTTTTATCATTTTAAACTGCTAAACAACAGGATAGGTCATAACCCAGCCTGCTATTAATAATGCATTTATTGTGTACAACATTATAGATTAGGTGTATGGACTAGAAAAAGAACACCTTTTAATAAGAATATTACGATCTCCCCTCAGAAGCAGCGTATGTGCCTGGCTACTCTCCTGATGTACAGTCCCAAGGCAATCAAAAGAATAAAAAATCTCATCCAAGGGAAAGAAGCCTACATTGTCAGCGGCCTCCTCCACAGAGATGATTTGGCCGTGGCAGATATGTTAAACATACCCATCCTAGGCCCAGAGCCTGAACTAGCTCATTTCTATAGCACCAAGTCTGGAAGCAAACGGGTCTTTGAGAATGCAAATGTGCCAGTCCCTCCTGGAATATATAACATCTATACTCATCAACAGGTAAGCAGAGTGGACAAGTGAGGCTCTGTTTAAATATTTCACATTATCTTGACCTTGTAGGAACTTTTTAGGTCTTCTGGAGTCAGCCCTATCCAATGAAGAATATTATGGAATATTTGAGTTGATTTGATGGGATCTGCTTTAGCCTTCGGGCTTTCCTGGTGGTTCAGTGGTAAAGAATCCACTTGTCAATGCAGGAGACACAAGAGGTGAGGGTTCAGTCCCTGTGTCGGGAAGACACAGGAGTAGGAAATGGAAATAGCAACCCACTTTAGTATTCTTGCCTGGAAAATCCCATGGACAGAAGAGCCTGGCGGGTTACAGTTCATGAGGTCACAAAAGTGTTGGATGCTACTGAGCACAACACACTTTAGGCCTTCGGTGTTTCAAAGTGTCTTCCTATGGGCCTTACAGAAATTGTCATTCTCAAAGTGTTTATTCATTTGGATTAAGGAACTGAAGGCTCTACTCATGTATTAATCTGCTATCAATATTTATTGCCTTAATATGGATTAATTCATCATCATATTAGTTAGCTAGTCATTTTAGTAGGACCCTAAGAAATGTGAGAGTCAGTCTGGGCTAAAAGGAGCAGGTTTGGAGAGCTCTAGGGAGTCATTTTGCAAAGGGCATGTGGCAGACTACGGACATCCATGGCTCTACAAGAAAAAAAAAAAAATCCCAAATCCTAGCTGTTCAGTAAGTGGCCATAAAGAAAGGGGGAAAACCCCAGAAAGAGGAAGTGAAATGGCTCCAGGAGGAAAACTCTCTGCTTCTGAATTTGCCTTGGTCTGAGTCTATGGCTGTGCATTCTTCCAGAAGATAGTTAGGTCCCTAATATCTGAAGAACCATGATATTAGTCACTACAAAATTACCCACTAGAGAACTAGAAATTAGCCACTCTAAGTTTGCTCTGGCAGGTGTTCTCACATTTAACTGCTATCTTATTTTACAATAAAGAAACTAAAAGACAAATATTTGTTAACATTTCCTAACCTCTGTTTCATTCCATCTCTTAACCATTCCTCTGGGCTAATCACAAGTGATTTTAGGAACTGAAAAACTGTACAAAATGAGGGTGTTTGTGAGGGACAATATTTAGGGGTCATGCTACTTCTCTCAGCTGCCTGATCGTGATGCTCTGCACCAGATAGCTCCTGAGCCCCAAAATCAAGTCTTTCAACAAATCATACTTTTCAGAGACTGATTGACAATTATTAAAGTGCCCCCAGATTGTTTCAGTCTTGCTAGATAGAGTGTTCACGGGCAATACATGGGCTCATGAAGGAAGTTTCTTTTAAAGAGGGCAGTCTAGAAAAGGCAAAGGCTATCTTAATAGGATTAGAAGAGAGAGGCTTCCCCGGACCTGATGTGTCCCTTCCATTATCATTAACCTCCACTGAAATTTGAAGGTAACAGAGCGGATTGCTTAACTCTGCTTCCCTGTAGAATACTAGGCTGATAGACATAATACAAGTGAAATGCATTTTTAAGTGGTACAATTTCATATGTGTATATTACATGAAACAGTCCTCCAACCTTAGAATGTATGTGCAGTATTTATATTGAGTCTTGCTTTTGTCCCCATTGATGAGAACTCAGGCAGTCTTTGCTATAAAATATTTTAGAACTTTATATGTTAATTGTGGTTAAAGATGCAGGAATCCTTAATGCAGTAAAGCCTCATTCTAATGCTGATATTCAGAAGTAGGATAAAAACCTCTCCTCAAAGATAAATTGGATTTAAAGGGTGTCATTTCACCTATGGTGTGTACAGATTGTATCTCAATAAACTAAGTCATAACTGAGGTCTGCACTACTTATTTGAAAACCATATGTCTGAAGTCAACAAGAATTGAAGCACTCCATTGAGATTTTTCCAGATAATGCCTATTCTACCTAATCTATCTGAACATGTCAGCATTTTGAATTTGCAGATGGTAGTGAATCAGTAACACTGACTTTTTACCGATGTGCATCATAAACTTAAAGCTGGTGAAAGAAAGCTGTGATTATTTTAATTTAGGTTAATAAATATGCCTAGGTATCAGGTGGATTTTAGCAGTAGACATTTTTTTATTTCTGTCCTACACCAGTATAAAATGTATGGCAATTTAAAAATATTATATCTTTTGAATAGACAGACTCAAATAGAAAATGATAAATGTTTGGCAATAGCATAAAGTCATTTGCTTTATGATTAAGTAATTTATTTTATTTTTTAAGTCCAGCTTGAGCACAGTGAGCATTTCCTGTTTTGATCCATAAAGTAACCAGGCAACTTCTCTTTCTGGCATGTGCTCCATATGAAATATTGACAGCTTTGGTTAAATAATCAAAAATGGCAATGCTATTTTAAAGCACTGTTCAATTTTCACTTAAAGATAGCACATAATTCTTTCCAGTGGTATAGTCTTTACAATACTATTGATCCTTTTCATTACTGTAGGGAATCCATCAACAGACACCCATTTATAGGATTTTTCAGAAGCAACAAATAATAGGATTTGGAAGAAGCAGATAATAATTCTGTTAGTAGCTGAAACTTCCAAATATGCAATATATCCAAACATACAATGAGAAAGACTATGCCAGAATGTCTTTCCTTATACCAGCAAAAGAATCTTATTGGATATTAACAGGCCAAGAACTATTTCTCCTTCTGCAACATATGACCATAATGGAATCTGTCTTCTCAACACAACATTAGAGAAAGAAGGGATGTAACTTTCAAAGACACATTTTTAAAAACCTTCCTAGGCTATGCTCATAGCCATATGGTGTGTAGACCAGAGTACTTATCATTTAAACACCCAAATTATCCCTAGACACTACTTGATAATTAGGGAGCTAAGACAATTACATTTTCACCCTAATTGAATACCCTATGGTTGCATGGGGCTTCCAGGGATTCCAAAGTATGTCTGTTTTAGTATCACTTCAACATGGCTGTATACTGTAGCATCCCCAGGAAGATTTGCTGGAAAGACACAACTCAAGAGAACAGATTGTGCCTTTAATCAAAATAATTTTAATCTTCCAGTTTTAGATTTCAACTGATTTTTTCCAGAATTATGAGTCCTCTCACATTCTGCAGTTAAAAAGAAATCCATTTGGTGAACAAAACTCATCAAAAGAGAAGAGAACCGTGTTGCAGAAGCCTTAAGGAAGCACAGACCATGGCCAAGAATAGCATGGGGTAGGCTCAGGAGAGGGAACACTTAATATTGCTTCTTTCTGTATAGATTACAAAGTCTGACGAGAAGATCAAACAAAAAAATCACTTTTGGTCTAATGAGTTATTTTTCACCAAGGCTCTACTAGAACAGTATTATTTATAATTAAGTAATCTTGCTATAGACTTTTTCTGATTCAAAATTATCTAAATGGATTACTGACTGTAAAGGAAGTTGCTTCTCTTGTTCCTGACTTCTTTCTCCACCTCACCCTTCTCCTCTACCTCTCTGTAGCTTGAGATGGGTAGCACAGTGGAGAAGAAATGGGCTTAGGTATTGGACTCAGAGCAGCCTGGGTGGAGTCCCTGTTCTGCTACTCAGTGTTGTGTAATCGTGGGCAAGTTATTTAACTTACCTGAGTCTCAGTTACTTATACATAAAACAGAATTAATGATGGTGCCTATTTCATAGTTTTTTGTGAGATTTGTGTAAAGAGCTATGCCAAAGGCCTAGATCCTACTGAGAGTTCAGTGACTTTAAATAGTATAGTTATTATTATTATTATTATTATTATTGTGATGTTCGAGCTTGCATGTCTACCCCTGAAACGTTCATGTGACTGAGCCCAGTTCTTGAGAAATGTTTCAAATAAGATATAGGAGAGGTGTGTAGCCAGTAAAGTTGCTTTCACGAGTGTTTTACCTCCTTTATCTGTCTTGTTCATATAATACATATACCACTTGGTCAATTGACTGGCCAAATAAATGTATTTCATGTATACTAATGAGAAAAAAATTAAATATTTTATAGATTATAACATTTAAAAGCTCATCAAGGCTCCAAACAGTTTAAGTTTTCAAGACTATAACTTTTTATAGTCTTGAAACTATAAAAGAATCATTTGAAGAATCAATAAGTAAACACATTATTCTCTGAAAAAGGAAGAGAACAATATTAAGATTCAATTATAGATAGTCAGATTTTTTCTTTTGCCTTCAAAAGTCAGCAAGTGATAATTTCATAATTTCTCATAAATAAGATTATACTTTTAAACATGTCTTTGGTCCCATTGGTGGGTGGTTTCTTTATACCATATTCATGTATGGGGTTAATCAAATAGTTCATTTGCATTTTTGCATAACAGTTTATGGAAAACCTTGAATTAACTTTTTGGCCAACCCAACATACACACACACATACACATATTACCTAAAACTTCTAATCTGTATTAATAACTAGAAGATAACCAAATGAACAGACTGTTTGAAATAAAGACATGTGAGAAGTACTACAGCTAAGTTAACACAATAAGAAGGAGTCCAGGAAATTAAATATTGCTGTATCTTTGGCCCCACAGATAATAGAACAGGTGAGTCAGCTGGTCATCGATCACCCTGAAATCCAACGCTGGCTCTTTAAAACGGACTATGAGTTTGGAGGAAATGGGACTGCGTTTTGCGACATTCCCTCCCACCTAAAGTGCTACAAGTGGATCCTAAAGGAGAGTCAGAGATATAGTCGCAAAGACTGGAGAACGAAATGGGCACAAGTAAGTATTCAATGGTAACATAAACCCAAACTGTCTGTGAACAGAGAGCAGATAAAGCAAAAGGCCTTTCCTGGGCCTTGGTTTTTATGTACAAAGTGAATGACATTGATCAGGTTATCTTAAATGTTCCTTCTTGGATCCCTAAAAATCCTCAAATTGATTATGATAATAATTAGGAAGTAGTGTTTTTATGATATTCAAATAACATTTCAAATCTAATCATTTGCTCCAAGTGATTCTAGATCATATGCTTCTAACAACTGTTGTTATTAAGCTAGTTGTATTTTATTGTGAGAGGGAAATTCTATTAGTGAATGCTTGTCACCTGGAAGCTAATGTTTAATAGCATTCTGTCAGCAGTCATACGTTTTTGAAGACAATTCAAGGAAATTTATGTAACTGCTGGTCCCTGTGAGATGTTGAGAAAATGATACATTCCAGCAAGAAAATCTCCAGGCAAGAACTGAATAATAGGTAAAAACTCTTAATATATGACTGATGTATATAGATTTTTCCATGTATATTGGTGGGAGGATGAATTGTACAACTTCTTAGTCTGTTTCAAAGTTGCTTAATAATTAGTTTTATATGGCTTCATATATGAATTAAACCCACCGTTCTGAAAACGGCATCATTTTGCATTCAGCGACCTCGACTTGCTGACTTCACTTAATCCCAAATCTCTGTTTTCCACTACTGCTGAAAGCATAACTAATGAGGGAAATTCAGACACAAATTTCCCATGAACTGACTCCTTCCCCGCCACCTTCTGTAGTGGTGGCTGTGCAGCGATCTGCACCTGCTTTGAGCATCCCACTACAGAAGTAGATGAATCAAGACACACGTGATAGAAACGGAGGGGCACACAGAGAGAACCACATTATTCTTGTGAAAACGAAATGATGAATAAATCTAGAGAACAGTCAGAGGAGAGAGTTCCCTTTGATAAATGTTAGTTCTCCTCATGATCTATTCTGGGCTTTTCTTCCTCCTCCATCAGTGAATGGACTTAATGCAGTACCTGTCATGGCCAGCTTTTTACATATTATTTAAAGGATACCAAAGTGAATTACTCTCCTAAGAAAAAAATAAAACAAGGAAAGGAAAATGTATTTAATTTTGAGGCCCATAGAGGTTGCTCTTGTGTTCTCCTTGGACTGGATTTTATTTCATCTTGTATTAAAGTTTTTTTAAGCAAAACTATTGAGATTAAACAATGAAAAGTATGACTTTTTTTAATCTAAAAAAGTGAAATGTTTGTGTGCTTGCGTGCTAAGTTGTTTCACTCATGTCCAACTCTTTGCTTCCCCATGGACTGTAGCCCCCCAGGCTCCTCTGTCCATGGGATTCTCCAGACAAGAATACTGCAGTAGGTTGCCATGCCCTCCTCCAGAGGATCTTCCTGACCCAAGGATCAAACCCAAAACTCTTTCCTCTCCTGCACTGGGAGGCAGGTTCTTTACCACTAGCACTACCTGGGAAGCACCAGTGTGAATGAACAAAATATGTGCTTGCCCCAGTATTTCAAATCAATATTTTTTATAGAATTCTCCTGATATTAGACTATGATAAATTTGAAATGTTTGATTTTAAGTTTTAAAAATGTTTAACATATTGACATATAGCTGAATTGCATTTAGAAATCTGAATATATATTATTTAATTTCAAATATTTTAAACTATACCATTTTAAATTGCCACCAGTTACATCTGGCATTATTGTTAATGTTGTCAAATGTGACACTTATGAATAATTAATGATCTGTCTAAATTCTTTTAACTTAACAAGGGAAAATAATTATTACAAAATCTTTTTACATTCTGAGATCTGTGCTTGACTATGGTGTTGTTAGAAGCCAAAAATAAAAAAATAAAGTACTTCTGAAGAGTTTTTTTTTTTTGGTAGGAGACTATTGACATTCTTTTGCCTTCAAAGTGAAGTCGCATTCAGAGTGGCAGTGAACTGCAATCTCCGCTGAGTGTAGCTATTGAGAATTTAGGATTAGAATTATCCTTTGTTCCAGAAGACCATCATAATGGTGCACATTTAGACATCAAAGCATTACTTTATGAGCACAGGCATGTTTTAATGTCCTATTACAGTTTGTAGACCTGTTTCTTTTGATAATGAAGATATTGTGTCATCAAGCCTAGCCTGGCACATGCAAAACATATGCTGGCAGGTTATTAAAAATTTCAGCTTCTTGATGAAAGACTATCCTGCAGGCTAAGAGTCCAGAGAAAGACTCCATTCTGGGAGAATTATTAGAAATGAGAATATGACTGTAAGCACTAAATTATGTTAATACTTACAAATAGCATCATTTGCATAGCAGTTTATGACACGATACCATGATTTTTCTCATTGGTATGTTGTAGGCAACAGATTAAAAACCATGCTGTTTGTAGGGGTTTGAACTATTTTGAGATTCTCTTGCGTCTGATGCAGACATTGGTTTTAGACGTAGTCATGATTCAGTGTGGACTCAAGGATCTATAAGGATCATCTTTTTTTCTACCTATCTAATTGAGAACCAGAGTTATTTGGTTGCAGTTGAGACTTGAAACAAAGTCATGGTATCAACAAATGATAAAACACTGAAGTCACATTTTAAAAATCAGTGTTGACATGTAAGTGATTTTAAGAAAAGCAGAATGTTACATAATAGCCACAATAAAAACAGCACAACTCTCCTTTTTCTTCATGGTGTCTTAGCACCAGCCTTCCTCTCTTCATCCTGAACATGAAAGCGTTAGTCACTAAGTCGTGTCTGACTCTGCGGTCCCACAGACTGTAGCCCACCAGGCTCCTGTGTCCATGGGATTCTTCAGGTAAGAATACTGGAATAGGCTGCCATTTCCTTCTCCAGAGGATCTTCCCGATCCAGGGATCGAACTGGGTCTCCTGCGTTGCAGGCAGATTGCTCACCATCTGTGCCTGTCCTACCAGCTAACAAAATCTACTTCCCCCAACAGGTTCCAGTAAACCCACCCACTTAAATACTCAATGCTTGTTAAGTTTCAGTGAATCTACACATGTGTGCATGCTCCAAAGTTGCCACTCCAGAGAAGAGAGAATTTATTTTCATTTAGTAGGAATAAAGGCTTAAGCAAAGACACACCTGTAGAGGAAAAACCTTCCTGGACACTCTTACCTAAGACAGTGCAGGGAGACCCAGGTAGACATTTTCTGTGGTACTAGTCCTTTTTGTGCTGTTTCCTTTCTGTTTCTAAAGGGAAACTTCTCTCCCTCACTCCTGGAAAACGGGCTTGTTAGTAGTGACACCTGATGACACTACTTTAGAAAAGGAGTTGCCAGAATGTTGGCCTAGACATGAGATTTAGCATTTGGTAGACCCCCACAAATGGGCTTCCCTGGTAATTCAGCTGGTTAAGAATCCACCTGCAATGCAGGAGACCCTGGTTCAATTCCTGGGTCAGGAATATCCCCTGGAGAAGGGATAGGCTACCCACTCCAGTATTCTTGGGCTTTTCTGATGGCTCAGACAGTAAAGAAACCACTCACAATGCAGGAGACCTGGGTTTGATCCCTGGGTTTTGACATATCCTTGTACCCTTGCATATTTGAATCTGCAGATGTGGAACCCACATACCAAGCACAAGCAATGCCATTTTATATATGAGACTTGAGGATTCTTGGATTTTGTTACCCATGGGAGTCCTACCATCAATCCCTCTTGACGGCAAGGGACAACTGGGTGCCAGGCATTTCAGCACTTTACTTGAATTGACTCATTCCATCTCGGAAAACCTCTGAAGTTTTTATTCGTCTATTTCCATACCACTTTGATAATGAAGGTATTGTTATTCTGTTTACAGATGGAGAAATAGATTCCTTGGAAGTGAAGTGACTTGCCCCAGTTCACATAGCTAGTCAAAGATCCGCATCTAGCTTGGAACCCACATCCACTCCTTCTGGTCCCCTGCCCTGGCCACACTGAGTTGAATCCATTTAGAAAAGACCCTCTATTTGAAAGCCCTGGAGTAGGGTTCTCCCTCTGGTCCCTGCCTTTGTGGCCTGCTGCCCTTGTGGCAGATTGTCTGCTTTCTACAGAGACTTGTGGGAAACACAAAGGTCCCATAGCTATTGCTCTCGAATATCTTCCCTTTCCTGACTGACAGGGCAGCTGCTGTCCTGTTGTCAGTGGGCTGGGAAGTAAGAGAGCCATTAGGACACACACCTCAGAGTAAGGAAGAAGCCCTGTTGGAGAGTCTCTAGGGCTCAACCTTTCAACCCAACTGCCTCACCTACCTACTTACATGAGTGGGTGAGGAGAGTGAGTTTGAGATGTCACCCTTTGATCATTCATGGGGGTGACAAATTTTCAGTGCTTTTCTCAACTTAATACACTCACAAGATCATTTTACTGAACCTGTAAATTCTCAGAAAACTTAGAGTAAGCAGCCTTTCTTCACAATCAGATATGGCATTAAAAATATCATATTTAAAGCCCTACTTTTGGGGTTTTTTTTTTTTGACCATGAAAAGATTATTTTATTCCATGAAAATATTCTCAACAGAGAACACTACCTTAAACAAAGCATTTACATTAAGAAATCAACATGTGCACAGAAAGAGTTAAAATTACTGAAAAATTAAAGATTTCTTTTGGACAATTCGCATGTTCAAAAAGCCCTGCCTTTTGGATAAACAACCAAATATTTTTTTAAATTTCTTTATATCTCCTGTTCCAGATTTGATGTGGTAAATTTCCTTTTAAGCAGAATAAGATTTGGAAGAGACCAGTCTGAACCGTTGAACATTCAGGATAAGTAGGAGATGGTCTGGCTTCACAGGTTTCATGGACTAGGCAAATGGAGGTTATTGGGGCAGGGGCAACCATGGGCATTTCACTTCAGCTGTCCAAGTCTCTATCTCTTCAAGTGTAAAGAGAAATAATATTAGTACCTGTCTCCTGGAGGAGGTAGTAAGAATTAAACGAGATGACCCTTGTGAATTGGCTGCCAGTATATCAATATTTAGCACATAAGACCTCAAAAAATGCTATGAGTTATTAACATTACCATAAAAACGCATTATAATTAAATTGTAGGTAGTACTGAACAAGTACATACAACTTAACCTTTTTATGGCGATTCAGAAGGTCCCATAGCACCTTTTAGGCGTCCAAAATATTGTCCCATGCATCAGTTACCATATAGGATCGTGACTGTTGGAGATACAAGATTGTTGACCAAAGTGCGCCTACCCAGTAGTTCACCCAGATAATGCCTTTAAAACAATAAGCCTTGATAGCAGCCTGGTTTCTTATAATTTGAAAGTAGAAAACAATTCCAGTTATTTTAACATCCTACATGTTGCATAGAGGCATTGACCCGATAAACTAGAGATTTTTCTGACCACAAGACTGGGACCCAGTTGCTTCATTTTTCTGGTTCCAGTTGGTGTCTTTTCTAATTAGTGTAGCAGCACGTCACCGTGATCATTGGAAAGTCTTAATCATTTACATATTTTTCCTTCTCTGAAAATGACTTAGAATGTTTTCTTCCAGTTCAGTGGTTGTTTTCATGAAGCTGCCAGGGTTGGGTTGGAGGTGCTTCTCAGTGCCTGAGGAAGATGACAGGAGAAGGAAAATTGCCTCCCCAAGTTAAATGAAAGCTGGGTCCCCCTTCTGAGGACCTATAATAATCAGCTATACAAGCTGTTGGTTTGTGTGTCCTATTGATTTAATATGCTTCTAATCAGTACATAAAGCTATGGGCCTGCAGTGTTAATTTTTCATATGCTTACAAAGTACCCTTTGATTTTCTGTCACACGTTAATTACAGCATTTTGCCATTAAATAGGAAGCTTTGTGTAAACTAATTACAAGGTAATCATTGTCTACTGCAAGCGTGCTGTTTGTACCTTTTATTTTATTCTAAAAATGCACAGATCTCACAGTCTGGAAACGCTCTACCTTCCAGCCATTAGCTCTCACTAATTCATAGCATTATTGTGGTGAGAGTGTAGGAGTTGTAATTGTTGTGGTATCAGAGCTGTTAATTACCGGAGTAAACAGTTGAAATGGTGCCAAGGTCTATTGTACAAGGCAGAGAAAAGGAGGTTTAAATGTTACTCCCACCATCTGGGGACTAGGGGAGAGGCAAATGCTTGAGAACAGCAGTGAGGCGCTATCGCCGCCTCAGCTCCAGGGTTGGCGGCCATATGGATCCGGAATATTTTGAATCAATTGAATTTAACTGCCAGTTTTTCGCAATAACAGCGTGGAAGGAAGGAATAAAGTAAAAGATGAGAGGAACAAGAATTGGTTAGTGTTTTCACACACAGGAAGCCCCCGTTGGAGTTCTTTTGGAAATATCTGCTTTGCTGAAAGCCACAGAGCAGGCACAGATATTTGGAACAGATTCAGAGTGGGTTTTACTCTCCTCTGCCGGCCACTGCGCCATTTGCTTCTGGTCATCTGTCCCCCGTGCCCCTCGGCGAGAGAAGAATGGCCTTGAGAAGACCCAGACTTCTGTGTAACTGTGCCAGAGCAAACAAATCCTCATTTTTGGAATTCACTGCTTTATTACCCTGGTATTTTCATAAACATGGCCTGTAGAAAAAAATAATAAATATATAATGCTGTCACATCCGCCTCAACTATATACCTCTGTACCTGTGGAAATATCAAGGAAGGTACAGAATCTGATTAAGGAAAGCATATGCTTGCCCATTCCTTTGGTATAAAATTAAAATATAAATTCTCCTGTAAGCCTCTCACTTCATTCCACAAATTCACCCCTTTCCCCCACTAATTGAATGAAAAATTAAGTCCAAAGGGCACGTGTGTTTTCTTTTGTTTTCAATTTTCAACTAAAGAGCTTTTTCAGCATATGCAGTTTTCCCAATCAGTAATATTTCTCTAATTGGAAAGAAACCTATTAGCCATAATAATAAGTATGGTGGCCACTTTGTTTTAAACTGTGTGGTTTCTGTTTTTAAATATTGCATAATCCCTAAAACAGTCATATATTTTTACTTAATGTCACTATTATTTAATATAATTGCCTTTAAACCCATTTTCCAACATTAAAAATACCTTTTAAAAATCTGCCACTTCCTGCTGTAACTACTTTTTAATATCATTCCCCAAACATGAACATATTCTTCTTTTTTTAAACCACCCTGGATTATTTATTTTTAATTGTTCCTTTAGCAGATGTTGAAGTAATTCAGGGTATAGTGTAAACAACTCCTTTAAAGAGAAATCACAGACCATCACATGTTACCATGAAATGTGTCTATCGGGGTTTTACGGGCAGCTTTAGCCCACAGGAAAAATTTTTCCTGCTTTTGGTTATGTGCAAAGTTCAATTAAGAATTTCCAGAAATGCTTAATCGTTATCTATTGAAACCCCCAACATGCAGCGCGACAGGGTGAGCCTAGAAAGAAAATCAGGGCCCCCTGTGGAGAGGGAAAAAAAGAAACAGCCGCTGAAGAGCTGGAAAGTTGAAAGGGAATGAACCTCTCCAGCGTTTCTGGTCGGGGCAAAGCAGTTGTGCTGAGTTTTGGAATAGAGAAGCAACATATGTGCCTCAGTTGGACAAAACGCTTCTCGAGTCAAATCAACTGCTAGGCCTGCGTGTTGGTGCAAGGTGGAGGCCTGGATAATGAGGGACAGACTCCTCGAGAAGCAGCGAGTGGATAATGCTACATAAGTATGGAATTATATACCGCACTTTCACCATTCTGTTTAATGAGAGCCGCCACCGCAGCGAATCGCTTGCCACACAGCCGAAATGGGCCATTAGCTATCAAGGGAAAATTGTCTTTGCCGCCTTCAGCAGATGGAGCAAATATTTTACAAAGCAATTTTACATACCAAAAACATTTGTGTGCCTTGGTAATGTTGGCTGTTTTACATTATGTTACCTTCTACAGCAGCATAATTTTCCATCTCATCGAAGGCAAAGTTGGCATTTTTGATTTTTAAACTCTCAATTAACAATTAAACATGGAGTATTAAGGCAGTCCTTAAACTTTAAGTAGGTGTGGGAAGCAGTTTATGACTTGCTGAAGACATTTTCATTTTTTCTTCATCTTCTCAGCATATTTTTACACTCTAAAGAGGGATGATTGTTAATGATCTTAATGGAAAGGGATGAGTGGAAACTTCACTACTTATTGTCAGATGAGAGTAACCAATGCATGGAATGATCAAAGCATTTGTTGGCTTACGTGTCCAGCATGGATTGTGGGTACACGGTTTGGTCCACCCATTTGTTATCAGTTTAAAATGTTTAATATTCAATAACAGAAAACCCAACTCAAAGTGACTTTAACAATAAAGAGAATTTTTTAAAGTAAAAAATAAAGAGAGTTTATTATCTCAGCTAGATGAAAATCCAGAGATTGTCTCTGACATCAGAGAAGGCTTAATCCAGGCTTCCCTAATGGCTCAGATGGTAAAGAATCATGAGAAAAGGCTTAAGCCAGTGGCACAGTATCAACAAGGACCCAATTACTTTCCATCCCTCCCCCATACTGTGCATAATATCTGCTCCATCCTAAGACAAGTGGTCCCCAGGGTTGCTGGGGGCTGGGGGTGCTGCCAGTGGCTCCTGAAGCTTGTTCTTGGTCAAGGTAATAGGAAGAGAGAAAATCTCACCAGGAAGCATTCTCAGAAAAGTGTAAAGGCTTCCTTCTCAGAAGGCCCCAGCAAGTGCTTCCTAACACTTGATTGGCCTGAGTGGGTCATGTGCCCCTCCTGAACCAATAACTGTGGCCAGGATATGGCTTTGCTAACAAGGGACCCCTCCTTGGAGCTTAGCGTGAGGTTACTCTCAACTCTTACATAGCTAAGAATAGGATAGGGACAGTTCCTGAAAGGAAGCTGGGGATACCATTACCTGGAACAAGAAGATAAAGATGCTGGGCAGCCAACAGCAGATGTAATTTCTACCATTTTTCATAAATTTGACAGCACAGAGTTAGCATCACATGTGGATGATCTAATCTGACCCAGATGGACCATCAGTGCCCGCCCATGGCAGTTACAGACACAGAGCTCATTGCACTATGGCATACTGGTAGCAACTAGATTGGAATCCCAGTTTGCTACTTCATGGCTGTGTTATGAAATGTATGATAATATGTATAAGAATAACTACTTCAGAGAGTGGCTTTGAGATAATAAATATAAAACCGCTGGCACAGACCTATCACATGGTAAGTTTTCAATAAGAGAGAGCTGTTGTTTTACCTAAAAAATAGCTGTCGTCGGGACTCCACTGGTCCAGAGGTTAGAATCTGCCTGCCGGTGCATGGACACAGATTTGACCCCTGGGCCAGGAAGATCCCACATGCCATGGAGCATCTAAGCTTGTGCACCACAACTACTAAGCCCGTGCTCTAGAGGCCATGAACTGCATCTTACTGAAGCCCACACACCCAGAGCCCATGCTCTGCAACAAGAGAAGCCACTGCAATGAGAAACCTGTTCAGCGCAACCAGAGAGCAGGCCCCACTTGCCACAGCTAGAGAAAGCCTCCACAGCAATGAAGACCCAGTGCAGTCAAAAATGTATAAATACAATTTAAAATATAATAATAACAATAGTACATAAAGTGTCCTGTGCAAGCAAGTACCCTTCTTAAATTCACATTCAAATTAGGAATCCTTTCCTTCTCTCCATCTCTGTGCTGCTAGCCTTTTCAAATCCTGAGCACCTTTCATGGAGCCATACTTTCCCTCTATTGCGGGGGCAATAGAGCACACTCACCCTGGAGCCAGAGGCGGCTGAGAGCTCCCGCGGTCTTGCTGTATGACAGTAGGAGCCCCATCCCCTCTTGTGTTACATGAAGCGCTTGTCTTAGATGATCAAGACGGCCTCTTTCAATACTGACATCCCTGCTTAGTTTCAAGTGATTGTCTTGCTCTTTTGGCTCTATATCACCTTCCATTCCTCCACTTGGGGATATCAGAAGGCTCCGTAAAAGCAGAACCATCTAGGTAGGCCCCTTGGTTTCTCTTTTGAACAACACCAAATAATGTCTGGTGTGAAAGATTGAAAGTGATTAGCTGACAAGTTGTTTTACTTAATGTATCACTGCAGATCTAGCAAAGAGGTTTCTGAAGTAAAAGAAGTATTGGTGATTGATATTTAGAGCATTCTGATTTGTATTCTTTTTTCCTCCTTGCTCATCCTCCCAACACGCATGCACACACACATACACACTTTTAGAATTTACTTGGGAAAGTTAACTCTCTGGAGCTTGAAGTAGCATTAGTCATTGAGGGCAATATTAAATTGGATATGCTAGCAGCTTCCCCTGAGATATCCTGAATTTCTTTCAGTCAAATACCTCTTCTTTCAAATTTACATTTTCTTGATAGAAAAAAGAGAGGGAGCTGAGAGGCAAGGTCCATGCTTGATAGACAAGAATCTTTAGGATGCATTGGTCAGACTGATGGAGGCCCTACAGTTATCTTGGAACCCGCCAAGCTCATGACTGTCACCGATGCACTCTGAGGGGTAAATACGGATACTGGACAAAGAGTGGCAAAGCTGTGCACTGGCACAGGTGTGGCTCAGGTTGCTCTGGATGGGAATTGCTCTAGAGCTATTAGCTCCACAAAGGCCAGCAGCTAGCGTGCATTGCCAGAAGAAGCGCAACTAAAATGGAATGAATTTCTGGAACTGTTTAAAACACTAAAGGGTATTTTTCTAACATTTGTTTATCATTCATGAGGTCTACACTTTCCTTTTCACACCCCCAGAGTTGTTAGCTCTGAAAGATCTGTTCCATGTGGTTGATAAACTCTGAAACACTAACCAGTAGTCTATCGCCTTGATGTGAGGCATTGAACTACTCATTTCAAAATGTGTTAGACAGAGAATCTTGTGCATGGTTGCTGGTTTGTAACAGACATTCTACATACTCACACACACATACACACACACACACACTGCAAGGGTAAAATATGGGGGGAACAAGGCTAACTAGCAATGGTTCCCCCAACTCCATCATTTCCTGTCTTCAGTCAAGTGTTGAAAATCACACCGTAACAGAATCTGATAACTCAGCAAGTGACCTTACACAAGCCTGTTCACTCTCGGGGCCTCTGCTCCCCATTTGTAAAGCAGGGGGAAATAATCCTATGCTGGCCCACCTCAGACTGTTGGTGTCAGGGCCAAAGGCGATAATGAAAGTGAGCCTGCTGTAACAAGAGAAAGTATTTTGTGAATATTGTTCTGAGGATTCACATGAGTTTGGGGGTTGTATAGCATGGTTTTATATGTCTGTGGTGGTGACCATCAGTGTGTCCTTAAGTTTACTCCGAACAGAATAAACCCAAGTAGCTACAGACCTTCCCTCATCAGCATCTGCCCTTAAAGTTGTGATAATTATGTTTGAACAGAACAGAAACTCTCCCCAAGCTGGGAACTTACATCTGACATCTCTTTGATGGAACTAAGGCCATTCTTAATATAATCCTTCTATTTCCTATCAGATGCTTTCAAAATACAGACATAAATTGAACAGTTAATACCGCCACCCCATTATTCCTCTGAATATCTTTTAGAGAGCTCCTTGTGGCCCCAAGCTGCCTCCATGTGCCCCAGTATCCCCTATCGTGTGTCACCCTGCCTGTGCCTTCAGCTGTGTGCTTCTCATGATGAGACATGATTTCCACAGCAGACTTTCCTCTAGGAAATTTACCCCTTTGCTGTACACAATACAAACGCTGTGAATCAAGGCAGAATGGCTGGCTTTGTAAGCAGAGGCAGTGAAGGCAGCCTGACATAACACTGTGTCCAGATGCCTCTCACACGCCACAGCCTTATGAGTTAATTACTGGCCCTCACATAGCATGTTGCATCTGAAGTGATACTTTATAAATGTCACCTCATTTATCTTCCCATTGTCCCTCAGAGGCTGGGAATCTCAAAAAATCCACCCAGGAAGAATTGGTTCTTAAGTAGTCATCCCTGCCAGGTGGTTCCTGGGCAGCAAGGTGGGAGCCCGTTGCAAGGTTTCCCATTTTCCTTTATCCTATAACTTCAGCTGTTTGGGGCCAGGTCCCTATGTTTATTGCAGCCACACGTATTGGGTGCTCCCTGTGCTGAGCATTGGGAGCCTGACCACAAAGCCACTGACCATGCCACTAAGGAGCCCCCAGGACCTGGAGAACATGAAGAAAGGACAGCCCCACTTGATAGTAGAGAAGGCTTCCTGGAGGAGGAGTGACCAGAACTAACTCAGAGGGTATGAAGGAATCACCCAGAAGAGGGAGTGGATGAAGGAAGGCAGAGGAAAGAGACTGAGCCAGGCCAGTTTGGGGCAAGGCTAGCAGACAAAGACAAGAGAGGCTGCTTTAGGTTTCAGAGGTCAGGTCATAGAGGCCCTTTGTGTGTGGTACTGAGGAGTTTTGACTTAAGTGGATAGGGATCTAGTTTTGAGACTTAGGCTCCCCTCATAGCTCAGTTGGTAAAGAATCTGCCTGCAATGCAGGAGACCCCAGGTCGATTCCTGGGTCGGGAAGATACCCACTCCAGTATTCTTGGGCTTCCCTTGTGGCTCAGCTGGTAAAGAATCCACCTGCAATGTGGGAGACCTGGGTTGGGAAGATCCCTGGGAGAAAGGAAAGGCTACCCATTCCAATATCCTGTCCTGGAGAATTCCATGGACTGTATAGCCCCATGGGGTCACAAAGAGTTGGACATGACTGAGCGACTTTCACTTTCACTTTTGAGACAGGTAGAAAAGCTTTCATCTATTCCTTCATTGTCTCACTTCCATTTTTAGTGTCCCCCCACCACAACACATAAACACTTTTTTCCTTAGTTAAATTAGATTTGATATTCTCTTAATTTTTTTCCTCGTTTTTTTTTTATTGTGGTAAAATACCCATAACATAAAATTAACCATCTTAACCATTTTTAAGTCTACAGTTCAATAGTAGTAAATACATTCATAATGTTGTGTAACCATCACCACTACCCAGGTCCAGAACTCTTTTTGTCTTAAAAAACCAAACCTCCATACCCATTAAACACTAACTCCCCACTCCCCTTCCCCCTGACAACCACCATCCCACTGACTGTCTCAGTGATTTCAACTACTCTAAGTACTTGCCATCTCTTGCATGAATGAATGAATAAATGAATTATTTCTCCTGGGCTGACTTGATGTGATAGCAGAGAGCAGATCACTGGGTAGATGAGTCAACACCTTTAATCAGGGAAGGACAAAAAGTAAGTCTCCACTGTCCTGGTAGAGGGCCTGCCCTGCATGGGTTTCTTCCTTGACACTCAGTTTCATAAGCAGAGTGGGAACCCACAGCTGTGTCCCACCTTTTGGGCACTGCATGGATCACAGACAATTGGTCTTGTTCGATAGAGTAGAGTAGTTTTAACAGAGACAATTATAAGGTAAGAAGAAAGATGGGTTTGGAGGACAATGCTCAAAGAAGGAAACGAGAGGCGGTCCAGGTTGTTGGAACTGCATGTTTTGTGTGCTTATTTATGATTTAATGCAGGGCCTTGGGGAGACAAGGTTATTAATGTACAGTAAAGGGCAGAGAAAACATCGGTTGTGCAGAATACGAAGTGCTCGGCTTTGACAGCAATTTCCCCACCTCTGCCTCCTGAGGCAGAGGCTCGCTGTGTGAGCTGGCTTCCCCAGCCCTTCTTAACGTCCCCGACTGTGCAGAGAGCCATCCTGAATGAGGGTGAGCAGCAGCACTCTCCCTTCCTCGTGGCACTTTGGTTTTGTATGTCAAGCACTTACTAAACTGACTGACAAGAGTCTCCCACCAGGATTTTCTGTATATTTTTTAGATATTATTCAGGTTACTGGGACCTGCCCAGAGTGTATGCTCAGATATTTGTCTTCCATTGTAGATTTTCAGAGGGCACTCAACCCAGAATGAGCCAGATGTTCCAAGGAGCTGAGGGGAGGAGGAAGGACAATCACTTTTTAATGGCGCAGAAATTGAAAATAAATGGCTCTATGGATTATTTCTAAGATTCCTTCGCGCCCCACTCACCAAAGCTGATTCTTTTCTGATTCTTCCAAATAACTGATATTCACTCACAGGTTAGAAATTTCCCCAGCAGCCCAGAACAAGCCTGAGTTTTTCTTGTCAGTGTCCCCCATTTTGAATATGAATTCTGCCTATCAGATGTTTGGTGCCTAGAGCTGCTCTTCTGACAGAAATGAAATCAGAAGAGGTGGCTTTTATCTAAAAAATTTTAGTCTAAGACTTTGCAAAAAAACAAAAAAAATGTCCTCACAAACCAAGTCTCTTTATGTCACAAACCAAGTCTCTTTATGTCAGAAATCCCGGTTTTTTATTCATTAGAGGACTTCCTACTGTTTTCACCTTGGGGTGGGGGCCAACCTCACCTCACGTCTAGTCAGATGAGGCTGTGATCTAACACAGAACATCAGGTGACTGGGAACCACACCCCTCCCCACCTCTCTCTTCTGACCTGACCTCATGAAATCCCACCTCTACTGCAGAGTCAGCCTGCTTTCAGGCTTTGATCCCGCAGTTATGTAGAGGTCCCCAACCAGGGGGAAAGGGCACGGCTTAAAGAGATAAAGGTGACCGAGGAAGACCCTTCCAACTCCATGACCTCTCTCAGGGTCAGCTCTGTTAGCATCATAAGATAAAAAACACTTCCTTTTGTGTAAAATACTGTTTTCCATTCTCTCACTTTCAGACTGTGTGTCTTTAGTTTTGAAGTGAGTCTCTAGAAAGCAACATATACGTGGGTACTCTTTTAGTATTTATGGGCTTCCCTGGTGGCTCAGATGGTAAAGAATCCACCTGCAATATGGCAGACCTGGGTTCGATCCTTGGGTTGGGAAAATTCCCTGGAGGAGGGCATGGCAACCCACTCCAGTGTTCTTGCCTGGAGAATCCCCATGGACAGAGGAGCTTGGCGGGCCACAGTCCATGAGGTCACAAAGAGTTGGACATGACTGAGCGAGGTGGGGAGGGAGGTTGGGTCCTACTATATAGCACAGGGAACTATACTCAATATCCTGTGATAAATCATAATGGAAACAAATACAAAAAGATATAAAACCAAGTCACTTTGCTGTACAGAAGAAATTAACACATTGTAAATCAACTATACTTCAATAAAAAAATTTTAATAAAACAAAATTCCAGTCTGAAGAACCTGAGGGAGAAGGTAGTGATCCTTGCCTTTTCCACAATGAGAAACTGAGGCCCAGACTGAGGAGGCACAGCGTCCAAGGACATGTCACTGGCCAGGCTGCTGTGGGCCTGAAACTGGGTTTGCCTGACGCCCAGGCAGAAGGCTTCCTTTTGGAGACAACAGCCATGATTATCAGCAATATTTTGGGGCCAAATCACTTTGAGGTATGAAAACTGAAATGGCTGGGAAAAAATAGAGAAAAATTTCAAAATGGCTTTCTGACTCTGGGTAAACAGTAACCACATTTTTTTTGCCTGTTGGAGGCCTGGTTCTTAATCACTCCACAAGCAGTTTTCATTTCTGTAGTAAAATTGCTTGTGGTTCTATTTAATTTGTTTCTGCAGGAGCCAGCTTTGGTGAAGATCTCCGAGGAGCTGGCGGGCATTTTAGCACAGCACGCACAGCCAGTCAATGAGAAACGGTTCCCAACATGGAGGAAATTCCTGCAAACATTTCTCAGTCAAGGTAAATAAGACTGTAAAGCTTCTGTTGAGGTTTGGTCTGCACAACCTTGAATTCTAGTTTTGGGTTAAACTGGGGCCAGCGTGAATACCTAGAAACTCTTGCATTGGTTTAGAAAAGTGCTCCTCCAAACAGATTTTTTTATTTGAAACTTTGCCTGGATATTTATCTTGCACTCAGCCTCTTAAGTAAACAGGAACTGAGCATGTCAGGCATGCCGTGCATAGCTCGAGACTCTGACCATATTTTTTTGCACCACAGACTTGTCCTGAGAAGTAGGCTTTGGAATCAGATGACCTGAGTTTGCATCTCATCCTTGACCTTGAGCAACGTTCTTAAACCCTCAGAGGCCCAGTTTCCTCACCTACTTACAGCGTTGTTGGCAGGATTCAATGAAATACATATATGAAGGTTTCTGCCAGGGAGCCTGACTCACAATAAGTCTTCAAGAAATGTTAGTTTCTCCTTTCATTTTCTAGGAGAGAAGAAATGGTCTCACTTCCAGTTCTGAAGTTAGACCTTGTAAATAAGAATCTGCTATAACCTTGGAGCCCAAAGTGATTTGGGGGCTCCAAAATCACTGCAGATGGTGACTGCAGCCATGAAATTAAAAGACGCTTCCTCCTTGAAAGAAAAGCTATTACCAACCTAGACAGCATAGTAAAAAGCAGAGACATTACTTTACCAACAAAGGTCCGTCTAGACAAATCTATGGTTTTTCCACTAGTCATGTATGGATGTGAGAGCAGGACTATAAAGAAAGCTGAGCACCAAAGAATTGATGCTTTTGAACTTCGGTGTTGGAGAAGATTCTTGAAAGCCCCTTAGACTACAAAGAGATCCAACCAGTCCATCCTAAAGGAAATCAGTCCTGAATATTCACTGGAAGGACTGATACTGAAGCTGAAACTCCAATACTTTGGCCACCTGATGCAAAAAACCATCTCATTGGGAAAGACCCTGATGCTGGTAAAGATTGAAGGTGGGAAGAGAAGGGGATGACAGAGGATGAGATGGTTGGATGGCATCACTGATGTGATGGACATGAGTTTAAGTAGTCTCTAGGAGTTGGTGATGGACAGGGAGGCCTGGTGTGCTGCAGTCCATGGGGTCACAGTGTCACACACAACTGAGTGACTGAACTGACTGATAGTCCTGGAGCAGAGCCCCCTGACTTCTCAATTTTCCAATGATGTTAGGAGGTCAGTGGATGAGGGAATGAATGGAGCAGTTGTGGAGGTCCTGTGGGAATGCTACAACACATTGCCCTTCACTCTTTAGGAGGTAACAGTATAAGGTGGATATTCTTATATGCTTACCCACATACATGATAAGAGAAGGCCAGGATACAGACCACAGAAGCTATCTTTCCACTCTATTCACCACTGTCAAATGATGACATGTAACATGAATATATAATAATATCATAATAATAAGGCTTCCCAGGTGACACTAGTGTAAAGAACCTGCCTGCCTGTGCAGGAGATGTAAGAGACATGGGTTTGATCCCTGGTGTGAAGATCCCCTGGAAGAGGGCACAGCAACCCACTCCAGTATTCTTGCCTGGAGAATCCCATGGACAGGGGAGCCTGGCAGGTGACAGTCCATAGAGTTGCACAGAGTAGGACATAACTGAAGCAATATAGCATGCATACAGGCACATCATAATAATAGCCGATGATAACAACAGCAGCAGCAACAACCCAATGGCGAGAATAGCACAGTGAAAACAACATAATAAGCACAGTCTGTGCTTACCATGAGCTAGACTCGCCTCGTGGCATTTGAGGCAAGTGAGTTCTTAGTTCCCTGACTGGGGGTTGAACCCATGCCCCTGCAATGGAAGCATGGAGTCTTAACCACTAGACCACCAGAGAAGTCCTTAGACTCTGTTCTAAGCACACCTGTATTCATTTACTTAATCCTCCTAACAGCCCTGTGAGGTGGGTACCATTATCATCCTCACTCCATGGAGAAGGAAACTGAGGTACAGAAGATTAAGTAACTCTCCTCGAATCACTCTGTGAACACTTAACAGAGCCAATAAAAGGCTACCCCTGTGCTACTCCAGGAGTCTTGGCCAGAGGCAATGGGTATATTTACCAAGGAATACCTCTTAGCTCAGGGTATGAGATCGTATAGAAAAAGACAGATCTATTGGGTGTTGGAATACACTGCAAGGCAGAGTGGGGTGGAAGGGCATAGTAAACACTCTGTTAATGAATTATTTAGATCGGATGGCCCACGATCTAACAAGAATGCTGTGGAAGGATTCTTCACTGGTGCAGAGAGAAGCAAAGGGCAGTTATACTGTACGATCTCTAGTGTCCTCTCAAATCTAAATTTCTGTGATTCTACAAATTCCCACATAAACCCACTACCATAAAAGTAAAACTAAATGAGTCAACCTTGTGCATAAATGGAAGAAAATAAAGTAGGTAGGTACACCAGGTGGCTTCCCGGGTGGTTCAGACAGTAAAAAATCTGCGTGCAATGAGGGAGATGAGAGTTTGATCTCTGGGTGGGGAGAAACCCTGGAGAAGGGAATGGCAACCCACTCCAGTATTCTTGCCTGGAGAATCCCACAGATAGAGGAACTTGGCAGGCTACAGTCCATGGGGGTCTCAAAGACTGAGACCTAACACTCTCTGAGCGACTAACACTTTCACAACAAAAAATGGTTACGAATAAAGGATTTTTTTCAAGTTATGAGGGGAAGACCCTGAAGATCTCAGATCCATACATGACAGGATGTTAGGAAGTTTCCAGATCTTCCAAGGTCAGCCTGCAAACCTTCCTCTAGCTTATTTATTTTCATGTGAGCTTTGTAGATTAGAAAGGGTTTTCCCAGCCGCCATCTCATATGAGCTGTACAACCACAAGCTTAGGCTTTGCCTCAGCCTCTGTCATTTCTATCCTTTCTTCCTCTATTTCAGCCATGTTGTAAGCACAATACTTACTTACAGAAGGAAGAACAAGCTTTATTGAGACACTTTGATAGACAAAGAAACAGACTTAACTCTAGGAAGTGACTAGGACAAAATCACGCGAGTACATGGTGAGTGGGAACGCAGTTAGAGCCCACAGTCCTAGCATGTCTCAGAAATCTGGTTCTGGTGAGTCATGTGTGCTCAAACCTATTCCCAGCTCTGAGCGCAGAGCCTACAGCAGGCCCTGCATAAAAGGATTACTGACTGAGAGAGGCTGCCCACCACCCAGGTTACCTGACCCTAAGGCCACCATCTCCTGCCATCTCTGAAGTATGCTTATAGTCGCAAAATGTGCTATGATTTGACTTCTACGTTGTCAAAGCATTATATCAAAGGCAATACATTTTTAAAAAGGAGGATTAATTACTTCGAAAGGAAAAAAATTAACACTAAAAAGACTGTGGTCCTAATATGGAGAAGACAATACAAATAAACCACTTTGAAGTAAAATAACCTTGTAACCTAAAGGACAATGTGTTTTCACGGAAGCATCATCTTTCAAAACGTAGGTGATAGTGAAAGCCTCAGAGTTTTCTAAATCAGAGAGACTCAATAGGTTTTTTGCTTGGTTTTGTGCATTGTGTTGTTATTGTTTTGTTACTTTTACCTTGCTAAATCTCCAGCAACCAGTATTTAGGTACAGCACACACTTGAAAACTTCATTTAAAGAAAAGCATATCTCAAACCAACCAAGAAGATGAATTAACTTTCCTTCTGAAACTCAGTTTTCTTTAGAACCAGCTTCAACCACATTTATAGACATTTAAGGAAAGAGCCTTTTGTATAAAGTAACAGATAGCTGCATTTGAGAAATCTTTAAATCTCAGGATTTAACCATATATGCTGTTTCAAAGCCTGTGAGCATAGGTCACCTCCCAGCAAATTCCCAAAAGGGGGGTTCTGGAGGGGGAGCATATGTAAACCCATGGCGGTTTCATGTCAGTGTATGGCAAAACCAACACAATAAAGTAAAGAAAATTAAAAAAAAAAATTTATCTTAATACTGTTGGGCTCCAGAGGCTGCCTTGTCTAGGAACACTTTTAAATTATGTTATCTAATTCTTAACAAATAATATTCAATTTTTTTCTATAAAAGGGATATATGCATTAAGATTTACAGGTTAGGCCTAAAGACAGAAAATAGGGCCAAGTAAATTTTGTGGGCAGGCTTCCCAGGTGGTGCAGTGGTAAAGAATCTGCCTGCCAATACAGGGGATGTGGGTTTGACCCCTGGGTTGAGAAGATCTCCTGGAGTAGGAAATAGCATCCCTACTCCAGAATTCTTGCCTGGAGAATCCCATGGACAGAGGAGCCTGGCGGGTTCCACTCCATGTGATTGCAGAGTCGATTTAGTTTAGCATCTAAACAACAAATTTGTTGCAATGAACATTAAATTTGCCTCTGTGATTTTTGTTATTCAGAGCAGAAGGTGAAGTAAGATAAATTATAAACCTCCCATTATCAGCATGGAGCAAGCTTACCTGTTTCTCAAGAATGGCAACATTTTCTGGCTCCATATTTTAAAACAAACCAGCTATATATAGAAGTCCTTTGGCTGACATTATGGTCAGTGTCCTCTTATGTCTGATAAAAGCCCTAACCTGTCAGAACTTGAAAAAGCAGTGAAGTTGAACAGGAAGCGGAGTGGTCCTCAAGGTACAAATTGTGGCCTGTGGGCAGTTAATTCCCCCTGAGGGATTTGCTATAGACCTCAGGCTCATCATTTATAATGAATGGGCATAGACTTGATGATCTTTACAGTGTCTTCCTAGTTAGGATCAAAACCACCACTCATTGAGTCCAACTACACACCAAGCATTGGAGTAAATACGATAGATCACGAAGATTCAGAACAGTCTGGTGAGATAGGTCTTATTATGCCGATTTTAAAAATGACGGAAAGGAAATTTATAGAATTGAAGCAACTTGCCCAAAGTCTCACAAGACATGGCAGATGCAAACTCTGAGCCTGAATCCCTCTGCCAAAGCCTGGGTTTTCTCCTCTTGCTCTTAATGGGCACAGTCCACGTGAGTGTGTCCTTTTACCCACTCTATGCTTTCCCCTCAGGAGGCGTGATTGAAGCATACCCACCTTCAGAGAGCATTACCAACGTGACGGTGGACATGCTGATAGAACCCAATGGAGAAATCAGGCTGCTGTCAACGGGGGACCAGTTTCATGCTGAAGGCCCATTCATCTCCTCAGGGACCACCATGCCTCAGACCTCAGTGGATCCCCAAGTTCTCAGTTCTTTGTGCCTTCAAATTGGAAAGGCTTGTAAAATGAAAAATGTGATTGGTCACTTTTCCATAGACCTAGTGACTTTTATTGATCCAAGCACCATGGAGCAGCAGGTGAGTCGACTTGATGCCATGTGAAATACTGAAATATGTAAAGACTAATACCATCCATACTCATCCAACAGGGACTGTGAGGGAGCCTCTGCGATTCGCTGCTCTTCTGATGAGCTGATTGTATATGGTCCATGCTAGTTCCGGTGAGATCGTACTTTATGGCTGTAAAGATGGGACCAGTGAAGGGTTCATTGCCCAGTGGGCACAGAAGCCAATACTATGGCACAGCTTTTGAGAAAATATTTTATTTCAAGGTCAGCTGGCAGGAGACAGGAGGTATGGCTCCCATCTGCGTCTTCCCTGATCTGGCGTTTGGTCGAGCTTTTAGGATAAAAGTGTTGGTACATGGGGCAGGTTTTCACTGAAGGGCTTTGGGACTCAGCCATTATGATGAGGTGTGGTGAAGGGAACTTTAGCACCAGCTCTTCTGGGATGGCAGACCCATTAGAAAGGGGTCCAGCAATCAGGCTTCAGTCTTGTCCCGGGCCTTTGGTTCTGTGGAAGGAGACACTTTGCTTTTGGGTGTTGTCTGAGGTCAAACTTTTCTCCTCTGTGCCTATTTTGGCTGTATGACTTGTGGTTTTGTTCTCTTGTCTCTGAAAAACAACTCAGTTTCTTGTCAAAAGCAGTATAGGTCCAGTTTCAGGCTAGTTCTGCCAATACCCCAGGGTCTCCTCATTCAGTACAGCTGGAGTTTAAATCACTGCAACTTATCCTGATGGGGTCTGAGTGCTGCCCATTAATGTTCTGTCTGTATCTTATCATGAGACTATTCCTTGCCATCCAGGGAGAGAACCTTTCTAGAATCTGTTCTTAAATAGAGTCAATCACTAGAAAAGAGGTATGAGTTCTTGTTTCTGTTGCTTTTTCTTATCAGTAGTTCACTGGCAACTTAGGTGGTCAATTTTTTTCTTCTTAAAAATGTATTGGAAGATATGCATAAATATAAGAAGGCCTAAATACTAATATAATGAACCAAGACCACCTCCAGTGCTGTGTACTCCTTGTCAGTCCCCCTCACATGGTCCTTCCTCCTCCCAGAGTTATCCATCCTCTTGTAATTGGGACTAATATTCCTTTCTGTATCTTTATGCTTTCTACTGCACATAAATGTTATTCATCCAGGTTCATTTGCCTGACATGCATCAAGCCAAAATGTTGAAATACTGATGTCTGCGGCAAAGAAAGGGTCTATCCACAAGGCAGCCAAGCAAGGAGAACAGAGAACAAGTCTCAAACCTGCCTCGAAGGGCTTGAGATATTTATGGGATAAAGGAACAGGGTGGTCTTAGGCTTGGGAAGCATGGGGACAAATGATTGGAGATGAGAAAAAGGTGAGGGAGTCATTCTGCACAGGAGTAACTACTAAGCAACAGGCTTCTTCATGGGAACATGCTCAGTCGTGCCTGACTCTTTGTGATCCCCATGGACTATAGCCCTACAGGCTCCTCCATCCTTGGAATTTTTCAGGCTAGAATAGAAGAGTGAGTTGCCATCTCCTACTCCAGGGAATCTTCCAGACCCAGGTATCGAACTAGTATCTCCTGCGCCTCCTGTATTGGCAGGTGGACCTAGAGAGGGCCTGTTAAAATGGAGCACTTGTCATTATCCATGGGAAATTTTTTGGCCTCTGATGTCAAAAGGTCACCAAGCTGACACTTGGGCATGCCCAATTGGAGGGTCAGTGGTCCTACCCAGTCTTAACCAGCTCAGCTTGAATTAGACACAGCTGACTCCAAGTTTCTTAGAAACAGCTCAGGCAAACATACTGTTTAGGCTAAGTACACTTGGAGGACACACACTTTTCTTTAAATTGCAACAACTAAAATGACCTTGATCAGTGAAGGCAGAGTGCAGGTGTAATGGATTTATATATTTAATATATAGCTTAATTTTGCTTGTTTCAAAATTTTTGCATATCAACATCCTATGTATTCTACTATAACATGCTTTCACTTGTTCAATATTTCATCCATGAGATTCTGCATGTGTACAGGTATGCTTCTAATGTACAGTAATTCTAGATAACTTTTAACCTGTTTTGTTTTGCCCCCTTCTCCCCCTGCCCCAGAAATTATAATGTTTAAATTACTACACAAGATTCATTTTGCAAAATGATAAGTTCCTCTTGCATTAGTGTCAGTGACCACAACTCAGTCTAAAGGATAGAATGACCTCCTGCTTTCCCTCTCCTGATACCCTTTGCCCAGGCAACACTGTAAATAAACTTCAGTTGTTTTATTACTCTCAGTTTTACAATTCTCCGTTTCAGTCAGATGATCATTTCAAAGCATTTTGTGTTTATGTTTTGAGCAGTAGTTTTCAGCTTGTTTAATAATCACTTTCCATTTGCCTTCCTGAACCCTCCACTGGTTTTGCATTCCTTTCTCAGGCCCACACATGGAGAGAGAAAAGGACAAATGGAAGGGTGTTCAGGAATCAGCTTGGGATGGAGGGAGGACAGGAACAATACCCTCTGGAAACAAGCTGGGTGACAAGGAATCAAGGGGAGAAGCAGGAGAGGATTTCCCCTCCAAATGTCTGTCATGAGAAACAAAGGTCAAATCTATGATCCCTGGAGCAGCAGGGAGGACGTAACTGTGGGGACGATTGACTAATGGTTTTTATTCATTCAAGTTTGATGTAGAGAGAATTGCCCCATGGCAGTGAGAGGTATCGTCTTCAAACACAGAGCTAGTCCTGTTCCAGGGCTTACAGCCCTTCCCCGCTTCGGGGACCATCCTTCACAGGGCTGGCCCCATGTGCCCTAACATCCTTTGCTCACACCAGCTTCCCCTCTATTTATCTCTTTTCCAACCCCTACTCATCATACTACCTCCTGCCACAGAACTTTTCTTTACACATGCCACCCCTCTGCCTGAAATGCTCTTGCCTCTTCTAGGTAACCTTCTCATTCATCATAGTTCAGCTCAAGCCAGGCTTACTTAGGGAAGCCTCCCCCCAAACTTCCTGACAAAGTTAAATTTCCCCTGTTTCAGATTATCATATCATCGTGTATCCCTCCTTTATACCACATGCTTTACAGTTATTTACATGATTATCTGATTAAAGCTATCTCCCCCTGTACATTATAAGCTCCCTGAGGAGATATATTTTATCTCTGGTTGCTTGCTGGTTAGTTCTCAGCCTATCTCTGACCTGGCACAAAGTAGGTGTTCAGTAAATAACTTGTTGAATGAATGAACAATAGAGAGAGGTATTCTAGCAGATGTTGGATGGTGGTGTTCAGGCTTTTAAAGAAGAGCTCAAAAATTAATTGATGGGTGGGATAAATAAATATCCAAGATTGTCTGATCTTATCATACTAATACTTCACCTTGTCTCCCTGTTAACACTTTAGTGTACAGCCATTTGTGTAACAATTTTCAGTAGAACACTGGAAAAAGCTCTCAGTAAGCACACAAAAAGGATTTTCTACACTGGCAAGGAATGTATGCTAACTCTCTATATGTAATAGATTATTTGAAAAATCACTGGTATCTCCTCTTGCCACTTTGCAAGTGACATCCGTTTGGAAAACATTTTATTTTGTCTTCTAACTCAGCTGCATTGTGGTGCCAGTGAAGAGACTGGCGTGTTAACAACCTGTCATTTTTGCCAGTCTAACGGGAAAAAAATGACATCTTGTTTTCTTCAGTATTTCTTTCATTATTAGTGGGGATGAACATGTTTACTATGTCTATTGACTATTTATACATCTTGTCTTAATTGCCTTATCATAGCTCTTGCCCCTTTTACATTAAACTATAATACAAATGCTGATTTGTAGAAATTCTTTGTATATAAGAAATTGCTTCCCTAGTGGCTCAGATGGTAAAGAATCTGCCTACAATACAGGACTTGGGTTCAATCCCTAGGTTGAGAAGATCTCTTGGAGGAGGGCATGGCAACTCACTTCAATATTCTTGACTGGAGAATCCCCATGGACAGAGGAGCCTGGCAGGCTACAGGCCATGGGGTTGCAAAGAGTAGGACACGACTGAGTGACTAAGCACAGCTCATAGCACATAAGAAACTGCTATTCTTTGACTTTTACACAAATACCTTCTCCAGATTGTCACTTGCAGCTTTTGTCCAGTCATGTTTCTCCACCATAAAATCACCATTTTTTCTTTGTAATTGATTAGTAATATTTTGTGAAGAGGTGTTCCAAGGAATATCTTATTCCTCACAAATTTCCAGACAAAACTTAGTATCCATTGCCAACTTTCTCCTGGGTCAGCCAACCATGATGAGAGTGGTAATTTTCTGTTTCAATCATTCTTTCTATATAGATTAGTTGGAAATCTACTGCAAAGAATTTTTCCTTTTCCATCTTTTATTTATATATGTAAGCATGTATGTATTAATACTTATACCAGTTTGAACTTGTAAGTTTCTAGTCTCTTCAGTGAGTTTTATTTTGACACTTTCATCATTTTGATGCTCAAGTTGTCCCAGATTTGTCTAGTAGGAGAGTCTTTAGGGTGGTTCTTTTGATGTGTCCTCATCATTCTTTGAGTGTTGTCTTACTTTCTTGCACAATGAGATGTTCCAGATTCATTTTACCTTTTTTCTGACCTAGACTTGGAATCAACCCAACAGCTTTGAGTCACTTTAGAGGAGGATGGTATTAAATTAAGGTCTGGGATGTTAGTGCTATCATTGCTACTGGAGTGTCATTGCGCTGGCCTCTCTCAGTGGACAGAGCTAAGACATATATGTATTATACATGTACAATACACACATACACAAGCATATATATATATACACACACGTACATATATATACATGCATGCACTTATGACCATTTCTGTATCTATCAGGATATATATTTTAAAACCATGCATTCCTGCCAATATCTCTTAATTCTAATCTGACACTTCAAGATTTTTCTAGACTTCTGTTTTCCATACTTACAAATAAATATCTTCTCCAACAGTAAGAAACCTGAGACTTTTATCTTCAATATATTTACTTATTGCTTCAATGTAACCAGTCTCCCAACTAATACTGTTATCTTCTTTACCTACTACATCTATAATTGGATAATGAACCTTGTCATTTGTGCTTTAAGTTTATTTGTAATGCTCTTCATCATACTAAAATTTCAAATAGTCAAATCTAACTCCTTTTCTAAATTACTGTTACCTTGAGCTTACCATTTTCTGTCATCTTCAGTTTTAACCAGCTATAAAATGAGTTGGTTAGCTTGACTTCTGAGTTCAAAAATTATTTATTTCAATAGTATTTTCATAGTATCTTTGTATTAAAATTCTAGTAATAATAGTAAGAATCCACTTTTTAGAAACACCTGCTGCTGCTGCTACTGCTAAGTCGCTTCAGTTGTGTCTGATTCTTTGTGACCCCGTAGATGGTAGCCCACCAGGCTCCTTTGTCCCTGGGATTCTCCAGGCAAGAATACAAGGAAATAAAAAAAAGCTACATTCATATATATTAATCACATTGTTAAGAGAAGTAAAAAACTTCAAATAGATTAAATTCTGATAATAGAGAATTTGTTAAGCAAATTTATGATAGATGAAAAGAATCAAGTGCTAGGAAGACAGTAAAATTCAAGGTTTTTTGAAAAATATTTACAGGAAACTATTTATAAACAGTGGAATGGTAAAATACAGATTATATAAGAATATATGCGGGACTTGCCAAGCTAAGACTCTGCACTCCCAATGCAGGGTTCAGTTCAGTTCAGTTCAGTTGCTCAGTCGTGTCCGACTCTTTGCCACCCCATGAACCGCAGCACTCCAGGCCTCACTGTCCATCACCAACTCCTGGAGTGTACCCAAACTCATGTCCATTGAGTCGGTGATGCCATACATCCATCTTATCCTTTGTCGTCCCCTTCTCCTCCCGCCCTCAATCTTTCCCAGCATCAGGGTCTTTTCCAATGAGTCAGCTCTTCTCATCAGGTGGCCAAAGTATTGGAGTTTCAGCTTCAACATCAGTCCTTCCAATGAACACCCAGGACTACCAGATTTGATCACTGGTCAAGGAGCTAGCTCCCATATGCTGCAACGAAAGATTCCACATGCAGCAACTAAAGACCTGGCACAGACAAAATAAATTAAAAAAAAAAAATAGAAAAATAGGGGCTTCCCTGGTGGCTCAGTGGTAAAGAATCCACCCACCAACACAGGAGATTCGAGTTCAATCCCTGATCCAGGAAGATCCCACATGTCTTAGAGCAACGAAGCCCATGTGACACAACTATTGAGCCTGTGCTCTAGAGCCCGGGAACCGCAACTGCTGAGCCCACGGGCCGCAACTACGGAAGCTTGGTGCCCTCGAGCCTGTGTTCCACAACAAAAGAAGCCCCTGCAGTAAGAAGCCTGTGCGATGCATTGAAGAAGCCCCCGCTCGCTCCAACCAGAGAAAAGCCCACGCAGCAACAAAGACCTGGTACAGCCAAAAACAAATACATGTTTTAAAAAGTAGAAAAATAATATATGTAATATGATAACAATTTTATTAACAGAAAAAACATATATTAATATATGCAGAACAAAAAGAACCTAAAGAAATACACCAAGATGTTACAAGTCATTATTTCTGGATCAAAGAATTGAGGGTATGATAGGCAAAGTAATGACCTGGCAAAGATGCTCATGTCCTAGTCCCTGAAACTGGTGAAGATTACCACACATGATAACATGTACATGTATTAGTAATTAACTTAATAATCTTGAGATAGGAAGATTATCTTGGATTACGCAGGGGACAGTGTAATCACAAGGGTTTTGCTGGCTTTGAAAATGGGGGAAGTGACCATAAGCCAAGGAATGCAGATGGCCTCTAGAACTCTAGAAGCTAAAAAAGGCAAGAAAACAAATTCTTCTTTAGATCCTCCAGAGGGAATGAAGCTCCCCTGCCATCATGACTTAACTCAGTGAGACTTTTCATTTTTGACCCTTTAAATTACTAAATGTGCAGCAGTTTGTTACAGCAGCAATAGGAAACTGATACAGAGAGTTTTTTCTGTTTTGCTCTTTATGCTTTCTGCCTCTGTATTCTCAAAAGTAAGCATGTATTTGTAGTCAGAAAAAATATATATATATAATGATAATCATACATAATGATAATTATAAAGCACTTTCACATACATGATCTTGCATCCACATATGTCTTGCAATCAAGGTAGGAGGTAGAAAGCTGAAGTGACTGAATACATCTCAAACTCTTGCTCTTTGGCCCCAGCCAGGCCTCCAAGGCATAACATACCGTGCTGTCCTAATAAGAGCAGAGGGGACTGGGAGTCAAGGAAGATGGATAAAATGACAGTGGTGCACCAAGGACAGGCCCACAGTTGTGAATCAATCCAGATGAGAGTGGAAAATCCTATCCAGACTTGAGATGAGAATGTCCCATTCTAGGGTAACAGAATGGAGGAAGAATTTGGGAAATGTAATGTTTAAATATTGTTAACATCATATGTTAACAATGATGTTAACATATGAAAAGAGCCAATCCCTGGGAAATGGAGCTGGTAAGAGTATAGCACAAAACTACCTATGTCCACTTAGTGGACTTAAGTCCAAGATTCCAGTACCCTAGGAATGGGAAGATTCCAGGATTTCAGAGACTCTGTGCAGAATACATGGAGCTATAAGGTAGTCATTTTGGAGATCTGGCCTTCCCACATGCAGATAAGGAGAGGGATCCAACCCTTAAACGGAGAGCAGAAAAAGCTATTTCCATATTCCAATGGGCTCTGGACCCAGAGTCCTTGATGGGTAATGTCTACTGGTTTTCAGGAGGAACACGAAAGACTTCAAACTGAAAAGACACCAACATGTTCGTTGAACAAATGCCTTCCCAGTGTCTACCAAGTCCCTATCTTGGATGCTGAGGGAACAGGAAACATGTTTCCTGTCATGAGAAAGTTCATTTCACATCCATCACCTGATTCCATCTGATACCCAAGCACACACTTGTTTTATACTCTTTCTGGTTCTTAGCCATAAACATTACCTCCATGAGATTTGTAAATCCTCTAGAAAGTGCACTCTTCTTGATGTCTTACACAATGATAGTTACATGATAGCCAGTTGATTAATGGACTTTGGGAACTTCTTTAACACCCAGATCTGCTGAACTTACTTATATTCACTTTTGGGAAATTCTAAAGGAACGAACAAGTTGTTTATTGAGCACCTAGTATGTATAAGACATTATGATAGGAGCAAGAGAGGCTGCAAAGATGCAAAAGTAGTAGAAGTGCCTGCCTTTGGGGAGTAAGGGCAATATAACTGGGGAGAAAGGCTTGAAAAATGAATTACAAGAAAAATCTTAGGTGACAACTACATAGAACAATAAAAGAGACCTAAAAAAGGCAATGCCAGTTTAATTGCCTTCTGTTTGGAGCAATCATAAAAGTTTTTACAGAGTAGGTGGGGTTTGAGCTGAAAGACAATTAGGATTTGAAGGAGGGTTGGAAAGAGTATATTCCAAGTGGGAAAGATGCTCTGAAAGGTGGTGGTAGGAAGGCATAAAACACATTTAGGAAAAAAAAAAAAAAAAGATGATCTAAGTCTTACAAACATCATAACTGACTTGCATATGTGTGCTCAGTTGCTCAGTCATGTCCGACTCTTCTCACTCCCATAGACTGTAGCCCACCAGGTTTCTCTGTTCACAGACTCTTCCAGCTAAGAATACTGGAGCGGGTTGCCATTTCCTACTCCAGGTGAAAAGAGAAAGTGAAAGTCGTTCAGTTATGTCCGACTCTTTGTGACCCCATGGACTAGTCCATGGAATTCTCCAGGCCAGAATATTGGAGTGGGGATCTTTCCAACCCAAGAATCGAACCCACATCTCCTGCATCTCCTGCAGTGGCAGGCAGATTCTTTACCACCAGCGCAATATGCATTTATGTCATCACTCTGCATGGACCGCAAGGGACTCCTCTAAATATCACTCTCCAGTTCCTTTTATATGAACTTGCTAAGCAAATTGACTGACAAAGATGTTTTCTGTTGAAATCTCTAGGTTAAAAACATCTTTGTCTTTAGGTTATTGTAAACTTTTGAACCATGGAGAAGAAAATGGCAACCCACTTCAGTATTCTTGACTGGAGAATTCTATGGACAGAGGAGCCTGGTAAGTTACAGTCCATGGAGTCACAAAGAGTCAGACACAACTGAGCAACTAACACACAAATTTTGAAATAGCTGTCACTGTTATAAGCATTGATAGTTATTAACTTTTTAAAGAAAGGACATCTAATTTTGAAAAAAGCTTTGATGAAAACATTTGCAGACTCCTCACAATGGCTCTTCCTAAATACATAAGGTAGCTACAGAAGGAAAAGAATTTTGTTATAAATTATGAGGAAAGACAAAAATGGACAGCCTGATGTATGTCAGATTATAGGTCATATTGTATTTCATGTATTCTGAAAACTGTTTCTGAGTTTCTAAATACAAATGTATCAGCCTAGAACAGAAAAAAGAGACAGCTGGAAATACCTTCATTATGATGGATAGTGGGTTCTGGCCCCAGTCTTTACACTTAGCAGTTGCGACAGTTGAGACAACTCACTGGACCTCTCTGAGCCTCACTGTTTCATTGACAAATAGTGAGTGCCTGCCCTCCTTCCCACAGGATGTTCTGAGCGGCTGAGCAGATACAAGGTGCCATTCTTATTAAATCAAACAGCATAATCACATGTAAAACTGTCACCCGAGCCCTCAGCAGGTTCTCAAACTGTGAGTGGAATCTGAATTGAATTAGCATTATTTTTAAAAGTCAGTGAACATTATCATCTCAAAGTGATATATAAGCATCAAAAGTGAATATATTTATTTCAGAGAGTGGAAAAACCAAGATCTACAGAAATATCATAATTCCTCATTCATTGCTATACCCAGCACCTAGTACCATGTCTAGCGTATAATAGATCCACAATAAATATTTATTAAATGAATGAATGAATACTTCTGTTTGAGTCCCCCTCCCTCCTCCAGTACTCTCATTTGCAAGATCTCCCTATCTCTCTCTTCAAGATATACAAGGTATTCACCAAGGGACTTCAATGAGATTTACTTTTCCTCTTTAGGGAAGGAATTTTATTTATATGTAAGAACGTTATCAGTGTATATCTAAATTAAAATTTAATAGGCCTTTAGTATAAACAGAAGTGCCTGTTATTCAGTGTTTTTTAAATGCTATAACAGGCACGTTGTAAATCACAAGTTAATACCTAGTGAAGAGAAAATAGATCCCAAGGGTTCTGAAGCATTAAAGTAAAAGACCTGTCCCTTTGAAAGGTCTATGTCTTTGTACCATTGAAAGAGACCTGTAATGTACAAGTAAAAATAATGATGATGGTGATGGCCATGACTTCTGCAGTAAGCACAGAGGCAATGATGACTAATATTTACAGTGAAAATTACAATTATGTTTCTTAACACTGATAGTGCAGGTAAGCTAGTGGCCAAATTTGCTATACATAATCTTACCAGATGTAACTGTCCTTAAGTGTTGGGTTAACCTCCTTACATTGTAAGCCTTAACCTTTAGAAAGACTAAGCCCAAGCCTAAACATCAGCTCCTGAATAGAGCTTTTGTTGGTCGACAAAGAATAGACCCAGTTCCTCTGTTTATATATGGTTGTCCCACCCAGGACTTCTTTAGATGACTGCTCTCATCATGGAGATTCTTGCTTCCTTTTGAATGAAACCCAGACACTTCTCCTTGAACTTGGAGGTCTTTAACTAACTTTCAATACCAAAAACATTGCCAGTGAAGGGCAAATGTGGGCGCTTACATTGCATCCTGCATCAGGAGGTGCTATAGTTCTGCAGGACTCAGCAGGGCAGCAGGTGGGGAGAAACGAAAAGTCTCCCTGCTGATGCTAAGAAAGATCAAAACATTCCCCACAAACATATGGGTACAGTTTGTCTACCAGCATATCACAGTAACAAGGCTAAGTGGCCTATCCTATTTCCAGCTGTTACCCGTGGACAAGACTTTTTTTTCCTTAGGAGGGCATGAAATACTCCCCTGACCTGTGGGAGGATGCTTTGGCAGGAAGGAGTGAGTTGGGCTGAGTAAGCAAAGAGACACATTAGAAGCAGAGCCCTCCCACCCACCACTATGACCTCTGGAACCTGGCCCTCATGGGAAGCCAAAGAAACCAGCTTTTTTTTTTTGGCTGTGCCCGGTCACATGTGGAATCTTGGTTCCCTGACCAGGGATTAAAGCTGCAGTCCCAAAATTGGACATGCAGAGTCTTAATGACTAGACCACCAGGGAAGACCCCCAAAGAAACCAGTGATCACCATCCCACGGCCCCAACACTCACCTGCGCCGACCCACCCACCACGGAGGGGACAGTAATCGCCCTACCCACAGCTTGTCCACACTCTCTCTGACACCCTCAGGGAAAGGAGGGATTCCCAGAATCTCAGACAGAATGAGAAATGGAAGGGGCTGCAGGGAAGGGAGAAGGCGTTGTGTGGTCACGACTTTTTGTGTGATAAATTTTCCCCTTTGAAAAAGTCCTGAGCATTCATTTTCATTTTATTATACCTGAACCATGTTGTTGGGATGACAAAGTATAGGGTAATTTGCTCTAAGCCTTACCTATTTCTTACAACAGCCCTGAACCATCCCTCTTCCCACAATGTGATACTAAGTATTTTTCTCATTGATCATGCCAAGAGTATCTCTAGGACAAACAAACTGACCTGCTTGGTGGCTCCCATATTTAATAAATGCATTCTCATCCTGATCCATCCAACTCATTGGATAAGACCCCGATGCTGGGAAAGATTGAAGGCAAAGGGAGAAGGGGGCTGCAGTTGATGAGATGGTTGGATAGTATCACCGACTCAATGGACAAGAGTTTGAGCAAGCTCTGGGAGATGGTGAAGGACAAAGAGCCTGCTGTGCTGCAGTCCATGGGGTCACAAAGAGTCAGACGTGACTTAGAGATTGGACAGCAACAACATCCTGCCTCCCACATGCCACCTTCATTCCTACAATTGGCCTTTCCTTTCTTTTCTTTCAATATACAGCTTCCTTTCTTTTAAAATATGTTTCAAAATCCAACTCTTCATGAAAATTCACCTTAATAATCCCCTTTCATTGCCACTTTATTCTCTAGCTTCTCAGAGCTGAGGTACAGTACTGATAGCTGGAATAATTATGAATGGTAATGTCAACTATCTATTGAATTTTTGTCATGTGCCAGACATTATATGGGCTTCCCTGGTAGCTCAGCTGGTAAAGAATTCACCTGCAATGCAGGATACCCCGGTTTGATTCTTGGGTCAGGAAGATCACTGGAGAAGGGATAGGCTACCCACTCCAGTATTCTTGGGCTTCCTTGGTGGCTCAGCTGGTAAAGAATCTGCTCACAATGTGGGAGATCTGGGTTGGATCCCTGGGTTGGAAAGATCCCTTGGAGAAGGGAAAGGCTACCCACTCCAATATTCTGGCCTGGAGAATTCCGTGGACTCTATAGTCCATCGGTTCGCAAAGAGTCAGACATGACTGAGTGACTTTCACTTCAGATATTATGTATTTTATGTGCAGAAAAGAATACTCTTATCCCTAATTTACAAATGAGGAAACTGAGGCTTGAATGACATGTTCAAGGTCACTCAGCAACTGTGTGGCAAATCCAGAGTTCAAACCATGATTTAGCCGCCTGCTGAGCCCACATTCGTTCTCTCACAGCAGATATTTCCCATGGTGCTGCACTGAATTGATGATGGTGACTTCCTTTGTCAGTCTCTCCTCGCTCTTCAACCACCATCACCAAAGAAAATGTATGTTCCCCTTGTAGATCCTCAATATGCTCGTTGAATTGAGCTGAACAGTTTAAAGCCAGAAAACACATCTCCTATTTTTTTTTAATATATTCCATCCTTGTGCTCAGCACATAAGGTAATCATTAAATGTTAATGACTAAGGGAAATGGAATAAAATCAGTGTTGTGGTAGCCATTTTTAAGCTTTAAGAGTTTAAATGAGCAAGCCTGTACACAGCACCACAGCTGGGAGCACCATATTGCCATTAAGCCAGAAGGTGGATTCACGGGATGGGAACATTGAAAACAGACACCACAAGAATGGTTAAGTCAGCTTTCCAAACCACTTTCTACAAGTAGCTACTGATTTTCCCTCCATAATAATTTCACAATGATTAGCCTGCTGGATGAAAAATCCCAGGCCAAAACATGAGTGTTAGAAGAATTTAGAATAACCACTGAATATTGGGCTAAGGTTGGAGGTGATGTTGACAGTAGACGACACATTCCCATCTAGCTGGTCAGAAATGTAAGAGAACTGCCATCTAGATTTCTATTATGGGCTTTATCTTTCAAAATAAATGCCCTCTTTTTGGTCATTAGGTTTATTTATTTATTTTTTAAATTTTCTTTACTTTATTGTGTTGGTTTTGCCATACACTGACATGAAACCGCCATGGGTTTACATATGCTCCCCCTCCAAAACCCCCCTCCCTCCTCCCTCCCGATTCCCTCCCCCTGGGTCATCTCAGTGCCCCAGCCCCGAGCATCAGCCCTGGGCTGGCGATTGATTTCACATATGATAATTAACATGTTTCAATGCCATTCTCCCATAACATCCCACCCTTGCCCTCTTCCACAGAGTCCACAAGTCTGTTCTATACATCTGTGTTTCTTTTGCTGGTCATTAGGTTTACAAAATCCAACCTTACATTCCAGCGCATATGATATCAAAATGTGTCTTTGGTGAGAAATAGTGTCTTAATGTTATCAACTTTTGCTTCCTTTTTGCTTTCTTTGCTCATATCATGAAATCTTACTTTTTGCTAAAACCTCACTTTGTAGCTTTTTAACTTAATTAAATATATAGGCAATTACTGACACCATCTGTCTTCATAGAAAAAGAACAAGAAGTGACACAAGAGACTGGGACTCTGAAGGGAATATTTAGCAAACAAAATCTTCCAGCTCCACTACAGTAATATTTATTTTTAGGAGCCCTTCTGTTATTTTCAATCATTTATCGCTTTTTAGAAATAATGAATTTGAGCTATACTTAAAATGTGGTGACTTTGGTATGGCTTTTTTAAAGAAAATATCAAGCAATCATTGCTTTTTCAGTAAAACAAAACCTTAAACACGCCGTTGAACATCTGTTACTAGTACAGTCTAACACAGCTCTTAAAATCCTTTAAAATCCCCAAAAACCTTTATAAAGTTACATGAATCTTTTGCATAAATAGAACTGTTTTAACAGTATGTATATTCCTTTAAACATATATTTTGCTTTCTTACACATAAGATTCATTGCGTTGCTTAGTGTTCCAAGTCCTTAAAATAAATACATGAAATGGCTTCACTTTTTGAGGGACTCATTCTTCCCCTACAGACCACATTCCTAGCCCACTCTAGAGTTCTGCTTATTTATATCAGTTTTTTCAAACCTTATCCAATTTCTCCACAAATGTCTTAATATGTAAATAATATCAAGCCAACCCATTGAAACTTGACCAGAATCAGTCAGGATCCGATACAAAATAAAAGTCCAAATAGCAGAATTCCCCTCCCAAGGAGAGAACACTGTCAGAAAACACAGAGGAGTTGTAGAGAAAAGAGTCACATATAGCTCCAAAAGAACATGGGCTTGGTAGTCACCACCAAGGAGGACACTAGGTTCCTCTGCAGACCTTCCCAAACTAAAAGGAGCAGGCTTTGAACCCCTTGTGTCAGCTACTAGGAATCCTACCCTCACGAGTATAAATGTGGATAAGAGGACAGCTCTAAAGAGGCCCAGTATAAAAAAGACACGTTTCAAAGAAATAACTGTAAGACTTCTGTTAAAGACATATGGTATACTAAAGAATATGCTATGTCGGATTTAAACATATATAGAGAAAGAGTCTTTTAATTCACTTGTTGATGAGGGAAATATGAAGAAAGTGATTCCACAATTTTTCCTACAAATTGACTTAAAGAATGTATAAAATAATTATCAAATATAAATAGAGTTAAAACGAAGAATTCACATATCTGCCATGATTTTGCAAGCCCTCTAGTGCATTCTCCTGAGAGTAAGCTGTGTGTTAAGAAAGTGCATTGAATGTTTAGAAGAAAAGATGGAGAGACGAGGGGAAGAAAGGAGGAAGGAAGAAAGGAAATACTTCCCATAATGAGTTTCTTTCATTTGCTAGAAATTGAACGTAGGGACAAATGGTAAGTCAGTCAAAGCAGCCTCTGGGGTGAAGCTCAGAGGAGCAGAGCCCTAACTGAGCAGCAGAGCCCAGATGGGTAAGCCAGGACTGAACACGACTTACTCAGATGAAACTTCAGAGTGATTTTCTGTCAGCAGCTACTCAATTGGGATTTTTCCAGGGCCCTAAAACTCTACCCATATTTCTGGGAAGTGACACAGGATTTCTGTTGATCATGGTAGGAACCTTGGCTTTTTGCCTACACTGAAGGACAGTATTTCTTTGTCTTCATGTAGCTCTTTCATTATAGGCTGTCAAAATGCTTTACAGACAAGTAATGGGGAAGGCGAGGCAGAAAGGTGTTAAGTGGGTCACCCAAAGTTCCACGATAAGTCACAGGCCTTTCTATGGCTTCAGAACAACCAAGGAATTGGTGGAGCTTCTGGAGGTGCCTGCCAGCAGCATGGTGCTCTCCCACTTTCATCAAGCATTTGTTTCCCTTGCCAGGTGGAGAGTAATTGCCAAGATCAAGTACGGGGAGAACCTGGACCTCGGAGCCAGGCAAACTTGGACATTAATCCTAGCCCTGCCACTTAGCTGTGAACTTGGGCAGGTTTGGGGGTTCTTTGACTTCCACTTCCACTTCAATAAAATAATGTGGGTGTTAATATCTATTTCACAAGGTTATTGTGAGGATGACATGAGAAAATACCAGAGTGTCTTGTACATAATAAACCCTTGATGTACATTAATTCTCCTTCCTCTTTCCTTCCCCATGTCTCCCTGCTAGAGTCCGTCCTTCATATGATCAAATAGGCTGCTTTCTAAATACTGCTGCCATCAACAAAGATAGCATTCTGGCTTGATAGGGTGCAAAGTCTTTCAAACACCAGAATCTGTAGACAACAGAAGCAAAGTTGTGGAATCCAGATTCGTCTCTCAGATAACCGAATCCAAAAGGTTCTATCATGGTAAACAACCCTCTGCTGTCACCAGATTAGCCATGGCTTATTATACTATTGGATTAACTTGATGTCACTATGGAGGGCGTATAGCTTGGGAGTCGCTCTCAATTACAGAAGGCAGGCAGAGGCATCGGTAGGGGTAGTGGGGCGGGCCCCGGGAATGAGCAATGAGATGGGAAAAGGGAAGCAGATGTGTTTAAGACAAAACTTCCCTTTAGTCACATGCCCAGTTGCCTGACCAGCCCTGCCTCTCTTCTGGATTTGACCACACCCAGCCCCACTCAGTACAAGACTTGATACAAAATGAAAGCCTGGGAGGTTCAAGAGGGAGGCAATGTATTAATATGTATACATATAGCTGATTCACTGTGCTGTACAGCAGAAACTAACACAAAATTGTAAAGTAATTATACTCAATTTAAAAAAGAAAAATGAAAGCCTGCAGTGGGCAGTCAGCTAAGTGTCCCAGAAAAGTGACACTGTATTCTCAGGCCTGAGTCTTTTTGACAGGTGCTAATATATTATCTCTTCCAGCCCATGATTTCTTATTGAGCTCCAGGTATTAACCCTTGCTGAGTGCTAGTTTGCTTTATAAAGCAGGTATTTTCTTACCCACATATGGAAAAGCTTTTTAAGAGGAAGACTTGAAGAATACCTGGAATAAATTCAGAGGGCAGTCTGGTAGGTGGTTTACCACGGGATCCCTCATTCAGTTATGATTTACACATACAACTAGATTTAAACTAGTGGTCGGACAAATTGTGGAGGTGTCCTCCATAGCCAGGGTCTCCTGGACACTGGGGTGTGTGTGTGTGTGTGTGTGTGTGTGTGTGTGTAACAGCTTTATTGAGATATCATACACATAAAATTCACTCTTTTAAAGTGTATGGTTCAGTGGCTTTTAGTATGTTCACAGAGTTAGACAGTCATCACAATTATCTAAGTTTAGGTCATTTCCTTCACTCTAAGAGGAAACTGTATCCATTAGAAATCACTTCCCATACCTTCCTTCTTCCAGTCACTAAAAACTGTTTTCTTCCTCTACAGACTTCCCTACTCTTATTTCATAGAAATGGGATCGTACACTAGGTGATCTTTTGTGACTGGCTTCTTTCACTTAACAGAATATTTTCCAGCTTCATCCATGTTTAAGTATTTATCAGTGCTTCTTCTTTTTAATGGATGAATAATATTCCATTGTATTTATGTACCACATTTTGTTTATCCATGCATCAGTTGATGGACATTTGGACTGCTTCCACTCTTTGATGGTTATGAACCACATTGCTGTGAACATTCATGCACGTGTTTTTGTGTAAACACATTTTCATTTCTCTTGCTTGCCTACCCAGGAATAGAAATGTTGGTCATATGGTAACTATATGTCAGATCTTTGTGTGTACAAACATGTATGCTCAGGCATGTCCAACTCTTTGAGACCCCATGGACTGTAGCCCATCAGGCTCCTCTGTCCATAGACTTTTCTAGGCAAGAATACTGGAGTGGGTTGCCATTTCCTACTCCAGGGGACCTTCCCAACCTAGGGATTGAACCCGCATCTCTCATGTCTCCTGCATTGGCAGGCAATTTGTTACCACTGCACCACCTGGGAAGCCACTCTTCCAGGTTCCTCAACTCTTTGAGAAACTGCCAAACTCTTTTCTAAACTGACTGCACCATTTTACCATCTTAAGCAATACATGAAGGTTCCTATTTCTCTATATTTTGGCCCACACTTTTAATTGTCTTTTTTATTTCAGCCATCCTTGTAGGTTTGAAGTGGTGTCTTTCCCGTCTGTGTTTTAAAGAGAAGATCGATTTCCTTCTGTTATTTAATGGAATTGTCCAACAAAGATTTATTGTACATACATATCAGGCATGCTGTGCTAGGTATGCAGGATTCAAATATGAATCAGAGGGCCCTGCTGTTGGTCTGATTCTCCTCTCTAGGAACTTCCCAAATGTAAACAACTTTAAATCAAAGGCTCTGAACTCTGGTCTCTTCCCTTCTTGGAGTCTTGTGCCTGGAATTTGAAGAGGCTGGACAAGATCTCCTCAGAGGCCACAGCCCATGTTTCTTGCCCACATATCTGCAAGATTGTTCTTTATAAGACCTTCTGGTTTACTGGAGCCATCAAGCAAACTAGGAGGGGAAAGCGAATTCTACCGCTAACTCACTGCACTGATGGGGCCATTGCCGCATGCACAGCCCCACTTCACTTTGCAAGACAGCCTTCCATGTCCACAAGGACTGGGCACAGGAATTCTCCCCCATGGGAGCATGGGAGCTCCAGAACAAGAGCTTCTTGCCTTGAAAATCCATACAAAAGCCTTTTGGAGATCATTTTAATAACTTTAAAAGAGCACTTCTCAACTAAGCAAATCATTCACCAGTCCTGACATTTATAGTGTGAAAATTTAAGAAAAATAACTATCTACAGCATGGGATTATTATATTGAATTGGCATGGAAGAAGCACATATAATTACTAGTCCTAGAAACCTATAACAGGTTATGAAAATTGGGTTTCCATGTTTATTATACCTCAATGGTCAATGGCAAAATAAGAAAATGGCTTTCCAAAAATTCATAATAAAAAAGCAAGGAAATAATTAAAATGAAAAAAGAAATGAGTATGTAATTCTGTATCTTAAGAATACAAATAATATCAGGTCATTGATCTTGAAAGTAATAGAGAGAGAGTCATAAATTTGTAGAGGCAGTGGAAGAAGCTTGTGAAAGGAAGCAGAGAAGGCAAGAGTGTATTAAAAAGGTTTTGATTTTTTTTTTTACAAAAATGGAAAACATAAATATAGCTGCTCATGGCACAGGTTTAAGTTTCAGTATTTTCCATTTTGGATCCCAGTATTAATTTTGAATAGTGCTCCTACACATCCTGAAAGACTTTTCAAAATCACAGAGAAGCTTCTGATGCTATAAAGAAATTAGACCATGAATGCTGGTAATTAGGTATCATGGAAAGAGCTGGAGCAGGAGTCCAGAAACTTGATTCCAGCTCTTCCCTTAATTGTGGTACCTGAGTGTGTCAGTTCACTTCTCAGAGTCCTCAGCCATAAAATTAGGAGGTGGGAATGATGAGTGTCATTATAGGTCTGCCTAAATGGACAAGACTGTTTAAATAGACCTCTTCGGGCCCTGAATATTTTCAGTTTTAGAGATTCTATTATGCTACATCAAATGTATAAATGCACCCTCAGAGAATGTAACACAGATGCAACTGCATAAAAGAGTTGTGTTGCATTTAACTGACATGTCCATTTTGTTGATGCATTGTTATTTGATAGTTTTCATATTGGGGGCCAGTAACTTTTTTTTTATTTTCAGAATCCCCGTATTTTTAAGGCCTTTGAAAGTCACAGCCCTGAGTGCTAGGTAGCAGGGCCCAGATTTGTTGCTGCCTTTAGCCCCACAAACTCCAAAGGCCCAACATCAGTCAGCGGCCAAATGGGTGGGAGAGAGAACTCTGGTTGCTCTGAGAAAGTCTTGTGGAGCTGTGATTTAAACTGTGCCGAGAACGATATATAGAATTAATAGAGACAGAGGGGAAGGCTTCCAAGATGAATACTAGGAGTCTCAACTGTTCAGGGCCCAGGGTGACTGCGCCAACCAGCAGAGATTGCAGTTCTTCACCTCTCAGAGAGACTGGGCCATCCCAGAAGCCGCCACTAGGTGGCAACCTGCCAAGAGGCTGCAGTCCCCTCTGTTGATATTTTTGTGTAATACAAACAATTCTTACCAAAAATCATAATCACATCAATATTTTCCTAAATAAAAATTCTTGCAGTGCAGTGTACCACCTTCCTTAAAATTAAGTATCAGGTGTGCTGTTTAACATTATGGAGAGTTTGATGCTGTCTAGCAATTCAGAGATCAAGATGGGAAGAGATCTCACTTAGGAGTTGCTTCCCTAGGTCAGGAAGATCCCCTGGAGAAGGGAATGGCTACTCACTCTAGTATTCTTGCCTGAAGAATCCCCATGGACAGAGGAGCCTGGTAGGCTACAGTCGCACAGAGTCAGACATGACTGAGCAATTAACACTTAAGAAAGTGTGTTCTCTGTGTAATAGATGGGATTCTGGAACCTACTTTTAAACAGCATCTGAGAAGAGTTAAATGTGCACCCTAGGTCTGAGAATCAGACAAGAATACCAGTCAAGAGCCAGGCAAGTAAGTTCTTACTTCCACCCTGGACTCTGTTCCTGGCAGTCACACAGGGAACAAATCCAGATTTGTTTCTGCCAGACCCCACAATAATAGTCTCATCTCATGTAGTTGCTGGATCTTCACAACAACCCTCAGAGATAACAAACGTTGTTAGTCTGTGTTAACAGACAAGGAATCTGAGGCCCAGAGAGCGAAGAAAGTTAAGATCACGCAGACAGCAGGTGGCGAGGTCAACACTCCCTCCTACTGAGGTCCTGAAACTCTGGTCCAGCACTCTATCCATCCAGTAAAACATCTGCCTCCCTCAAGGTCTCCATCGCCTTCAAGCTGCCATCAGTTCTTTTCCTTACCAAGCTGCCCCTGCCCTTCTCAGCCTTATTTCATCTTGACCTAAACCTAGTGAGAAGCTTGTTCCCTAGGGAAGGCCTCATGTCCTGCAGACCTTGCCTCTCTTCAATCAAGGAGAGATAAAAGCCCAAAAGTAACAACAGAGAAAAAACACCTCCCTACAGGGACTCATTCTGCTTTATCTCCCCAACCCAGCCAAGCATATCCTTCTGAATTTGTGGCTGAGAAAAGAGAAAAGGTGCCTGAAATCCTATCCCATCCTCTAGAACACCATTCAACAAAGGCATCTCCCACTTATACTTCCAAGCCTGAAATCTTAATTTTATGCTTTAAACTACTCCTAGTTTAAATTTCTAAACTAAGCAATCTGTCCCACGCAGTACACAGTAATTCCACCCTTCCGTTTTTGTTGTTGTTGTTGTAATATTTATTTACTTTTGACTGTACTGGGTCTTTGTCGCTGCACGTGGCTTTCTCTAGTTGCAGTGGGTGGGCTTCTCATTGCAGTGGCTTCTCTTATTGCAGAGCACAGGCTCTAAGGCTCGTGGGCTCGGGAGTTGTGGCTCCCAGGCTCTAGAGTGTGTGAGCTTCAGTAGTTGTGGTGCAGGGGCTTAGTTGTCCTGCAGCGTCTGGGATCCTCCTGGGCCAGGGATCGAACCCATGTCCCCCACACTGACAGGCAAATTCTTGACCATGGATCACCAGTGAAGTCCCACCCTGCATTTTTTCTAGGCAAAGGTCTTGGAGACATCCTTGGTTCCTATCTTTCTCTCCCACCTGCATTCAAGCCATCAAAAAGCCCTTTAGGGTCTAGTTTTGAAGTGTGTCTATAGTAAGGCCACCTCTCCCACCCTCTACTATTGCTGTACTGAACCACCCGCCCCATCTTTTACCCAGACCTACTGCAACAGCCTCCTCGCTGACCTCCCGGCTCCCAACCTTGTCCTCTCACGGTCTCTTCTCCCCACCACAACCAGAGCAGTTAAAAATAATGTTATATCGTGTCCCTCCTCTGCTCAGCACCCTCAAGTAGATTCCCGACCTCCACAGTTACAAGTAAGAAATAAGCCCCTGGCTCTGTTTTTAGACAGATCAGTAAGGACAGGGGGAACCTTGGCTACCCATGACTGTATAGCCCAGCCAGCAGAGAGGTGGCCTGACCTCCACAGCTTAGGCATAGCCGTGGGTCTGACTGAGGGTTTGGTTTTGCTCTAGGAGGAATCCACTGGTCAAACAGTGGGTTTCCTATTATGTTGGGTCTGTGAATAAAGACATGCATGTGGGCAGGGGGTGGTGCACACACCCTCCAGCCACGACACGCTGCCGAGGAAGGTGGGGTGTGTATCGCACTTTGTTCTAAGGGCCTGATGTTATCTCTGTGGTGAATGAATTCTCAGTGCTGCCTCTCTTGGAAGCCTTAGTTGGAGGCTCTACCTTTTTAAAAAATTCTACATTAGCAACAATATGGATGAACCTGGGGGTTATTATGCTTAATGAAATAAGTCAGAGGAAGCTAAATACTGTTTGTTATAACTTATATGTGAAATCTAAAAAGTAAACTAGTGAATATTAAAAAAAAAAGGAAACAGACTCACAGATACAGAAAACAAACTAATAGTTACCTGTGGGAAGAGGGACAAGGAGAGGGGCAAGATAGGAATAAGGGATTAAGAGATACAGACTATGTATAAAATAAACTACAGGAATATATTTAAAGCATGGGGAATATAGTCAATATTTTATAATAACTTTAAGTGCAGTATAATCTGTAAAAATACTGAATCACTATGCTGTGCACTTTAACATAGTATTGTAAATCAACTATGCTTCAATTTAAAAATTTAAAAATTCACATGAAAAAAGACTGAATATTCTTAACAACCTACAGATTATTTTTTCAAATTTATTATCAGAATAAAAGGCTGTATGGTAAATAAAAATTTTTAAGTAGAAAAAAATTCTATACAAGCATAGAAATTTTCCTAATGAGCCTCATAGATGCAGCTGAGGGAAGGTTCACCAGGACTATTATCCCCTGATTAGTGGAGGAAAGTGGCCCAGAGAGGTGATTTGCCAAGAGTCACAAATATTTGTCTTAGACTCTGGTACTGAGAATAAGGCCTTTACAAGTCACTTACCCTGTCTGGAACATCAGATTCTTCTCCTCACAAATAAAGAAGAAGAAGGAAAGAAAACCTAAAGATGGGTTTGCAAAACATCCAGACTCTGACAGCACTGAAATTCTCTGACTCTTCAGCGAATGTTATTTGATCTATAAAGTAGTCTCTCAATCCCATACCTACCCCAATGCCCGAAAGAGAAGGTTGGCAAGATCAAACTCTTTGCTGTTTTATTTGCCCTTGGAGATAGTTGCAGGATGTAGGCCCTGAGCACATCTGCCCACATCTATACCCTCTGCCACCCATCCATCCTGCCTGTCACAGGAAAGAGGCAGGAACAGCAGGGCCGAGCAGGCGGCCTCCATCTGCCTGGAACACCTAAGGCAACAAGGGCTCAATACCGGAGGGCTCTGTCTCCCACACCTCCCCACACAGAAGCATGTTATTACCATTTCATCCCAAAGCGTGAAGCCTAAGCAGGACCCAGAACCTCACAACTGAACAATTCTGGACAAGCTCGCCTCTGCCTGACCTTGTCTTCAATCCTCACCTTGTTTAGAAGCACTGAGGTTGTTGTAGCCTCTTGGTTTGCCTTGACCTGTGTTCTGCCTACCTTGCCCCAGCTCTGCCACTGCAGCTGCAGTGTGGACTGCGTCTAGCCCAGCCCAGTCAGGGAGTGTAGAGCTGGGGTTCCGCAGCACCTCTCCCACAGCCCCGTCTCCCGACTGGCCCTGCTCCTGGCGGAAGCTGCAATGGACTTTTTTTGCAACCAACCAAATTAGAAATAGAATGTAAACCACAAATGTAAGTCACACGTGTAATTTTAATTTTCTAGTCATGCTCAGTCGCTCAGCAGTGTCCCACTCTCTGCGACCCCATGAACTGTAGCCTGCCAGGCGTATCTGTCCATGGGACTTCCCAGGCAAGAATACTAGAGTGGGCAGCCATTTCCTTCTCCAGGTATCTTCCCGACCGAGGGATCAAACCCAGGTCTCCTGCATTGCAGGCAGATTCTTTATCTGAGCCACCAGGGAAGTAGTCTCATTTTAAAATGTAACTGAAAAGTCAATTAAAATAATTTTAATATATAATGTGTTTTATTTAACATAAGCAGGATAGTATCATTTGACATGTAATCCATATATAGTATCATTTCAACTTGTAATCTGCATATAAATATATTGAGATATTTCACACTTTTTTACCTCCTGATTCTTCAAAGTCTGGTGTGTATTTTACATTTGTGAAAGTGAAAGTCACTCCGCCGAGTCTGACTCTTTGCAAACCCATGGACATGGAATTCTCCAGGCCAGAATACGGGAGTGGGTAGCCTTTCTCTTCTCCAGGGGATCTTCCCAACCCAGGGACAAACCCAGGTCTTCCACATTGCAGGCAGATTCTTTACCAGCTGAGCCACAAGGGAAGCCCTTTACATTTACAGCATATCTGAATTTGAACCAACCACATCTCAAGTGCTTGATAGGTACATGTGTCCAGTGGCTACGAGAATAGATAGTGCAGATCTAGAATATACGTGAGTGTATATATAATTTTACTTACCATAAATCTGCTAACGTTACCATTTTGTTACATTGTCATCTAGTCCTTTCTAGATATAATTTTTACAAAGTTGAAGTCACATTGTCTATATGACTTTATATCCTTCTCTTGCTGTTTTATATATCTTCCTACATCATCAAAAGTTATTCGCAGTCTTTAATGATCATATCATAGACTCTCCCATCACATGGATGCGTCATAATCTCCTTAGCCGAAAACCAGATGTTGGACAGCTGCAAATTTTCAGTTTTACAAGTAATGCTGAGATGAAGATTTTTTTGTGTTGTTCGTGCTTCTTAATGCTTTGATGTAAACCTCTCTAGTATTGTAGCCATTTTTAACAAAATGGGTTTTGAATATTGTTAACCAGTCAAATAACTACCACCACGTGCTTCGTAATGGGCAGCTGACACACCTTGGCTTCTTGTCCCACCCCTTTGATACCTGGCTCTGAAACCCAGGGCAAACCACTTTGCTTCTTACGCTTGATGTACTCTATTTATAAAATAAGCTGACTGTATTAGATGATTTCTGAGAGTCTTTCCAAAGCACTAACCTTCAATGGTGTTTTTCCCTCACCCTCACATCTAACCAATTAACCTATCAAGCTAGTGATTTCAAGTCCTAAAGTAATGTCAAAGCCACCTCCTAAACATTTAAAAAACATGTCTACTTCTCTCCATCCCAATCACAGTGCCTTTTTACAGTGCTGTGTACATCATCTCACATCTAAAGCGTGTTGGGAGTATCCAGTGTCGAGAGAGATTGAGTTCTAAAGGTAACAGCAAAATCCAAGATCAAAATAGGACCAAATGAGATATGTGTGAAAGCCTCGGGCTGGCACAGAGTTGATGCTCAATGAATATTTGCTGCCTTTAAATCTGAAACCAGCTTCTAGAGCCCCACTTAGACTCAGTCCCTGAAAGGCTGCGGAGGAGTTCACAATGAAACTTCAGAGGTGCTGCTGTGCCCTGCTGGGAGCCAGCCTGCCCCAGACACTGGGCACTCTCAGAAGACAAAGACTCAGCAGCTTCCCCTAAAGGGCTGACAGTCTAGAGGGGGAAATAGGAACCCCTGTCCGCAAAACAAAGATGCCTCAGGCGGTGTCTTCAATAGAAAAACCAGATGGAGAACAGAACAATTATCTGAGCAATTCAGGCAAGCCTGCTGTTGAGGAAAAGGCTTGAAGAAATTTGTTCTTTTCCTTTGTGAACCAAGGGGTTATTAGCAAAATTACTTTGGGTCTACAAAAAGTTCAAAGTTTTGGCCTATGCTCTGTGATCTTAGGCAAATCATGATCTTAGGCTTGATGATTTGCCTAAGATCAAACTCTATTTTGATCCTCATGGGTCAAATAGAGTTAGGGTAATACCGACCTTGTTCACACCTAACCACCGGCTGGATTGAGTTGTGAGGTTGAACCCAATGTTTATGAATGGGGCAAATAGCTATTAAATGGGGCAATCTAATAGCTGCATAGAAAACTGAAAGTATATCTCCTAAAATTCTGCTTCTCTTAAAGGAAATGTTTAGTATTCATCAATAACATCTATATGGAACTTCACAATATGTAAGGGAATTTTATATGCATTTATTCTATTTTGCTTTCAAAATCTCTTGTGGTATGTATTATCATTTGTGCCTTTTACACGTAAAGATACTGAGACTGAGAGAGTTTGAATAACTGTTCAAGTTTGCACTATTTACGAGGGCCAGATTCGGGCTCTCCAATTCTTTGATTCTTGTTCCCCTACTCTGTTCTGCTTCCCACTAAAATCCTTATCACCAAAACATTAATATTATTAGCATAATATTAGTAATGTTTGTTATATGTAATTCCTTTGATCAAGGACTCTGCAACATCAATAGAAGCTCTGGAAAAAAATTGCCCGACATGTGTGAACAGCAAGTTCACTTTCTCATATTAAGGAAAAGTAGCTGTCCCCATCCGATGTGCATTTAATGCTATACAGCAGGAAATATTTAAGTTGACAAATAGGATATTTACAACCGCAGCAGATACTTGGCAGTTAGTTTTTAACAATTGTTGCAAATGTGATTTATTTGCTATTATAAAAGGGCATTACTGTGCGAATATGACTCCTGAAATTAGCTTCAGTTTAGCAAGGGGCCTTGACAGCCTGACCTCTTAATATCCTTATAATGATGCCATTTACATTCAATGCTTACTCAAGTCACTCACTGCTAGATTTGTTTGAGAGGCGTCCACTCTAGGGCAGATGTATTATGTATTTTTAACATACCAAGTTGGTGTGTGAGGCACATGTAGGCCTTCTAAGGGGAAAAACTATTTAATCAAGTCTTCATGAAAATGTGTTAGTTTCCAACTTCCTACAGTGAAAATGCATTACTGCTAATTACAGCATACTCCAGAAACACAATACTTCATGTTTTCTCCACAAGACATTTCCATGGCATGGATATATTAAACAAAAACATGTTTGATCCTCTGTGCTTGAGCTTTTAGTATGATTGGGAAACTAGCCCAGGGTAAGGACAGATTGGGTCAGGATTGATGCCATCTCCTCCATCAGGGAAGGAGCAGAAGGTAGACTTAGCGCCAAGCAGAACTGGATTCAAACTGGATTCAAACCCCAGTACCACCATGTCCTAGACACAGTTACCTCTCTGAACCTCTGTTTCTTCATCAGTGACATACAGCTGTTATATCTAAGGTTATTACAAAGATCTGAGATGTCTGTGAAGCCCCTGGCACACTGGAGGTACTTGATACATGGAGACTGGTCATGTGTGCGTGACTTGTCAAAGCTCAGAGATTACTTTCTCCCTGATACAGCCCTGACATCACTAGCCAGACTCGCTCTGTCCATTCTTTTTGCTTTGGTGGTACTTTGTTCCATCCCTGAAGTATTCTTTATGTTATAATTAATTGCCTATGATTCTGTCTTCCCCTTCTCGGTGGTAGGATCCTTGTCTCTACCTTTTACACTTGGATGACTAGCACAGGAATATGCCTTGAGCATTGAACTGAGGAGGATTCTGGATTCAGTGTAGGGTCGGGAAGTGACAAGAGAAATTAAGGATGGTCTGCCACAGGGGAGGGTGGCACATGACCCACTTGGCCAGCAGCAGTTAAGCACCTAGTAGATGCTCAGTAAGTATCTGTCAAGGGAGTTACTGGACATTAACCAAGCATCTAATGACTTAAGAGGTAAATCATTGCTTACATGTATCTGTCCCTCAAAGCATTTTAATTTCTATTGCATTATAGTATCCTTCTAGGACTTCCCAGGTGGCACGGTGGTAAAGAATCTGCCTGCTAATGAAGGAAACACTGGCAACAGGGGTTTGATCCCTGGGTCAGGAAGATCCCCTGGAGTAAGAAATGGCTACCCACTCCAGTATTCTTGCCTGGGAAATTCCATGGACAGAGGAGCCTGGTGGGCTGCAGTTCATACGGTCACAAAGAGTTGGACACGACTGAACAACTGAACATGCATGCACGCACACATCCTTCCAATAACCCTGGTATTCAGCTGTGGTGACTGCTATCATGGTTTCCTGGCATAGGGCGGGTGAAATGACTTTCTTGTACTCTTAAGGTAAAAATAATGTTAGAGCTAATGCTTATCGGCCACCCCTAAGATTCCCTTAAGAATCATATTGCAACATATGGAATCTAGGAAAATAGTACTGATGAAACTATTTTCAGGGAAGACATGGAGATGCAGACGTAGAGAACGGACTTGTGGACACAGCAGGGTAGGAGAGGGAAGGATGAATTAAGAAAGCAGCATTGACGTATATATAGTATCATGTGTGAAATAGATAGCTAGTGGGAAGCTGCATTATAGAGCAGTCTGGTGCTCTGTGACAGCTTAGAGAGCTGGGATGGGAGCGAGGAGGGAGGCTCAAGAAGGAGGGGATATATATATATATATAATTATAGCTGATTTGCTTTGTTGTACTGCAGAAACACCAACACAACACTGTAAAGCAATTATTCTCCAATTTAACAACAACAACAAAAAACCCCAAAAACTAAATTTAAACTTTTCACAATAAAAAAGTTAGTTTCCCTCCAAAAAAAGAAGAATCATATTGCAATTCCCAGAGAAGCCAGAACTGCTTTTTCTGAAGCCAGGGCAAACTGCCTTCTAATATTTACTCACCTTTGCCCTCTCTGTCTGCTCCCCTTTAACTTCCCATCCTCTGGAGTTCCCATCCAACTTCATTTCTCATTTGAAAGCATTGCACTGACCACTTTAGAAATGGCCAACCACAGGCAGAAAAATCAAAGGGTACAGGAGACTTTCGGAACTGGGCCTCTGCATCAGATTATCTTGGCCAGGCACTTCCAGTTGTAAATGCCCCACAAGAACCTTGAATCTTCTGACACGAATCAGATTGAAGGCTCTATCCTTCTGTTGAGCAAAGCAGAAACATGAGCAAGAGCGTCTTAAGTCACGTGTTCACGGGTGTAGTCGTGTCTGGGGTGGTTCAGGGCGGTCATGGATGGTGGGGGCCTTCTCTCCTGCTGGCTGTTCATACCCTCACTTCTACGGTTCCTCTTCTACTCAGGTGTGGGCAACAGGCCTCAATCTCTCGTACAGCGACCAGCTGGCCCTGACTCAGCTCACCTTATACTTGACCAATGGCCATCTGGATTGCAGTTTGAGCACCCTTGAAGTACCCCGCTTTGCTCCCAAGAAAGACAAGAAAATGAGCAATCTAAATATTCAGAAAGTTCCGGTAAGTGACCAGTGATGCATCGTGATTCTCCTCAGTGCCACTTACTGAGCACTGGTTGTGTGCAGAGCTCTATGGGTCCAGAGGGAAGAAAGAATTTCAGGCAAATCTCTGCATCTCCCAAAATGGGCTCTGGCATATGAATGTAGGAGAGGGGAGGCAGCATTCTGTAGGAACGGGGAGAAGCACCATGTGGAAGGACGAAGAGCCTGGGGCTTTCCAGGGCTGGATGTCTGGGTGTTCCCCTCTGTTCTCTTCTCAGCTCACTTTCCGGGACAAGTACATCTATACCGACTGCTGCAGTTACCAGAAGCTTCCAGCCAAACCTGTAGTTTTCTAGCCCCTGACTCCTAGATTCCATATTCAACAGAATGTCAGAGAGTCTTCAGGCTCAAACTACCCACAGTTGCACTCATGGTCTCTCCTTCCTTATACTTCCTCTTGGTGAGCCAGGCCAGAAGCTGAACTATCACCCTATGTCCCAACATCCTGTTGGCAAGCAGCTCAAGTTTATGCCTGCTGCTAAAATGCCTCAATTCTGACCCCTCCTCTCCCCATCAAAGATACAGCCTTCATTTCAGTTTTCAGGGTCTCACACTGGTGTTATAATAACTTCTCACTAAGATTCCCTGCTTCCTCTCAAGGTAGTCAAGACAGTCAAGGCGAATCTGAGCTTGTTACTCCCCTACTTATGATTCTGAAATGGCTCCTGTCGTTTTTGGGGAAATCCCAACTTCTCAGCTTGGTTGATGAGGCCCCTCATGATCCATGGCCCAGTCTCCCATCCCGTCACTAGCCTATCACTAGGGGGCTGGAGGCAGTAGTTCTGGGACTGGTCAAGGTTTACCAACCTCAGGACTCTGGGTAACAAAGGGTAAACCTCAATGGGGACAGTGGGCTAGGTTGGTCCTGGGGAACGAGAGCAAAGGTCAAGAGGACCAGATGGCCCTTCCTATAGGTGGGATATGCGAGCAGATTGGGGCTCAAGCCACAGCTGCTCTGACAATGCCAGAGGGTTTCTTCTGCCTCCTCTCACAATAGTGGGCTTTGTGCCCTTTTTGCAAATGAAGCTCTACTTGAGATTTGAATATGTCAAGCAGATAAAAGAGAAATGCCAGTGGTTAATAGAACCCCCACACCAGTTCCCTAGAGATATCATTTCAGAGCAGTATCTGCTGCCTCTCTCTTGAGTCTCTTTGGATCTAAGAGACACCTCTGGGTTTAAAGAACCCTTTTTTGACTCTGCCAAGGATCCCTATGTCAACTTCCTTAGCAGGAACTCAGCATACACTTGGAAGGGTAGCCCGAAAAGAGTGCCAGATGTCTTGGGGGGCTCAAGCAGCAGCCTCCTCCTCCTCAATTCACTTGTCCTGTGAGATACCCTTGTTCATGTGAATCCCTTAGATCTCTTTGCTTATTAAGATGAGAAGCAGAATTGGACTAGGGCTAGGGATGTCCTAGGTTTGGTCCCCCTGCTCCCTCTGTCCTCACCAAAGGGACCTTTACAAGACTCTAAGTTCAGTGCCAGAGGGAGGGACAGTAGAAGAATTGGATACCTTCTGGCTTAGAAAACCTAACTCCATGCCATTTCCCAAAGGAAGCTGGAAGCTGAGTTAGTATTCAACGCAAGACTTCCAAAGACAATTTGCTGCATTTAAATATGTTGCTTCAGACACCTGCAAGCAGAAGCTTCACTTGGAATTAGAAGCACTCTCCCATCTTCCCCATCTTGCCTATAGATTTCAATCCTAGCTAAAGGCAACATACAGGAATTCTCCTGTGATCAAGGGTCTTAAACACTTTTAGGAATCGTCTGCACTCAAGAGGGAAGCATTATGATCTTCAGTAAATCAAATGGCTGTACAATCACTGAAGAAGAGCTATGCAGGTTTACTGATGGAGAGACAGACTGAAGTACTTTTGGTTGCAGAAAGATAAACGGAGTTTCTCACCCTGGTGCCACTCTGCACATGCTCCTGTACACACGTGCTCCTATGCATATGTGTACATGTGTTGGGAAAGTTTTAAAGGAAGCAGGCACACATGCACATGGTACAATTTACAACCAAAGTGAAGCTCCTGAGCAAGTGTGAACAGACTGTGATGCCATCAAGTTTGCAATCAGTCAGCTGACAAACCCCTTTGAAGACAAGAAAAAGGAAGTGCACAGATAGAACCTAGCAATAATGAGGGCGCATTCAGAATGAGTCCCTGTAAAAGATTTCCAGTTTGGGCCTATTCCTTTAAACAATATGCTGTGCAGGGGGAAAGCAAAAACTTTTCTGAACTCTAAGAAGAGCTATTGTCCCCTTGGTAGAAACAGGCATATCATTCTCATTTAGACCCGTTTAAACCTGGAGAAGACTCTTGAGAGTCCTTGGACTGCAAGGAGATCCAACCAGTCCATCCTAAAGGAAGTCAGTCCTGGGTGATCAATGGAAGTACTGACGTTGAAGCTGAAACTCCAATACTTTGGCCACCTGATGCAAAGAGTTGACTCACTGGAAAAGACCCTGATGCTGGGAAGGATTGGGGGCAGGAGGAGAAGGGGATGACAGAGGATGAGCTGGCTGGATGGCATCGCCGACTCAATGGACACAGGTTTGGGTGGTCTCCGGGAGTTGGTGATGGAGAGGGAGGTCTGGCATGCTGCGGTTCATGGGGTCGCAAAGAGTCGGACACGACTGAGCGACTGAACTGAACTGAACTGAAACCCTGTGCATGGACTTCTGGTCTAGGGTCCTCCACAAATAACCACTTGAAGGTGGAAACAAGATCAGATGAGTCCCAGACATGTGTGTTTTGAGGATGAAAAGGAGTCACCTAACGGCTTTTTAACTTTTAATTAACATTCTGTCAGAGTGGATGTAAATTGTTATCCTTTTTTACCCATTTTTTACTGTTCTTCTCTCTTGGTGGACCCTCCACACCAGTTGGTGAGATGGCCAAAAGGGATCATCTCTGCAAACATCTTAAAACAACCCCAGTCATTTATAAGCATTTTAACAGCACATGATCTGTAATGAATGATTAAGTAAAACCTTTTGTGTTAAATTATGATGTTAATAATGATTCTGTCTCCTGTAATTTATTATGAATTCTCCAACGCTTCGGGTTTGATTTTGATAGAATGCAACAACAACGGAGTTTATGTGATGACTTTATTTTTAGAACTCCTTCTTTGAAGGCACACATTTCCCCACTACTGCTGCTACTGTAATTATGTACAAAACCAATCACTCATTAGAGTTAGGATACATTATCTTCTAGACAGATGAGGCTAAATAAGCAACACATTAATAATTCAGAGAGCAGTTCATTATGCATGTGGATGCCTGCTTCGTAACTGAAATAAGAACCTCATCAGCCTCTGCCAACCCTTAAACAATAGTTCTGTGTTATTGCCACCACATTCAAGTTTACGCTTGTTAAACTGCTACTTGGATTATTTTATCAAACATTCATTTATTTGTGGTCCCTTACTGCCGAGAACAGATTTTGGAAGCTCCTTTTTTAAGTTAATGATTTGAGCAATGGGTGTTATTAATTCTCAGAATATTATAAACATGATTAATTTTCAGGCAGAGATTTATTACATAAGGATTTCAACTATGTCAACTGAAATGCATCACTGTCAAAACAAGTATCATGGCGAAAATAGAATATGCTCCACACTTCAAGTGCTGGTGCTCAGAACTAAATCAATTTAAATTGTGGTTGAAGCAAAATTATATTCTCCAGTGAAAAGGAGTATTTCAAGCTTCCTTTATTTAGCTTGAAGCGTTCTTGTTAGATTGTGATTTAGAAAGGTAGTTTAATAAAACTAGACTTCTACCCGCCCGTAATATTTTGCCTTCTATTTTTTCCCCCCTTGTTTTCCTAGAAAAGGCTAATCTCTGAAATTCCCACACACTCCAAACGCGGCCAGTGGGAATTTGGAGAGAACATGACAGCACTGGAAGTCAGGGGTCATGAATTCTGATCCCTTCTTGGCCCTCAGTTTCCTGTTCTGCAAAATAGGGGAGGCCTAAAGGACCCCTGGAGTCTCCGGAGGCATTTCCTTTTTATGGGGCCTGTGTATAGAGTAGGACTCTGTTTCTAGCCTGACCTAGGCACCCTCATGTACAGTGAGGCCTGGGGTGGGAAATTTGTCCTGCAAGGAGACACAGTCAGGGCCCATCCCTCTGTGCCAAGCCTCCCATTGAAAGGTCTTTTTCTTGAATCTTGTAGAAAGATGTAACACTGTTGTGACAGGTCATGTTTTAAGTCCTCACCAGTCACACCTTAGCTATCAGTTAATACTTTCAGCCAGAATCAATTGGAAGTAAGTTCACCTACTTTGTGCCAAGCATTCTGCTAAACACAGGGGATATAAGGGTAAGTAGTAAAGAGCTCTAAGTTTTGCAAAGGACTGAGATAGGCCAGCACACAACTATAATGCATACAATACCATGAAAATAACATCCAAAATATACTGAGCCTTTACTCCTCACCAGATACTTTAACCAAGTGCTTTACATGACTCTTTATACAACATAATATATGAGTCAGGTGCTATTATTATGCTCATTTTTAGATAAGAAGACTGAGATTAAGAAATGTTAAGCAACTTGTGGAAAGTCACTCAACAAGCAAGTGTGGAAGCCAGGATTATGCCCAGGCCTGTGTATCTGACCACTGTGATACCCAACCTGCCTTGTATTGGCTGAGAGTCAATGACTCAACCCCGGAGTACAGCTTCAGCTCATCCCTGAAGAAATCTTGGGGTGAAGCCATGGAAAAGGCTCTTCTTCCAAAGGCTCTTCTTCCCTGTGTGAAGAGGTTATTTGCAGACATATTACCATTATCCATGGGCTCCTAATCTGCTCTGAGCTAGGCCAGGACTCAGTGAGCCCTGAATGGTCCAGATGGTTGTGGAGGAGTCTTCTGATGCAATAAAACCCATTTAGATTATGGCTCCCTTGGTAAACCTAAATGGATTTTACAGCATCAGAAGCAAGTTGGTTAAAAATGATGCTTTCTATTTGTTATAATTTGTATAATGCTTTACACTTTAAATAGATGTGAGCTTATTTAACCACTAGACCAGTAAGGTATGACCTAAATCAAATCCCTTACTATTATACAGTGGAAGTGACAAATAGATTCAAAGGATTAAACCTGATCCACAGAGTGCCTGAAGAACAATGGATGGAGGTTCGTGACATTGTACAGGAGGCGGTGATCAAAATCATCCCCAAGAAGAAGAAATGCAAACAGCACAATGGCTGTCAGAGGAGGCCTTACAAACAGCTGAGTAAAGAAGAGAAGCTAAAGGCAAAGGAGGAAAAGCGAGATATACCCATCTGAATGCAGAGTTCCAAAGAATAGCAAGGAGAGATAAGAAAGCCTTCCTCAGTGATCAATGGAAGGAAATAGAGGAAAACAATAGAATGGGAAAGACTAGAGATCTCTTCGAGAAAATTAGAGATGCCAAGGGAACATTTTGTGCAAAGATGAGCACAATAGAGGACAGAAATGTTATGTACCTAACAGAAGCAGAAGATGTTAAGAAAAGGTGGAAAGAATACACAGAACTATACAAAAAAGATCTTAATGACCTAAATAACCATGATGGTGTGATCACTCACCTAGAGCTAGACATACTGGAGTCTGAAGTCAAGTGGGCCTTAAGCATCACTACAAACAAAGCTAGAGGAGATGATGGAATTCCAGCCAAGCTATTTCAAGTCCTAAAAGATGATGCTGTGAAAGTGCTACACTCAATATGCTAGCAAATTTGGAAAACTCAGCCATGGCCACAGGCCTGGAAAGGGTCAGTTTTGATTCCAATCCCAAAAAAAGGCAATGCCAAAGAATGTTCCAACTACTGCACAATTGCACTCATCTCACACTCTTATCAAAGCAGTGCTCAAAATTTTCAAGTGAGGCTTCAACAGTACATGACCTGTGAACGTCCAGATGTTTAAGCTGGATTTAGAAAAGGCAGAGGATCAGAGATCAAATTGCCAACATCTGCTGGATCATAGAAAAAACAAGAGAGCTCCAGAAAAACATCTACTTCTGCTTTATTGACTATGCCAAAACTTTTGACTGTGTGGATCACAACAAACTGTGGAAAATTCTTAAACAGATGAGAATACCAGACCACCTTACTTGCCTCCTGAGAAATCTGTATGCAAGTCAAGAAGCAACAGTTAGAACCAGACATGAAACAACGGACTGGTGACAAATTGGGAAAGGAGTACATCAAGGCTGTATTTTGTCACCCTGCTTATTTAACTTATATGCAGAGTACATCATACTAAATGTCAGGATGGATGAAGCACAAGCTGGAATCAAGATTGCCGGGAGAAATATCAATAACCTCAGATATGCTGATGACACCACCCTAATGGCAGAAAGCAGAGAGGAACTGAAGAGCCTCTTGATGAAAGTGAAAGAGGAGAGTGAAAAAGCTGGCGTAAAACAACAGTCAAAAAATGAACATCACGGCATCTGGTCCCATCACTTCATTGCAAATAGGGAAACAATGGAAAGACTGACAGACTTTATTCTTTGGGGCTCCAAAATCACTGCAGATGGTGACCACAGCCATGAAATTAAAAGACACTTGCTCCTCGGAAGAAAAGCTATGACCAACCTAGACAGCATATTAAAAAGTGGAGACATTACTTTTGTCGACAAAGGTCCATCTAGTCAAAGCTATGGTTTTTCCAGTAGTCATGTATAGATGTGAGAGTTGGACCATAAAGGAAGCTGATCGCTGAAGAATTGATGCTTTTGAACTGTGGTGTTGGAGAAGACTCTTGAGAGTCCCTTGGACTGCAAGGAAATCCAACAAGTCAATCCTAAAGGAAATCAGTCCTGAATATTTATTGGAAGGACTAATGCAGAAGCTGAAAGTCCAATACTTTGGCCACCTGATGTAAAGAATTGACTCATTGGAAAAGACCCTAATGCTGGGAAATATTGAAGGCAGGAGGAGAAGGGGCCCACAGAATGGGATTTTGAATGGCATCACCAACTCGATGAGTTTGAGCAAACTCCAGGAGTTGGTGATGGATGGATGCCTGGCGTGCTGCAGTCCATGGGGTCACGAAGAGTCTGATGCAACTGAGCAACTGAACTGAGCTTATTTGATCCCCATGATAAACCCAAGAATAATTAAGACATGGGCTGTCATACTCATTTTACAGATAAGAGGAAAGTAAGGCTAAAGGTAAAGGTAAGTGAGCTACCCAAGATCATAAAGTTAAGTAAGCAGAAAAGCCCAGGTTTTCTGATTGAAGTCCCTTTCTAATGAAAAGATTTACTGGTTGCTTGTTTAATTTCAAATATTTTATCTTATAATTTAGCTTAACAAATGTTAATAAGAGCTAGCTTGTTTTTGAGTGCTTACTCTGTGCCAGACGCTGTTTGAAGGTCTTTATGAACTCATCTAATCCTCGAGACAATACTGTCATCTATGCTATCAGTCTGGATAAAAGACAACCCTAGATCATTGACTGTTTTTGCCTATAGAAACTGCAGAGACTTGTTTAAGTCTTTAAATAATATAGGTGTATCATGTATGTTCATCTTTATTTGTATTATTATAACACATTTATTAAGCACTGGTGAAAACCAAGCATCCAGGATACAGAGAGACTTGGCAAAGTCCCCGTCCTCGAAGAGTTGAAAAGAAAAGAAAATAGCTAGCACACACACAAAGGAAAACCATGAGGACTCATTCAAGTGCCTTTTGAGTGACAGTCCCTTAACCTGCTGCTAGGTTCTTAGGAGAAACGATTGTAGACGGGTGGGAACAGAGAACACTTTGCTCAGAACATAGAACTTGGTCTGGCCTTACAGACGAAGGCAGTCACCACAACAAGGAAAGGGAGACCCTCTCCAGCAGAAAGGATAGCAGCTAAAGAGAGACTGTGGTCTATTATGAACCAGCTGGACTGGGACAACGATTATGGGATGTGGAGACTGGGGAAAGTGATAGAGAAAGTTGGGGAGTCTTGAAGGCAAGAAGGAGACACTGCAGAGTTCAGAACATTGACCAACCTGAGTTTGGAAAACATTAAATTATGGTCGTAATGCTCAATATCCCAGGTACCAGTGGAGGAAGGAACAGCCTGGAAAATTATATTTGGTATAAGTCTACAATGCTCCAGACCCTGTGGAAGTCTTCAAAGAAACAGAAACAATAATAGTAGCTAGTGTGTATCAAGTACTAGGTGTTTGTTTAATCATCAGAAGTCAGAGAAGTTAAATGACGTATTCAAGATCACACATTCAGTAAGTGGCCTCGTTAGGCTTTGATCTTTGGTCATTCTGACTCTGTGTAACCTCTCCACTACCGAATTCTGCTTGTACCTGCACCTCCCTAGTAGGCTACAATGGCCTGGACTAGGATGGGGCTGGTCATGGAAAAGAAGACATTACTTGGAGACATATACCAAATATCCTGGTTTTTCTTTCCAATTCCTTATGAATCACAAGCCCAGGTCTGGGAGGAGGGGAATTGCAGTCTGTCTCCATAGAGTGGAAGAAACCTCAGGATAGTTGCTGTCCAGTAATACTGAACAGTGAGCTCTTCTGCCTCACTTTGGAGCCAAGACACGCACTAAGCTGGATCCTGGTATCAGATGCCTACCCATCTCTCTCCCTAACTGGTGCCTGATCTTGGGTTTGCTAGTTTATATACTATAGCAGCATAAGACAAGTTTAGAAGACAAAAATAACCTTGGAATTATCTTGTGAATTCATGGTAATTACCACGCAATTACATGCTCAGTAACCACAATGGAATTTCAGAGTATTTACAGCTCACTTCCACACACAAAAGCTCAGGCTTCTGGGCCTCTGTTGTGAAGGCAGGAGCATGGCACAGCCTGGTGTGGCAGGGTAAGCAGGCCTGGTGGTCATGCTCCCCCAGACTGATTGCATAGCTGAGCCAGAGCTTCTCTTAGCCAGTTCTTGTTACCCTCCAGTTACCTCTGCCAGAGCTACATTGTCCTCCAAAAGATGTCCTCTAGTGGCAAAGCCTGGGGTGACTATCCTGAGCTGTCATTTTCTAGAGTAGGTGTGACTGTACCCTGTTTTGAGAATCAGTCGCTTTTTCTGCCCCAAAGCTCTCAGTGACTGTAAGTCCACTGAATTACATCCTTTGAAGTGCCTCTTCAGTCCGAGAGAAGTGCAGTCCACTTACTTTATTTCATGTATCCATTCTTTCAAGAAACACTGAACACTAGCATCATGTCCAGCCTGGGGATTCAGAAGCAAAACAGTACCTGCCTCAGAAAACTCCCAATCATGAAAGGTAGCCCAGCCAGGAGAACAACTCATAATAGGTTAAGGAGGTAACAAAGTACAGTTGTGAGACATAGATGGTCAAATAGATTTTCTTTTGTAAAAGTAGAATTCCCAGTGGCTCCAAGTGGGGTAATACCAGTGGAGGTGCACAGCTTGATGTATTTGCCTGTGGGAGCCTAATGTTTTTGTAGATGTGGACCCTGCTTATGTGTGGGCTTAATAACTACTACTGATAACGTGACCATCAGATACACTATGTAAATATTGAAGGAAAAGACACAATATGTGGGGAGGTGGCGTATGTCACAAAAGATGAACATGAATCTGTGTGTGTGTCTTTGTGTGAGATGTAGGGGAAAGGATGTTTATCTGCTGGGTACTCACTCAGTCAGCCGCAGTTCCCTGCATTAGCTCAGAGGCAGACAGGCCTGGGGTTTCACAAAAGACAGTGTGTCAGGTCATTAGGCTCCTTGCCGCCCGCTGTGAGCCAGCAGCGACCCGGCAGCACCCCTTTTCCTTCTCCTATCTGAAGTCACTGCACGCGATCGGGCACCTGGTTGCCCAGCACCTGAGGGTCCCCAGAGTTCAAAATCTGGGCCATGTGTAGCCATTTTTATGCTGTAAGGTTGGCAGTGGCTCTATGGGCAGTTTTCCAAATGTCCATTTACCCAAGAACAAACAGAGATAATTGTCAAAGGCAAATATCACATTTCTTGAAGGATATGCTATGAAACTATCAGGATTCAATACTTTCTTTTGCGCATATTAAATTTTAAATATTTTAGGAGATACTATACCTGAAATACTTTGGACCAACTATAACCAGTCTCTTGGGGATAGCTCTCATTGATCGGCAAGCAAGATAAAAAATAGCAACTTCCCAAACAAGAAAGCAGTTGGGATTAAAGCTCTAGCATTGGTCCCTTTAAGGAGGTGAAGTACACTTAATTATTTGTTGCCAAAGAGCACAGTATGGAAAGGAGGAAGGAATCTTTACAGTAAGAAATCTAATGAAAACTATTTTAGCTAGGGTATCATGGTTGGCAACATAGTGATAACTCATGTTGATATGAGGTAATAAAAGTAGCAGTTTACCTTTCTCTCCAAAACCAACAACCCTCATGTAATCATGAAAAAAAAAATCAGACACACCTACAAAATACCTGATCAGTACTCCTCAAAACTGTCAGGTAAGACTGAGAAACTGTCACAGAAGACATGACAAATACAAGGTGGATGGGATCGTGGAACAGAAAATAGGAATTAGGGGAAAGCTAATTATATCCAAATAAAGTATGGCCTTAACAGTAATGTGGCGATTTGGGTCCTCAGTCATGACAAACATGTCAAAAGTAGGGGAACTGGCTGTGGGCTGTACAGGAATTCTCTGTATAGTCTACAACTTTTCTCTTAATCCACAATTATTCTGAGATTAAAATTTTATTTAGGGTTTCCCTTGTGGTCCAGTGGCTAGGAGTTCACCCGCCAATAGAGAGGACCCGGGTTCAGTCCCTGGTCTGGGAACGTCCCAAGTGCCGCAGAGCAACTAAGCCCATGGGCCACAACTCCTGAGGCCGCCAAGCCCTAGAGCCCATGCTCTGCAGCGAGAGGCCCCTGCAGTAAGCAGCCCACTCACTGCAGTGAAGAGTAGCCCTGCCCACGGCAACTACAGGAAGCCTGCGCAGAGCAACAAAAACCCAGGACAGCCAAAAATGTAAAGAAATAAAAAATGTTTCAAGTTTCTGTATCTTGTAAAAAGTCTGACATTCAGCTGTGGTTTTTTTTTTCCCCAGTCACAGGCAACCAGTCGCTATGCGGTGATGAGCACCCAGCTGAGGCACGACAATCTCTCCCTGGTTTTCCACTATGTTTTTCTCCAAATGTGTAAGGCCCATGGCATCGGCTATAATATTGAGGTATGAAGGATGACAGCTGCCAAGACTGAACCAAATATAGGCCTGTGGGTGATTTAGGCAGCTAATAATTTGGTACCCCTTCAAACAGATATTCTTTAAACATTGGTTTGACATGCACTTAGAGGAAGGATGAGTGCTGCTTGGGGATGAGCAGAAAGGCAACTCCACAGAGGGTAGCACTTGGTCCTGGGAAGCTGATATCTGTCGCCAGACTCATACACCCCACGGTAGTAAAGTAGAAGCCCTGTAGCTCACCAGACTTAGGAATCATTTAGAGGGACCTTCTCTTCATTTGGAAGCATGTCTTGACTTTCTGACCCCACCCAAAGCTGCTTACCTATGAACATCCTCTTAGTCTGGTTGGGCTGCCATAGCAAAACACCATATACAAGGTGGTTTAAAGGGCTTCCCTGGTGGCTCAGCTGGTAAAGAATCTGCCTGCAATGTGGGAAACCTGCGTTCGATCACTGGGTTGGGAAGATCCCCTGGAGAAGATAAAGGCTACCCACTCCAGTATTCTGGCCTGGAGAATTCCATGCACTGTATAGTCCACGGGGTCTCAAAGAGTTGGACACGACTGAGTAACTTTCACTTCACTTAAATAACGTAAATTTATTTCTCACAGTTCTGGGGGCTAGGTAATCCAAGGTGAAGCTGCCAGTTAATTCAGTTCCCAGTGAGGACCCCTCCTGACTTAACAGAGTAACTGCCTCTCTGCTGTATCCTAACACGGTGAAGAGAGAGAAGTCTCTGATGTCTCTGTAACGTCTCCTAGAAGGACACAGGTTCTGTCCAAACGGGGTTTCACCCTTATGGCCTCAGTAATTAACCATTTCCTTAAAGTCCCTGTTTCTGATACACTCACATAGGGGATTAAGGCTTAAACATATGAATTGGGGTGCGGGGGAGTGGTATACAATTCAATTCGTAGCATCCTTCTACATACATATTGTAGTTTCCTTTCAGGAGGAGTTCTGATAGAAAAGTTTCCCCCGTTTTTAGTTTATTTCCAGTGATATTGATGGCCAACTGAAGAGCTAACTGTAGTTTTCAGCCTCAGATTTTATTAGACTTCCATATCCCAGAAGGCGGCTAAATCTAACTCTAGCTTTATCTGAATCAACTTATTTTATTTGCTTCTAAAATATCAAAGCAGAACAAGCTCTGTGAGTGGGCATATTTGGCAGAGAAGTTCTCCTGTTGAAAAGAAAACACACTCCATAACATTTTAATGCCCCAAATTGTTATTAGAGATTTATTTCTTCGGCTGAAGGCTTTGTACTTGATTGAAGTTCTAGTACCCCTGGGAAAAGTAAAGCACCAAATTTTTTAAGTTATTTACACCTTTGTGGCTCTGAGTTGATCAGATTCATTTCTAAGAACAAATTTCAGTACAGGAAACAGGCTGCTATGGCCCAGGAGAACAGTGGATGGTGCAGAGGAAGGGGTTCCACTGAGGGCGAGAAGAATGAAGAAAGGGCAGAGAAGCACAGAAGACACAATGGGCATAGCCTCCAGGTCTCCGGTGCTAAACAATCTATAAAGGATGGAAGATGAAATGGAAGAGAAAGAGAAATATAGACTGAAGGTGATGGAGTGATGGAACAATATGAAGAAGAAAAAGATAACAGGAGAAAATCTGGAGGATAAAATCCAGAGACTGGAACATTCTATAAAAATAAGGTGTGTATGTGTTAGTTGCTCAGTTGTGTCCGACTCTTTGTGACCCCATGGACTGTAGCCAGGCTCTCTCGTTCATGGAATTTTCCAGGCAAGAATACTGGAGTGGGTTGCCATTTCCTTCTCCAGGAGATCTTCCCAACTCAGGGATCAATCCTGGGTCTCCCACATTGCAGGCAGACTCTACCATCTGAGCCACCAGGGAAGCTTCATAAAAATCAGGTAGGAGGAGATAAACAGAAAAAGAACAAATCATAAATAAAACTACAAGGAGAGATGAGAAATTGAGTCATAAAACTCTGAGGCAAGAAGGAGACATTCAACTTCCTGGAAAATTTGCAAATTCTTTAACAATGACCTTCTTTATTTTTCTTGTGAAGAATTCACATCTTTTCAGACCCTGGGGTCCATCCCTGGTCAGACCTCTCCACTTGTTCTCTCCATTGCATTTTCTTGGAAAGGCATTTAAACAAGCACCTACTATGTGCTGGCACTGAGCTAAGCACTATTACATTATTATCTCTTTAATCTTCTGTAAGAAGTTGCTATTTCTACCATATTACAGTGAGGAATTTGTGCTAAAGAGTTTAAGCACTTTCCCCAGGCCACATAGCCAAGCTTTTATGGAATGCCTTAATCCACAATTGTCCATAAAGTCAAATATGATTCTTTTTCTTACATCAGAATACTTCCAATGCACCTTTTTCTCTCTAAAGACTGTTTCTCACTATGTATGTTTCTAAAATATTATTTCTAATCTATTCCCATAATTCTGAGATCCATTTCAAAGAAAATATTCCACCGAGGTATTCCTTATATATTCTTCAGTTGAAGAAGCACAAAATTCTCTATAACCCCCTCAACTGTCTCCATTTGACAAAGGAAAAAAAAAGATATGTATAACAATTAACTTCCCTAAAATTGTATTGCCTCCTTAGGTTATTCTGTGTCTATAAAGAAGATCACTTACCCTAATTCCAATGTTACATATGCTACCTGCTTTCTGTGTGTGTGTGCTCAGTTGCTCAGTTGTGTCCGACTCTTTGTGTCCCCATGGACTATAACCTGCTAGGCTCCTTTGTCCATGGAATTTTCCAGGCAAGAATACTGGAGTGGGTTGCCATTGCCTACTCCAGGGTATATTCCCAACCAGTGATTGAACCCACATCCCCTGCATTGGCAGGCAGATTCTTTACCACTGAGCCACCTGGGAAGCCCTACCTGTTTCCACTCTTGATCAAATTTAATGTGGCAAGAAGCAATATTAATAATATATCAATGTCACTGCTACCAAAAGAAGAATCCTCATAAGTCCATATTCTCAACATTATGTTTTTCTTCCCATTATCATCATAGAATTTCACATGTTGATTTTCGTCCAAAATCTCAGGGGTGAAAAAGGGAAATGAGATCACCCTATGAGTTTATTTTTCCTTGCTGAATATTGGAAGGAAGCATTGCTGAGTTTGTAACCAACTCGGTAGGTCTCATTCCTGGTATTTCTGTAATGCTACAAAATACCCCCACTGATTTCCTAATGAAATGAACTTGTAATGAAAGCCACATGGAGAAAAGTGTCATGTTTACTGCCTGCGACAATGTGGTGGGCTGGTCTCACACATATATAGACAGTGTGCCATGGTCCTGAATGGCTCCACAGCCACTAGCAACCACTTCGTCAGGCCAGCGGATTGTCATGGTGGCTGATCAAAATGTTCTGATTCTCCCCCTTTCACCCACATAACAGAATTATAGTTCCTCCATCCCCTGCCTGAAGTTAGACATGGCCTTGTAACTTGTTTTGGTCAGAGAAATATGAATAGAAGTGATGTGTGTCTTTCTGTGCTTTTAAGAGCCACTCCATGAGTCACCATGTCTTTTTACCTGCCTTGGAAATCCTGGAAGCACACTGAAATGGAGCCTCCTTCAGCTCTGATGTACCAACGGGGACCAGAGATCCATGCTAACCCCTGTGGGAAATGAAGTATGAGCAAGAACCAACTTTTTTGTTACACAACTAGTAATTGTTTGTTTTTTTAGCTACTGAAGCATAACTTAGCCTACTTGACTGAATCAGAAATTAGCATCAAGAAAAGGATGCACCCCAAAAAGAAAAGAAGTATTATTACTTCACCATGTAGTTAGTACAAAAAGTAATAAAATATTTTACATTTGTGTACCAAGTCAGGGATTGAACCTGGGTCTCCTGCATTGCAGGCATATTCTGTACTGTCTGAGCCACCAGGGAAGCCAAAATAAGGGCACCTTGCCTCGGGAAACAAACTCCATCTCCCATTTGACAGGTGGGAATACTCCCCACTATTCTAAAGAGAACAGCTTGAAAGCTGCAGTAAATTCAATTTCGATTACTAATACTTCAAGTTCTCCGTGGCCCCACATGTCTAGTAGCTACCATGCTGGACAGTACAGTAAAGGATGCAAGACAAGATCATCTAGTCAATAGTTCTTAGCCATGACTGCCCATTCGAATGGCCTGGGTGAGATTTAAAAAGTACAGATGTTCAGGCAAGTCTGTGAATAGGGAGAGGCAAGTGAGGCACTTACCCAAAGCACCTCAGTAATAAAGATAAATTAATAATGTAATGCAAAATGTTAAAATCAAAATTAATTCAAGAAATCCATGATGAACAAAATATCCACATTTCAAATAAAAATATACTGATGTTTTTCCTTTGCCTTGGGCTCTAGTATGGCTTAGTCTGGCACTGTACCCAGGACCCACTCCAGGCAATTAAATCAGTATTTTTGGAGGTCGGGTCCAGGCATTAAATTTTTAAAGCACTCAGATGATTCTAATATGCAGCCAGCATTGACCACCATTCTAGTCCATTGTCTATTCGAATGCCTAGATTTCCTGATAAAATGGAGATTCAATGGGGAGTTGTAATTCTGGCATGTGGTATCTTTTACCAAATCCCCCAAATGTAGGTTTTTTTTTCTGCACTTCTAGTGATGAGGAGTTCACAGCTTCACAGAGCAGCCATTTCCACTATTGGATAACTCCAGCATTAGCTTTTGTTTATTTGAGAAAAAATGTTAAAAGATAGTTTTCTGAAAAGGATAAAATCATACCTCTCACACAGATACAAAACTATACACATAATAAAGATTTTATTTAAGAGATAAGAATTAGGCAGATTTTATAATCAGGATAAGAAAGAATTTTTAAAAACCAGACATCTTTATAGATCATGACTATTGAAATGAAAATGTAAACAGAGGCAAAGTTGATTTTTCCACATGGGAAGCAGGAGAGGAAAATCAACTGAACCTCTATCAGACTGGACAGAATTTCTCAGTCACCTGTAAATATCTTCCATAGAATCAAGGTGTGATATGGACAGTAGATAGCTTTCCTTTGAAGTACAAATTATTTTTCACACAATGAAATGCTTCCCTATATTTTTTATTCATTAATCTTATAACAGTGGTTTTTAAATTTTGATGTGCATGAGAATCACCCAGAAAGTGAACTAAACAAAACAAAACAAAACAAAACAAAAATGGGACCTAATTAAACTTAAAAGCTTTTACACAGCCAAGGAAACCACTGACAAAACAAAAGACCATCTGCTAAATGGGATAACATATTTGCAAATGATATGACAACTAAGGGGTTAATATCCAAAATATATAAACAGCTCATAAAACTCAACATGAAAAAAAATTTGATTAAAAATTGGGCAGAAGACCTGAACAGACATTTCTCAAAAGAAGACACACAGATGGCCAACAAGCACAAGAAAAGATGCTCAACATCATTAGTCATCAGAGAAATGCAAAGCAAAATCATAATGAGATATCATCTCATACCCATCTATCATCAAAAAGAGCACAAATAACAAATGTTGGTGAGGATGTGGAGAAAAGAGAACCCTCATACACTGTTGGTGCAAATACAAATTGGTTCAGCCATTGTGGAAAACGGTATGGAGGTTTCTCAGAAAACTAAAAGTAGAATTACCATACGATCCACCAATTTCACTCCTGGGTAGAAAACACTAATTTGAAAAGATACATGCACCCCAGATGTTCATAGCACCAGTATTTACAACTGCCAAGATAAGGAAGCAACCTAGGTATTCACCAACAGGTAAATGAATAAAGAAGATGTGGTATATATGTACAATGGAATATACTCAGCCATAAAAAGAATGAAAATCCGCCATTTGCAACAACATGGAGGGACTTAGAGGAATTATGCTTAGTGAAATAAATCAGAGAGAGGAAGACATATTGCTTGTTATAACTTACATGTGGAATCTCAAAAAAATACAACAAACTAGTGAATATAACAAAAAAGAAACAGACTTACAGATACAGAGAACAAACTAGTGGTTATCAGTGGGAAGAGGGAAGGTGAGAGGGATAAGACAGGGATAGATTAAGAAGTACAAACTACTATGTGTAGAATGAATAAGCTACAACACAAGGAATATAGACAATATGTTAAAATAACTATAAATGGGGTATAACCTTTAAAAATTGTCAATCATTATGTTGTACACCTGATACTTATATAATAATGTATATCAACTATATATCAATTTTGAAAAGGTGCAGTATATGTAGAATAGAATATTACTCAACCAGGAGAAAGAAGGAAATCTTTTTATGTGTGAGAACACAGATGAAACTTGACTGCATTATGCTAAGTGAGATAAGCCAGACAAAGATTATATGATATCACTTACATGTAGAGTCTAAAAAAAAGTCAAACTCAACAAAACAGAGTAGAGTGGCAGTTACCAGGGCCTGGGGTGGGTGGGGGATTGGGAGGATATTGGTCAAAGGGACAATTTGCAGTTTGAAATTTAGAGTAGGTTCTAGGGAAATCTAATGAAGAGCATAGTGATTATAGTCAACAATATTATATTATATACTTTAAAATTGCCATGAGACTAGATCTTTAACATTCTCACCACAAAAATGAAATCATAATTATGTGATGAGATAGAGGTCTTAGCTAAAGCTATTGTGATAATCAAATTACAATAAATAAATATATCAAATCAACATATTGTACACTTTAAACTTATACAATGTTCAACGTAAATTATAATCTCAATTAAAAGAAAACACTGACCAGGAACATATTTCGTCCATATTCTGGACAGAGCCTTTCCAAATGTGCTTCTCACAATATTTGCAATTAGTTCTAGACTTCAAGTCAAATCAGCCTTACTGGGTTTAGTGTAGTACGTTTTATTTACTTTGTTTCCAACATAATATGGTATTTCTTTTCTTCCCATTCCAATTTTGTAGGACAGACAAGGAACTATCTTTATATTATTTGAAAACTTGAAGAGAGACAGGTTGGGAATGTTGTAAGTATGAAGTATGTCTAAGAGACGTAATAAGCTAAGAAAATAGACTATAACAACCAACCAGAATGATGCTTCTTTTGCATTTTAATCAGTATGCTGGTTTATTGAAAGTCTATCTTGTTTTATTTAGATCTTTATTTCATAAATTGACTTGAGATGTGTCAGTGGGAGTTCATTAGTATAACTGATTTATTATCCAGAATCGATGGGTAAGAGTCTAATTTTAACAACATATTATATTCAAACACATATACCTACGCCACAGCAAATCTGAGTAATGAGCAACCAGCTCAGATGTCCTGATTGCAGAAGGGCAGTTGTCATTCTGACGTGCTTAGAAAAATGCTCTGGTGACTTGGCAAGATGCTCCCCAAAAGGCAGGGTCTGTAGCCTCTCCTCAGATCTAGTTCCAGCCCTGATGCAGTCTCCTTGAGATACATTTTATTCTGAGTCCTTTGTACCATTCAGGAGGTTTCTCTGTGTTTTCCTGCTTCCTGCAAATTTCTCTCCAGGTTATTCTGGAGAGCTAGTAAAAGTTGTTACCTCATCTAGGACTCAGAACTTTCGAGCCATAGCCTTGAACTGTATCTTATTCATATCTTGAAATATGGTTATTTGGTACCTTTAAGTCATTCTGATTTGGTGGAAAACTTTTATCCTATATTTTTTCTTCCTTTTAATATTTACAGCACATTGAAAAAAATAAGATGAACAAATATAAACTTTCCTTAGTGTTGCTTGATTTTCTCTGGAGGATTGAGAGGCTTTTTTCATGAGTTGGCTGGGTTTCATTTGGGTTTATTACAATCAGGCCATATCAGGTGAGAGCTCTAAAAGGGAACCTTACACATCAGAATTGTGTGGCTTGGCTTCACTGGGATAACTTCATCTGATTTCACTTATACTAGGATATTTCTGGAAACAGTAGAATTTAAGTAGAAAGTTCAAGGAAGGGAAAAATGAAGGAAATTCTAGAGATGAATTATTAATAGGAAAGGGGACACACAGTCCATCTAGTTTCTTGGATCCCAAGCTGAGAACCATCGACCTGAGGAGGCTGAGGGGGTGGCTAGAGGAGCTTGAATCCATGTGTTGACTCAGCATCATACAAACACACAATTTTTTTTTAAGTATGAGTCTCAGTCTTCAGGATATGCAAGAATCACCTTGAGGGATTTCATGAAAATATACAATCAAAGATTCTGATTTTGTCAATCTGGATGGGACCCAGGAATTTGGAGAAGCACCCGGGGTCCAATACATACTGACCTTGTGGCAATAAAATACAAATCACTGTTTAAAAAAATTAATTACTCTCAAGATCTCTCTTGGTAAGTGTCATATTGCACTTGAAAATATGTGGACTATTTTCAAATATCTTTTGATAATGATTTCTAACATAATTCCACAGTGATAAGAGAACAGACTCTGTACTATTTCAATACCTTTAGGCCATGAAATTTTTTGCACCTTCTTTTATGTCCCTAGATATGTTCCAGTGTCTCCTGGTTTGGGAGACATGTTCCCATGTCTCCTATGGGAACTTGAATAGAATGTGTATCTTGCTAGTGTATGAAAATTGTATATATCTTAATTATGTTGAATTGGTTTACAGTGCTATTCAGGTCTATTATATCCTTCTTCTTTTCTGTCTGTTCATTCTATTAATTTTTGAGAGTTTGATATTGAAACTCCAACTAAAAATCTTAATTTATCTACTTAAAAAATTTTAAAATATAGTAGAACTATATGTAACTTTGTTCTGTTTTCCAAGTCTCCAATAATGTGTTATCATACTTTCATAATTTAAAAAAGAAAAAAATGAAAACAAATTAATGACTCTAAAGTTGCCTTTCCCCTTCATGGATCACAGCCTTGCTGTGGTGAAGGGCCATCCAAGATGGACAGGTCATAGTGAAGAGTTCTGACAAAACATGGGTGGAGGAGGAAATGGCAACCCACTCCAGTATTTTTGCCTGGAAAACCACATAAACAGTATGAAAAGGCAAAAAGATTTGACACCTGAAGATGAGCCCCCAGGTCGGAAGGTGTCCAATATACTACTGGGAAAGACCAGAGAGCAATTACTAATAACTCCAGAAAGAATGAAGCAATAGGGACAAACCAGAAACGACACTCCATTGCAGATGTGTCTAGTGGTGAAAGCAAAGTTGATGCTGTTAAAGAACAATACTGCATAGGAACCTGGAACGTTAGGTCCATCAATCAAGATAAATTGGATGTGGTCAAGCAGGAGATGGCAAGATTGAACATCAACATCTCAAGAATCAGTGAATTAAAATGGATGGGCTAGACAGATGAATGGCTAAGGAAGTTGTGGTACATACACACAATGGAATATTACTCAGCTATAAAAAGGAACACATTTGAGTCTGTTCTAATGCAGTGGATGAACCTAGAGCCTATTATACAAAGTGAAGTAAGTCAGAAAGACAAATATTGTACATTAATGCATATATATGGAATCTAGAAAGATAGTACTGATGATCCTATGTGCAGGGCAGCAAAGGAGAATAAAGAACATAAACAACAGATTTTTGGAAACAGTGGGGGAAGGAGATGGTGGGATGATTTGAGAGTATAGCATTGAAACATACATATTACCAAATGTAAAATATGTAGCCAGTGGGAGTTTTATGTATGACACAGGGAACCCAAAGCCAGTGCTATGTGACAACCTAAAAGGTAGGAAGGGAGAGAGACAGGAGAGGGGTATAAGAGGAAGGGGACATATGCACACCTATGGCCAATTCATGTTGATGTATGGCAAAAATCATACAATTTTGTGAAGTAATTATCCTACAATTAAAAATTTTTAAAGATTAGTTCTAAAAAAATGGAAAATAAATAAAATAGACGAGAATGGATGAATTTCACTCAGATGACCATTATATCTACTACTGTGGGCAAGGCAGATTTTATTTTCTTGGGCTCCAAAATCACTGTGGACAGTGACCTGCAGCCATGAAATTAAAAGATACATAAACCATTTCCTTGCTCCTTGGAAGGAATGTTATGACAAAACCAGACAGCATATTAAAAAGCAGAGACATTGCTTTGCCGACAAAGGTCATATAATCAAAGCTATGGTTTTTCCAGTACTCATGTATGGATATGAGAGTTGGACCATTAAGAAGGCTGAGCACAGAAATGATGCTTTTGAACTGCGGTCTGGAGAAGACTCTTGAGAGTCCCTTGGACAGCAAGGAGATCAAACCAGTCAATCATAAAGGAAGTCAACCCTGAATATTCATTGGAAGGACTGAAGCTGAAGCTGAAGCTCCAATACTTTGGCCACCTAATGTGAAGAGCCAACTCATTGAAAAGATCTGACTCATTGGGAAAGACCCTGATGCTGGGAAAGATTGAAGGCAAAAGGAGAAGGTGGCAGCAGAGAATGAGATGGTTAGATAGCATCACCAACTCTATAGACATGAATTTGAGCAAACTCTGGGATATAGTGGAGGACAGAGAAGCCTGGCATGCTGCAGTCCATGGGGTAGCAAAGAATCCAGCACAACTTAATGACTGAAAAACAACAACAAAAATTTGCCTTTGGCTATTGTTTTTTCTATTAAAGGAAAAGATACCAATGTTCAGTAGCTATAAGGGATAGGAGTAGGTGGTCCTTGGATTTGGGGAATGTAACTCAAGAAGTTTGGAAGTACTTGTCTAGTCCACTCCCTTCATTTCAGAAAAAAGAAATGAAGACCCAGAGAGCTCAAGTAACTTCCCCAAAGTCACAAAGTCAGTAGCAGGGCATAGAGCTCTGGTCTCCTGTCTTGGAACTGGGAAGATTTCTACTCCCAACCTGATCCAAGGAAAGTCCAATCAGGCTATAAGGAAGCCATTCCAAGAGGGTCTAAGCCTGACCCTAAGGTGACTTATTTTACAGAGAACAACTGGCAAAGAAGTAATCCCAAATTTATTTGCAGCTGCCTTAAGAGGCATTAGCTCTTTAGGTGCACCCCCTCGGGACAGAACGATTTTTCAAAATTAATCCATTATTTTAATCTATTTTTTCCCTTGATAAAAAAAGTTTGAAAAATTGCTAGACAAATACCCTGGAGTTTTGTATCCAAGTTAAAATTTTCAATGATCTAGTGGTTTGGGAATATTCATTGACCATGATTTAGCGCTACAGGATGGTTTCCAAGTTCTCTGAAATCTTCTTTAAATGTGTGTTCAGCTTTATAAAGACAGCTATTCATGAATGGGGCACATTCTCTTCTGCACATAGATGGGATGCATTCATAAGTAGCAGGAATCACTTGTATACATGAAATAGAAAATAAACCCTAGATGAAAGTCTCCAGAATACTGAGGTGCCAATGTCTCTGTAGGCAAGTAAATTGTTAAGCATGAATTATACTCAGAAACAGTTCTCTTAAACTAACAATTTTTAAAATGAGCTAATACTTGTGTCCTAGCTCAGTGGTAGCCTTTTGCTAGGAATGACTGAACCTATTCCTACATTCTGCTATGTTGATTAATAAAAAATATTTATTACACAAATCCTTTTTGTTGACAAGTTAAAATGGAGCCTCATCTTTCATATCTCCCTGAAGATTGCCACCTTGTGAGATTGAAAATACTCATTAAATTCCATCACCAGACAGGCACAAATGAGAGGGTGATTGTTTTTAAGCATGTGAGGGGAATCGTTGGTAAACTCATTTGTTTGGATATCATTAACAGAACAATCGGTGAGGATCTCCAGGGGGTCCTCATGACCTTTGCTCGCAATCTCTTCATCATCCATCAAGAAATATCAGCACCTAATATGCAAGGCGAGACCAATTTTAAGGTGAGGTGTTAATTAACTAACGATCTTGGTTAATTTCTATACAAGGGCTGAAAATACCTCATGCTGTATTGTAAACAAGTGCTAAACCATTTTTTTTTTCATTGTAAGCAGTACATATTGTACGGCCTGTAGGGTCAATATTGTAAGGTTCCCCACTGAACCTGTTAGTTAAATTTAATAGTTTGAAACTTTTTCTTTAAATATAGTAGACGTGTTTTAACTCGCTGCCATTTCCAAATCTAAGCTTACAAGACAACCGGGCTTTCTGATGTTGAAGGTGACATTGAAATGCCACAATGGAGCCAAAACAGAGACTGTCACAACCAAAATTCCTGACTATAATCTACCTATATGTCAGATAATACGATATCTAGCTAAGGATTCCTGGGAAGTCTAAGTTTCTAGAGCCAGGAAACTTCTGAGATCCCAGGAGGGACAATGTGTATAGGGAGAAACAGAAGAAAACCTCAGTGTATTTGTAAGCCATCTGCTCCACCCCATTTCGCTGAAGTGGGACAGGTATATCATCAAAACATTTTGAATTTTCCAAACGTCACCTAATGATGTTGCTTCAGGAATTCCAGTCATGTGTAACTGACCAGAAGTCTCCAAACTCTAGAAAATGAGAGTAAGATATGCCAAAATTTTTAAAATATCAGCTAAACAGAGACGAACACTCGATATTGATCACTGGAGTGTGCATCTGGTTCCCAGTCAGCCTTCATCCTGTTTGAATGAGTCAAGTAACTCAAGGGATTCAATCAGAAACCACATGTGATTTTTCTCTTAAATGGAAAGCCCAATAAAAGCTTGATAAGAATAAAAATTTTCAATATTTTTTTTTCCTTGAGCTAGGGCCAAGTCCCGCTCAGCCAGTTGAGTCACTCAGTCGTGTCTGACTCTGCAAACCCATGGACTGCAGCATGCCAGGCCTCCCTGTCCTTCACCAACTCCCAGAGCTTGCTCAAACTCACATCCATCAAGTCAGTGACGCCATCCAACCATCTCAACCTCTGTCATCCCCTTCTCCTCCTGCCTTCAATCTTTCCCAGCATCAGGTCTTTTCTATGGAGTCAGTTCTTTGCATTAGGTGGCCAAAGAATTGGAGCTTCAGTTTCGGCATCAGTCCTTCCAATGACTGTTCAGGACTGATTTCCTTTAGGATTGACTGGTTTGATCTCTTTGCAGTCCAAGGGGCTCTCAAGAGTCCCTCTATAACAGTAATAATGATAGTAATGCTTTGCTCTTCAGAGTGATTTTATAAGTTGCATCAACTTTCACTGGTCTTCCTAAAGGATCTGTGCTCATCATTTATATTCTAAGTTCCTGCCAGCTAGCATCATTTCATCGGTTACCATGATGTGCAAAAATCTGAGCCTATATGCACATGATCAGTTTAATCTGTCCAAATACAGCTAATAGTCAGGATCAGATTGTGCTGTGGACTGAACTATGTCCTCCCAAAGTTCACGTGTTGAACTCTTCATCCCCAGTATGATAATATATGAAGAAGGTGACCTTGGGAAGTAATTATGCTTAAATGAAGTCATAATGGTGGGATCCTCATGATGGGATTCAGAAGGCAACAGCAACCCACTCCAGTACTCTTGCCTGGAAAATCCCATGGACGGAGGAGCCTGGTAGGCTGTAGTCCATGGGGTCGCTAAGAGTTGGACACAACTGAGCAACTTCACTTTCACTTTTCATTTTCATGCATTGGAGAAGGAAATGGCAACCGACTCCAGTGTTCCGGCCTGGAGAATCCTAGGGATGGGGGAGCCTGGTGGGCTGCCGTCGATGGGGTAGCACAGAGTCGGGCATGACTGAAGCAACTTAGCAGCAGCAGCATGATGAGGATTAGTGCCCTTATAAGAGACCAGAGACCTTGCACTCTTTCTTTCTCTCTTTTTCTGTCTCTGTTTCCCCACTAAATAGGAAGACAGCAAAAAGATGGCTGTCTGCAAACCAGAAAGAGAGCTCTCACTAGGAGCAGAAAGAGCCAGCACCTTGCCCTCAAACTTCCCAGCCTCCAGAAATGTGAGAAATACATTTTTGTTGTTTAAGCCACCCCATCTACAGTGTTTTGTTATGGCAGCCTGGGCAGACTAAGGCACACAGTTTATCCCCCAAACCATGCAGACTTGGTAGACTCCAACCTTGGACTCGAGGTTGGCAGAGCCAACTGCTATTCACAAAATAAGGCCTTTTATCTCTGCCCTTTGTCTGACTTTAAAAATCATCAAAAGTCAGATATTCTTAAGTAGCTTTTAAATATCTCATGGTTTCTGCATCTCATGTGAATCATTGTTATCTTGACATTTTTTTTTAACCCTTGCTAGAAGGCCCAAAGATAAAAACTCTGAATCTCAATAAAATAGGAATAACTTTTAAAAACTTGAAGTGTAATAGATTCATTTTTGGTAGTATTTTTGTCTACTATCCTAACGACAGCCTAGTAAGTTTTTTCAGTTTGTAAACAAGGATTTACCAGCAAAGTAAAGGCCAAATAAAAATGAAAGGTGATGCAGAAAAAGCATTTAACAAAATCTAAAACCTTTTCTTGATTAAACAAAACACTCAAACAAACTAGGACTAAAAAGTAACTTCTTCAACCTGCTAAGGGCTTCTGGGGAAAACCCACAGCTAACATCATAGTTAATGGTGCAAGACTGAAAGCTTTCCCCTCAAGATCAGGAACAAGACAAGGATGTCTGCTCTCACCATTTCTATTCATCATTATATTGGAGGTTCTAGCCTGGACAGTTAGGCAAGAAAAAGAAATAAAAGGCACCAAGTTTGGAAAGAAATGAACTATCTTTATTCACAGATGACACGATCTTGTATATAGAAATCCTAAAGAACTCAGAAACAATCTATTGGAACTAATAAACAAATTCAGCAAGTTTGTAAGACCCTCTATCTATATATTAATATAAATATCAGTTGTATCTCCATACATCAGCAATGAACAATCTAAAATTAATTTTTAAATAAAAGAGAATAAAATATGGACAAATAAGTTTAGCAGAACGAGTACAAGACCTGTCTTCTGAAAACTACAAAATAGCATAAAAGAAAGGAGACCTAAATAAGTGGAAAGACATTCTATATTTATGGAATAGAAAACTTAACATTACTAAAATGGCAGTAGTCTCCAAATTGATTCACAGATTCATTGCAATTCCTATCAAAATCCTAGCTGGCTTTATTGCAGAAATTGCAAGATAATCCTAAAATTCATTTGGAAATTGGAGAGATCCAAAATAGTCAAAATAATCTTGGGAAAAAAGAACTAAGTTAGAGGGCCTCTCAATTTTAAAAACTTACTACAAAGCTACAGTAATCAAGAATATGTGGTACTGTCGTAAGAAGAGATGTATAGATGAATGGAATAGAATTGAGAGTCCAAAAACAAACCTTCACTTTTACAGTCAATTGACTTTCAACAAGTGCGAAGCCCATTCGATGAAAAAAGAATAGTCTTTTTGATAAATAGTGCTGGGACAAATGGATATCCACATGCAAATGAATGAAGTTGTACCTCTTAACCCCATAGCAAATAAAAAAGTTAAGTAAAATTGGATTAAAGACAGAAGAAAACAGGTATAAATCTTCAAGACCTTGTGGTTAGCAGTGGCTTTTAGATATGATATATTAAGTGCAATCATGCAACATAAAAATACTAAGTTGGATTCCATCAACATTGACAACTTCTGTGTACACTAAAGGATACTTACAAAAGTGAAAAGACAACTTACAGAATTGGAGAAATTATTTCCAAACCATGTATATGATGTCTCTAGTGTCCACAGTATATAAAGCACTCTTACAAGTCAACAATAGAAAAACAAACAACCCAATTAAAATGTGAGCAAAGGACTTGAATAGATTGTTGTCAAAGGAGATATACAAATACACAATAAAAACATGAAGAAATGCTCAACATCATTAGTTATTAGGGAAATGCAAATCAAAACCACAAGATTCCATTACACACTTAAGATGGCTACAATCAAAAAGATATAATATATGAGGGAGAAACTGGAACCCTCATATATTGCTGATAGGAATATAAAATGGTGTCATTGCCATGTATAGTTTCATATTTCCTCAAAATGTTAAACAAAATTACCATATAATTCAGCAATTCCACACCTAGTTTTATACCCAAGAGTACTGAAAATATATGCTCATACAAAAACATATATTAGTGTTCATAGAAACATTATTCATAAAAGCCAAAAGGGAAAAACAACCCAAATACCCATCAACAGGTGAATTCCATTATATCATATTAAATGAAAAATATTTCATACATTGGAATACTAAGTATAAATCTTCATGATCTTGTGGTTAGCAATGGTTTCTTAGGTATAATATCTAAAGTGCAAACAACCAAAGTAAAAATAGATAACAGATACAATGAAATCTTATTCAGCCATAAAAAAGAAATTAAGTTTTGATCCATGCTACAAAATGGATGAACCTTGAAAACATTATGCTAAGACACAAAGGCCCATATTATATGATTCATTTACATGAAATGTCCAGAGTAGGTAATTCCATCGAGATAGAAAATAGATTAGAGGTTACCAGGAGGTAGGAGAGGTGGAAAATGGGGAATGGCAATGGGTATAGAATTTCTACTCAGGTGATGAAAATGTTCTGCAATAACATAGAGTAATGGTTTCTTATGAATATACTAAAACCCACTGAATTATACACTTTAAAAGGGTGGATTTTATGATTTGTGAATTTTACCCCAATTAAAAAAAAACTAAATAAAGTGCATGGAAATGTGCCACTTTTACTCCCCCAAACCAATGGAAATAAATGCTCCCATCAGCCTACTAGTCCTCATTTTAGAGTGACTAGACCAGGGCATCTCAAATTAACTGCAATGAAGGACCTGTTTGTTGTATTTTTTCTGATCTACTATGCATCAGTACATATGTGAAATACAACAAAAATGAATTACTAGAAAAATAAAATAACAAAGACATATTAAACAGAAGCCCGTTTTTTCATTATATTTAATAGACACAAAAATCTCTATTAAGGTTTCCAAGTTCTTCCTCTCAGTTTTTAACCTCAGCTAAATAAAATTAACCTGAGTTAAATGAAAACCTCTTAGTTTTTATTAAGACTGATAACCAACAATTAATAGATGGCTGCTGGTTAGTGGAACACACTTCGAGCAGAACTGATCTAAACCATACTTAACTGTAAAAAGGAGAAAATGGTTGAGGGACTGGATGAAAGACTTATAAGAGGTCTTTAAGTAACAAATATTTTCACCGTTCATTTACAGACTGCCATTGATGACATTGAAGCCATTCTAGGAGTAACAGAGGAAAACAAATTGAGATTTGAAGAAAACCTACAGTCCAAACATTAAAAAACCTCTCTAAATCTGATAAATGAATGATCCTGGAACACTTGACTGATTTTGGATTCCAATCTGAAGCCAAAAAATGGGCAACATTCATTTTTCTGTTAGGAATAAAAGGAAGGGAAAGTTAGTTTGCTTTGTTTGCTAGGAAGGGTTACAGAATAGATTATAATGTAATGCTTTCTCTAAAAATTGTTTATTAAGTAATCTTATTTTACTTATTAAACCAAAACCCATTTGTGTTATCATTTCAATCAATCTCTTCCTCTTCCCAAACACAGGAAGAAATAAGCTATCAAGAAAGTTACAAGTCTTACTAATAGCACATCTGCATCTATCTCTTTATAAACTTCAGGATTATGAAGCTTTTTTAAAAAAAAACAAATGCTATAAAAATTTCTCCTCCTATTCCTAATAATAATTTGTCTTCTGCATGTAAAAAATTGAATAAAGGCTTAATCCTCACTATTTGGCAAAATGGAAATGTCTCTTTTTCCCCAAGAAAATTACATTTCTATAGATTTACAAAGTTATCTTTTGTCAATCATTGTATTTTTATTGTGCCAACCCACTATTGTCTGTTGTTGCCATTTTTCAAAAAGTAAAATAAGCCAACATCAAGTTAAATAAAGAATCAGACTGTATCTAGGTGGCAGTATCTGCTCTAGTTTAACAGTGTAACTCAGCCCTCTATCTTGAATAAACATTTGTATTCTCTAGCTCTCCATTAATACCGCAGTAGGATTTTTCAAGCTTAATTCAACAGTACCTTTTAAAGGGCAAAGTGTTAAAATTATGCAGTGTTGACACTCTTGATGTTTGCTTTATAACTGTTGAAAGTATTTCTACATCATCCAGCTTAACTGAAGGGTGAAATATGCAAGTCACAAAATCAGAGTTGTTTTTAAGAATGACCTTTATATCTTTAAAACTATTTGAGTGCGTTGAGGAAAAGAGGGGTATTTATTATCTATGGAATTTCAATAATGTGTTAACTCTGCCTCAGCTATAGGCTGAATTTCTGCAAAACAATTAACATGTATGTGTATGTGTCAGCTTTTGTTTTGCTATAGTTGGAATTAGACTAATTAGCCAGGTTTCCTGCTTGTGCTAGGTACAAGGATGACCTCTTTTTCTTGCCAGATCGCTCTAATCCATATGAGGGGCCCATTGTCCAGACACTTGACGGATAGGAAGTACTCCATGCCCATTAGAGTCTCGCCTCAATTGAAGCCAGAGCAACATAAGGTCCAAGAGACTCATTAGTTCACTGGCACAATCGTGTCCTGAGAGTAAATGAAACCCTCTGTCTCCTTATGGCTCTCATCTGCTCTGGACTTTAAAAGAAAACTGTCTCTGTTTTGTTCAGCACAGCAGTGGATCTTTCACATAGTGAGATCCCCTTCTTAACAGTACAAAACTGTTAAAATCTATCAGGGAAGTTTTTATATGTGAATTTTGATTAGCACTCTTGAGCCTCAAGCTGCTGGCAAGAGTAAAATGAGTTCACTCTCCCGTACCTTTTTTTTTTTTACCCACATAATCAGTTTCTCAAACAATGCACTTTCCTTCTTGCCTCTGTCATTAACAGACACCACAGAATGCGTGTTTCCAAATTCAGGCCTTATATTCAGATTAAGGTCTCACTGGAAAGTGAGAGTCAGGTTCTCTACCTAAAAAGCTACGGCTTCAAAATCAAAGGAGAAAAATTGGTATAATAAAACAATCACTTCAAGTAATTACCGGAAAGAAGCCAGAGGACCAGATTAAATTAGTGAAATGTTTTAATTACAGAACATTTGAAAAGAAGCATAGTCCATTATCTTTTAGCATATATGAATAGCAAAGATACTGTGCTATTGGTAAACTAAGTTTGAAAAAAAATCATGTATTTGTGTACAATGTGTCCTAAACATAAATTAATCAGTATAAATTACTGGGTTTTTATGATTCTAAATGGGAAACTGAAATCTTTGTCAATAAGAGGACTTTTTGAAAATGATCGCCATTTTCAGGAAATTTTAGGGAAAAGCATACACATTTAGCCATAGAGCTATCTTTGTGAGAAAAATGACCCGTTGTTTAATATCGAATGTTTGTGATGGTTTGAGAAGCAAACTCACCTAAACATTTAGGAGCACATTAGTGGATGATGTTAATTATCTCCTTTTATATATTACCTATTTTATACTGATTTTTAAAGAAACTAAATAAATGATGTTCAGTGGCAAATTGTGCTTTCCACTTAACTACTTTCCACTATCTACTTACATTTACCTTCTATTGAACACATTGTTGGCTAGATATGTACTGTACTAGAAGCTTCATATAAATTTTTTAATTATATCTTTCCAATACCACCATGTGGAGAAATACTACTACTGTCCTCATTTTACATATGAGAAAACAGAGATTTAGTGAAGGTATCTCACCCCGTGTCTCAGGCTGAATGAAATTTGAGATTTAAACTCATTTACCACAAATTCTGGGCTTCGCATTTGGAGCTGGTGGTAAAGAACTGTCTGCCAATGCAGGAGACACAAGAGAAGCTGGTTGGGAAGATAACCTAGGGAACAGCATGGCAACCCTCTCCAGTATTCTTGCCTGGAGAATCCCATGGACTGGAGGAGCCTGGAGGGTTACAGTTCATAGGGTCATAAAGAGTTAGACAAGACTGAAGAGACTTGGCACACATGCAACACAAATTCTATTAGTAGCATGTTTTATAAAGTAGGAATCAGTCCTGAATATTCATTGGAAGGACTGATGCTGAAGCTGAAGCTTTAATACTTTGGCCACCTCATGTGAAGAGTTGACTCATTGGAAAAGACCCTGATGGTGGGAAAGATTGAAGGCAGGAGGAGAAGGGGATGACAGAAGATGAGATGGTTGGATGGCATCACCGACTCGATGGACAGGAGTTTGAGCAAGCTTTGGGAGTTGGTGAAGGACAGGGAAGCCTGGCATGCTGCAGTCCATGGGTTGCAAAGAGTTGGACACAACTGAGCAACTCAACTGAACTGAAATAAAGTAGAAAATTCAGTTTCACTTGTCCTAGACTGTGTAAGGGACTTGCTCTTTTATAACAAATTCTAATGTGTTACTTAAAGCAAAGAAAGACAGTTTAACTTACACATGTTTCTTGCTCATAACATAAACTTGGGCAACTGACAGAATTGTGAAGCATCACAACTACATGATCAAATAAATCAGAAGAGAAAGTAGCATCAGTAGCATTCTATGGGGATGGATCTGTAAGGTGGAGGACTGATGATAGGTATGTGTGGGAGAATCTGGAATACGGGAAATCATGCCCCATAGTTTCACTGGAAAGGTTGGTGTTAAGAAATGGGAAAAGACCTCCAAGAGGATGTAGAGCAACCTGGGAGGAGTTTGGGAAGCATTACTTCAGCTGTATCATTCCAGAATCGCAAGCATCCTATTTTTCAAGTATAAAATGATGTATTTTATCCTAAGTAATATGCTAGCTATCATCTTCTAGTTTTAACAATTAATAATCATTTTTATGCATCTGCCACCTTTCTTCTAAAGAGCTCAAAGCACTTTACATTTGTTATCTCATTAATTCCTAAGACTGTCCCTGTGGGGAAGGTAATAAGTATTTTAACATTTAAATGTTTATCTTTAAGAATTTCTCAAGCATACATTAATTATACTTCCAAAAATGTAAATGTTCATTAGTTTTGTTTTACTATTCCTCTGGCTTTAATGTGCATAACACATTTGTTCAACTCTTAAAGTGTGTTAATCATACTAAATCTTATTTGGAAAACTAGAAATTAAGTTGCCAAGATAATGTAAGGGTAGAGGTTTCAGGGAGGGAGGAAGCAACCGACTTCACCTTTCTCACTGAAAGAAGTTTGGTCCAATGAATGTGCTGTGGCCCTTCTGTATCTTTCTGTATCCCATTCTTTCCAAAAAGTGTGCCTCACAAGGGTAAGGGCTGTGTCAAAAGCCTGAGGCAGATTGAGCTACTATTTCCATCTTTGTTTTTTGCTAATTCTGTGGAACAGAATACTGATGCATTCTATTAAGAGTTACATTCCAAAGAGTCACAGAATAATAAGGACCAGAAATCTATCTCCCCAGCCCTGCCTTTCTCTGAACTGGCCATACTTTTCTCAACTTTCTGACTAGAAAAATGACCTGCTCCTTAGGGAAGCAGTAGAGATTAATTGACCAGTGTTCAGAAAGTGTTGTAAAGATGAAGCATTCTGCATAAATGTTTAAGTATCATTATTACATTGCAACTTCAAATTGAAGTTCTAACTTTGAAATGTGATTATACACTTCCCAAGAAAGCCCTTTCATAACCACATATATAGGTTTATTATTCACTCTAACAATATAACTCATGGTTATGAAACTTTATTGCACTTGATGGAGGTCCCTTGCATTTACTAGTTTTAAACTGCTGGTTTCTGGGGTATTTATGTAAATGAGGGAAAGATACCAAAACAGTAAATAATAAGCATGTCACGGCTGCTTAAAAATCTGTTGGTAAAAACAACTTTTGTTTTGTTACACGAAAACCCTAAAACATAACACGGAAAAATAGAGCTTTGGCATCTATGCATAAGTGTGTTTTGGTTTGGGAGTTTTATGATGGTGGTTTCCCCCTAAGCATTCCTTTTCCATTCTGTAAATACTTTGTCTCACTTCCACATTTTCCACATTTATCATCATATATATCATATATGTGTGACTGTGTACATATATGGAAAGAGAAGTGAGTAAAATGCTACATTTAAAGATTTTTTTTATTTAACAAAATGTTAAAAAGTATACCAGATGGCTAATTATAGCTCCCAGAAACAAAAGGCCACACCTAAGTTTATTGCAGTTGCCTCATAAGCAATGTTATGATAAAATCATGGTTCCATAAACTTGACAACAAAACAGCAAAATAAACTTCAAATTTAAATTCAAGTTTTGATTCATTTAAAAATTCATGGCACTTTACTTTGTGCTAAGTTGCCTCAGTCGTGTCAAACTCTTTGGGGCCCGATGGACTCTAGCCCATCAGGCCCCTCTGTCCATGGGATTCTCCAGGCAAGAATACTGGAGTGGGTTGCTATGCCCTCTTGCAAGTGATCTTCCCAACCCAGGGACTGAACCCGAGTATCTTCTGTCTCCTGCATTGGCAGGCAGGTTCTTTACCACTGGCACCACCTGGGAAGCCCTTACTTCCCAGCAGAGGACACAAAATACTTCTTTTGCAGCCATTAAAAAACTCAGAATTTTCTAACAACATATTCTTTATCTCCAGGTTTTCTTCACAATGACTTTCTACTCATTATCTTGAGTGTTTTTTATTCTCAAGTTGAATATCTATATCCATCTTCCTAAGTCAGAAAGTTATATATCATTTGCAACAGCAGTGAAAAATCATAAAGTTCTAAATGTTCAACAATATTCTTAAAAATTATGGTTAAATAAAGGACCTCTGTTCAGTCATTTAAAAAATCGTGTTCCTCGCAGATGTATAGAACAGACTCGTGGACTCTGTGGAAGAGGGCAAGGGTGGGATGTTATGGGAGAATGGCACTGAAACATGTTAATTATCATATGTGAAATCAATCGCCAGCCCAGGGTTGATGCTCGGGGCTGGTGCACCGAGATGTCCCAGGGGGAGGGAATCGGGAGGGAGGAGGGAGGGGGGTTCTGGAGGGGGAGCATATGTAAGCCCATGGCGGTTTCATGTCATTGTATGGCAAAACCAACACAATAAAGTAAAGGAAATTTTAAAAAAATAAAATTAAATTAAAAATCATGTTCCTACACTTAATATATGATCCAGCCATTCCACTCCTACTTATTTATCCAAGAGAAAAGGAAGCATATACAAAGACTTGTACATGAATGTTCACAGCAACTTTATTTGTAATAGCTCCAAACTGGAAACAACCGAAACATCAACAAGTGGATAGACAAACACAATGTGGGATATCCTACAGTAAAATACTACTGAGCAAAGAGAAGGAGTGAACTGTGGAAAAACTCAAAGACATGGATGAATCTCAGTATAATTTTGCTGAATGAAAAAATTTAATTAAAAAAGTACATATCCATTTACAAAGTATTCTAGAAAATACAAGCTACAGTATCAAAAAGCAGATCAATAATAGTGCTCAGGGGTGATAAGTGGGACAGTAGGGAAAGGGAGGATTACTAAGGGGCAGAAGGAAAATTCTGGGACTTCACTATATTGATTGTGAAAATGACTTCCTAGATGTCAAAACTTATCAAGTTGTACTCCTTTAGTACATGCAGTGTTTGAACATCAGTTATAATTCTAAAAGCTTTTTTTAAAACATCATGTACTAGGAGAATACACTACATTAGAAGAAAATGAAATATTTACTACAAAGTAAAAATGCATATTTTAAAACAGCCTGAAAACTGTGACTCAAAATCATGACTTTTAAAAAATGTGTGCATATATGTACACACACACACACACACTCACACAGAGTACTGTAAGGGTAACCTCCAAATGTTAACAGTGCTTACTTCTTAATGGTGGGGGGTTTCTTTCTATATTTTCTGTCTTATAATTAACCTGTTTTTAATTAGTGTAACAAGTGAAACAATCTAATTTGGGGGAGGTTGGGAAAGCAAACTATGAGTTTCTTCACCATAAGTTCTACTATCCGAAGTGATAATGAACTTAGGGACATGGCCTGGGGATACTATAACCAGCTCACAGCTCCAAGTTCACAAAGCTGTCACCAGACAGTAATAGCCTGTTCCCTAGCACCATGGTAGGGTATTCTAAGCTTAATACCCTTAGTCTGAGTATTCAAAAATTCAAACCATGACTTTTCTGTGATACCTACTCTTGTAAACAGAGATGCATAAAAGGATAAATTCTTCTGGCACCTGCACCTGCAAATGTTTGGAGGAACAGATAGCGATTAGGAGGCTTTGTAGTTATTCTAAATGGGCACGGGATATATATGGGCTTCCCAGGTAGTGCCAGTGGTAAAGATCTCGCCTGCCAATGCAGGAAACATGAGAGACTCTGGTTCGATCCCTGGGTCAGGAAGATCCCCTGGAGGAGGGCACAGCAACCAACTCCAGTATTCTTGCCTAGAGAATCCCATGGACAGAGAAACCTGGAAGGCATGGTCCATAGGGTCACAAAGGGTTGGACACAATTGAAGCGAATTAGCACAGCACAGAACATGGAATATCATCTGCTATAGACTTAAATGTCTTAATGGGTATTAGTTCCAATTCTTTCTTTAACGGACAAGTAATTTCTCCTGTCTAGTTCTTGGTTTCTGGCATGTAAAATAAGAAAGTAGAACTGATATCTAAGCTTCCTCCTAGTTCCAATGTTCTATGATTCTATGCCACCATCATTAAATTATCAAGAGCGGACTACATTTTATGTATCACACAAGGAGGTGATTTTTTCTTCCAGCTTTCTCTTCCATCTACTGGAAATAATGGATGAAAAATATTTTGCAACTTAGTACAGCCTCTTAAGTTCCCTCATCAACTATTCAAAAGAGATGCGATTTTATTTATTTATTTTAGGCTGCACTGGCTCTTCCTTATAGTGCGCAGGCTCCTCATTGCAGTGGCTTCTCTTATTGCGGAGCACAAGCTTCAGAGCACAGGCTCAGTAGTAGTGGCGTGGCTGCTTAATTGCTCAGCAGCATGTAGAATCTTCCCAGGCCAAGGATCAGACCTGTGCCTCCTCAATTGGTAGATGAATTCTTAACCACTGAACCAGCATAGAAGTCCGAGTGATGTGACATTAAAGGATAACAAAATATATTATAATTTAAAATGGTTCATTGAAATGCTAATGATTTTCTCTTTGAAGGAATTTTTTGACTAAAAATTGTAGCAAGCCAAATATGTACTTTAGACCAGGATAATGTCTTTCATTTGGGGGGAAAACCATCCCCAAGAAAAAAATGCAAAAAGCAAAATGGTTGTCTGAGGAGGCCTTACATTAAATAGCTGAGAAAAGAAGAGAAGCAAAAGGCAAAGGAAAAAGGGAAAGATATACCTATCTGACACAGAGTTCCAAAGAATAGCAAGGAGATATGAGAAAGCCTTCCTTAGTGATCAATGCAAAGAAATAGAGAAAAACAATAGAATCGGAAAGATTAGAGATCTCTTCAAGAAAGTTAGAGATATCAAGGGAACGTTTCATGGAAAGATGGGCATAATAAAGGACAGAAACAGTATGGACCTAACAGAAGCAGAAGTTATTAAGAAGAGGTGGCAAGAATATACAGAAGAACTATTAAAAAAAGGAGATCTTCATGACCCAAATAACTGTGATGGTGTGATCACTCACCTAGAGCCAGACATCTTGGTGTGTGAAGTTAAGTGGGCCTTAGGAAGCATCACTACAAGCAAAACTAGTGGAGGTGATGGAATTCCAGCTGAGCTATTTCACATCCTAAAAGTGCTGCATTCAATATGCCAGCAAATTTGGAAAACTTAGCAGAGGCGACAGGAATGGAAAAGGTGAGTTTTCACTGCAATCTCAAAGAAAGGCAATGCCAAAGAATGTTCAAACTACCACACAATTGCACTCTTTTCACATGCTAGCAAGGTAATGCTCAAAATCCTTCAAGCTAGACATCAACAGCACTTGAATCAAGAACTTCTAGATTACAGGCTGGATTTAGAAAAGGCAGAGGAACCAGAGAGCAAATTGCCAACATCCATTGGATCATAATAAAGCTAGAGAATTCCAGAAAAATATCTACTTCTGCTTCATTGACTGTACTAAAGCCTTTGAGTATGTGGATCACAACAAACTGGAAAATTCTTCAAGACATGGGAATGCCAGACTACCTTATCTGCCTCCTAGAAACCTGTATTCAGGTCAAAAAGGAACAGTTAGAACAGGATATGGAATAACAGACTGGTTCCAAATTGGGAAAGGAGTACATTAAGGCTGTATATTGTCACCCTGCCTATTTAACTTATATGCAGAGTACATCATGCAAAATGCTGGGTTGGATGAACCTCAAACTGGAATTGTCGGGAGAAGTATCAATAACCTCAGATATGCAGATGACACCACCCTTACAGCAGAAAGCAAAGAGGAACTAAAGAGCCTCTTGATGAAGGTGAAAGAGGAGAGTGAAAAAGCTGGCTTAAAATTCAACATTCAAAAAATGAAGATCATGATATCCGGTCCTATCACTTCATGACAAATAGATGGGGAAACAGTGGAAACACTGACAGACTATTTTCTTGGGATATGGACAGTGACTGCAGGCATGAAATTAAAAGATGCCTGCTCCTTGGAAGAAAAGCCATGATGAAGCTAGACAGTGTATTAAGAAGCAGAGACATTACTTTGCCTACAAAGTTAAAGCTATGGTTTTTCCAGTAGTCATCTATGAATGAGAGAGAGATGAATGAGAGTTGGACCATAAAGAAAGGCGAGTGCTGAAGAACTGATGCTTTTAAACTGTGGTGTTGGAGAAGACTCTTGAGAGTCCCTTGGACTGCAAGGAGATCAAACCACTCAATCCTAAAGGAGATCAACCCTGAATATTCATTGGAAGGACTGATGCTGAAGCTGAAGCTCCAATACTTTGGCCATTTGATGTGAAGAGCCAAATCACTGGAAAAGACTCTGATGCTGGGAAAGATTGAAGACAGGAAGAGAAGGGGACGACAGAGGATAAGATGGTTGGATGGCATCAATGATTCAATGGACATGAGTTTGAGCAAGCTCCAGGAGCTGGTGAAGGACAGGGAAGCCTGGCATGCTGCAGTCCATAGGGTCTGAAAGAGTCGGACACGACCAATTGACTGAACAACAACACTTTCTTGCACTAAGCTCTTAGGTATTGCAAATTACCTAAAGTAATGAAAACATTTTATTCTGAAAAGATTTTTATCTAAGCTGATGTAATGAGTACCTCCTGTATCAGATCTTGGTTCAAATAGGTGGGATAGAAATGTGAATAAAAGCTTTAAATGTCCCTGTATAAACCAGAGCATATCTTCTTTATGTATCTATTTTGCATCACAGTAGCTCAGATGATAAAGAATTTTCCTGCAATGCAGAAGACCCGGGATCAATTCCTGAATCAGGAAGATCCCCTAGAGAAAGGAATGGCAGCCCCCTCCAGTATTCTGGCCTGGGAAATCCCATGAATAGAGAAGCCCTAGCATGCTACAGTCCTTGGAGTTGCAAAGAGTCAGACACGACTGAGTGACTAACACTTTGACTTTCGCAACATCAAGACAAATAACTAGAGTTCTATCTCTGAACTTTTCTTTAACTTGTATCTTGACTTGAAATGAGGTGGAAGATGTATTCTGTACCATTTTGCTGCAAAGCAGATGTCCTTCCTAGGGATGCATAAATGGGCAGCTTTGATACCATATGTTAAAAGATTTCCTAAAATGCACTATTTCCTGGGCCACATCCATATTGCCTTTCTCAGAAGTTTTCTGACATCCCAATAGCAAGGCCTGAATAGGGAGGTGAAAGTAGGATGATTCTATATCCCCCTATAAAGCCCACACTAATTGTTATGGCTAAAACACTTCCTTAAACTTCATTGCCAGGACAGAAATCCCTTTGCTTCCTTCATTCTCACTATCAACTCGTAGATTCTTGGCACTAAAACCATGAAAACCAAAACTTATAGATGATGTAAGCTTTTTAAACTACCTATGAGCATTTTCCGTAAGATTCGTCTTTCAATATACCTATATTTTAATTTTTCTAATTACCGAAACATATACTCAGGATAAAACAATCAAAAAGGATCACATAGCTTCTTCAAAAAATAAGTAAAAAAAAAACAAACACAGAACACCTTTTGAAAAACAGAAAAGAACGGGGAGAAAATTTAAAAATCAACAATTACTTCACCACCTGGAGATTCAGTTCAGTTCAGTTCAGCCACTCAGTCGTGTCCGACTCTTTGCAACCCCATGAATAGCAGCATGCCAGGCCTCCCAGTCCATCACCAACTCCTGGAGTCTACCCAAACCCATGTTCATCGAGTTGGTGATGCCATCCAGTCATCTCATCCTCTGTTGTCCCCTTCTCCTCCTGCCCCCAATCCTTCCCAGCATCAGGGTCTTTTCCAATGAGTCAATTCTTAGCATGAGGTGGCCAAAATATTGGAGTTTCAGCTTCAACGTCAGTCCTTCCAATGAACACCCAGGACTGATCTCCTTTAGGATGGACTGGTTGGATCTTCTTGCAGTCCAAGGGACTCTCAAGAGTCTTCTCCAACACCACAGTTCAAAAACATCAATTCTTCAGTGCTCAGCTTTCTTCACCATCCAACTCTCACATCCATACATGACTACTGGAAAAACCACAGCCTTGACTAGACAGACCTTTGTTGGCAAAGTAATGTCTCTGCTTTTCAATATGCTATCTAGGCTGGTCATAATTTTCCTTCCAAGGAGTAAGCATCTTTTAATTTCATGGCTGTAATCACCATCTGCAGTGATTTTGGAGCCCAAGACACACTGAAACCTGGAGATTAGCGACTGTTAAAGATTTGGAGTGCATGTGCTGTTACTCTTGCCTGGGCTGCTGTTTTTCCCATTTCTTCTGCCTCACACTCTCCTCTCCCAGAAATTTCTGGGGGCTCACTCACTGCATTCAGTCTCTGTTCATCTGTCACTGGACCAGAGGAGACCTGCCTGACCACTCTTCCTAATTAGCACTCTCTTAGTCTCTATCACCTTACTCTCCTTTATTTTTTTCCAAAGAACAATATACGATATTTAATAAAAGATTTGTCTATTTCTAAATTATCTGTCTCACCCAAAGGACTGTAAGTATAAAGATATAGCCCAGCTCCTAGAACAGTACCTATCAGTAGAAAGAGTTCCTCAATTTATATATATTGATATATACATGAAAAGTGAAAGTGTTAGTCACTTGGTTTTGTCCGATTCTTTGCAACCTCATGTACTGCTGCCTGCCAGGTTCCTCTGTCCATGGAATTTTCCAGGCAAGAATGCTGGAATGAGTAGCCAATCCCTTCTCCAGGGGTTTTTCCCAACCCAGGGATCGATCTTAGGTCTCCTGCATTGCAGGCATATTCTTTTACTGTATGAGCCACCAGGGAAGCCCACTGATATATACACACATAACTTAATCTTTTATCACATACATATTGAGTTCCTAGGGCTTTCCTCGTAGTTCAGCTGGTAAAGAAGCCGCCTGCAATGTAGGAGACCTCGGTTCAATTCAAGGGTCAGGAGGATCCCCTGGAGAAGGGATAGGCTACCACTCCAGTCTTCTTGGGCTTCCCTGGTGGCTCCAGTTGGTAAAGAATCTGCCTGCAATGTGGGAGACCTGGGTTCGATCCCTGGGTTGGGAAGATCCCCTGGAGAAGGGCATGGCAATCCATTCCGGTATTCTTGCCTGGAGACTCTCCATGAACAGAGGAGCCTGGTGGGCTACAGTCCATGTGGTCGCAAAGAGTCAGACACAACAAAGCACTGCACAACACCGAGTTCCTATTATACAGTCTTTTATCTTTGTACATAATTTTTATAATAGGTTATATCAGACATACTATATTGCAGACTGTGTTTTTCACTTAGCAATAAATTATGATGACGCATCAGAAATTCTTAATGTGTGTCAGTCACTCAGTCATGTGTGACTCTTTGTGAGTACACAGACTGTAGCCCACCAGGCACACCTGCCCATGGGATTCTCCAGGCAAGAATACTGGAGTGGTTTGCCATTTCCTTCTCCAGGGGATCTTCCTGACCCAGGGATCGAACCTAGGTCTCCCACATTGCAAGCAGATTCTTTACCATCTGAGTCACCAAAAATTCTTACCCAATGCCATTCTAATAATGGCTTGAGGATGTTACTAATTCTCTTTTGTTAGACCAGCAAGCACATGGGCATTTCAGCACATCCTTCCAATACATATCAAGTTACTGTCAACCAGTTCAATAGTTGTAAGTAATATTAACAATGCCTTCTATTCACATGGTACTTTATAGTTCACAATCTATTTTCATACATCATTTGGTCCTTACAATAAACTCAAGCAAACAGAGCAGAAACTCAGAAAGGTTACATAATTTCCCTAAAATCCTTAAAAAAATGAACAGTAACAGGGAGTCCAGATTCAAACCTAGGTCCATCTATCTCTGCAGCCTAGGGTCCTCACTTTACATCATCACCCCTAGTTGAAGCCTTCATTTTACAGATGAGCGATCCATGCTTAGAGAAGGGAGTAATGATGTGCCCAGAGTCACAAAGCTTCTTTAAGAAAGAATACAGGTAAAGTAGAGCCCAGGTCTCCTGTCTCCCTGTCCAAAGCTCTCTCAACTACATGCTGGGTCAACAAATTAGGAAGGAAAAAAAAACCAAATTGCTCCATAGCCACAACGGTGACCAACACATGCTGTTACACTTCTCTGAAGATTACTCTGTATATTTGTTCAGTGCTGCAAAGTGCCAACCCGATGACACTTGCAATCCTGAGCTTATTTGATGTGGTTGGGAAGCAAATGAGATTCCAGTGCCCCTGTTGCGCATAGGTGCTCAATGAGCATTTCCTGCATAGTGGGAAAGTGCCCTATATTTACAGTATTTGATCCAGTTTAACAGCAAGATCTAATGTTAAAATTAGCCTTGTAAAAGTTTTCACCCTAGTTCACACAAAAACAAGATTCTGAGATTATGACTAGCAATTTTTCATGAGTTGATTTATCTGAATAAAACCTATAAGGTTTTGAACCATTAAACATTCGATTTAGAAAAAAAAATCTCAGCATACAGAAGAATAAACTGAGAAATGGAACAGATCTGTTTCTTATAATAATTATGAGCAATATCTCAAACTCAGCATCCTTAGACCATTGAGCTGTGTAGGATGAATGTGCTAATTAATCAATTACTACCCAACAATGTACCCCGTTTATTTACTGAAATGCACCAGAAATGTGTGCAGAACTGGTAATTATTAATCATCTTCAGCAACAAATATGACTCAAGTTCACCTTCATATAATTAATAGAGCATGTAGTTAGTTTTAACATCTTGCTTTATTAGAAACAACAAGAAGGAATAAACAGAAAGAGCTGAACTACAGTTGTGGTTCACTGAAGTGCTAGCTTGGACTAAATGTGCCTATGACTCACAGCAGCAGATTATTTATACCTATCCAAACTATGGCCAGATGCTCTCTCCATTAAAAATGCAGTTTGTAAAAACCAAACTTTTTAATGTGAATAAAATTTTCAATTTACAGAAAAGTTGTAAGAGCAGTCCAAAGAATTCCTATATACTTTCTACCCAGGTTCCCCTAATAAAATCCAAGTGTTAGAGCTTGGTAACTTGCTTACAGTTGGGATCTTTGCTTATGGTAGGCAAATGCCTTATTGCATGCCTTTCAATTTTAAAGATATTTCAAAAGTACTGCGATATGCATAGAAATATTTAACAACAAATTTTGCAAGTAATTCCATTATGAAAAATAATTCTTTTTTTTTTCCTGAGGATCATAATGATGTGCCCTCAAATTTCCTTTTGAATCAGATAGACTCCTGGGTATAGATAGGCCATATTTTGGATCTGTAATGCTATTTCCTGTTTTCTTACTAATTATATAACATCTAATTTGTAAAAGTGTTAGTAACTTTTACATATGAGTCTAGCATCAGATGATTCTTTTTAATTGAAGTCAAACATGAGGTTTTGAATCCTATCAATGCAGGTTCCAGTCCCAGCTATACTACCTGCCTGCCCTGTGACTGGAGGAGCTTATTGTAACCTCTAACTATGGACACTCAGTTTCTTCAGTTTGAGTATGAGGAAAATGAAACCCTGATCTGGAATGTTGTTCAATGAAACAGTAAGTAGAAACTTGAATGCATGCTCAGTTGCTCAGTAATGTCTGACTCTTTGCAACCCTATGGACTGTAGCCTACCAGGCTCCTCTGTCCTTGGAATTCTCCAGACAAGAATTTCTGGAATGGGTTGCCATTCTCTTCTCCAGAGAACTCTTCCTGACCCAGGGGTCGAACCCGGGTCTCTTGTATCCCCTGCATTGACAGGCGAATTCCTTACCACTGTGCTACTTGAGAAGCCCAGTTGGAAACTACTTAGCATGATATACTCAGTAACTGGCTAAGTATTATTACGTTGACATTATGGCCCTCTGCAGCCACTTTCAGCTTAAATAAAAATGAAATATGCACAAGTATGCGTACACAAATCAAAAGGTATTTCATATAATGGAAACTGAAAATATAGATTCACATTTCTGAAGTTTTCCTGAAGGGAAAAACTGATGAAATTTAATGCTGTAGAACTCCAGTATTCTTGCCTGGAAAATTCCATGAACAAGGGAGCCTGGTGGCTACTATCCATGGGGCTACAAAGAGTTGGACATGACAGAGCAACTGAGCACATGCACACAGTAAATTAAAGGGCTTACCAGGTGGCTCAGTGGTAAAGAATCCTCTGGCCAATACAGGAGACCTGGGATCAATCCCTGGGTTGAGCAGATTCCCTGGAGAGGGAAATGGAGACCCACTGCAGTATTCTTGCCTGGAAAATCACATAGAGAGAGGATCCTGAAGGGCTACATTCCATGGGGTCACAAAAGAGTCAGCCACGACTTAGTGACTGAACAACAACAGTAAGTTAAAAACTTGCCCCATCTGAAAATACCAGTGGAATGCCACTTCCAAAACTTAAACTGACAAATCATAAATCAGAGGGTAGACTACTGTATTTCTATGATAAAATGATTCAAGGCCCCTTTAAATGGAGAGCCCCCTCAGGGCATCTCAGTATTTGTTTATAGATCATTAACTACTTGACAGTGAGTCTAGAGAGGGGGCATGAAGACTCACAGCTAAAGTGCTAAGAGTCACTGTCGGTTGAAGATCAGCAATAAAGCCAAAATATCTTAGGAATTTGATATGAAAATCTGATTTCTACTACAAAAATGCTCTATGCTATTCGTGAATAAATCTGTTAGTAGGACGAGGCTCACTTTACAAAGCTGAGACTAATATGGGTTTTATGACAAAGTGAATTTACTTGGTCACGTTTTCATATGCTTCCCTAAACACTGACTACATATTATAAAGATCGTAACATTGAAAACATACCCATAAAGTGGACTGTGTTATCTACCAGCATAAATCATACTTGGTTTCAAAAAGTCACAAATATGTCTCCTTGCTACTGGATTCTAGCATCCATAGGACAGGAGAATAGCATAGAAATGTTTCCTAATGAGAAGCTTACTGAAAGCTGAGAGACCAGAATTTTGATTCATGTTTCTCATGTACGATCTTAGGTAAGTTTCTTTCCTAGTCTATAGCTTAATTTCTCCAACAACCAAAATTAAAACTAAAACCACAATCCTGAATACTATGATTTCCTTTCTCCAACATCCTTTAAACATACTGATTGTATTCACTTTACCCACTTTCCATTCCTCGCCCTTGTATTTATTCAACAAATAAGAGTGCCTACCACATGCCAAGTTACTAGGTTCTGGGTTCACAAAGGTTAACAAAACACACAAAACCCTCTGGCCTTATAAAGTGTACATTCCAGTGGGGTGGGGGAGGCAGGGAGAACTTGAAAGTAGTTTAGACATACTTTTGGAAGAGATCCCTGCACCCACTTTGTTCACAATAAAATGTCTGACCAGAGTAATTGTTCTTGTCACTCTTTGTAACAGCAGCCCCAGCTGCCAGCCGACTCCTTGGATGGAGGCTTTCAGAACATCAATCAATTCCACGGAAGGACTCAAAAAGATCTAGGTAAGAATATAGCAGTTATTTCCTTCCTAATGATTCTTGCCATAACTCAGTACCTCCAAGAGAATGATTTGGCATAAAACCAATGTATATTGTCCTTCCCAGGGAAGACACAACCATATAGGAATGGAGCAGCAAGTACTGCTTGCCACTGAGAAATGGGAAGAATGAATGAGCATCCTTCCTGTTGTAGAAATAACTCATGCACTTCCTCTGGTGCTGAGCTTGGCTTACAGGGCACTGAACTGTTAGGCAAATTTGGTTCCTAGGAAACTCAGGACAGTGGCTCTTTGGAGTATGTTTTTAAATTCCACAACATGCTGGAATATGAACTGGGGCAGCGTCAATTCCATGGTCCTCCTTTTCTTAAACCAAAAGTCCTAAAGCTTCAAACTGGAAACTGTAAATGAAATTCTAATTGGAAATACTTCTATCTCTTTTAAATAATTCCTTTACCTTTTACCAACACGTTAACATATGTACTTAATATCTTGCTTTTAATTCTCCTTCTGAGAATAGCAGTGAATTAAAATCTACATGCTTACTCTACTTTCTTTTAAATCACATTATGAGCACATACACACACAGAAATATAGTAATCAGGATCTCACAGTATGGTGGTAGAAACAATACAAGGATAAAGATTCTATATATGTATGAGGTCATGCTTGGCTCATGTCCACTCTATATGGTTTCTGTACATATTTGTTAATACTAATAGGACGTGTTAATAGGTAATATTATATATTACAGAACTCATTGATTTCAAGCTTTTTATTGAAGTATAGCATACATGCAGAAAAGGGCACACATATGTGTTTAGTAGTTGACAAACTGAATATACCCATTTAAGGAGAGTCAGATCAACAAAGAGAATAATTCATAGGTTCTTCAACTATAACAAATGTGTTACTCTGCTGCTAGTGGTGGTAGTTTAGTCAATAAGTCATGTCCAACTCTTGCAATCCCATGGACTATAGCCCATCAGGCTCCTCTGTCGATGGGATTCTCAAGGCAAGAATACTGGAGTGGGTTGCCATTTCCTTCTCAAGGGGATCTTCCCAACCCAGGGATCAAACCCAGGTATCCTACATTGCAGGGAGACTCTTCACCAACTGAGCTAACAGGGAACCCCATTTACTCTGGTGGGCAATGCTAATAATGTGGAAGGCTACACATGTGAGGCACAGGGAATTTATGAGAAGACTTGTACCTTCCTCTTAATTTTGTAGTGAGTCTAAAACCACTCTTGAAAAATTTGCCTTAAAAAAAAGAACTAAAAAATAAAAGAATGTTTTTTAAAAGACAGAATAATTCCAGTCCCCCAGAAGTCACCTCATACTCCTCCTAGTAACTGTCTGCCCACGAGTAGTGATCACTACTCTGTCTTCTAACAGAACAGATGAGTTTAAGCCAGTTTTTATACTCCATAGAAATGAAATCAAACAGTAAATACTTTGACACCTTTCACTATTCCCTATGTTTGTGAGATTCATGCATGCTGTGTGTGACTGTAGATCATTCTTGTTGCTGTGTAGTAGTCTATCGTGTGAATGTGCCATAATTTGTTATCTGCTCTACTACTGATACGAATTTGAATACTTTCCTGATTGAGTACTACAAATATAAATAGTGCTGCTATAAATATTCTAGTATATGTCTTTTGAAGAACATATGCACACAATTTCTGTTTGGAATTGCCATTGACTGTTTGTGACCCCACAAACAGTTTTTCAACTGTTTATGTTGAAAACATTGAAGCCCTAATACCCAATATGACGGTATTTGGAGATAAGTCCTCATGTGTGAGGAGGGGATAAAGGTTAGGTGAAGTCAAAAAGGTGTGACCCTACATAATAGGCCTGGTACCCTAACTGGAAAAGAGTCAGACACAGTTAGCTCTGCCTACATGGGAGGACTTATAGCAAGAGGGAAATATAAGCCAAAAGGAGAACTCTCACAGGGAACCCAACTGGCTGGCACCTGATCCTGGACTTCCCAGTCCCCACAACTGTGAGAAATAAATTTGTTGTTGGCTATATCTAGTCTGTGGTATTTTGTTGTGGCAGCCTGAGCACACTACCTAGGAGTGGTATGGCTGGGTCATAAGGTATGCATTTATTTAGCTTTTTTTTTTTTTCTTTTTTTTTTTTTTTAATTGTTTTTGCCATACATTGTCATGATATCACCATGGGTTTACATATGCTTCCCCTCCGGAACCCCCCTCCCTCTTCCCTCCCCCCCCCCGGGAAATCTCGCTGCACCAGCCCCGAGCATCAGTCCTAGGCTGGCGATTGATTAGACATATGAAAATTAACATGCTTCAATGCCCTTCTCCCATATCATCCCACCCTTACCCTCATCCACAAAGTCCACGAGTCTATTCTATACATCTGCGTTCCTTTTGCTGTCTTGTATGTTGGGTTCTCGTTACCGTCTTTCTAAATTCCATATATATGCGGTAATATACTGTATTGTTGTTTTTGCTTCTGGCTTACTTCACTCTGGATAATGGGCTCCAGTTTCGTCCATCTGAGTAGAATTGCTTCAAATGAATTTTTTTTTTAATGCTGAGTAATATTCCATTGTGTATATGTACCACAGCTTTCTTATCCATTCGTCAGTTGATGGGCATCTAGGTTGCTTCCATGTCCTAGCTATTGTAAACAATGCAGCGATGAACATTGGGGTACACGTGGCTCTTTCAATTCTGGTTCCCTCGGTGTATATGCCCAGCAGTGGGATTGATAAACTGCCAAAAAAATTTCCAAAGTGGTTGCCAACCATGTATAAAAGTTCTAACTGCTGCATATCCTTAGTACTTTCTATCTTTTCTACCTTAGCCCACTCCAGTGGGTGTGTAATATATAAGGTAATATATATTTTATTAATAGTTCCCATTTCTCATATGATTAGAGAAACTAAGCACTTTTTCACATTACTGAACATCTAGATGTTCCCCTTTGGGAAGGGTCCATTAAATATTTTGGCCAGCTTTCTATTAGACTGTTTAAAATGATTTGTTCTAGATACCAAATGCTTTGTTAGATATATGTAATGCAAATGCTTTTCTCACTCTTTTGATTACCTTTTTACCCTCTCAATAATGTCTTTTAATGAACAGAAATTCTTAATTTTAATATATTCCAAACTATCAGCTTTGTAGAACTTATTTTTTAACATGTTCTGAACATTTGCAATGTCATAAGTGCCTTTAAAACAAAACCAAAACAAAATCCCTTCTTTCTAGGAGCAGCATGATACACCCATGTACATGTTAAAAGCTGTACAAGGCAGCACTATTTATAGATATTTTTAAGGGATTCTGTCAAAGGGATAGGTAATTTCTCCATACTTTTAGTGCATTTAATGCACTTAATTACTGGACACTAAGCAATGTTTTTAGGCTTTTGAATAACAACTTCTAAGTCCCTTTGGGGGCACTTGAAGAATTAGAGCTGAAAATTCATTGCTATGAATTAGAATGGTAAAGAAAATCAAGCATCTGATCTGAATTGTAGTTTTTTGAGAAATTATCTTATTTCAGTTATGGAAGGAGTACTATATAAAGTTAGAAAAGATATCTAGATGTTATGTTCTTCAGCTCTGTATCTTTAGGTTGGGGTAATATTTCATTAAAACACTCTTGAAAACCTAGGTGTGGTACACCATGTATCAGAAATCTTTGGATGAACTTCCTATCTTAGAATAGAAAAGATAGATAATCAAAGAGCCTTGGATTAGAGAAACCTTTACCACTGAGGTTTTTCCAGGAGCGCATCTTCCAACAGAAATCCTTCAGTTCCCTAGCTGCTTTACAAGCTTCCATGAGACAATGCAGTTCTACCTATGTAAATTTCCGGTTCTCTTTATTGGTGGGTTTTACTACAGAACGTAGGATTTCTCAGACTGAATTCAGAGGTTCCACAAATGTTTGATTCAAATTTTATTTTTTTAAATATATTTTTATATTATCAAAAGGGAGATGTCAATTTTTTAACATATTGCAAACTGCTCTTTCATTAGAGGTTAAGTCATTTCAGTATAGATCTCAAAATTCATCTCCGCTTGTCATCTCTAGTTGAAGCACATGCCCAAGATTTCATGGTGAATCACTTAAAAACCACTCTTATATCTACTTCTCTCAAGAGATCAGGATTTTCTTGATAATAAGCAACCAAAACACAAGAATAAGAAATAAACTGTTATTTTAAAAAAAGAAGAGAAAAAGAAACTATTCTCAGGCTACTATAACTGCAACTGTTGTCCATAGCCTCCAACTTTGAAAAATTTTTAGCATAAACCAGCAGGGTCAAGAGTCCACTGGCAGTGGGCCAGCCATGGCATCCCAACCATACTAATTCCTGTTGGTCTTACCTATGTCTCTGCCAGGGAGTCTCCCTTGATTCCTTCCCATCTCTAAGCTTGGTTCTGCAGACTTCTATTTATTATTTTAGCTATCTTTCCAATAAATTCCTTTTCTGCTAAAAGCAAAACAAAACAAAGTTAAAAACCCAAGACAACAACAAACTAGTCTTGTTTTTTAAATTTATCTTTAATATTAAAATTTTGCACCTTGTTTAGTAATAAAACACAAGTTTTCATCAACTTTATAGGTTGGGGTTCTATGACAGATTTTGTTTCAAAAAGAACTCCATCTTTTTAAAATTTAATTTGAATTCCTGTAGTGTTTACTGCCTTGAAGGCACTGCCACGGAGCCGCTTAGCCTCAGCATCCAGAGCTCCTGGAAGGAAGTTAGAATTAAACAAATACCACTTTCTTTGTAAGCTTTTGCCTTCAAGAACCAGTCACCTCAAGATCTCAACATCTAATATCAGTTTCAACACAACTGTTCCTAATCTTTTCACTGCCTTTGGTGCTGCTTATTACTGGAGCAGTAGAAACTAGAGATACAACAGCTCTCTTGTCAGGTGTGGTTCTCAGCATTACAGGGATATGTGCTTGTTTGGGGGGTGTGCATATGCACCAAGAAGAAATGGACAGATGTGACTTTAAAGGGCCTCCTGAATCAAGCCCAGCCACAGAAAACCTTTGTGCTACTGAGGTTCAGAACTGAGCTTTGGTGTCTGAAAGTTCCCAAGAAAGAGTAAACTGGGTAGTTTCATATTCTTGGTTATTGACTGCACAAACCAATATAATAGAAAATTTGATATATTTGAATAATTGATATTTTGAACAAATTGATAATATTGTGTTAAATGGAAAACAAAATGTTTTCTTCACAAATAATGCACTGAAAAACATCATCTATAGTTTGCATTTGTTAGTTACAAAGGTCAAAAAAGTGAGGTGGCTGAAATCTGCAAAAGTAACATTTCATAGTTTCAGAATTCTCAAAAGAAGAAGGAAACTTGCTCAGAATCCTAGGAAACTGTTATAATCATTACCTCCTGTATCACTAAGGAGTCTTTTCTCCATTATTTTTATTGGATTTTTGTAACCTCCCAGGTTAATATTGTACCTAGATATTAAATACAGTTGGTTAAAAATTTAAAAAGTTGAGGGAACGTATTCAATTTATTTAACACTGAAATGGAGAAGAGATTTAATGTTTAACAAAGACAAAAATATCTCTATATTAACTGAGCAACATCTCCATGGTGAGGAGTACTATATTAAATATAAACCCATTGGGAGGTGGGAGGGGGGTTCTGGAAGGGGAACATGTATACCCATGGCAGATTCATGTCAATGTATGGCAAAACCAACACAATAAAGTAAAGAAAATTTTAAAAAAAATTAGTAATCAACAGCAAAAAAATAAAATGAAAAAAAAAATATAAACCCATCATGTAAAAAGTGTTAAAAATCATGGTACTGAATTTTGACTGTTTAAGTATAAACTCATTATGAAAAAAGTTACAAACGTTTAATTTGAAATCATAGTATTGAATCACTTCTCAGATTCTTGTCTTAGCCTCCTTCCAACCATTTCTGTGCAAATGTAACTATATTGTGCCTCCCCATAAAATCTTTTAAAAACTTTTATCTAACAGGGAATTCAGATTTAAAGGTAAGGTTTAAATTATTTGCGTGACCACAAGGCCCCTGAAATCACTTATCCTATAAGATTTGGCACATGGTTGTGGGTGCTCAACCAATGTTTGCTGAAAGAATCAATAAAAACTGGAGAATGTAAGAGTCGCCACACTATCCTCCACTCCCCCTGAGTTTTCAGCAACAACATTAACAGCAGTGGTTATATGGTGCTTACACATAATTATCTCATTTACATCCAGCACTTTCCAGACATATTTATGTATGCTTTTTTCCAAACATGAATTTAAGACATGTAAAAGGAAATGCCTCTCTAGAAAACAGATGTATACAAGTCCTTATCCGAAGAAGCTGCAAAACCTAAGAGAAAGTTTTCCTAAAGAGGTTTGATAATGGGTGACAGGATTATTAAGGCTTAGAACTAAAAGACTCCCGGTCTGGCCGTTTTCCAGGCTCTGAGGGAGATGGTGGCGCACACTGCATGGAGAGATTTAAGGCTTTCTAAAAAACAATTTTTTTTTTCTGTTGAAATATCTGGGGCTCATTTTAAAAAACACGAAACAGGGAACGTGAGTTAAAAAGTGCTCCCCGGCTTTAGTAGCCAATGGAAATCTCGGGACTTGGCTTTTAACTCACTTCCCTAAGGACAACTTCTTCAAATGTTTCCTCAACACCAACCAATGAAGGATTTCTTCAGTCCACGTCTTGGAAGAGAGATGCGGGCTTGAGTTCTGCCACTCCATTGGGGAAAGTTATTTAATTGTTCTAAAGCTTAATTTTCCTCATACCTGAACTAATAAAAGTCACGAATCGCCCCTCCCTCGCTCCCTAGGGTTATTAACGACTTTACGCGGTCTTTGGTGACGACTTAACTACCTCAGCGCCCTCACCCCGCCCGGCGATCCTCGCCGCTCCACTCTCTCCCCAGGAAGCCGCGCGACCTCTGTGCGCACGCGCCGCCGCGCCCGGGGCTCTCGCGCACTCGCGCGGCGCCCGTCGGGCGTCCCGCTACCAGCATGGGGAGCGGGCGCGCGCGCGCCCGCAAGGCGGCCGAGGGGCGGGGGCCGCGGGCGAGGCCGGCGATGGAGGCCCTGCGGAGGGCCCACGAGGCTGTGCTTCGTCTGCTGCTGTGCCGGCCCTGGGCCGCGGGCGCCGCCTCCCGCCCGAAGCCCCGGGCCTCGGAGGTGCTGACGCGGCACCTGCTGCAGCGGCGCCTGCCTCACTGGACCTCCTTCTGCGTGCCCTACAGCGCCGTCCGCAACGACCAGTTCGGCCTCTCGCACTTCAACTGGGCCGTGCCGGGCGCCAACTACCACGTCCTGCGCACCGGCTGCTTCCCCTTCATCAAGTACCACTGCTCCAGGGCTCCCTGGCAGGACTTGGCCGGGCAGGACCGGTTCTTCACGGCGCTCAAGGTCGTCAACCTCGGTGAGTGGCCCGGGCCGCCGAGACACGGCCCGCCGCCGCCGCCGCCGGCCGCACGGTCTGCGGAGCCCGGGGCCGGGCCGCGCTTCGCCCGGAGCCGGGGCGTGTCCCGCCTCGGCCTCCGCGTCCCGCCCCCTCCGCAGCCTAGCTTCTGTATTCCCCGCCCCGCAGGTGCTTGTCGGAGCCAAGTTGCTCCTGCATGGTCCCCCGGAAAGTGGGGCTGATTGACAGGCCTGTCCAGTGGGACCCCTCTGCCTCCGCTCCCGGTGAGAGGGCATTGCATTCTGAGTTCCAGCCACTCATTAGCTAGAAGGAGCCTTCCATTGGGCAGTAAGAAGGCGGGTGTAGGCCGCTGAAAATGGCTCTCAAGTTTTTATAAAATGCCTGATTATATGGCAGGATGCATTCTCCTGAACATCACTTTGTGGGTGCGTTCAGAGTATAAAATCTGAAACTACTTTTTTTAAGTTTCTTTGTGCTCTTTATATGAAGTCCCAGCAAGTTCGTTTTACTAAAGCCACTGAAGGTCGTTACTGGTGGTATTGGCTTCTTCAGATACTAGGCCAAAAAGATATTTAAAAGATTGCCTCTTTAATGCTGGTATGTTTTCATGGGAATATTCTAAGAGTATTTACTCTTGCTGAATGTTTATTATCTTTTGGTTAATGACAGAAGAGGCGTGAACATTGACACGGGTGCATCTTTCATGTTGTATAGGTAAATGAAAAATAGGCCTCAGGATGTTTGAACCTATTAATAACTGATACTCAAATTAATCCATATTTCAGTAATTCAGAATCTAGATGTGCAAGCTAACTCACGTTACCCAACCAGTTTTTTGAACCAGAATTAAAGCTGAACACGCGGCCACACTTTTACTGTATAGTCTTGACAGTTTCTTAAATTTAAATACATTAGGTGTGTTTTCGTTTATAATTACTCACATATGTAAATCATGGGGTTCTGGAGCCATCGCTCCACTAGTACTGTCCTGAGTTCGTCCCATTAAGGAGAAGATTATTTAGCGATGTGTAATCTTTTACAAGTGTGCCTTATTATTTGGCCGATCAACTATATAGAGCATGCCCACTAATTTTGAGGTTGATGTAAAGAAGTTGAAGAGTGTAGTGATTTAGAAAATTCAATTATTTGGAGAGACTAGAGTGATGACTAGATTGAGGAAGAATATGTTTGTCTTATTGAATAGCATCTTCAGAAACAGAAAAAAGTCATTCTTCCCAAATGTACAGTTAATACACTTGAATAGGTTAGGAAAAACATAACCGGAAAGTTGTTGGTAAACTATGTACCCAATGCCTTTTTTTTAAAAAAAGTTTTCACTGTTTAAGAGCACCTTACTGACTAGGCCTAATCTCTTTAGGTAGAAAGAAATCGAAAGAAAATAGGATGCCCAGAAGATTCTCACATAGAAAAGCAGTGAAAGTAGTAAAAATCTTTTGAAGAAAGAAACAACAGCTGTAGTTTTTTTAAATGTGTGTGGAAGAGAAAGCTGAATAGTGATTTAATGGTCTTTATGACCTCTTTAAAATTATAGAAATTTTGTTTAAAAGAGAATAAGAGTTTTAAATTAAACTGAAAGGAGAGCTTTCTGCTCTGGTATTTGCTTTAATACACAAATTGGCTTATACTAATAAAAGGAGGGGTTTTTTTCCTGAATTTTTTATTCACCAGTTTGGTAATGTTTATTTTGTTTATTGTCTTAGGGGAAGGAATTAGATAATAGGATTCTTTCTTATTCTGTGTTGTGCTATTGCGCCTCTAGATCATCAAATACATATTCTATTTAAAGATACTTAGGATTTGATTCCTCCTCTTCCCTTTAAAATTAGTAATTATCAAAGTAATTCATTTTTCCATTTTGTAAATAATAAAGGTTTCTCTTTTACCCATTTGTTCCCTTTTTCGCCTGCCTTCCTTTCAGTGAAAGCAACATTTTACTGATGGTTTATCAGTCTGGGTATCCTGCTGGGAAGTAGATTGAGATTTAAGAAAATCGACTTACCATTGGAATGAATGGGTAATTGGAGACTTGCTACAAAGTTCTAATTTTTTTTAAGTGCTTAATTTGACAGTGGTTTACCTACTGTTCAGCTGACTCAAAATGAATTATGATGCAAAGAACTGGGTTTCACTTTCATTTTGATGTTATGATGTTTCAGACAGTCTAGAAAAAATTTAAGTTTTCATCAAACCTTACAGATTTTATAGTATATGTGCTATAAAGAAAATTATGGGGTTTTTTAACTGTGTTAATTATGTATGTGGCTAATCTTCACATTTAGTGTATTAGCCTGACTGCATTAAATAAGTAGACTGCAGGATAAAAAAAATAGAGAATTTCTCACTCCCATATCACATCTCAACCCCCTATCAAACAGCATTAATAGTTCCTAGTTGTCTCTTAGTAAGAGCTAATGTAGTTATTAGTAATCCTTGATCAGTCCTCCATTTTAGCTGAAAAAATATTGACCATTTGTGTGATTTAAAAAACAAAATCAATATTTTACAGGAAACTGATAAATACTGTAAAAACAAACAATTTTCAGTGTCACCAGCTATTTCTTAACTGAATGTCCTTATCATTGGTTTAAAAGTCATATTTATTTTACTATCAATATATTTGGAAAATTAGTAATTAATTATTTCTAGAACCTGTTTTTCTCGTACTCCATTGATCTTCACCTTTTGAAGTTGTGATAACACATATTAAACTTTATTTTCTTTTTCAACTGCTTCCTCTTCACTCACTTCTGTCTTATTCTTCACTCACTCCTGCCTGTCTTACTCTTGTTCTCTTATCCACTCCCCCATTCTACACCCCTACTTGCCCTTTTTTTTTTTGGTTGAATGATTAATAAATAGGTTTATGATGCTAGTTTTTGTGGCTTTTTTGTGACATTCCCTTGAGACTTTCAGAGATTTGCAGGGAGGTATTCACAAGGCAAAGAAGGCAATATACTGTGAAAGGTTTCACAGGAGTTCCAGAAAACCCTGTGATTGTAAAAAGCTGTGACCCAGTATACTCCTAAAAATAGAGAGGTGCCAGTCTGAATGGGGTTTTTTGCCTTTTCTCATTGCCAACTAGTGATGCTTCCCCTGATTAATCTTTGGCATCACAGTGGCTGTAATGCAGCTTCAGGGAATAAGCACAAAGTAGTCCAGTGAACTTACACAATCAAAAAAGAGCATAACACAGCAAAGATACTTTTGCAGAAAAAAATAAGAAAAAAATTTAGCAATATGATTAGTCCTGAGCATGTGTTGATTTCCCTAGTAATTAGAAAGAAAGTGATTTTCCAAATTACAGCTCTTCTTTTAAATTAACATTTTCTGTCCATTTCTCTCCAATGTATGTTCCACTCATACACAGGAACAGTAAAATTAAAATTTATGCAAAACATGCAATATTTTTATTGATTTCATGTTCCTGTGGTTTTATACATATGTTTTTAATGTTATTAATAGTCATTGATTTTAAATAAGTGCTTTACAAAAAAATAGGAATTGTGAAAGTTTTTTTTTGTCCACCTTACACTCATGTGCCTATGAGGGCTTAATGCAGTCTCTGACTAGCATATGTTTAGTTTCATGTATCACAAATGGAAATATTTCAAAGAAGAAATATATTCTTGGAGTGTACTATTAACCTGTTTCAAGCAGGTTGAAACAAGGTTTTCAAATCAGTTGTAAAATTATGAATGGGATTATTTCTTTCTTATGCTTGTTATTATACCAAAATCTTCCTTAGAATTAGGTTTTGCCTTTGATTTTGAAGACAGCTTTTTGACCTAGTTTCTTTTAAATTGTACAAAAATTACTTTAGCCATCAGTATTACTGTCCAACTTATAGCACAATAAAGATGACCTAGTAATTTAAGCTCAAGGCCAATAATCAAGTGCCTCTACAACTAAATAAATGAATATTCTCTGTTCGCTTATTTGTGAAAAGACTGTAGAATTACTTCATAATTACTCAGAAGTAATGAATTAATGTTTGTAAAGTACTTGAAGGAGTTTACACCAGCCTTATCTACAGTTTTAAAAATCTCTAGGCTCACACAATTGTTACTGTGTTTGACAAACCGATGAACTTGACCTCTTAGGTAGAGTCAATGTTTACTCATATTTTTATAACTTTATAATTTCTTGATGTTGCTAAAGAGTGGTATGTGATTTATACCATGACAAATATGAGTATATGATTAATAAATGTTTATTTCACAAATAACATATTCATTTGTTTTCTAGGTATTCCAACTTTATTATATGGACTTGGCTCCTGGTTATTTGCTAGAGTCACAGAGACTGTGCACACCAGTTATGGACCAATAACAATTTATTTTCTCAATAAAGAAGATGAAGGTGCCATGTACTGAATGTGTGCCTTAAAGGACGTAAATATCAGTAGATTTTCTTCTCATGTGTATGTGCAATATTTATTTTTGATCCTTTAAAATAAAACTTTGCAAACACCTTTTTCTTCCTATAGTGTCTGGTTCTTTAAGATGAATCATTGCCCTCAAGAGGCAAAGCTTTTCATACATTGTAATATATTGCAGGCTCTGTTTAGCCAATGGGAACTACAGACACATAACATTATACCAATTTTTTCCTATAACTAGGTTGAACTAGAGATAAAAAATGATTGTAAATTATAGATTCTGTAGTTATATATCAACTCTTTGAAAATATAGATACCCACACAAAGAAGGAAGAAGAAAATCTTTAACATTAGAAAAAGTATTTTGGAATATATGATACAGATAACATCATTGGCAAATCTAAAATTGATAAGAATTCTAATTGCAGTCTGAAATTTAAACCATTCATCTGCCAGGATTTTAAATGGAAATGTGTTAAAAGCCCTTTTGCCATTTTCCTGTACTAGAGGTGTGGTGGAATGTTGAACCTTCCTATTACCTAAAGAATCCAATACCACACTAATTTTTTTAATGTGAAAACTCCATTTAATGCAAATGCAGCAAAATAAATGAAATTAAGACTTACTAAAAGTTAAAATAGCATGCTGATAAAGCTGTAAGAACAATTAAGATCTAGAAAGACCTAGAAAAAATAAATTTGGTAACTGTTTAAGAAAGCAATAAGCTGAAATGGTACGTATCCATAGACTTATTGGCCATGGGAAGTGGGCTGAAATTTTAAAGACCTGATGGCAGTTTTGCGTTAGAATTTTATTAAGTTAATTGCATTTTTGAAAGCAAAGTCATTAAAAAAAATTTATCCTTGGGGGTAGTTACAAAATACCCAGACGAATGGTAAATTTCAGAAATTTGGAGTAATTTAGGGAGAACTAAGTAGAACTATTTAATTTCTAAACCAATGGGTGTTTAAGATTTATGATCTCTTCCATAATTACAAACATGCATTATATATCATTTTATGTTAATGTGTTGCTGATGCTCTGCAATGCTTACACATTTTTGTAGTAAAATATTTTATAAAATTCAATCTAGCCAACATTTGGGTGCGTGCTTCTAACAAATCAGAGAAAGTGAGTAGAAGTAATTGAGGTGAAGGTATCAGAATAATGGAAGTGACACAAACTGGCTCTGTTAAAGGTAGTTATTTTAAATGAGCTACAGAGAGTTATCTGTTCTTCAAATATATGTAGTGTTCCCTTGTCTAAAAGCAATTCTAAACAACGCCTTAATCAAAGAAGTACTTATAGTCCAGAAGAATATACTTGACACTAGTTAAATGAACAGCTTACACAAAGGAGATAGTGTTACATTAAGCTTCATTAATAATAAAACTGACTATTAGCATTTTGCAAGGAAGGCTAGAACTGATTTCCTCTGTAATGGGCAAAGTTAAATAACTATAGCTCATAAGTTTTAAGTCAAATACTGGTCATTCATTACTGCTGGTCTTGTCAATACTTGCTGTAAAGGCTTGGTCCCCACACAAGGCTGATAAAATGGTTTTTAATTACTAGACTATAAATACAGCTTTTCAGTAAAGTTGCACTTCTTTTCACACTGGCCTGTTTGATTTCTGATAATTTGTACTGCTGACTCTGCTTACCTGTTTTTCAATAGCTACAATCAGAGTGACTTCCTGTCCGTATGGTGATGGGTAAGTCTCCTTGGAGAACATCTTTGACAAACTACCCTATTGATCTCTGTGATTCTCTGCTGTTTGCAGCATTAAATAGAGCCTTGATTTCTTGCCTGATGTGCTCACTGTGTAACAATTAAGCAAATGTAGTATTTTCTTGTATTACATGAAAATCAATAGACCTCTTGCTCTCATGGAGTTGATCTTGGTGAAGGATGAACTCAACAATGGCTAAGGGCATGGTTCAAATATTTAAAATATCATTCCTTGGATTTATGAAGTCTTGTAGTGAACCGTTTCGTCTGAAAAAATGCTTCTCATTGAACAGCAATGGTTTAAGTTTTTTCTTTGAAGTTGGATATTACATCAAAGTATTGTGGCCTAAAAGGGATAAAATATAAATGCTGGAAGTCAGGAGACTGATTTTGTTTTTAGTAATGGTGCCGTCTGACTTTCTGACTTCAGGCTAATAACTCCTCCTTTGTGTCTGTTTTTTCTACCTGTAATCTGAGAAGGGCAAAATAAAAGACACCTTTCTACCTTAGAAGTGTATCTTGAATGTGCTTGTAAGCAAATGTCAGTTTTATTTCAGAAATGCTGATTTTGTAATCCTCCTTCTTGTTTTCCATTTATGTTTAAAAGGTTTCATCAGTAAAAGGATTTTTAAAAATAAGGCGAGAGGAAGGGAGGAGACACATGGAAGGCAGTTTGTGTGAGTGTGTCTGCACATGCTGGCTATGCCTGAGATGGCGAGCAGGGTTCAAGTGGACTCGGTCCTTCTGGATAGCAGTTTACTTAGGAGGAGGAGTTGTGGAAACAGAGACAGCTTTTCTACGTCTACTTAATGGGAGCTTAGTCTTTAATCCAGGCAAAACTTTTTAAAATGAAGATGAAGATTAATTTCAGTTTAAAATCTTGCATCTCTTCTATTGTTACTTCTATACAAATCAATGATCAAATGTTGGAAGAAATTTCTAGTCAAAATTCGTGGTTCCTGTGTAAGTGGTAAACAACCATAAAGATTCCATGACAGAAAAAAAAAAGATGCAGTAACAGAGTTGGGGGCAAGAAAGACGTTGCTAATAATAAAATCCCTAGTTTCTCAGTGCTAATGCCTTAACACACCAAATTGTACAAATTGTTATAAATTGTTATAAATTCTTTCATCATATATGTGTGTTGTGTTTAGTTGCTCAGTTGTGTCCGACTCTGTGATCCCATGGACTGTAGCCCACCAGGCTCCTCTGTCCATAGAATTCTCTAGGCAAGAATGTTGGAGTGGGTTGCCATTTCCTTCTCCAGGAGATCTTCCCAACCCAGGGATCGAATCAAGGTCTCCCACATTGCAGGCGGATTCTTTACCATCTGAGCTACCAGGGAAGTCCATATTCATCCACATTTGGTCACTTATATTTTGCTTATTGTTGGCTTCAGTAGAAGTGGAAACATTTTTAATTATTAAAAGCCATATACATTTCTTTTAAAATATACATTTTGTGTCATTTATATTCACACAAAACTATAATCACAAAACATCTATAATTCTTCATGAAGTAATGTCTTTTAATTCCATTAAAGAACGAATATCATTTGAATGAGTGACCTAAAGACAAGGATCTGGATTTCATTTCATTTAAAAGCTAATACAGATAACAGAAACCTTATCCTAAAGCTAGTGGATTGGGTATCTTTTTTTCAGCACTTAGCATTGAGACAGTAATGATGTTTGGGGTTTCTTAACCTAAACCAGTACTTAGCATTACATCTCACCTGGGTCAACAGTCTAGGGTATCAGAGTTAAACTGTGTTACTGTAAATTAATGGAAAATGTAACTGCACTTTGCTGAAAGATCAATGTCCAATAAAGGCTGCACAATCAAATCTTGTTGCAATGATTGAGGTCTTTAATTGCCTTTCAAAGATAAGGTGGTAATCAACACAGCTTTAACTGATCTTTTTTACTAGTTCAATTACATGCTAATGACTAGTGCCAGGTCAGAATCTTTAACTACTTATACTTATTAAATCTTACGTTAGTAATGAAAAATAACTTTAGCTTACCCAATCGATAGAACACACATCTTAATTACTATATTTCACTTTTATACTATTTTATGTGCTTGACAAATGTTTCACAAGAGTTTTCCCAACAATAAGCAGTGTTATTAGTAGTGAGGACAAGCTATAGAGTCTTTTTCTAAAAAAATTAGAGATCAGATACTAAGGAAAAAATTCTGCTTTAAATGAAGATGTGGATAAAATAGTTCGCAATGATGCAAGCTTAGTCATCCAGTGACTTCTGAAAACTGTCTTGCTAATTGAAAGTACAGTTCATACAACTGGGATGAAATAAATCTAGATTGTTTTTACTAAGTGTACTTCTAATTTCCATTAGTTTCCTATTAAGGAAACTGATTTCATATACAGCCTACTCTAAAAATCTATTAGGGGGAAGGATAAATGTTAGAAAAGGCAAATGACTAAATAAATGAGGATCATCAAAATTAAAATCTTTTGTGTTTTAAAGGACACTATCAAGAAAATGAAAAGACAGCTGACATGGGAGAAAATGTTTGCTAATCATAAATATGATAAAAGGATTTGTAGCCAGAATATATAAAGAACTCTTCTAACTCAACAACTCAATTGAAAAATAAATTTGGACAGACATTCCTCGAAAGAAATTATACAAATAGTTGCTAAGCATGTGAAAAACATTTAACATTAACTATTAGGGAAATGGGAGTCAAAACCACAGTGAAATAACTACTTCATACCCACTGGGATGGCTGTCAGTTCGGTTCAGTTCAGTCACTCAGTCGTGTCCTGAGCGAATTGCAGCATGCCAGGCTTCCCTGTCCATCACCAACTCGAGGAGTCCACTCAAACCCATGTCCATCGAGTCGGTGATGCCATTCAGGCATCTCATCCTCTGTCGTCCCCTTCTCCTCCTGCCCTCAATCCTTCCCAGCATTAGGGTCTTTTCCAATGAGTCAACTCTTCACATGAGGTGGCCAAAGTATTGGAGTTTCAGCTTCAACATCAGTCCTTCCAATGAACACCCAGGACTGATCTCCTTTAGGATGGACTGGTTGGACCTCCCTGCAGTCCAAGGAACTCTCAAGAGTCTTCTCCAACACCACAGTTCAAAAGCATCAATTCTTGGGCGCTCAGCTTGCTTTATAGTCCAACTCTCACATCCATACATGACTACTAGAAAAACCATAGCCTTGACTAGACAGACCTTTGTTGGCAAAGTAATGTCTCTGCTTTTCAATATGCTATCTAGCTTGGTCATAACTTTCCTTCCAAGGAGTGAGCCTCTTTTAATTTCACTGCTGCAATTACCATCTGCAGTGATTTTGGAGCCCAGAAAAATAAAGTCAGCCAGTGTTTCCACTGTTTCCCCATCTATTTCCCATGAAGTGATGGGACCAGATTCCATGATCTTAGTTTTCTGAATGTTGAGCTTTAAGCCAACTTTTTCACTCTCCTCTTTCACTTTCAGCAAGAGGCTTTTTAGTTCCTCTTCATTTTCTGCCATAAGGGTGGTGTCGTCTGCATATCTGAGGTTATTGATGTTTCTCCCAGCCTTGACGTACTCCTTTTCCAATTTGGAAACAGTCTGTTGTTCCATGTCCAGTTGTAACTGTTGCTTCCTGACCTGCATACAGCTTTCTCAAGAGACAGGTCAGATGGTCTGGTATTCCCATCTCTAAGAATTTTCCACAGTTTATTGTGATCCACACAGTCAAAGGCTTTGGCATAGTCAATAAAGCAGAAGTAGATGTTTTTCTGGAACTCTCTTGCTTTTTCGATGATCCAGCAGATGTTGGCAATTTGGTCTCTGGTTCCTATGCCTTTTCTAAAACCAGCTTGAACATCTGGAAGTTCACGGTTCATGTATTGCTGAAGTCTGACTTGGAGAATATTAAGCATTACTTTACTAGCATGTGAGATGAGTGCAACTGTGCAGTAGTTTGAGCATTCTTTGGCATTGCTATAATAGATAATAAAAAGTGTTGGCAAGAAATGTGGGGAATATGGAACCCTCATAACTTGTTAGTGGGAAGGTAAAATAGTGCAGTCACTTTGGAAAAGTTTGGCCATTCCTGAAAATGTCAACTATGAAGTTATCATATTACCCAATAATTCTGTTCCTAGGATATATACTCTGCAGAGGTCAAAATATGTTCACAGAAAAACTTGTACACAAGTGTTCATAGCATTATTCACTAACAAAGAACTGGAAACAATTCAAATATCAATCAATGGATAAAAATAAAATTTGGCATATTCATACAATAGAATATTACATATTCAACCAAAAAAGGGAAAGAAGTACTGATTCATGCTATAGCACCGATAAAGCTTTCTTGAAAACATTACACTAAGGGAAAGAAGCCAATCATGAAAAACCATATATTGTATGATTGCATTTATACGAAATGCCCAGAATAGGCAAATCTGTAGAGACATAAATTGGATTAGTGATTGCCTAGGACTGGGGATATTGGGAGGAAATGGGGAATAAGTGATGGTGGGCATGGGGATTCTTTGGAGGATAATGAAACTGTTCTAATGGCTGCACAATTCTGTGACCATAATCAAAAGCATGGAATTGTACACTTTCAAAGGAAGAACTGTACAGCATCTGAATTAGCTTTCAATAAAGTGATTAAAAACTAGTAAAGTGGGGAGGGGAAATGGGTAGTTAGTGTTTAATAGGTATAGAGTTTTAATTTTGTAAGATAAAAAGAGTTCTAGACATAGATGGTAATGATGGTTGCACAGTGATGTGAATGTACTTAACACTGTACACTTAAAAATGGCTTGCGTGATAAATTCCGTGATGTGTATTTCACTATAAATAAAAATAATTTTTAAAAATTAGTAGTTCAGTCATGTCCGACTCTTTGCAACCTGACTGCAGCATGCCAGGCTTCCCTGTCCATCCAGAAGCTTGCTCAAACTCATGTCCATCGAGTTGGTGATGCTATCCAACCATCTTATCCTCTGTCATCCCCTTCTCCTCTTGCCTTCAATCTTTCCCAGCACCAGGTCTGGGTCTTTTCTAAGGAGTCAGTTCTTCGTATTGGGTGGCCAAAGTATTGGAATTTCAGCTTCAGCATCAGTCCTTCCAATGAATATTCAGGACTGATTTCCTTTAGGATTGACTGGTTTGATCTCCTTGCAGTCCAAGGGACTCTTCAAGAGTCTTCTCCAACACCACAGTTCAATTCTTTGGCGCTTATCTTTCTTTATAGTCCAACTCTCACATCCATATATGACTATGGGAAAAACCATAGCTTTGACTAGTGGGACCTTTGTCAGCAAAGTAATGTCTCTGCTTTTTAATATGCTGTCTAGGTTGGTCATAGTTTTCCTTCCAAGGAGTAAGCATCTTTTAATTTCATGGCTGCAGTCACCATCTGCAGTGACTTTGGAGCCCAAGAAAATAAATTAGTAAAGGATTCAATTAAATTTTTAAAAATTAGTTAAGGATTCAATATTACTATGATAAACTATGACCACATAATTTCTGTAGAAACGAACTATTTAGAAAAATGTTAGAAATTTAAAAATTTTTAAAAACATATGTTGTATTCTTGGAATTTAAAAAATTTTAGTACAAAACCTAGTTTGAATTAAATAGATGAAATTTCATTTGGGATCATTTTTAGTAGCATTAAGAAAAGGGTATACTTGGTTTGAGTTAATTTAAGAAAAAACCAGTGAGTTCCCTGGTGGTCCAGTGGTTAAGACTCTGTGCTTCCACTGCAACGGGCACAGGTTCCATCTCTGGTCTGGTAACCAAGATCCTGCATGCCTCATGACACAGCCAAAATTTTTTTTAAAAAAGATAAGACTAAAGAAAAGTACGTAAAATGTTGGTAAATGATCTTTTAGATCCTAGTTTCTGGATAAAGAATATCAGCTACTACTAGAGTGAGGTTTTATATAGTATTGCTTATAGCTATTTTAGTTGCACTTATATCATTTTAAATACAGTTTATGAACATTGTACTACTCCATTATATTATTAATTTATCATCAGTGATATTTATAGTATCAATTTAAAAGCTGTAAAACTTCATGAAAAGTAGCCTAAACAAGGATTTTGATAAACCAATGCTTTCAGATGTAGAAGCAAATCATGTACTTCTTCAGGAAGATTTGAAGTTTTTTGATGTTGATGATGATAGAATTATGAATGTTATAAACTCAGTATTTTTTAGTTAACCTAAATACATAAATCTATTTGAATTCATCTTATGAAAAGAGATATGTCATTAGATATATGATCATTATATGCTTTAGTGATTCATGGACCTTGTTACATACATGCTTTGTAATGTATGAATTATTTAGCAAGAAAAATCACAATAATTTTGTTGTTACTCAAAAATTTATAGGTTGGCAGAAACAATTATGCAGGCCCTGAAGCTGGTATGTTAAGGTAACATCATTAACGCTACATATGACGATTTTTTTTAGTAGTTATTTGACATAACCTTTACTGCTTTTGCTAGAATATATCAGTAATTTTATAACAATCTGTCTATAAGCAGAACATTGAATTTATTAACCACAGAGTGATTCATTTAATTCTATTTTCATGTAAGTGTATAACTTGAAGTCAGATCTAAAATGTCTACCCAAACCCTAAAGCAAAAACAAAAATGTACAAAATGAAAATTAGTATTCTAATAAACACATGTGAATTTAAAACTCCATTTAATGAAAATAGATATTTTTATTTCAAAAATTTATGTTTGTGAATTGGGGTAAAATAATTCATAAATGGAGATTATCTTGCAACCTTTCTTTACACATAGTACTAAGACTCTGACTATGAGATAAAGGCAAAATTTTAGTTTCTTAGGCTTTCAAATATCCAAATTTAAGAAATGAAGGGACAAAGAATTTCAAAGTTTGAATTAAAATCTAAATAGTGTCACTTATTTTTAGATTACATTAAAAATCAACTCATCCATTCATCCTACAAGTCCTTTGCATTGATCACACTGAAGGCAAACTTTATTAATTTTGCCTGTCAACAAAATCTAGTAGTTCTGAATCTACACACAGGGTTCATTCAAGCCATACTGAAAACAAACGACTTCTGTATACAGCTGGATGAGAACAATGTGTTACTAAGTTTTGTTTCCAGTATTTTTCATATAATAAGGCTCTATGTCAAATGAACATGTGATGATTCAAAACCAAAAAGAAAACTTGTCTTCTTTTTTAAGAGCTTTAAGAAAAGGATACTTCAATTGGAAATCCTATGGAGTTTTTTTTTACAAGAATAGTCAATAAGTCTGAAATATTATCTCAGGTGTAATGAACTTACACCGTTCTATGCCTTCTGAAAAATAAAAGATTGGACTCACATTATCCTTTTGAGGCATCTCAAAAAGTGTCACTGTTTTCTTGTACAGGAATTTTGCTATTTGAAAGTCAATGAAACATTAAGCAGAAACTACTAGGATGAGTTAGACTTACTCTTCTTAAACAGAACTAGAAGTAGTGCTAGTAATGAGGAGACAAGAAGAATATTTTGATTGATTTGGCAAAAAAAAAAAAGGAACGGGTTGCCTCTTGAGGCAATGAGTCCTCTTATTGTGTATGTTCAGAGAGGCTGTGTGACAATTCATTAGGTGAATGTGGAGCGAATTCTTGAATTGGGCAGAAGATTAGATTGGTGATTTTGTAAGTTTCCTTTATCTCTGAGATTTTGTTATCATTTTTTCAGGGCTGGCTCTGATTTAGCTTGGTTTTATTACTTTTCCACTATGTGTATAATACAAAGAACCTTGTCTTGAAGATGATAAATATGGTTTAAGTTCCTGCTGTACCATTACTGGTTGAGTAACACTGAGAAAGAGGAGAGTGAAAGAGCTGGCTTAAAACTCAACATTCAAAAAATGAAGATCATGATATCCGGCCAATCACTTAATGGCAAATAGATGGGGAAACAATGGAAACAGTGACAGACTTTATTTTCTTGGGCTCCAAAATCACTGTGGACCGTGACTGCAGCCATGAAGTTAAAAGACACTTGCTCCTTGGAAGAAAAGCTATGACCAACCTAGACAGCATATTAAAAAGCAGAGACGTTACTTTGCCAACAAAGGTCCATACAGTCAAAGCTATGGGTTTTTTTAGTACTTATGTATGGATGTGAGAGTTGGACCATAAAAAGGCTAAGAGCCGAAGAGCTGATGGTTTTGAACTTTGGTGTCAGAGAAGATTCTTGAGAGTCCCCCTGGACTGCAAGGCAATCAAACCAGTCAGTCCGAAAGGAAATCAACCCTCAATATTCACTGGAAGGATTGATGCTAAAGCTGAAGCTCCAATACTTCACCCACCTGGTGCAAAGAGCCAACTCATTGGAAAAGACCCTGATGCTAGGAAAGATAGAAGGCAGGAGGAGAAGGGGACGACAGAGGATGAGATGGTTACATAGCATCACAGACTCAATGGACATGAGTTTGAGCAAGCTCTGGGTGATGGTGAAGGACAGGGAAGCCTGGCGTGCTGCTGTCCATGGGGTCCCAAAGAGTCAGACACGATTGAGTGACTGAAAAACAATACTGAAAAAAATTAGAGCCTTCTTAGTATACACAATATACAATACGGAGTTTATCTAACAGTTATATATTGTTCATTTTTGCTGGGTCCCAGATCAAGCACTTTACACATATTAATTCCTTTAACCCTCTCATAACAATTGTATGAATTAGGCACTATTTTTATTCCCATTTTTTAAACTGTGGAAACCAAGAAGTCTTACTCAAGACTTACATCAACACACATGAGTGTTATTCCAGGTTCTGTCATCTGTCTACAGAATCCAAGTTCTTAAGCATTATTCTATACTTTCCTATGATGCACAGGATAACAAATGGAGATGTTTTAGAGCTTTGCAAGCTCTAAAGCCTCACAAAAATGTGAGATATATTTTATTGGTTAATACAAAGAAAATAATATAGATGCTTTAAGTGATTATAAGAGAAAATAATAAAACTTACATGATTTTCAGGAACACCAGCCTACTCTACCTTAGGAAAAATGTATTAGGTAGAAATTCAATCCAATGACATCATAAATGAATAAATTTAATTCATGTTAGAGCATCTAAAATCCATAGTACAGGGACTTCCTTGGTGGTCCAATGGTTAAGAATCCACCTACCAATGCAGTGTCTTCCCTGGTGGAGCAGAGGGTAAAGAATCTGCCTGAAATGCGGGAGACCCAAGTTCAATCCCTGGGTCAGGAAGATCCCCTGGAGAAGGAAATGGCAACCCACTCCAGTATTCTTGCCTGAAGGATCCCTGTGGACAGAGAAGCCTGGCAGGCTACAGTCCATGGGGTCTCGAAGAGTCAGACACGACTGAGCGACTTCATGTTTATGTCACATTTACCAGTGCAGGGGATGAGAGTTTGATCTCTGGTTCGGGATGATTCCACATGCCAGTAGAGCAGCTAATCCCTTGCATCACAACTACTGAGCCTGCACACCTACAGCTTGTGCTCCACAACTAGAGAGTAGCCCAGCTTGTTGTAACTAAAGAAAGCCCGCTTGGAGTAACGAAGACCCAGTGCAGCCAAAAATAAAATAAATAGTTGCTGCTGCTGCTAAGTCACTTCAGTCATGTCCGACTCTGTGCGACCCCATAGACGGCAGCCCACCAGGCTCCACCGTCCCTGGAATTGTCCAGGCAAGAACGCTGGAGTGGGTTGCCATTTCCTTCTCCAATGCATGAAAGTGAAAAGTGAAAGTGAAGTCGCTCAGTTGTGTCTGACTCTTAGCGACCCCATGGACTATAGCCTACCAGGCTCCTCTGTCCATGGGATTTTCCAGGCAAAAGTACTGGAGTGGGGTGCCATTGCCTTCTCCAAAATAAATAATTAAAAAATACAAAATCCATAGCACATACTTGGTATTCTACGAGTATCTGTTGAACTGCTGTTTCTGCTTCTGCATGGTGCTGAAATTGCTCTCACTGTTCCTTTTCCATTCCTGCCACAACACAAAAGTGTAGACTTTCCCATCACACCTTCAGGGGCTTGTCTCGTATCACTTTTGTCTATGCTTCTCCATATTCTTTTTCTAAATTAATGGATATTAGCCCTATGAGGAAAATGCTGTTTATTTTTTAGTTGTTATTGTTATTCTAAATTATATCTTTTAAAATTAATATTTCTAAGACATTATTGCAGGTGTGTAGAAATGCAACTTACTTTTAAAAAACATTTTATTTTGGAAAAACTAAGTTTATCGAAAAGTTGCACTATAGTACAGACAGTTCCCATATATCTTCACCCAGATCACCCTAATATGGTTGTTCAGTTGCTCAGTTGTCTCCCCATGGACTACAGCACACCAGGCTTCCCTGTCCTTCAGTATTTTCCGGAGTTTGCTCAAACTCATGTCCATTGAGTTGGTGATGCTATCCAACCATCTCATCCTCTGTCATCCCTTTCTCCTCCTGCCTTCAACCTTTCCCATTATCAGGGTCTCTTCCAATGAGTCAGTTCTTTGCATCAGGTAGCCAAACTATTGGAGTTTCAGCTTTAGTATCAGTCCTTGCAATGAACATTCAGGGTTGATTTCCTTTAGGATTGATGGGTTTGATCTCCTTGCAGTCCAAGGGACTCTCAAGAGTTTTCTCCAGCACCACAGTTCGAAGGCATCAGTTCTTCAGTGCTCAGCCTTTTTTTATTGTCCAGCTCTCACATCCATATATGACTATTGAAAAAAACCATAGCTCTGACTACATGGACCTTTCTAGGCAAAGTAATGTCTCTGCTTTTCAATTCACTGTCCAAGTTCATCATTGTTTTTCTTCCAAGGATCAAGCATCTTTTAATTTCAGAAGCATCTTTTAATTTCACCACCTGCAGTGATTTCAGAGCCCAAGAAAATAAAGTCTGTCACTGTTTCCATTATTTTCCCATCTAATTGCCATGAAGTCCTGTGACCAGATGCCATGATCTTACTTTTTTGAATGTTGAGTTTTAAGCCAGCTTTTTCACTCTCCTCTTTCATCTTCAACAAGAGGGTCTTTAATTCCTCTTCCCTTTCTGCCATAAGGTAGGTGTCATATGCATATCTAAGGTCATTGATATTTCTCCCAGCAATCTTGATTCCAGCTTGTGCCTCATCCAGCCCAGTATTTCACATGATGTTCTCTGCATATAAGCAGAGTGACAATATACAGCCTTGATGTACTCCTTTCCCAATTTGGAACTAGTCCATTGTTCCATGCTCCATTCTAAATGTTGCTTCTTGACCTGCATACAGATTTCTCAGGAGGCAGGTAAGGTGGTCTGATATTTCTATCTTTTTAAGAATTTTCTAGTTTGTTGTGAGCTACATAGTCAAAGGCTTTAGTGTAGTCAATGAAATAGAAGTAGGTGTTCTTCTGGAATTCTCTAGCTTTTTCTATGATCCAACAGATGTTGGCAATTTGATCTCTGGTTCCCCTTCCTTTTCTAAATCCAGCTTCTACATCCGGAAGTTCTTAGTTCACATACTGTTGAAGCCTAGCTTGAAGAATATTGAGAATTACCTTGCTAGCATGTGAAATAAGTGCAATTGTGCAGTAGTGTGAACATTCTTTGGCATTGCCCTTCTTTGGGATTGGAATGAAAATTCAACTTTTCCAGTCCTGTGGCCTCTGCTGAGTTTTCCAAATTTGCTGGCATATTGAATGCAGCACTTTAACAGCATCATCGTTTAGGATTTGATATAGCTCAGCTGGAATTCCATCACCTCCACTAGCTTTGTTTGTAGTGATGCTTCCTAAGGCCCACTTGACTTCACACTCCAGGATGTCTGGCTCTAGGTGAGTGATCACACCATTGTGGCTAGCTGGGTCATTAAGACATTAAAATATTTTTAAAAAATTCTTGTATGTATTCTTCCCACCTCTTAATATCTCCTGCTTCCTTTAGGTCCATACCATTTCTGCTAGGTCCATACCCCTGATGTAAGCATTTTACATAATCATTGTACAGTACTGAAAACTCAATATTGGTATATTACTGTATTATTAACTGAACTCCAAACTTGATTCCACATCACTGGGTTTTTATTACGCTCCTTTTTTCTGTTCCATGATTCCAGTGAGCGTTCCACAATACATTTAATCATCATATCTCTTTAGTCTCCTTAGGTCTGTGACACTTCGTTTTTTATGGCCTTGGCAGTTTTGAGGAGTATTTGTCAGATATTTTGTAGAATGTCCCTCAATTTGGATTTGTCTGATGGTTTTCTCATGATTAGACTGATGTAATGGGTTTTGGGAAAAAGACCCCACAGGTCAAATGCCCTATTTATTGCATCATATCAGAGAGTACATGGCATCAAAGATGATGTTAACCTTGATCAATTGGTTTGGATGGTGTCTGCCAGGTTTTTCCACTAGGAAGTTGCTCTTTCCATCCTCTATTCTCATCATATTCCTTTAAATGAAAATCAACAAGTATTCCACCAGGGAATTCCCTGGTGGTCTGCTAGCTAGCACTTGGTGCTGTCACTGCTGGGGGCTGGGTTTGATCTCTATCAGGGAACTAAGATCCTTCCAGCTCAGAGGTGTGGCTGAGGGTGGGGGAGGGGAGGAGAAAAGAAAAAAGAATCCCCAAATCAAGTATTCGAATGTTACATATTTTGGACAGCAAGGACCAGTCAGTTCTGAAGGACCGGTCAGTCCTAAAGGAAATCAACCCTGAATGTTCATTGGCAGAACTGATGCTGAAGCTGAAGCTCCAATATTCTGGCCACCTGATGCGAAGAGCCGACTCACTGGAAAAGACCCTGATGCTGGGAAAGATTGAAGGCATGAGGAGAAGGGGACGACAGAGGATGAGATGGCTGGATGGCATCACCAACTCACTGGACATGAGTTTGAGCAAACTCTGGGAGATGGTGAAGGACAGGGAAGCCTGGTGTGCTGCAGTCAATGGGGTCACAAAAAGCTGGACACAACTGAGCGACTGAACAATGCAGGGACACTAGGCACTGAAGAAAGCAACTGAAATTCTTGAATGCAGTAGGCAATCGACATTTGTTATGAAGTTAGTGGTTCAATGGGAGTCTATAATGTTTGTCGTCTCAGCCTCAGCAATGGTGGTGGTAATGGCAGTGGGAAGGCAAAGGAACAACTGAGGCTCAAGACAGGCAGGAGATACACATGGCAGTTGAATTTGTATCAGTCAATCCACTTTGCCTTCAAAACCCACTTATTCATTCATTCCTTCAGCAAATATTAAAGTGCCCACTCTGTGCCAGGTACTATTTTAGGTACTAGGGATACAGCAGTGAATAAAACAGGTACCATTCCCTCCTCTTGCCAAGTTATAGATTAGTGTGGAGACAAACACAGGAGTGAAACACATGGCATGGTAAATTGTGATGAGTGTTAGGGGAAAAGTAAACTACGGAAGAGGACCAAGCATCATGCACACCTTCATGATTGCATCTGTGGGTGGGGTGGGCTTGGGATTGATTTTTAAAGGAATACCTCAGCAAGGAGTTAATTTTTTTTTTAAGAAGTTGATTTTTTAAAAAATTATTTATTTATTTGGCTGCACCTGTCAGTTGCAGCACGCAGGATCTTTGATCCTTGCTGCGGCATGTGGGTTCCTTTAGCTGAGGCATGCAGAATCTTTTTTTTTTTTTTTTCAGTTGTGACATGTGGGATCTTAAATTTGTGACTTGAGGAATCCCTAGTTGCAGCATGTGAGATCCAATTCTCTGACCAAGAATCCAATCTGGGCCTTCTCCCCCCCCCCACCTCCCCCACACTGGACCACCAGGGAAGTCTCCAAGGAGGTGATTTTTAAATCAAGATCTGCAAAAGGTGAGGGAGTGAGCCATGTGGATATCTGGATAAAAGCAATCCAGGGAGAGAAAAGGGCAAATGCAAAGGCCCTGAGGTGGGATGCCTGATGTATTCAAGGAACAGTAAGAAGGAGGCTGGTGTGAATGAAGTTTGAGAGCTCTTAAAGCCAAGAGGTGTGGAGGGCAGAATGTGTAGAGTTTTGCAATGCAAGTAAAGGACTTTAGTTTTTATTCTGTACAAGTTAGGAGGCCATCAGGAGAGTTTTAACCAAAGGAGTGACTTGATTTAACTCTGGTAATTGGGTTGAGAATAGACTGTGGTTAGCAGTGGCAAGAATGGAAACAGAAGTTTAAGAGAGAAATATAGTATGAATATAATACTGGGATAGTATCTGTGAAGCATTCAGAAGGGATGAGATTCTGGGTTAAGGATTTGTGATGGGTAGCAACATAAAAAGAGATGAAATAAAACCTCTATGAACAAATGTAGTAGTAATTTAATTTAATTTTCTTCATTTAAAAATACTTTATAACAAAAAAGATAAACAACCCAATGAAAAAATGGGCAAAGGACTTGAATAGACACTTCTCCAAAGAAGATATACAAATGGCCAACAAGTATATGACAACATGAACATCCCTAGTCACTAGGGAAATGCAAATCACCCTAGTGAGATATCACCTCATACGCATGAGAACATGAACTCTAACAAAAACACAGAAAATAACAAGTGTTGGTGAAGATGTGAAGAAATTAGAACCCTTGGGCTACTGGTGGGAATGTAAAATAGTGCAGCCATTGTGGAATATGGCAGCTGCACAAAAAATTAAAAATAGAATTATCATATGATCCAGCAATTCTACTTGTGGGTATATATCCAAAAGAATTGAAAGTACAAATTGAGTTGGTTTTCCCCATAGTACTATGAATAAAAAAGCCATTTTAACAAATTATGAGTTCATAGAAAATCTCTGGTTTTGTGGTCTATTTTTTCAAATAATAGGAAATGAACTTTCAATAAAAAGTGTATGGGGACCTTGAACAAACGATTTATTTTTCACAGACTGATATGCAGGTGGAAAGGGGCAATTCTTTGACTATCTGGAGGATCTGACTAAATGAATTTCTACCTAAGCTATTAATTTACAATAACTGAAAAGAGATAATTTATCTCCTACAATGGACTTTCAAATTAAATATAAAGGGAATGTTGGTAGAGAAAATATGCAGAAAAATTGGTATTATATCAAAACTGACAAATGTTTAAATGATTTTTTTTTGTTGCATTCATCAACTGACTGTTAGAGAAGGAAATAACACTGCTCGCCCAAATTTATACAAAATTCAGTCCCCCAATGTAAAGCGATATGTAGATTTTTCTTAGAGATAAAGGACGAAACAATTTGTAAACGAACTTCCACATAGGTGTCATAGATCAACAAAATTATGCATTTAAAAACCTGAGGTTAACAAGGCATTTAAAAATAATCAAGGGTTATTGCTCCTGTCTGTGATATCACCGATTGTGTAAACATTGCTGTCTAGGTGAAAGTTATGGACTGTCTAGGGTATTTTTTGCAATGGTTTAATAGGAAAAGATGATGCCACAACTCCAAATGTCCCTAGCAGTTTACCCTCTTCACTGAATTTCTTTCCTGTTGCTTTTCAATAGGGGGCTGTTCGCTACTTTAGGGCAACCGTGGGGTAAAGAACCTCACTGAAACATTACTCATTTTGGAGACAGATGATCTCTAGAGCTGTATCTTAGAAGAAGGAAAAAAGGCAACTTTGTTCGTGATCATCTGATGCAGAAACTCCGCGAATATTTAAGTACATGGGCTGATAAAGCATGAATTAACGAGAACTGCAGTCCTATTTTTCTAGACTTCTGTACAGGCAAACTGTACGCGTTTCAAGTCATCAGTCGGCTTTTGGCGGACCCCGGCCCTAGTTCGCTTTCCTCCTTCTTTTGTTAGATGCTTTTACCTCGACGACTTTAATCAGGATCGGGAAAGGAAAGGGCCGTCTCCGTGGATGGTCACTTCGCGACCTCCCGGGTCTAGCGACCGAGTATTCCGCTTGATACCCTCTCTCCAGCCCCAGCACCAAGCACTTGAGCCTCTGGTCCCGCCCCGCGACGCGCGGGGGCGGGGCCGGCCGGGCGCTGCCCTCTTCCAACATGGTGCCGCGGGAGGCGGGTCCGCTCTCCGGCTCCCGGGGTTCCGGCGCCGCGCGTTTTGGTTCCGGAGTAACAGTGCCCTCGCCGCTGCCTTCCCCCTCCTGCCGCCGCCTTCCCCGTCCTGCCGCCGCCGCCAAGACGCTGGCCTCGGATGGCCGCGGCTGAGTCGCGCGCCCCGCGCACTTTGGCTGAGGTGGGGCAGAGCATTCGTCCCTGGCCTTCCCGGGGACGGTCCGCTCGGCTTTCTTCAGGTCCGGCGGCCCTGGGACTGCTTCCTAACAGCCCCGAACCGAGTCCCCCCAAGTCGGGGACCCTCCGCTCTTCTTAAGGAGGAGGGGACGCCTGCCGCTGTATCTCCCTAAAACGAGGTCCTGTCTTTGCCGTCCCCTCACACCCACAGAGACGGCAGAAAGATTCACGATCGTTTGCCGTCTTCGCCAACTCCAGAACCTTCTGACCCCGCTAGTTCCTCCTGGCTTCTGCGCCTTAGCCCGTGCACGCTCATCAGGAGACGTCCCTCAACCCCGACAGCCCGGGCCTGGCTCCGAGCCTGCGGGCTGCCTCCGGACCACCTCCTCTCTTCACTCCTCCTCCCCCTCCGTGCCCTGACCCTCGGCCCTCTGGTCACCTCTTGGCGCCCCCCGCCGTCTAGCCAGGGGGGAGGGGGGCCCCCCACCAGGATGTGAGTCCCTTTAACCTGTGATGCTGTGGCTGGTCCTTGGCCCCTTCCATGCCATGGAGAACCAAGTGCTGGTGATTCGCATCAAGATTCCCAATAGTGGAGCCGTGGACTGGACAGTACACTCTGGGCCGCAGCTGCTCTTCAGGGATGTGCTGGTGAGTGCTGATCTCAGTGTGTCAGTCCTAGAGAGTGGGGGGAGGCATTTGTGGGGTAGCCAGCACTGTGATCACCTAATCTTACCCTGGTGGCCTGAGCTAGTGTCCATTGCTGGCCTCCATGTGGGGGCAGTTTTATTGCTTCCACAAGCATTGATTAATTGCATGGACTGAAATCTGACAAGTGTTGAGGTCCCTGGGGAAGTAGAGATGAAATCAGATTGGACCCCTGCCCTTAAGGAACTCACCCTGGACCGGGATAAAATTTTTTACACAGAAGCAACCAACTGAGATACAAAAAGCTGAATCTAGAAGAGAGTTTTGTGGAATGTCCCTGGCCGGATTCCAGGCCTTTCTACTGAGTTCTCTAAACTTGGTAACTAGTGGAAAAGAGAAAGAAGACAAGTCTAACCAATCACGTTTTAGCAAACCTAAAGTGTCCTAAGGTTTAAGATAGTGTTTTATGTAAACAAAGAAAGAGAAGTAAAAAGAAGAAAAAAATGCAGCCCATTAAACTATGACATGCCATACATTGTACAAAACCCAATTTCAGAGATGTTAAAATAGAGGTGTTATTTCAGAGATGTTAAAATGGACTGTTAAGACTCAGTGAAGCCTTACTTTCATAACAAATATTCAAAATGTATTTCAAATAAAATGGAATGTTAGACTTGGCATTCAGTTTTCTTTGTAGTCCAACTCTAACATTCATACATGACTACTGGAAAAACCATAGCCTTGACTAGACGGATCTTTGTAGGCAAAGTAATGTCTCTGCTTTTTTATATGCTGTCTAGGTTGGTCATAGCTTTTCTTCCAAGTAGCAAGCATCTTTTAATTTCATGGCTGCAGTCACCATCTGCAGTGATTTTGGAGCCCAAAAGAATAAAGTCTGTCACTGTTTCCATTGTTTTCTCATCTAATTGCCATGAAGTGATGGGACCGAATGCCATGATCTTCGTTTTTTGAATGTTGAGTTTTAAGCCAGCCTTTTCACTCTCCTCTTTCACTTTAATCAAGAGGCTCTTTAGTTCTTCTTTGCTTTCTGCCATAAGGGTGGTGTCATCTGCGTATTTCTCCTGGCAATCTTGATTCTAGCTTGTGCTTCATCCAGCCCAGCATTTCATATGATGTACTTTGCTTATAAGTTAAGTAAGCAAGGTGACAATATACAGCCTTGATGTACTCCTTTCCCAATTTGGAACTAGTCTGTTATTCCCTGTCCACTTCTGACTGTTGCTTCTTGATCTCTTCCTTCATGGTAAGGCCCAGGCTCCTTGGCATGGTCCTCTGGACCCGTCTTGACTGGCTCATGCCTGCCTGGCACCAGCTTCATCTCTCACTATACCCACATGAGCGTCCTGTCCTCCAGATATACACAATTAACCCTGAGTTCTCCAGGGTGCCCAGGCCATGTCCACTTGGCCTCTGTCTTTAGCTAGCCTGCTCCTACCTGTCCTTCAGAGTTAAGCTTCACTTTTCCTCTATGTTGGTCTTGGTCACATGCCCCTCCTCTGTGTGCCCACAACTTTGTTCTGGCAAAGTACATGGGATTTGTGCTAATTTTGTTGATCCCCTCCACTAGATGATAAAATTCTAGAGGAGATGGACATCTCTGTTTCTGGTGCTACCTAGGACCCTGAAAGATTTGTTTATGAGGGAGCTTCAAAGAGGATGCACACCATTATGGTTTTGTGGACAGCACACTAGGTTTTGAATCAAGAACTTTGGATTTAACTATAACTAGGCAAGTCACTGTTCTCCGAGCCTAAATTTTCTTGCTTGTAAATTAGGAGTAACGATATCTGCCTCAAAGACTTGTAAAGATTAACTGAGACTATGTCTTTGATGAGAAAGACATGAGATTGCTTTGACTTTACTCATTTGAGACAACAGAAGGTATTCTTTTAAGTAGAATGGTGGTTGTTGTTTAGTCACTCAGTGTTGTCTGACCCTTTGCGAACCCATGAACTGTAGCCCGCCAGGCTCCTCTGTCCATGGGATTTCCCAGGCCAGAATACTGGAGTGGGTTGGCCTATCCTTCTCCAAGGGATCATCCCGACCCAGGGATTTAACCCGCATTTTCTCCTGCATTGGCAGGCGGATTCTTTACCACTGAGCCACCAGTAGAATGAGCCCAGGTAGAACGGTACAGTGTTTGAACCAGACTCTTGAGCCAGGCTGACTGGATTTAATGGCAAGCCTTACTGTACTCACTTGAGCAAGTATCTTTTGTATCTCAGTTTCTTCATTGGTAAATGGAAAACAGTAGGGTTGGGGGATAAAAGTAGCACCAGCCTCAGAGTTCTGAGTTCTAGGGCAGTTGATACCTGTAAAGTAATTACAACAACCTAGAGCTTACTAAGTTCTAAGTGGTTTTGTTATAGCAACAGAAGAGAGAGGGCCTGGGCATCTCTCAGTTGTACATTGGCTCAAGGACGACTGTCCTAAAAGTAAACCTTGCACAAACAGTTCCCATGATTGAGAGCTCAGAGTGCAAGGTACCTTTACATGTGCTTACTCAGGTAAGCTCAGATGGGGCGTATCATGTTGGGAAGGCCTGATGCAGGGCGCGTGACAGTGGGTGCTGTGCTGTATATCAAGTATTTGAACTGCGAGCTCAGATCTTGTAAGACCCCTGAGCTCTCTTTTCCAGGTTTACCTTCAGCAAGAAACCAGCAGTCGCATCAGCATTTTTGGCTGGGAACCTTACAATTTTAAGCCAAATGAAACCTACACTGTTCCCCTTCATCTGATGTATCTGCCCTCGTGTCATATTTCGAAGGAGGACTCATGAAACCCATATGAGGAAAATGATAAAGCCACGTGGCTAGTTTGTGGCAGCACCAGACATGGAAGCCAAAAGCAGTTTGTAGTCACTGAGTCAGCTGGAGCTGAGGCTGTTTTGGACTCAGAGTCAGTAGTTGAGGGCACCACTCATAGCTCTACCAAATGGCTGGGACTCCCTGGGCAAGTCACTGGGCGTCTCTGGTGGCTATGTCCTCCGTCTGAAATAGTCAGGGACTGGCTGCCATGTGAAGTAGGCCCAGCTGGTCCTCTTGGCAGAGGTATTTGGGTTATCTATTTTTCAGCTTTCTGTGTTTCGCGTCTTTTTTGGTGACACAATCCCCAGTTTAGGGAAAATTGTGTAGGAGGTCTGGAGTAGTGAGTGGTAGGAGAGAATGTTCCCTCTTGCTTCTGAATCCTCTCTCCCAAGTTCCAGCCCACATTTCCTCTTACCTGTGAAGTGTCTGTCTTAACTGAACCTGTGATTGTTCCTGCCTTCTAACTTAACAATTACTGTTTGCTAGTTTATGTCTTTTGTTTGGCCCTTTTCTCATACTATGCATGCTTGGTTGCTCAGTTTTGTCTGACGTTTTGCGACCCCGTGGTTTGTAGCCTACTAAGCTCTCTGTCCGTGGGATTTCCCAGGCAAGAATGAAAGTGGGTTGCCATTTCCTTCTCCTGGGGATCTTTCCTGACCTAAGGGTTGAACCTGTGTCTCCTGCATCACAGGCAGATTCTTTACCAGCTGAGCCATTGGGGAACTGTAAGTGCTCTGAATTGTTAGTCTTTTAGTCTCTATTTTTGTGACAGATTATAATCTTCCTGATGACAAGGAGTAAGTCCTTCTGTTACCTACAGTTTTGTTATCTTTGTGCTCCTGGCGTGTTGTGGATGCTCTCTTATATTTTTGCTTTGCCACTGGTTTGATTGAAAGGAAGGAGAAGAAAAGGATCAAGAAATGATCACTATCCAGTTGTGTAAACCCATGTGCTCTTTTGAAAGCTTCTTTAGGTTGGGTAACATGTTGAGAATAAGACAGGGTCATTTTGAAATTAATCACTTAAAATACAACTGGAAAATAATGCACAAAGTTGGATGTGCCTGCTTAGAAAAGACCAGGAGGTAGTGTTTTATTTTCCAACTTTTTACCACTTTGTCATCACTTTCGCTCCACTTTATTTGCCTTAACAGAACAAGGTGGCTGGTTATGTTCATGTGATTCTCATGATTCTCTGACGATTCTTGCTTTCCCTGTCTCTATTTCTCCATTTAGATGTAAAGTTTGTGTGGCTCCTTGTTTGTGTTGATGGGCTGAGGAGGCCATTGCTGCCCAGCAATGTGTTCAAAAAGTTGTTAGAAATTTGTCATTTGATGGGGATCTGCTGTTCATAAGTAGGAAGGATCCTAAGTTAGTTTGCTAATCCTGTAGGGTTCACGCCTCGAGATTGGTTGTCTGAAAGTAAGCAGTCATAACCTAGACTTGGAGAGTTGGGGAGGCGGAGGGTGTTCGCCCTTCTCTCCTCCTTTTTAAACCAGTACTGGCTAGTCCTCAGTAAATGTGTAGAAGGATTAAGTGAACCGAAGATCATCCTCCGTTGATTGTCGGGTGCTGAAATTTAGGGTTTTGTTATGAGCTAAGATTTGTAGCGTTCCAGTCATCAGTGACTATTTTATTTATTTAGCAGACACTAATACTGCACTTACCCTGTGCTAGACACTGTTGGAAGCACTTTATAAACATTAACTTATCAGTCCAACAAGGTAGGTACAGTTATGATCTCATCTTACACAGAAGGAAATGGAGGCCCAGAGAGATTCAGTCCCGCAGGGCCTGAACAGCAGAGCCATGGTCCAAGCCTAGCAGCTTGGCCCTCCTCCACACTCTCAGGCTTTGCACTGGTTGCCTGTGTATTCCATATGAACTCAGCAGTTTGCATTTACCTGTCAACAGATACTTCCTACCTACAAACATCTAGAAAGAATTTTTTTTTTCACTACTAAAATCTTTTACAGATACCGCCTCAAAAAGTTGTTTCATTTGCTAAGACTAAAAAAAAAAATCTCTTTTGGCTCTAATGAGTGAGGACTGCCTAAGATAGTTCCTTTTGATCAATTTTATATGCACAGATTTATAAACACACACACACAGAGTAGAGACAAGGCTATTATGCAAATTGGTACTGCAGCAAAAGCTTCTAAAGAACTGCCTTTAGAAAGAAGTTGCAGTCACCACACTGCTAAGTGCCCTGCTTGGAAGGGCTGTGGGCACCCTGCTGAGAAATACTGCTAGCAGCTTTGTCAGTTGTGGCACAGCCCAGGAGGGACATTGTGGCAGAGCTCCCTGAGAGCAATGAAGTGTGTAGACCATTTGGGTTGGACTGGACATCATGGAGGGTCACTTTTCCCAGAGCTGTTTCTCGAAGGTGTTCTGTACTCCCTTCAATAAACTCTCTGTAGACTATTTTTCAAGTGTTTTAAACTTTACAGGTTCATTTAAACATTGATACCAGGTTGTATGCACCTCTTTTGTAGGCTAGATTAACTTTATTTTGATGTCATTAAATATGTTTCTCAGTTGCACAGAGTAGAGGTTGATAATTGTTTGTATTAAATGTAGTATTATAGATTTACACCATCTTCATGGAAACTTGTTTTTTGAACTCTTCCCATAATGAGTGCAAGGCATGGTATTGTTAGTTACGTATCAAGAACTACATTTGTTGAAGATCTATGGTGTATTAGGTTAGTTCATGTTTATTACGTTAATACATTTATTACATTTAATACTTTTTGCATTACCTCCATAAGCACTGGGCTTCTCAAGTGGTTCAGTGGTAAAGAATCTGCCTGCCAGTGCGGGAGGTGCCAGAAACATTGGTTCGATCTGTGGGTCAGGAAGATCCCCTGGAGGAAGAAATGGCAACCCACTCCAGTATTCTTGCCTAGAAAATCCCATGGACAGAAGAGTCTGATGGGCTGCAATTCATGGGGTTGCAAAGAGTAAGACACAACTTAGTGACTGAGCATGAACACAAGTACCATAAGCGTATAGACCCATATTGGAGTATAATCAAATTCAGGCTCAGAGAGGATGAGTAATTTGTTCCCAGTCACACAGCTTGTTTAGTACAGAGCTGAGATTCAGATCCAGGCCAGTCTGACTCCTGAAACCTCTTTTTCTACTAACAGTTCGTTCCTTCTATAGCTTTCCATAGAAGAAACCTATGTTTTTTTGTTAAATATGCTTTGAATCCAGGGTGAAAAATTACATTGTTGATACAGAGTGGAAAGGACTTTTTAATGATCGCCTCCCCTAGAAGAGATTTAAACTCTATAGAGTAGAGATTAAACTCTGGGCTTAGATTGTTGGGTAAGTGTGATTATGTACTAATGTTTTTATAGTTTATGCCAACATTTCAAAAATCTTTTCCAGGTTCTCATATTTCCTCTAGAATTTGCCACATGTTAGCAGTAAAGAAGATGGCTAATTGTGTTTCTTTATTCTTTCTTTGTTTAGGATGTGATAGGCCAGGTTCTGCCTGAAGCAACAACCACAGCATTTGAATGTAAGTCTGGGTTGTATACTTTGACTGTTTCTTTCTGCAGTAATTTTTCAAAGGGTTTATGGGTTGCGTTACTTTAGAAACTGACAAAAACAGATTATTTATGATCATCATATGGTACATTTAAATATTTATAAATTAATGCAAGTTTAATGATGATACTGAACCGAGTAATATTTTCTTATTTAATCATATCTTGGGTGTACATATTTCTATAATATAGCTTTAATTACCAACATGACCTTTATCTGCTCTTGCTCCTCACTATAATAATATTGTAGGACAAAATGAAACGTGTAAACTACCTGTAGGCCAGTGATTATTGATGAAAAGATTTTAATCCTTTGCTACCTTTAAACAGCAACAGAATAGAGCAATTAAGTGAATGTTGTGTGGAATAATTCTGCTTTAGTGGGTCTTGGCAATGCTTTTGGAGGGGGTCAGCAACACTTCAGGTCTTGAGTCATTCCCCATCCCCCCCACTCCCCACCCCTGCCAAATGAATTGGCTTGGGACCTGGATGGGGTCAGGATGTACTAGAAAATTGGTTTTGGCATAAGCCAGGGAAGTGTGAAGGGCCGAGTAGGATGAGAGTTTAGTCAGTAGCACAGGGTCTCTGGTGTTGGAAAGGATAAAGAAAGGTTTGTAACTGTGGCTGCATCTTTTATTGAAGGTGTGGTCTGCTTTTCCTTGTCGAAAAATGTACAGTTTCTCCACATGATTGTATCCTTTTTGTTCTGTGTTTTAAGCAGATGGTTAATGACAGAGAATACAAGGTTCTCTATTTTATTTATGTTCTCTTGGAGACAATTTGACAATACTTACCAAAATATAGAATGTTCAAAACCTTTGACTGGACAGATCCACTTTTAGGAAACAGTCCAACAGAAATACCTACACATATATTGAATGCCCTTCAAACAAAGTGTTCATTGTGGAATTTTTTTTTTTCTTTAATTTCGACTGCTCTATAAGGCTTGTGGGATCTGTTCCCTGACCAGGGATTGAACCTGGGCCACAGCAGTGAAAGCATCAAACCCTAACCACTAGGCCACAAGGGGATTCCCTGGAATTATTTTTAAAAGCAAAAAATTTAGAGGTAAGCTAAATGCCTAGAATAATTAATTAATTAACCATAGTCTGAAGCATTAAGCGGTGGCTAAAAAGAATGAGAATTTTAAACACTGACATGAAAATATATTTGGGATATACTGTTAATAAATAAAATATGTATGGTATGGTCCCATTTTAATTAAATATAGTATGAGCCCATATTTATTCCCTATTTCCACCTCCCAGCTTCGTGCACATATTGAGACAAAGGTCTGAGAGGTGCCCTCTGCAGTGCTTTCCAGCGGTTTCTCCTGAAGAGCAGACTTGGGGCTGTAGTGGGGGAAGAATTGACTGAATGAACACGTTTCCTGCTTTCTCTCTCTCTCGATTGCTATTTCAGTATTCTCTATTGAATATTTTTCAACAATCACTTCATGTTTTTAAAAGCTACTTGAGTAGAACTCTTAAAATAACTGATAAAGAATATTGTATTAACCACACTGCACTTCATATACTACTGAAAAATAGTACGTGTATCTGAAATACAAGTTAGTGTTGCAAGCTCTTCAGACACCTTTCGGTAACTCCTTGGGGGCGCCAAGGATTTTTTGGATGGTCTGGTGATTAACATTTGGGGTACATAACTGTTGCCAGATGATGCTGTGTTAAGAGTGTTCCATGGGTTATCTCATTTAATTTAACCTTCGGAAGATCCCCATGAAGTACTTTGAAGGACTGTTATTTGATCTATGCTACTTGAGCACATCTCCTCTAAATAACTTGTTTAAGTCTCACAGCTAGTAAGTGGTAAAGTAGGATTTCTCATGTGTATATTCTCAGCCACTGTTGAGATTTGTTCTAAGAATTGTCATAATTCTTGATGTTGTGCATTCTGATTGTTTTTAGGTGAGGCAGTAAAGAATCTTACCTTGCTTTTTCTACTTCTCCCTTTCTGTATTCCTCCCAAGTGGCTCTATGTACCTGTGCCTTCCTGGCTTTCAGAGGCAGGGTTCATAGTAGTAATGCTGATTATTTTAGCTATCATTTATTGACGCAGGTCAGGAAGCAACAGTTAGAACTGGACATGGAATAACAGACTGGTTCCAAATAGGAAAGGAGTACATCAGCACTGTATATTGTCACCCTGCTTATTTAACTTCTATGCAGAGTACATCATGAGAAATGCTAGGCTGGAGGAAGCACAAGCTGGAATCAAGATTGCCGGGAGAAATATCAATAACCTCAGGTATGCAGATGACACCACTCTTATGGCAGAAAGTGAAGAACTAAAGAGCCTCTTGATGAAAGTGAAGGAGGAGAGTGAAAAAGTTGGCTTAAAGCTCAACATTCAGAAAACTAAATCATGGGATCTGGTCCCATCACTTCATGGCAAACAGATAGGGAACCAGTGGAAACAATGGCAGACTTTATTTTTTGGACTCCAGAATCACTGCCAATGGTGATTCCAGCCATGAAATTAAAAGAGGGTTACTCCTTGGAAGGAAAGTTATGACCAACCTAGACAGCGTATTAAAAAGCAGAGACATTACTTTGCCAACAAAGGTCCATCTAGTCAAGGCTATGGTTTTTTTCAGTAGTGATGTATGGATGTGAGAGTTGGACCATAAAGAAGGCTGAGAGCTGAAGATGCTTTTGAACTGTGGTGTTGGAGAAGACTCTTGAGAGTCCTTTGGACTGCAAGGAGATCCAACCAGTCTGTCCTAAACGAGATCAGTCCTGAGTGTTCATTGGAAGGACTGATGTTGAAGCTGAAACTCCAATACTTTGGCCACCTGATGTGAAGAACTGACTTGTTGGGAAAGACCTTGATGCAGGGGAAGATTGAAGGTGGGAGGAGAAGGGGACGACAGAGGATGAGATGGTTGGATGGCATCACCAACTCAATGGACATGAGTTTGGGTAAACTCTGGGAGTTGGTGATGGACAGGGAGGCCTGGTGTGCTGCAGTCCATGGGGTCGCAAAGAGTTGGATACCACTGAACAGCCTAATTGAACTGAACCAATTGATGGACCACTGTGTGCCAGACAGTGTTCTAGATGATATACCCAGATTGTTTCTAATCTTTTCAATAATTGTGTAAGGTAGGAAAATTACACTTGTGAGGAAACTGAAACTCAGAGACAAAAAGAGATTGTTGAAAGTGATCAGCCAGGAAGTGATAGAATCCGTATGCAAATATAGGTCTGTTTGAGCATGAAACTTGCAGCTTTTGTAACCAAGTGCATTGAAAGCCTGTGAAGGGCGTTAGGTGTGGTTTATGGGTGTGATGGAACAACTCTTGAATAAGTAAAACTTTGATCAAAGAAATATTTATGGTAATATATTTAACACTGAAAAGTATACTTAACACTAACAGAAGAAATGTTTAAACTTCTAGGTTTACCTTCTTAGAGATCTTTACTTTTTTTATCCTCACAACAAGGGCAGTGGCTCTGTACCCATCAGCTTCTGGACCAGTTTTAGGTGGCAAGAATAAGAACAAATATACACAGAGACAAAGTAATGATAGTTCTTTGTTTTATTGTGTTCAGATTGTTGTGGACTTTCCATTATAGACTTAAAATCCTATGCAGACTTCTTTCATGAGTGTTCTAGGGTGACCTTATTTTCTGTACCAAAGATCTGTGCTAATGAATGAAATCTATATGCAAAAAATATTGATAGTTGGAAAGATGCAGTTCATATGCTAATTTGCTGAAATGTTTGAGCTCTTTCAGTAGTTTATGGTATGATGGAACAAATCTTGAATAAATAAACCTTTAAGATATTTATGATAATATATTTAAGGCTGCTAAGTGTGATGGTTTCGTTACTAAGAGTTGGTTTAGTGTCTAACTCTCTGGGACCCCATGGGCTGTAGCCTGTCAGGCTCCTGTGTCCATGGGATTTCCCAGGCAAGAATACTGGAATGGGTTACCACTTCTTTCTCCAGGGGATCTTCCTGACACACGGATCAAACCTAGGTCTCCTCCATTGCAGGCGGTCTCCTGGATTGCAGGCAGATTCTTTACCAAGTGAGCCACCAGGGAAGCCCTACAAAGTATAACCAACACTAACCTGTACAAAACAGGTGGTATTGTATTTAGTGATATAATTGAGTGATGAGAGAAAGGACAGTGTCAAATTTGCCTGTTCTACATAAATGTAGAGAAAAAGAGTAAGTGGAAAAGAGGGGAAGGGTTAAGGTTCTCTTACTGCAAGTTCAGTTCTGAGAGATGCCATCTTGTTGGTGAAACCCCCAATCCCGACAGGTGTGGTTCATCTCTCTGGGCACTTCACTGGAGCAGGTGACCTACTGGGCCTGCCCTCCAGTTGGCTGTGAGCCTGTTTCCCATCCTCTCTAGATTTTGATGGCTTCGTGATAGGGGCCATGTTTTATTTCACTCTTGCTCTCTTCTTAGTACAATGGGCCCTGTATATCCACAGGTCCCACATCTGCCAATTGCATGACACCATTTTATATAAGAGACTTGATAGTCCATGGGTTTTGTTATCCTGTTCATGGTAGAGCGGGAGGGATGTAGTTCTGGAACTAATACCCTCTGCATACTGAGGAACAAGTATACTTTGTGCCTTGTAGAAACACCCTTGTTGAATAAGATGGAATGTTATATATGTCCATATTCAAAAGAGAATTGTAAAATGCAAGTAACCTTAAGTTAAAGTAAAAAATTTGCTTTTTTTTTTTTGGATTATTTGTGCAGTTATTCAGCTGTGGGATATAACTGGTTGGTGGTGGACAATTCAGGATCCAAAAGCAAATTCCCACACTTGTCCTGAGAGGGCAGAAGGTTTATAAGTGGCTATATTCTTTCAGATTTCTATTCCTGGGGATACCATTTCCAAGGAAATTTAGGAATGAATGAGGGGAAGGAGTCCTATTTGTGCCAGACTTATATTTTTGACTAATGGCCTCAAACCCTTTTTCTTTTTACCACTTTTAGGTGAAAGTACTACTTTTCAATGTATAGTGTCTAGTTTTTTGTTTTTTTAAGTTAAGAAGATGACCTTAAAAAAAAAATCAATCAGTATCAAAATAAAGTGAAAAGTCCCCATCCCCAATTCCCTAGTTAACAGTTTCTTCTGTATCCTTCCAGATATTTCCTCATATATAATATATACAGTATTGCAGCTAGTTGCCCCTGCCGTTACTTAATAGTATATATTGAGTCTCTTTCTAATGTAAGCGTATACAAATCAACTTCATTCTTTTGGATACTCTCCGTGGCTGTGACTTAATTTATTTAACATGTTGGTGGACCAGTTTTAAGTTTAAGATGTGATCAGTTTTTTTAGTAGCATTAGAAGAAAAATGCTGCAGTCAACCACAGCATTGTCTCTTATGACTTTCCACAGTGTAGAAATGGATTTGGAACTACTGAAACAAAGAGTACCGTATTTTATATTTTAAAGCTAGTTCCATGTTGTTCTTTAGATGGTGGAGCCAATTTGCACTCCCACCAGCAGTGTTCAAGAATGCCCATTTCTCTCTACCCTCACTAAATCTGGGTCCAATAAACTTTTTAGTTGATGTCAATTTAGGTTTTATGTGTTTTTCTAGTTGACTTAAGAGCTTCCCAATATTAAGAAAATTGGTCCTTTGTCTTAGATGTTATATCTTTGTTTAGTTTATTGCTTTCCTTTCATCTTGTTTTGGTCTTTTTTTCTCTTTTTTTTTTCCTAATGGAGAAGATTAAAATTTTTGCATGGTCTGATTAGTCATATTTTGTGACTTCTGGATTTATGTCATGCTTCGAAAGGCCTTCCACATTCTAAGATGTTGGAGAAACATTAATTCAGATTCTTTTTTCTTTCTACTTTAATGGTATTAAATGAACACTTTTATGTATGTATGTAAATATGTATGTTTGTATGTGTATTCATGTGGATTCTTTTTTTTTTTTAGTAAAACAACATGTGTTTTATTACAAAGGCAGAGGATTTTTAAAAAATTTTTGTACCATCTTCAATTTATTTTGGTGCAAGGAGTTGTCAGGTGGCGATCCAACTTTATTTCTCAAGAAGACAGACAGTTGATTCCATGCTGGTTATTGAATAATTTGTCTTTCCCCAGATATGAGAACACTTCTGAGATGAAGCTAAATTCCATAACTATAAAACATCTTGTATATTTGTGTGTGGGGGCCTATGTATGCTATAGGAGCTTGACATTCATATAGGTCCAAAGAGCCCTGCTGATTTTCACATTTTCATTAACAGATTAATGAGTATACCAACACATGAGGTGAGAAAAGTCAACTGTGCCTGCTAATGAGTTTCCTGTGCATATTAGTTACATGTGTTCCTCTCCCTGGATTTTCTCTGGACAAGTTAACTAGTATAAAATTACAGTTGGGCTGGTGTTGCTGGACAGTAAAAATCTTACTGTTGACTTGAGGGATGTATTTTAAGTCTGTATAGACAAATGCTGATTTATGCCTATAAATACCATAAGGTCCCACTTTTCTGGGATACTCTGACATCATATACTCTGATTTATAGCCCTCATCTGGATATCTTCACACTGGTCAAGCCATGTGTCTGAGTTCTGGTTTGGAAAATATGACTTTAGGATAAATCTTTATTTTGTTTTTCTTTAACTGTGACCATTTTATACTCACTCTTCATTGAATAGAATCCTTTTCAGGTGTTTTATGAATTTCTGGGAAAAATGAAGCATTATTTTCTTACACTGTACCATATCTAAAAGCTAACTGTTGGCCTATAAGTAAAAATGGATAGGTTAATGAAAAATTGTAATTCACATTAGACATACACCGAGTCTAAAAATTAACATGGAAACTATATACAATGGACTCTTTGCTGTCTTTGTTGCGTCACTGAGTTGTGTCCCTCTCTTTTGCGACCCCATGGACTATAGCCCGCCAGACTCCTCTATCCTGGATTTCCCAGGCAAGAATACTAGAGTGGGTTGTCATTTCCTTCACCAGGGGATTCTTCCTGACCCAGAGATCAAACTCACGTCTCTTGCATTGGCAGGCAGATTCTTTACCACTGAGCCACCAGGGAAGCCCACAGTGGAATATTACTTAGCCATAAAAAAGGAGCAGAATAATGCCATTTGCAGCAACATGGATGGACACAGAGATTGTCATACTACGTGAAGTAAGCCAGATGCAGCAAAACAAATATATAATATCACTTACATGTGGCATCTAAAACAGGGGGATACAAATGAGCTTATTTACAAAACAGAAGTAGAGTCACAGATGTAGAAAACAAATTTCTGGTTATCAGGGGCAAAGGTGGGTGGTGAGAGGGATAAACTGGAAGCTTGAGATGACATATGCACACTAGTGCATATAAACTAGGCAACTAATGAGAACCTACTGGATAGCACAGAGGACTCTGCTCAGTACTCTGTAGTGGCCCGTATGGGGAAAGAGTGTAAAGAAGGAGTGGGTGTGCATATGTGTATGACTGATCACTTTGCCGTGTACCTGTAACTGACACAACATTGTAAATCAACGATACTGCAATTAAAAAAAAAAAAAAAAAAAAAAAGAAACACAAGGGAGAAGACCATCCTGGATATGGCCTGGAGATACCTTTAATGGCCTCTCAAAGTATCTAATAAATTTTTTAGATGGACCCCATTGCTGGTGGAAAAAAATTAACATGTAAGAGCTAATTGTGTATTCTTAGAATTTGAGACAGTATAAAGAGGGCTTTAATATATTGAAATTTCATTTTGAAATATCACCGATGCAAAAAGTCCAAAACATTTTTAGTCTTATGAGCGTAGTTGTTAGTGGCAGTAGTAGGTGTTGGTAGTCTTATTAGTTATTAGTAGTAGTAGTAGTCGTAAGTATTGGTAGTCTGGCTGTTTTACATGAGAATTTAGGAGTTTTTAAGTCCTTTACCCAAGCACCAGGCTAGTTCCTTAAGGACAGTAGATAGTGATGCTAATTTTTGAGGTGTTTTTTTTTGGTTGCACCCCATGGCTTGCAGGACTTTAGTTCCCCATCCAGGAATTGAACTCGTGCCCCCTACAGTGGAAGCACAGAGTATTAATCACTGGACCGCCAGAGAAGCTCCAGTACCACTCACTTTTGAGTCACTAGAAACCCAGCATAGCACCTGGCACATGGTAAACTCTCAATTTGTGTTTCTGGAATGTATGAATGGTTGAAGGAATGAAGTAGTAAGGACACGCCTTCTGTCTCTCATCCATCAGCAAATCCTGCTGGCTCTACCTTTAAAATATATCCAGCACGTAATGACTGCTCAAAATCTCAACCCGGTTTAGGCCATCATCACCTCTTACCTGGATTAGGACTGCGGTCTCCTGACTTGTCTCCTGTTTCTGCTTTGCCTCCACATAGCCTCTTCCTCAGACTGCAGCCAAAGCAATCCTTTTAGAAGTTAAGGGAGATCCCTTACGCTCAAGGGACTCCAGGGTTTTTTTCTCGTCACTCAGGAGGGAAAGCCATGTCCTGCAAAGCCCTGCCCTTTCTCATCGGCCCCCAGCTCTACTCCATCGTTACTCCTGTGAACTTGTCTCTCTCTCCTTCATCTTATTCTCAGTCTGTTCCAGCTCCTCTGGCTTGCTTTCAGTCTCTCAGGCATGTCGAGTATTCTTCTGCCTCTCTGCCCAAAACATACTTTTGCCAAATATCTGTATGGTTCATCCCCTCATCCCTTTCAAGTCTGTCTCAAGTAGGGTATAACCTCCGTGAGGGCAGGGGGTTTCCTTTTTCCACTGTTGTTATCCCCAGTGTCCAAAATGTTACTTGTGACATAGTGGGCACTTACACATTTTTTTGCAAAGAAAGAGGAAGCGAAGAACATAGGAGGCATGGAGCTAAATTAAAACTCATGGATATGAAGATTTAGCCTTAGAAACTATGGCCTCCAATCCTGACCCGGTCTTAGACCCTGAGAAATGTTCTAAACTTGACAGGTCTGATAATTTCCTGTTGATATCTTTTTAACCTCTACAACTCTGTTTTAATTTCTTTCCTCTTGCCTTAGAAAAATGCTTCTGCTGTAGTTCTAATTGACCCTTCTTACCTGGCACTGAAGTAATATGACATATGACAAATAAACTACTGTATTGTCTTAACTTTCTGTGGCTCTTGGCAGAAGCTAAATTATTTCTCTTGAAAGCTGACATGAGCCCTGCCACTGCAGTGGGTGTAGTGTGCCCGCGAGCTCCCCAGAATCTGCTGTTTGTCTGCTGTTTACTCAGTAGGAACACTGCTTGCTGTTCTGACTGCCCCTCACCTAAGGCTGCCTCTCCTCTACTGGGCCTTTATGTTCCTCCTCTTGGTTTCCCTTTTGGATTGCATGTTGCTTCAAAGAAAATCACTACCAACATATGGCCTGTTATGGTTCTCTCTTCCCAAACTCTGCCATTTTGTATATTTGTGACACACTGCAGATTTTGTGAAGATTGCTTCATAATATTTGTTTACCATCTGCTGCACTCTATTTGGTATCTTGCTAGGATTTTTTTCCTCCATTTTAAGTGACATTAACAGAATCCAGCCAGTACATAGACTTTCTGGTTCTACTTTTGCTTCCCTAATGTGCTGGAAAATCATATTACTATGCTCCGGGCGACTAGAGAAGGCTGGAATTCTCATTGTGAACCAGTGTATCAGAGCACTTCCCTTCCCCCCTTCTTGGTCATATATAGTAATGCTTTTCTGGTCAGATGGCAAAGAACCTCCATATGTAAGACAAAAAGAGTTCAAATTATTTTTTTCTGCTTCTCTTTACTTAGTGCATTGGCTTCCTAGTGTTCTTCAGTGTATTTATACCTTTGAAACTCTTTCTGACATTTTAGTAAGTTTTTTATGATTTATGGTTCCAGCTAGTGTACTTTTTATAGCTAATCCAGTTTGATTGGCCCAGCCAGAGTCTTTGATATATTGACTGACTATGTATATCCTACTTTTTATTCAGAAAAGTATTTTAAGTTATTGTCATACTAAATTGCTTGGTATATAGTTCTACTTTCTTATCCTTTATTAGCTTCTCATTTCTCTCAATTCATTGTCTACTTAAAATTGTTTTTCCAGCTTTATTGAGATATAATTGACACATAACGTTGTCAAAGTTTAGGGTGTATAAATGTTGATTTGATCGTTATATAGTGCAAAATGATTACCACTGTAGTGTTAGCTAACATGTTCATCCTGATACATAATTAGCATTTCTTTTTTGTGGTGAGAACATTTAAGATCTGTTACCAGTGTTCAAGTATGTAATACAGAATTATTAGCAATAATCACTATACTTACATTGAATCCTCACATGTTGTTAATATTATAATAAGTATACACCCTTTGACAAGTATCTCCCTGTTTCCCCACTCTACAACCCCTGGTAACCCTGAATTTCAGTTGTTTAGATTCCACATATAAGTGATATCATAGTATTTGTCTTTCTCTAACTTATTTCACTTAGTGCAGCACCCTCAGGGTTCATCAATGTTGTCAGAAATGGAAGGACACCCATCTTTTTCATGGCTGAGTAATATTCACGTGTTTGTATTTGTGTGTGTGTGTGTGTATGTATGTATGTATGTATATACATCTTCTTTATCCATCCGTCTGATGATGGATACTTGAGTTGTTTACATTCTTGGCTATTGTGAGTAATAATACAATGAGTTCAGTTCAGTTCAGTTCAGTTGCTCAGTCATGTCCGACTCTTCGTGACCCCCTGGACTGCAGCACAACAGCCCTCCCTGTCCATCACCAAATCCCGGAGTTCACCCAAACTCATGGCTGTTGAGTCAGTGATGCCATCCAACCATCTCATCCTCTGTTGTCCCCTTCTCCCTCTCTCAATCCTTCCCAGCATCAGGGTCTTTTCCAGTGAGACAGCCCTTTGCATCAGGTGACCAAAGTATTGGAGTTTCACCTTCAACATCAGTCCTTCCAATGAACACTCAGGACGATCTCCTTTAGGATGGACTGGTTGGATCTCCTTGCAGTTCAAGGGACTCTCAAGAGTCTTCTCAAACACCACAGTTCAAAAGTACCAATTCTTCGGTGCTCAGCTTTATAGTCCAACTCTCACATCCATGCATAACTACTGGAAAAAGCATAGCCTTGGCTAGATGGACCTTTGTTGACAAAGTAATGTCTCTGCTTTTTAATATGCTGTCTAGGTTGGTCATAACTTTCCTTCCAAGGAGTAAGCGTCTTTTAATTTCATGGCTGCAGTCACCATCGGCAGTGATTCTGGAGCCCCAAAAAATAAAGTCTGCCACAGTTTCCACTGTTTCCCTCTCTGTTTGCCATGAAGTGATGGGACCAGATGCCATGATCTTAGTTTTCTGAATGTTGAGCTTTAAGCCAACTTTTTCACTCTTCTTTTTCCCTTTTATCAAGAGGCTCTTTAGTTCTTCTTCACTTACTGCCATAAGGATGGTATCATCTGCATATCTGAGGTTATTGATATTTCTCCTGGCAATCTTGATTCCAGCTTGTGCTTCCTCCAGCCCAGTGTTTCTCATGATGTACTCTGCATATAAGTTAAATAAGCAGGGTGACAATGTACAGTGCTGTTGTACTCCTTTACCTATTTAGAACCAGTCTGTTGTTCCGTGTCCAGTTCTAACTTGCTTCCTGACCTGCATACAGGTTTCTCAAGAGGCAGGTCAGGTGGTCTGGTATTCCCATCTCTTGAAGAATTTTCCACAGTTCATTGTGATCCACACAGTCAAAAGCTTTAGCATAGTCAATAAAGCAGAAATAGATGTTTTTGTGGAACTCTCTTTCTTTTTCGATGATCCAGGGGATGTTGGCAGTTTGGTCTCTGGTTCCTCTGCCTTTTCTAAAACCCAAGAAAAAGAAATGCAAAAAGACAAAATGGCTGTCTGAGGAGGTCCTACAAATAGCTGTGAAAAGAAGAGAAGCCAAAAGCAAAGGAGAAAAGGCAAGATATACCCATTTGAATGCAGAGTTCCAAAGAAAAGCAAGGAGAGGTAAGAAAGCCTTCCTCAGTGATCAGTGCAAAGAAATAGAGGAAAACAATAGAATGGGAAAGACTAGAGATCTCTTCAAGAAAATTAGAGATACTAAGGGCAATTTTCATGCAAAGATGGGCTCAATAAAGGACAGAAATGGTATGGACCTAACAGAAGCAGAAGATATTAAGAAGAGGTGGCAAGAATACACAGAAGAACAGTACAAAAAAGATCTTCACGACCCAGATAATCATGATGGTGTAATCACTCACCTAGAGCCAGACATCCTGGAATGTGAAGTCAAATGGGTCTTAGGGAGCATCACTACGAACAAAGCTAGTAAAAATGATGCAATTCCAGTTGAGTTATTTCAAATCCTAAAAGATGATCCTGTGAAAGTGCTTCACTCTATACGCCAGCAAATTTGGAAAACTCGGCAGTGGCCACAGAGCTGGAAAAGGTCAGTTTTCATTCCAATCCCAAAGAAAGGCAATGCTAAAGAAGGCTCAAATAGAATGAGTACTGGAGTATAGATATTTCTGTAAGCTTCTGTTTTCTGTTCCTTTGGATATAGACCCAGCAGTACAATTGCTGGATCATATATTCATGGTATTTTTTGAGGAACCACCCACTATTTTCCCCAGTGGTTGTATCAGTTTACATTCCTACCTACAGTACACGAGGATTCTCTTTTCTCTGCATTCTCACCAACATTCTTATTCTCTCTTGTCTTTTTGATAATAGTGTAACAAGCGTGAGGGGATACCTCATTCTGCTTTTGATTTGCACATCCCTGATGATTAGTGATGTCGAGCACCTTTCTGTGTACCCATTGGCCATTTGTATGTCTTTCTCAGAATTCCTTGTCTTTAGAAAGAAGTGTATCATCATTTTAAATTTCAAGGCCAGTGATTTGCTCTTGGGTTGCCATCATGGCTTGGGTTTTGCCTTTGGGCCAGATTCATTTGTCTTCTCTTAGTGTAATTACTTTTTCAACTCAGTCTCCTCTCTGACCAGAACAAGGAGTCTTCATTAAAACTACTAATTGCAATTATTAAAGAATGAAGCAGACAGTCCTTCAAAGAGCAATCTGTAAGGGAAAGTAGTACCTACATAAAATGGAGCCTCTCATTAATCCATGAGAATTACTAATCACTGTGTCATATAAACCTGATTTTATCCTCAGGCTTTATTAGAATGCTTCTTTCAAGTTATCTGTCTCCTTATTAGACAGCACTTTAGGTTTGCATCAAAGCTGTTCTGGTATTTTGTCCTAAGTTTTTTTCTGTCCATTTAAAGCAGAGTGCCCTTTAGCATTTCATAGCTACTTTCTATGGACCTGCTAAGTAAGAGATTATTCTGATAACTGACTTCCCTCACAGTTACCAGATTATTTATGGTAACTGAAATAATCCTCAATACTTTTATATAATTTTAGAATCTTGGGTTTTAAGTAGCCTTAAAGGTTCACGCCCAGGCTTTGAGAGGTTAGAGAATTATTTTTGTTGTTATTGTTATTGATTTAGTGAGACTGTGATTTAAACAATTTTTTTTTCTGAAATCTGTGCCTTCTCTTTACAATTATAAAAAGATTCTTCACCTTTTTTTTTTTTAATTAAACTCCAAGTACTTCTTCATTCCATGTGGACAGTACCTTATTGAGGTCTGGTGTATATTGAGATTTGTCCCTTTGTAGCCACCATCTCTCCAGCTAGCTCTAGTGTAGAGATGAGGTTTACATAAAGCTACTTTGTTCAGACTGAAAATTTTACCAAGTTCCGGACTTCATCAAGAACAAATCATTTTAGTCCACATCCAAAGTGAGAATTTAACTTGCTTGTAAAACAAAAACTATTAAGTGCTTTCATATGTGGTGATATGTAACATTATATTCCTTTATACAATATAGGAATTTTTTTCTCCTTTGTTTCCTGCATTTATGTGACAGCTTTTTGACTTAACCTTGAAAATGTTAGTTTCTGGAACCTATGTAGAAACTATCCCTGTTTCCAAAATTAGAACAGCATTTTTCTCCCAGTTTGACTCTAGCCTATAGCTTAAAGAAAGAAATAGAGGGAAGGAAAATGCCAGGTTTCTGTGTAGTTCTTTATTCCTCTATAGGAATATGCCGTTTTTGTTACTGAAGGTGACCACTGTGTGCCATTTATACTTAAGGTAGGCAGCTCTTGGTAGGTGATACCAGTGGTGACTGTGGCCGCTCCTAGCTATGTAAACAGTCAGTGTGACTTGATGATACTGATTTACATCCAGTTGGGGAACTGTGCAGGAGCGAACCTTTATCTAGGATCCAAAACAGCTACTTTGGAGGGAAAACCCCAGTGAGAGCTGTTGGCTTGGTCACTGAGCAGGGCAAATCCAGGTGCTGCTTTCCCTTGTACTGTTGACTGTGAGGGAGAAAAAGAAGGTAGCATTGTGCTCCGAAATAGGCTAATTAGGAGAGAAAACAGTCTCCCTCTTAGGGTTCCCATGGCCTGGTCACCAAACAGTGGGCTCTCTTAAAAACTGCAGCTGGACAGGAGAGAGGGCCTGCTGAGGTGTGGTGGGCTAAGATCCAGGTGCTAAACTGAGCTCCACCTGTATTTTCAGTAAGAGTTCTCAGAGCATGTCATTCTAGCTTGTTCTCTTTATGAGAGATTCGTCTTTTTCTCCAGGCCTGGGATCAGGTTCTCTGCCTCTGATCAAATCAGCAATTAGATGCCCAAGAAAGGCCTAGATAAATAAATACTAGCTTGCTTTAGCAAATGTGCAACAGCTGAGGTGGCCATTTGAGCTCGAACCTGTCCCTTCCACGTTGTCCCGTTGGGAGGCTGTGTACGTCTTCCATCAATGTTGCCCTTGCTCAAAATGTTTTTGGCATTTTTCTCTCAACTGTACATTTAGAGTCTACCAAGTATACTGTTTTCCTATTGACAAATCTTTATTCTTAGAAGGATGAAGTAGCTAAGTGTTTAGAAATAACCAGAAGTCATTCTGCCTGGCAGATAATATAGATGAGTGAGTGATCAGATGTGGACAGTTTCAATTGGGACTAAAAACAAGATCTGATATTTTTGCTTGATTTATCCTCAGGTTCTGAAAGCAGTTTTGAAGACATATTTCACAACTGTTTTAATTAAGGGAAAGATCAATGAAATCAGTACATTGTTTTGGATGTGGCTCTTTTGATGATCCACTTACTCAGATTTACCCATTCTTGTTCAGTATTTTGTGAAGTCTTATTATCCTCCAGTTTTAAGACCGTTTAAATGATTTCACAGTAGTGCAAATCACCGTTTGAAGCTTTCTGTGGTCATAAAGTACTCAGTATAAGTAAAACAGTTCAGAAAAAGAGAGAGAACAACAAGATCAAGTGGGTTATGAGGAGAGCTGTATTAGAGTTGTTTTGTGAGTTAACCTAACACTGGGCTCTCAGGTCTGTAAAAAGGGAATGATAATAATCAAGTCATATTGTCCACATCATAGAATCCTTACGAGGCTTTTAAGGGTGTATGGGGCATAAATCACAGTGCCTTGTGTTATAGTAGTGTTCAGTAAATGACAGCCTTTTTTGTTATGCTGTTATGCCAGGGCAGATTGCCGGGAGAGAGGAAGAATGGAGAAATAGAGGGACAGGGTGCCGTGTGGGAAAGCAAAGAGTACTAATAGTTGAAGAAGACTGGCCTTTCTTCAGCTTTTAAAGTTCTTCAAGCTAAACCTGTTCATACTCCAGTTGTTTTTACTTTATTTTTAAAATATTTAGTTTTTTATTTGGCTATGCCATGCAGCATGTGTGATTTTAGTTCCCCGACCAGGGATTGAACCCATGCTCCCTGCAGTGGAAGCTTGGAGTCGTAACCACTAGACTGCCAGGGAAATCCCTGTATTTACTTTAACTTAGATTCATGTCATAAATGACATGAGCAATATTTTAATTTTCAACTGTCCCTAAAATGTATAGTTCTTTATTAAGAATCTGTTGTATTCTGAACAAAAAAAACCAAAACAGCAAACTAATAAATGTCAGCATCTGCAGAATACAGTGTTGAGGATGTGGATGTCAAGATGTACAAACTAGTTGTATCATATTTCCAGCTGACATGGTTTTTGTATATTAAAAAATCTTATCACTTACATTATGTTGCTTTTTAAACAGATGAAGATGAAGATGGTGATCGAATTACAGTGAGAAGTGATGAAGAAATGAAGGCAATGCTGTCCTATGTGAGTCTACTACTAATGGGGACTTCTCTAAAAATCTTAGAGGAATTGAGGATGCAGTTTCTTGATGTAGTGAAGATATGAAAGTAAATCACAGTTGCACTTAACGTTTTTTTATACAATGTGTAAAATTTTTAAAGATTTCCTTATGTGAAAGTTAAGGGCATTCTTTTCAAAAGACACTTACTGATCATATCATGAACATTAAGAATAATGCATCCTAATGACTTTTGCATTAGGTATGGTGCAGACTAAATGGACTATCAATTTCCTGTATTTTTTATGCAGTACTTAAAGTAACGGCTCATTAAAAATGAACCCCTGGGCTCTAAAAAATTTTTCAAAATCTACTTTCAACTAGAGATCTTTTTTACCCCTTCCAAACAGACTGTAGTTATAATGTAGCTGCTGGCTTAATGTGGATACATGACTTACAGATGTACTGTCATTGATTTTATGCACTAACCACCCCACCCTAATACGAACTACAGGGTTACTTACTGAATCTAAGTGATTTGAATATATCCCCAAATGACTTTTCTTTTGTGTTTCAAATTTCAGTGAAAATTTGCATTAACATTTGTCTCAGGGCCAAAGCAGATAAACAAGAAAAAAGGATGCATTTCTAAAACTTTGATACTAAGCTTGAATAATTTAGCTACTATGGAGAGAAATAGCTTCCCTGAGCCCTGGTTTGTTCTTTTCTCTTATTTCAGTTTATTGTTTCTGAGCTTGCAGTCTGTGTACAAAACCTCCTCTAGTGGTCTGGTGAAGAGAGCATTGGACTGGAAGTCTGGAGACCACGGCCCTTCTCTGGCTTCCTGGCCTTAGGCAAAACACTTAACCTTTCTGTGCAGTAGTTGCCTCATCTGTCAATTGTGGATAATAATACTTGTCCTTTCTACTGCACAGGGTCATTGTAATGGTCAAATGGGATAATAGATGTGAAACCCTTTGAAAAGTTAAAAATTCTATACAAATGCAAAGTGGTATTATGGTGGAAATGATGGACCTGGCGCCCTGACTTTTCAGTGAGTCTCTAATCTTAGTAAATGATTAGGTTGTAGGTTTTTAACCAGGGTATTGTTTCATTGTAATGAAAACTGTAAAATATCTGTATGGGTTTCCACCAATAGTTTTAATTTAGGGTAGGAGGAAAGAGAACAAGAAGGATGGCATGGTTAACAGAGCGTTGCACTCAGACCAGCAGAGTAGGAAAAGTCAATTTCCTATTGACTTCACATTAACTTATTTGAGAGTCTTTGTGCCCTGAGAATTTAGAGCAGGGCTCATCCGTACCTTGAAAGGCAGAGTAGGATTGTCTGCTGAAAGGGCTAGCACTAGTACTGATGGATTGACTACCTCTCCTGAGGATGTGACATGCTTATTTTTAGAAAAAACACGCACACAGATGGGTTCTAGTTTTCTCACATGTATCCACTGCAGAGAGAGCATTGCTGACATCCATGTTCTTTTATTATGTCTCTGACATGACCTCACACAAAATGGTGCTTTCAAAAATGTACTTTTGGGAAGATCCAACAAACTGTGCTCTTTGACAAGTGTCACTACGTGCAATCATCGGGATAGTCATAATGATTTCCATTTCTAAGTGCCCATTTTACACTAGATGCTTAAGGTATTTGGTTTCCTTTGGTTTTAATCATCACTCAGTAAAATAGATATTATCATCCCTGCCTTTCAGATGAGGAAGCTATGATTAAGAGACACGCCCGAGGTCTTACAGCTATATGAGTATGGACGTTTAAGTTCCGCTTCTCCTTGCGCCAAGGCCCTTGCTCCTTTACCATCTCATACTGCTTCTCTCCCACCCACCTTCCTGCACATTAGTACTGGGAGCTTTCTATGTGTTAAAAAATGAGCTTTTTTTTCAAATTTTAAAAATTAAAAAAAAAAGTTTTAAAAATTAAAAAAAAAAACCAGTACATTTTGTAAGATCTCACTGGCTTTATATAATGGTTCATGAATTGGGCAACATTGCATCCAGCAGATAGAAAGGCACTCTAAAGATGTGTATAGGTGGGAGACAGGACAAGGAAGTCGCTTTAGCCAAGAGCTGATGGTTTCAGGCAAGGTCACCTTCCTCTGGGGGACAGCAGGAGTCTGTCAGGTGGATTACCTCACTAGCAAGACCAGGAAATTCCAGACTGACTGGTCAAGGTTATATTCCTCAGAGAGCTTTATGTAAAACTCACTACATTTTTCTTACGTTTGTTCATTTGCTGTGGATGGTGAAAACTTTTTTCTGTAAACTGGCAGTGGTTCATAGAATGGGGTCTAGATGATCAGGTCTGAGTTTTCTCATTAATTCATTTGATATTTATAGATAAAAACCTGAGGCCCCAAGATAGAGCTCCACTCTCCAGATTGTGAATGTTGGAGCAGATTATTTTAAAATGAAAATGAAAATATCCCTGAGAGAGATAACAGGTTTTAAGTTATTTAAAACCTAACTGGATTTCCTTTTGCTCTTATCTCTCGAGGCAGCCTTTACCATCAAATACTCTTTGTTTATGTAGAGTCAGGCTCTGAATAAACAATTAAAGAGTAGTGAAGAGTAGAGGAAGCTCTGTCTCAGAAAGCACAAACAAGATTGGTTAGCTGCCATTTTGATCTGTCTTGATTTTTATGGTTGAAATTCCTTTGGGTTACAGTTTTGACATTAAAAAAAACGATTTGGACTTAACCTCACAATAGATTTTGGTTGAAAGTCTTCAGTTGCCAACCTGGTATTAAAAACCTGTATTGGCCTTTTATTTTTTAAGTTCAGTTTGGCTCTGAAAAATTTTGATTCCAGGACTTGGGACCACATACTTACTGTTTAAAAAGGAAAAAAAAAAAAAAAAACTGTGCTTTTCATGTGGAATTCAATAAATTTGCAGTCACTTTAGTATTTCTTTAAAAACCATATGGGGAAAGCAAAACTAGACATATTTTTGCCGTAAATCCTTTAATCATGCTTTTAAAAAAAAAGCTACAGTGTCTGAGTTGAAACTTGCAGAATTTTTTTCCCCCTTGGATATAAGCATTTTCTGGCTTTGGGCCAACAGAAGCATAAGTTTTTATCAGTAACTTAAATAGATTTTTGTATTAGACCTGAAAATGTTGCCTTTTTAATTGAAAACTTATCAATTATTTAAATTGCTAGCAGCCCGAGGCTGTTAATTTTATGTGTGCTGTAATGATGGCATACAGTGGTTTTTGATGCATGTGACACACAGAATGTCGCGTTGTGTAAGGATTTGTCATGACAGTAGGTTGTATGCTGTTAAATAATAACTAGCACATTAAACCAAAGTCTGTTGTCACACATTAGTACCATTTTATGTGTTATTTAGAAGTTGTATTCTTTTCTTCATTAGATATATTTTTAAGAGATAATGAGAAGAAAACAAAGCTATAATAAATTGTCTTTTAAGAAAATGTAAAGTAATTTGGTCTCCAAGGAGATATTTAATGTATTGAGAGAATTCAGCAGCCAAGTGTTATTACAGCACCATTGTGATCGCTCTTTGCGTTTTGTTATGAGTTTGTGTTAATCAACAATCTGTTTTTATAGCGTAGTTTCTTGTAAGTTATGTTGTTAGAATATTCCACTTCTGGGATCATGGCTTTTCCTCTGACACTATTGTATCTTTTTAATTTCTCCATAAAGTATTTTTTTAATTAGAATTTGAAATGCTTTATTAGAAAAAAAAAAATACACCCAGCATACATATCCTGAAAACTAAATACCTGATCATCGCTAATTATTTAAAGGACCCTGTTAAATACTCCCTTAAAGTAGTTTAAATTTCTTTTGTTGTTCTGTTTTCCTCTCTCATTTTCTAGAAGAATAGACAATAGTCTACTGCTTTTCTCCTTCCATCTTTTTGTATATGTTGTCTGGTAGTGCTGATCTCATTTCCTTACGTCATGAAACATCAGTGCTGGGCCTTATTTTTGATTCATCATAAGCTTTATTTATCATTGAGACTCAGTTACAGGAGGGGGTTATTTTAATGTTAACCTCTGCTTTTAGGTGACCTTTTCTTCAAGGAACTCAGCAGTACATCTTACTTTTGTAAATGAACTCATATTTGTTTCTGCTAAATCCTGTGGCTAGTAAAGAGTTTATTACACCTAGTTCTCTTGATACTGAGAGGCTTATATGAGTGGAAAACAGTATTAATAAGAATTATTTTCTTTGTTTTGCCTAATCTCTCTCTTTACACCATTTCTCCACATTGCCAGAAGAATATGGAATGGGTTTAACTGTAACACTTCCCATTATGGCAGAGACACTGTATATTATTGGAGTGTAAATATTCCTTTTGATATACTTGACTGTAGTGTACCTAGTTAGATGTTGGGTACCATAAGGGAGAATACTCTTTGACCTCTGTAGCACCTTGTAAATTGGGATATGATTCGCTTTATCCTCGTGTGCATAACTTGGAGATTGCCTCAGAAATCATAGTTGCGCAGTAGATAGCCAATGGAAATTTGCTGCATGACTCAGGGAACTCAAACCAGGACTCTGTAGTAGCCTAGAGGGGTGGGATGGAGAGGGAGGTGGCAGGGAGATTTAAGAAGGAGGGAACATATGTATACCTATGGCTGATTCATGTTGATGTGTGGCAGAAACCAACACAATTCTTTAAAGCGATATCCTTCAATTAAAAAATAAAGTTTCTAAAAAAAGAAAAAAATCATAGTTGCTCAAGTGGAGTTGGAAGAAACCCTTAGTGGTCTTGTCCAACTGTCTCATTTTACAGATAAGGAAACTGAAGCCCATCAAGATCAGATTCAGTTTGAGGTTCTATTGCTAATGAATGGGAAGGCCTGGGCACAGACCTAGGTCCTGGACTCGGAGTCTTCACTCCTGGTTAACTGATGTTTTTGTTTTGGCATTTCTTGAGAATCCTACAGAAGAAGCTTTGCAAATACCACTGTTTTCCTGATAACAAAAAAAATAATGCTATTTAGTAGAATGTTAGTGTACCTGAGTTTGAAAAGGACTGTAAAGACATACTCTGGGCTTTTGAAGCTTCCTTCCTACAGGGCTGAATTTTACCTTAGGATGTGTTGCCCAGTTAGTTGTTAAACATTTAATAGCCTTAGGGCCTTTACGATTAGGAAGTTTTTTACAGAGAGCAGAGACTGGAAGCTCTTTTCCACATGGTGCTTTTAAACATGCTCCACATTAAGTCGGTCCACTTTACTTTGTATGCAGCAAAATAGCTTGGTCTTCAGTCCCCTTGTTTGTCATGAGCCATCCAAACAACTGGTAATACTTGATACTCTCCTGGTAGGGTGGAGAAATGGTGAAAAGAACAAGACTGGAAAACTGAATGCAATAAATAAATGGTGTTGGAAATTATTTAGCTTTGTTTTTTTTTTTTTTTAATTGGAATAGCGTCATGCTCTAAGCTATAGAATTCTCCAAGCCAGAATACTGAAGTGGGTAGGTAGCCTTTCGCTTCTCCAGGGGATCTTCCCAACCCAGGAATGAAACCCAGGTCTCCCACATTGCAGGCAGATTCTTTACCAGCCGAGTCACAAGGGAAGCCTAAGAATACTGGAGTGGGTAGCCTATCCCTTCTCCAGTGAATCTTCCAGACCCAGGAATCAAGCTGGGGTCTCCTGCATTGCAGGTGGATTCTTCACCAACTGAGCTATCAGGGAAGCCCAAATAAATGTTGTTGGAAATTATTTAGTTGTTTTTTTTTTTTATTGGAATAGTGTCTTGCTCCAAGCTATAAGTAAAATTTTTGTATTTTTTTTCTCATCCTAGTCAAAGAATGAAACTTTTTTTCAGAGGTAGATTATTTTAACTCTCTTCTCTATGTTATCTGGGACATATAGATGTCCTTGAAATAGTGATAAGAATGTAGTGGCCCCTTATTTAGCCCCTCTTTGAAGTACCTCAGGACATTTTTGCTAACAAGAAGCAGAAGCATATGGAAGTTTGCATCAGATTATTAGGAAGCTCATGGAAGCAAAGGAAGAGACAGCATCTGCAGGCCTCAGTCAGGTGGGCACCAGAGCATTCTGGGGTTTTGAACCACCAGTATTTTATCATTAATATGGCCGTGCTCCTAGTTCAGCTCCCTCTCTATGGAGGGCTCAGAATGATCGAAAGTTTGAGTCCTCTGGGGTCCTGTGTTGAGGCAGCTGACACGAGGGGACCGAAGAATGCAGGGCATCAGTTAGGCTCTTAGGGGCCATTGTAGGAGCTTCTCTACCAGAGAGATGTGGACTGGAAGGAGATGATGGACTTCTAGCAGTCAGGTTGCTGTGGGGCATAACCATGGCATTAGGCTCTTGTTAGCAGCTCCTGATGAACCCATTCTCTTAGGGTCAGCTTTACTGGAAACAAGAGGGGTGGTTTTTATATATCTGAACATAAATTTGCTTTAATACAGTAAAGTTAGAGGAATTCAGTAAATTTTCAACTCATGAATATAATATGTCCAAAAAGGTGTAAATTGTAATTGGAAATTAAAACAATTTGTCTCTTTTAATATAGGTCTGTTATATGTTATTTACTCATTCCTCACTGCCTTTTCATTTATTTTTTTAACAACATTTGCGCAGTAGGCTGAATCTTTGTTGAACACGATTGGAACTGGCTAAATAGTCTACTTGTAAGGAAATGTCCTGTTTGGCCTGCTAGGTGTATGGCCTGATGCTCCTGTTTTATTTAAATTGTAGGTTCCCTGAAGCTATTTAAACTTCTCCTACTTTGGAAGTATGGCAGAATTGCTACAACTTAGAGATCAGGTGAAAGGCCAGTGTAGACAGTGCCTCAAGCCAACCATGGTGGTGAATAGTAAAGCCTCAGCTGAGAGTGTCCCACATGTTTTGGACCCATCGCTGAATATAAGTTTAAACTTCTGCCAACACACATTACCTGAAACTTGGCCAAGTTGAATTTCATCTGCTGTTGGCTATCCAAACCTCAATTCCTATTAAGACCATCTGGAGTTCCCTAACATCCTTTACAGTTTTACTGTCCAAAACAAATAGTGTTATCATTAAACTTGGCCAACTTACTGTCTTGTTTCATTTTAAAATCACTAATAAATACATTTTTCTGGTAACGTTGACCTATAAAGAGGCCCCAGAGCTGTTCCCTGCTGACCTTTCATTGGAAGCCTTTTCATTGTGATTTTCTTTCTCTTCATCTAATCAATCCATGACCATATGTGGACCCTTGGTCTAGAGTCGTTTAAGAAAGAACATGTGTGCCTTGTAGTCACCTCAAGGCAGGGGAAATGAGTTTTCAGGGATTGAAGCCAGGTGATAAAGATAGTTATTAATTTGGTATTCAAAGTAGATCAGCTTCATATGTTATTTTTGACTAAGAAGCTGCTGTATGCTTCTTAAGAGGAGAGCATCATAGAAGGGGTACCTCTTAAATGTAAAGTGTAAGAAATAATTGAAAGAAAGTATAATTGATAACATAGCTGAGTAGTGTTGTAATTGAATTTGTAGCCATCTGACAGAGTTAAGATTGTTGAGTTCTTCACCAGGAAAACTAAATAACTATGGACTGCAAATAGTTTGTTAGTTTATTGATTATTGCTGTAATTACTGACTCAGCTACATATAATGGGGTATGCTTGCAGTATTGACAAAACAGAAATTTAAAAATTTTATCACTAATAGGGAAAAGCCAGCATGCTTATCTTTTTTATAAGTATATCCTCATACTGTACTGTTTATATTGTCTGTTAGAAGGCATGCTAAGGAGAGATTAGAAACCTTTCTGTTATAAATGTATAGGAGAATGATAAATAAATTTGATTTGAGTTGATAAGTAAGACTTGCCACTAAGTTAGAAGATCTAACCAATGAGAATATGTAGTCATCATGTCCGTATTATTTCCTATTGGCCTTCTCCCCTTGAACATATGCAGAGTGGCCATTATGGATATGGTACAGTGCTATACACTCTGTGGCTAGATACTCTACTAGCTTCTTAGATTTTTTGAAGACAGGTCTTTTTGAAAATGTGAGGAAAGTTGTTTATTCTTTTCCCAGAAAATTCACACAGTGCAGCGTTTCACCTAGAAGTTCAGGAATTTCAAGGGTCTCCCAAGGCCCATATAGGCACCAGATTAACACCTCTGGCATAAAGCATAATGAAATACATGAGACATGGCCCATGCCCTTGATGAACTTCCAGATGGAGAAACAATGTTCCTTATAGTACCCTTCCACTTGTGTTATTATTTGTAGTACTGTACTAATTGAGGGGAGTCGAGGGCATTCTGACTCATAAACAACTAGTTAAATGCTACCTCTGTACTTGATCTGAGGATTTCGGCAGTCTTGTTTAGTGGTTTCTCTGTCACCCTGTTGTTATGGCCATTTTTCTTTTATTGTACTGTTGCTTGGAAGTGGGCGATTCATAGTAACATGATGCCCTATTTTAAGATATTTTTCAAGTACTTTATAAAAATGTTTCTTATATACCAGCTTCTATGATTGTGGTGTTCCTGACACCTTTATGAGGTGAGCAAGGCAGGTATTTTTTTCATATTTACAGCTGAAAATACTGAGGCAGGAACAAGTTGCCTGTCTTTCTCATGGTCACATGGCTGGTAAATGTAGAGATGGGACCTGAGATCACTCACTGATTTGCCCATTTATTCATAGAGCCAGTTTTTTTGTTTTGCTTTTTGTTTTGGTGGTTCTGGGTCTTTGTTGCCACACGTGGACTTTCTCTAGTTGCAGAGAGTGGGGGCTACTCTTCATTGCAGTGTGAGACTTATTGTGGCCTCTCCTGTTGCAGAGCGCAGGCTGCAGGGGGCATGGGCTTCAGTAGCTGTAGCACGTGGAGCTTAGTAGCTGTGGCTCCTGGGCTCTAGAGCGTGGGCTTGGTAGTGTGGCATATGGGCTTAGTTGCTCTGTGGCATGTGGGGTCCTCTCAGATCAGAGATCGAACCTGTGTCTCCTGCGTTGGCAGGCAGACTCTCTACTACTGAGCCACCAGGGAAGCTTCCAGCCAGCTTTTCATACAGTAAATATTTATGGGATGGCAAGTATCTAGCCAAGCCCTATGCTAGGTGTTAGAGGTGCAGTGAACATATAGTTCACTCCTTCAGGGAGCTCATGGTTCAGTCAGGGAAGGTAGCAAAAAACGAAAGAATGTTTCATGTGGGAGGATAGGAAAGACTCAGAATTACCAGGCAGAGTGATCAGTGCTCTCCTACGCCTAAGCATCTGGTTCTGTGAGCTCAGAGAAGGAGTATCTGATCTAGCTTTGGAGACAGATAAGACTTCCTGAAGAGCATAGTGTCTAGGTGGAGTAGCAAGGACAAGGGGACTGGGCAGGGTGTTCTGAAGAGAGAATAGTGAGTTTAAAGGCCCAGGTGAAAGCATGCCTGGTGCCTTCAGGAGGCACTGCCTGTGATCAATGTGGCATGGACGGGGCAGGGAGGGTTGAGATGAGGTTGTGAAGGCAGGTAGGCTTGATCACGGAGGGCCCTAGCTTGAGGATATGAGCAGGTGGGAAAATGTAGAGTTAGTAAGAATGGTGGTTGATTAGATGTAGGGAAGAAGGAAAGGATTGGTCTGGAGGACTCCCAGGTAGCTGGTTTGGGAAACTAGGTCATGGTGATGTCATTCATCCAGATGGTGAACCCATATGTTGGAAGACAGGCCTAGGGCATGAGGGGTGGTGGGAGAGGTGAGGACCTGGTGAATTTGAGGGGCCTCTGGACAACCAATTGGGTATGTTCCAAATCTTAGGAGAGAAATCGGGGCTGGAAATAAAGGTTTGTGATTCATCAGCTCCTAATTAGTCTCAACGACTCCTCTGGTAAATGAAACCTTTGAAGTGGCTAAAGTTAACTCAAAGAGAGGATAAAATAAGAAAAGGAAGGTTGATGAAAAGTCACAGAAAACTTGAGCATTCAAAGGAGGAATGGGGAAAGAATCACTTACAAGAACCTGAGCAGTGTGGTAAGAGAGGTAGAAGGAAAATGTGGAGGGGTGGCAGAGTCGCTAAAGAAAGAGAAGTCACCAGCCAGCACAAGGATCTGCATTATATTAATAACTTCCCACAGTCCCTGGTCTCTGAAAGGTCAGGTGACATGGCTTCACTCACACAGGTGACAGTGAAGAAGCCAGGCTCTCGACCAGCTCAGCAGTCCGCCCAGTAGCCTGCTTTAGTTAAATCTTTTGAGGTATGAGAAATAGGAGATAGCTTATCTTTAAAAAAAAACCACATGATTATATTTTAATATATAACCAGAATACAAAACACCATGGTAAACTGATGGCAATAAAATATGGTATTTCATTTGCATTGCTTGACAGTTAGCATCCTTAGTCATAAATGAGAATAACTTACCTTTCGACTCTCAACTAGCAAACAGACATTTTATGTTCTGAGTTCATGGACTAGAATGAAAGGAGTATTTTTCTTGGTTGACTGATAAATTGTTTGCTACATTAGTCAAGTAGGTGTGATGATATTCCTAGAATAAGATAGGGTTGTGAGAAATTAGATGAATAAATGTAAATATCTAGTATTGTTACCAAGCAAGGACTCATGTGCATGAGGTCCAGAACGCTCTTGACAGTGGGCGTTTGTCGTGAAGTGAAGGTTTACTTGTGGGCACCAAGCCTAGAGAATGGGCGGCTCATGGTCCAAAGACCTAAACTCCTCCATGGCTTTCAGGTTGGGGTTTTTAACGACAGTGTGAGGGGTGGGGTCACAGGAAGTTAATCGGCTCATGGACCTTCTTCTGATTGCTTGGAGGTGAGGTTACAGGGTAAGGTTTCAGGAATCTCAACCTTCTGGTTCCAACCGGTCTGGGGTCCAGTGTTTGTGGTCAGCAAGCAGTCACCATCCTCCAACTGTTCACTTTTAAATCTCTCAACTACCAATCATCATTGTTTACAGAGGCCTTCACTAGCTCTGTTGCTGCAGTTTAACTTTGAGCTTCACAGTAACCCTGCGTAACAGTTTCTGTGGCACACAGATATGCATCCGATTGTTAACAGTGTCCCTTCAGGAGGAACTAGCAGGCCTGGGCTTCTGTCGTCCTGGTAGTTGACTCCTTGAATCTGCTCTTTGGAGCTCAGGGAAGCCTAGGAGGCTAAAGCCTTCTTCTACAACAAGAAACAGAGGACACGGAGGGGCTTGTGAACCCAGGAGGGCCCCGAAAGGTCTTACTGAAGTTTCAATCCCACCTGTTTTCTGGATACTCCTTAATACTGAGGGGAACAGAGGTGGAACAAGAAAGGGAATAAAGTTTTGGATGGAGAAATTAATCATGAACTTGGCAGGGGGGTTGAGGGGCTCTGTATCAGTATGGAGTCTAACACACAGTAGGTATTCAGTGAGTGGGAGTTATTTCTGGGTGTATCTCTCTTGCTGTCTCTTTGTTTTCTCTCCTTTCAACAGAGGACTTGTGCCTTGTAAAATTAAATTGTGCTGTTTTGGAACCCAAGTTTTTATGTGGCAGATTTCCATGAAGAAAAAAGTGTTGCAATTATTGATTGGATTGCGCTGTTAGAATTAGGTTCATAACAAATAGGAATACTGTATGATAAACTTGCAAACAGAACAAAGCCAAAAATTGTACTTGTTATCCCCTTGTTGAATCTGGCCCTCTGTTTCAAATTAATTAGATTTTTGGATAACTATGCTAAACTTTGTCACATTCTTATTAAAATTGTTTAAGGATTTTGAAGAACATCTCAGAGGGACTTTGAAACTAATCTGAGTCTGGTACTGGAGATTCCATTAGCAATCACAAAACTGATTAATCTTTTACTCAGTTAGCTTATTGATTATTGCTGCAATTACTGCATGTAACAGATTCTACAGGGGATACCAGAGAAAACAACGTTTTATAACTGCCGCTGACGTGTTCGGAATGAATGCAGTCTTTTGTACTTTTCATACACATTGTTTTTGTGTCTTTAAATCCTGGAAGACTTCTGCTTAGAAAGCACTGTGCTTAATATTGTTTCACTGTTAGGAAGTTCACTTTTAAATCTCTCAACTACTAATCATTACCGTTTACAGATGCCTTCACCAATTCTATTGCTGCAGTTTAATTTTGAGCTTCACAGTAACCCTATATAATAGAGAAGCTATCTTTACTCTCATTCAGAGGAAAGTAAGGTTCAGTGAGGCTAAATGACCTCCTAAAGGCTGTGCAGATTAGTAAATGGCAGAATTGGTATCGGACTGCATTTCAGTCAGTATGTATCAGACACCTACTATGTGCCAGGCTTTGTGTTAGGGGTAATGAAAGCTGGATAGGATAATAGAGGTTGAGCTAAGAAAGCTTTTTGGATAACTTCAAATTATAACTCTATTAATGTTATCATGATCACTTTGTTACTTTTCGGTCTAAACCATATCATTAATAAATACCTTGGTGTAAAAGGTTTAGATTTTTGTTTGGTTTGGTTGGTTGTTTTTTTTATTTTGTTTCTAATCTAGTACAAACCTAGTCTTTGTCATTATTGCTTATTTTATCACTATTTAGAACAAAATTGAAAAGAATCCCTCTAAAGGGAAAATATATAAAACCCTGAGAGAGGATGAAGATCTAGAAGGAATTTGCTTTATAACTTGTTAAGTGCTCTCATATTTTCTCATGTGAGTCTCACAATAATCCTGTGGGTACACACCACCTTCATCTTACAGCTGAGTAAACTGAGACACAGTGAGCATTTCCTCACTGAGGTCATCAGTTGAAAGTAGCCAGTGATGAAACTGAGACCCCAGGGCTTGAGTCTCTACCTCATCAATGCCTTGCTCCTCTCTCTGGGCAGCACAGGCCTTGCGGCTCATCAGGACCGCTCCGTGCCAGGGCGTACTGTGCGTGGCCCACGTTTCATCCGTGTCCGTTAAGGAATGCCATGTGAGCAGTGGCCTAAGCGCCGAGCCCCTTGGCAGCCGCGCAGCCGTCACCAGGTCTGCTGCTAGAGTGGGCCCGCGCCGTGGGTTTACGTGCTGCCCTTTATGCTTTGTCCTCGAGGGTGGATTACTTTGGTGTGTGGGACACAAGATTCTGTGTTAATATGAACACAGATCAAACTCTGTAGTTTAGCAGGAGAAAACGTTCCTTAGATTTGGAAGAATTATAGAAAACAAAAAACAGATCCTAACCACTTGCTTTGAAGAAACTGTCAAGTGGCATGCTTAATATCATTACTGTGACCGTGTTCATCAGTGTACAGAGATGTTTATAGACTGCTAAAAGAATTCCTACAATGCTTATAAGAATATGTATGGCTTGCCAGTTGATTTGGCACAGCCCAGAAATGAAAGGGAAACCATTTTTATTTATATATTTTGTGAGGTGAATAAATAAAGTTGGAAAACAGGTCAATTTCATGCATGCAAGGTTTTATAGTAGGAAAAAAATACCTTGCACCTGTTCTGACCCTTTACATGTGGGGTTATTTGTTTTCACACTTGACCCCAAGCACCGGTTTCAGACAACTCTATAATTAATTTGTTAGATAAAGCATAAAGATATTTTATTTGTTCTGATTTCTAGGACTGTGGTCAAGTAGAAACTGAAATTACTAACCTATTGTACATAGCAGTTAATTAAAGAAAAGCATTAAGTATAGGAGAACACTACCACGGCTGTTGTCTTGTATCAGTATAAAAAGGCAGTAATTTTTTTGACAGCTACTGATTGGAAAGTTGCTTGCAGCCTTCCAGAAGCAAGAGGGTACATGCCGTGGATCAATAACCAGCAAATTTCCCATTAAAAAGAATACCTGAGCAATGTTCCAAATAGCCACTGGCATCTTAATTTTCCATGGAAACCTCAAATACTTGTGTGCTGAGGACAAGTCATTTTCAGACAATTTTTCCAGACTACTTGTTAACAGTTATTGCTGTCCCATAAGGTTGACAGCCTACATGATTGATATTTCATTTACTTGTCATCACTGTTTTGAGTAATGGCGAGCACTGTATTTCTGTGATTTTAAGGAATATAGTTTCCTGAAAGACGTTTGCCTTAGTATGTATTCCAGAGAGTGTGTCACATGTTTATGCTCTGTGTATATATACTTTTACATCATAGAGGGAAAAGTCAGTTTCCTTTATGGTTTGAAAGCTCTCAGAAGGCAGGGTATCCTTCTATTAGTCCATAGCCATCAAAAATCCCAGAGAAGGCAATGGCAACCCCACTCCAGTCCTCTCGCCTGGAAAATCCCATGGACGCAGGAGCCTCGTAGGCTGCAGTCCATGGGGTCGCTAAGTGTCAGACACGACTGAGCGACTTCACTTTCACTTTTCACTTTCATGCATTGGAGAAGGCAATGGCAACCCACTCCAGTGTTCTTGCCTGGAGAATCCCAGGGACAGTGGAGCCTGGTGGGCTGCCGTCTATGGGGTCGCACAGAGTCGGACATGACTGAAGTGGTTTACCAGCAGCAGCAGCAGCATAAAAAATCCACTTTCACTTTGTTTTTAGGGTGAAGATTCTTAGACTTCTTAACTTGTGACTCTAAAGATGGTATGGAATTTTGTAATTCCCTTTTATTTCTAAGGGAAAAATAATCTCAATCTTGGGATAATTTTAATTACATAAAAGCAATAAGGAGATATATGTACATGTTTTTTAAAAAGGAACTTTTAAGAATGTCAACAGATAATGGTTCTCAAAGATAAATTTTATGGAAATGTGATAGTTAAAAAGAAAATACGCATGTGCTTTTTAAAAACATTATTGACTTCTTTTTGGCTGCATCGAGTCTTAGTTGCAGCATGTGGGCTCTCCATGACAACGCTCAGGCATCTCTCTAGTTGAGGTACACAGATTCAGTAGTTACGGTGTGGGCTTAGTTGCCCCACAGCATATGGGTTCTTAGTTCCCCGACTTGGGATTGAACCTGAGTCCTTTGCACTGAAAAGCAGATGGACCACGAGGGAAGTCCCTGCATTTGTTTTTAATATAGAAACAAGAATACTGTTTACAATAGCCAGGACATGGAAGCAACTTAGATGTCTATCAGCAGATGAATGGATAAGGAAGCTGTGGTACATATGCACAATAGAATATTACTCGGCCATTAAAAAGAATACATTTGAATCAGTTTTACGGAGGTGGACGGAACTGGAACCTATTATACAGAGTGAAGTAAGCCAGAAGGAAAAACAACAATACAGTATACTAACTCACATATATGGAATTTAGAAAGATGGTAACGATAACCCTGTATGCAAGATAGCAAAAGAGATGCAGATGTATAGAACAGTCTTTTGGACTCTGTGGGAGAGGGCAAGGGTGGGATGATACGGGAGAATGGCGTTGAAACATGTAAATTATCACATGTGAAATGAATCGCCAGCCCAGGTTTTGATGCTTGATACAGGGTGCTCAGGGCTGGTGCACCGGGATAACCCAGACGGATGGAATCGGGAGGGAGGTGGGAGAGGGGTTCTGGAAGGGGAACACATGTACACCCATGGAGGATTCATGTCAATGTATGGCAAAACCAACACAATATTGTAAAGAAAATTAGAAAAAGAAATAAACAAGTACAAAAGGGGAGTTCTACTCTTTGACAGTTCCTTGAAACACAAAATCAGTGGTTTTCATTGTTGATCTTTCCCACCAAGAACATCATTTTGTTGTTTCTCAAGTGTTAAAAGAAGTCAGGGCACAGAAGCCATTTCCAAGTTAGGTGGAAATGTGCTCACCAATTAGCATATTAAGGAAAATAGGAGCAGACCATAATACAGCCTACTGAATGAACTTCTTTATGATGCTGTATGAAAGCTTTTTGAATTTGGAACTTCATTTTTCATGCTCAAATTTTTAAAGTGAAATTTGATCTATACTAAAGTATTTAGAGTATTAAAGCATGAAAGTTACATTTGTTTGAAATAGGGCTACCTTCTTATCATGTTAATCCTGTTATCTTTGGATGGGTCATGTCTTGTTTGCTTGTTACATAGTCTCTGTGATTTCCATTGTCTGTACATTTTATATACAAATGTGAATAATGTTTGATTAACTAACTGGCATGTAGGTCCAAACTGAATATGACGCATCTCCATCTTGCTTTGTAAAGTCCCGGGAAAAAGAACAAAAGGCAATTTGAGAAATTTCTACTAAAATACTTTGTGTCATTTTTAATATATATAATTTTCAAAACATTTCTAGAGATCAGATACTAACCTAAAGTCTTAATCAGCCATTTTAACTCTTAAAGACAACGTGAAGGATAACAGTATACTGGACTTTCAGTCCTGAGTATCCACTATAGTCAGTTTGATGTGCAAATAGAGAAAAAGAATTCTCTAGGCTGATATGTATATGCTAGCAATTTACAAAAGTACTGTGAATTAAACAACCCATAAGTGTCTGTTCCAGTGTTCATACATTACTGAGTAATCTCTTTCTATAATCTCTTTGCAGTATTATTCTACAATAATGGAACAGCAAGTAAATGGACAGTTAATAGAGCCTCTGCAGATATTTCCAAGAGGTAATGTTGAACAAATTCTAATCAACAATGATTATTTCAGCAAACTGTTTCATCAACAGTTATGTTTTCCAAAGGTTTAAATGCACATAACATGATGTTTAGCTCTTAATTTGAAAAAACAAAAGAAGTATTCATTACCATGGGGATTGCAGGCTATATTATAGTTATGGCAGATAAAATATCTAATTTACTAGAGTAAATTAAACTAACTAGATTGTTTTTTGTTTTTGAAGTGCATACTTACATTCATTTAAAGAACTCTTTGGGGGTCCACATGGTTTCTAAACCAAGGAAAATGAATGACTTTAATTTTGGATATTTATAAATTGTGGCTCACGATGGTAGCCAGAGCTGCTATTAAAGAGAAAGCTTTCAGCTAGTGTAGGAACCATGATTTACTAGGGGGTTTTAGGAGAGATTTTGGTGGAATGTTTGGTGCTGGATTTTTGGGGGGATACATCTTCTAAATAATTGAAAATCCTCCTAAGTAGAAATTTGATTAAGTCTCAAAAAATATGAGCTAATGAAAGTGAGTCTTGGTGAGTCAAATCATTTGTTTTTTCCCTTCAGGTTTGATAGTACTAGCCTTGTAACAGATATGATTGCTCAACTGTATATAAATGTTTCCTCAAAGTTTGAATAATGGTGAAAAAGAGCAGTTTAATTACATAAACCATTAAGTCTTTCACCCATTATACGTTGCCCTACTTGGAAATCTGTGTTTTCTAACTGATGAAACAGATAAGAAAATTTCCCTGAGTCTTCTAGAAATAACTTAATTGAAATAATTAAAAGTTAAACTTACCTTCATTAACTGATACTGTACAAATAATCATGGTATGAGTTTTCCAATTAGGCATTCTAGACTTTCATTACCTGTAACTCTGAAGTTTAAATGGCTCAGTTAACCAGTAGACTGCTATTTGCACTGATGAAGTCTCCAAAGGCAGCTTGAGAGAAATGCTATTCTTCCGCTGTTAAGGTGGGCAGCCGGCTTAGGAGTATTTAGTAAAGTATTGATGATAACTTGTTAAAGAGCTAAGTAAGTAAAACTTGGCCATTGATAACGTGTCTGAAATAATTATGATTAATTCAGTTCTGTTGTACCTGAAGACTAAAACTTGAAAAAAAAACGAGAAAAAAAAAGTTGCCATTTCTCTGTATTAGGCCAATAACAGAATGCAAATTATTTCTTAATAAGACAAGAGAATTTGGGGGAACTTCAGAATTGTTTTTCCATGAGGAACTTTTTTTTTTTTACTGGCTGAAGTCATTTCCATTAATTGCTTTCCTGCTTTATAACCTTGTAGCTGTCTTGCAGCAAACCTCAGTATAGTATCCTGGATTGTAATAATTCCAGGGCCTTGATCTGCATTTCTTTTCCCCCATAATGTTTACTTCTCTTCGTCCAGGATCTTTCCAGGTTCTCTTTGTTTTCTTTTATCTTGTGAACAGTCCCTGTCAGTCTCCCTGTCCATAACCATTGTGCCCCTCCCGTGGTAATAACAGCCATTTTTAGATATCTTCTCTGTTCAGGCACTAATCCTGCTTTGTGTGTTACCGTTTCTAGTTCTCTCAGAAGTCCTGCCTATTGTTGCTTTCATGTTATAGTTGACAATATTTAGGTCCAGAGACGTTAATTAACTCCAGTGTTAGCTGCCCAATCGTGTCCGACTCTTTCTGATACCATGGACTGTAGCCTGCCAGGCTCCTCTGTCCATGGAATTCTCCAGGCAGGAATACTAGAGCGGGTTGCCATTCCCTTCTCCAGGGGATCTTCCTGAACCAGGGATTGAACCCTGGTCTCTTGCATTGCCGGCAGATTGTTTACCATCTGAGCCACCAGGGAAGCCCACTAAGTAACCCTAGAGACACAGTTTTTAAGTGGTTAATGTACACTTTGAATAAGAATTTTGTTTAAGTTGTAATCTGCTTAAAGTAGAGGGCTATTTGCTCTTATACAGGTTAAACTATTAGAGTGTGCATGGGGGTAGTTTGAAGGACTTGATAGGGATGCAGAAAAGTATCTTGTAGGGAGGAGACTCTTAAAAGAAAATATGTTGGATATGAGTGTTACATGTAGTCCTAGCACAGAATCTGCTGTTGTTGTTGTCTATCTTAGTCCGTTAGTCTCCAATTAACAGAATTAGCCTTCAATGAGCAGAATCTTTTAGCCTCCAATACATTGTTAAATATAGTTCTTCCACACCACATTTAAGTTTTTTAAAGTATGAGACTCAGTCTCCCTATCTCTGTGGTTTTATATATACTGTTGTATAACTCCTTTTAGTTTTCTACTTTTTTTGCATATTTATGAACATAAAGTATAGATTTTATACAATTTTATTCTTATATAATTTTATATAAATTATATATATATAATTTTATATTAGATGTATATGAATTTGGCATTTATTGAAATCCTTACAGTTAATAGTGTAGACATTGGGTATGTTACCTGGGTCTACTGAATTGATGAGAGGCTCTCAGGCCCCATGTTATAAAGAATCTCTAGACTGAGCCGATCAGAAGGACAGGAGAAAATGATTCTGTTCTAACAACAGGTCTCATTCCAGGTGGCACAATTGTGTTGGATAGTAACTTCTCTGGTCAGGACTGAGTATTCTTTGTAGTTGAAAGATATGTTAACTATTAATAAGCATGAAAATTCACTGGCTTTACAGTAACTTCTGACTCTACAATTTTAGAAAATTAAGGTTACTGTATTTTTTGAATACTGCTTAGATTTCCAGTTATAAACATTTAAGAAGCCAGTTGAGGAGCGAGGCAGATGTTAAGGTACCAGATAAGAGTTGATGCCTGTCTCTAATTCCTTAGTTAGTCACTTGCTTACTAAATGAAGTTTATAAATGCATTGGTACTTCAGAGGAAATGCTCTGACGTGTTTTCTTAGGAGGTATTAATGGTCCCTAAAGGACCAGGCATCAAGTATATGTGACTGTTGTTTTGTTCAAAGAGTTAATTTCCATTTTAAGGAAAGAAGATTTGGAGTCTTAATTTTAATGTATTTTAGAAAAACAAATAAAAATGCTTTATTGAGGTTTAGATTTTTTTAAGGAAAATAACATAATAAATTTGAATATGCTTGAAATACACAAGACTAAAGCAACTGATGTGCTTTGTAATTATTACTTACATCATCTTCTTATTTAACAGCTCTATTTCTTGTCAGAAACAGAGGAAAATACATGTACATCTGAGAAAGAAGCAAAAAAAAATCAGATTCCTCCTTCCCCAAACAATCAATCAAAATTGACGGCCCCTTAACATATAATATGTAGGACACTGTAGTTTTCAGATGGAAGCAGCTTATAACATGGGCACGAAGCTCTTTATTTTTTTAACATTTGATGAGGAAGCGTTTACTGAATTGGAAAAGTATTGCACTAATCTGTAACTCAAGATGATGTAGAGAAATTAATGTTATTTTTCCTGGTACTGCTTTATCTTTAGACTTAAATATTAATAAATGTCAAGATTTGCAAGAAATATGACAGAGTTTGTGATATCTCTGTATTTTAGCAAATTTGACTACTTACTGCTTTGCAAACTAGTATTCAAATTTGAGTATTTCATAGAATCTCTGGCAATCTTTTTGGCATTAAAAGACTCTCATTCCTCTCCCCTCCAAAAACCCTAGCTATTTTCATTGTAGAATAAGTGATAGCAGATATACAATGTAATAGAGTGAGGAAAGATTGCAGAAATTTGAATTATAAAAGGAATCTAATCATTTTAGCTCAGTTAACTTGATTTTTATATGTTTTAAGCAGAAATTGGAATTTATATGAGGCGGTGTCAGAAAGCTCTTTGCATTTATAAATGCTCACTCCTGCAAGTTAAAAACCCTGGTTCATAATTCCCACTTTGGGTCTTGGGAGCCACTTTTCAATCATTTCTCTCTGCTAATTTTGGTGTCACCCTCATTTCTTTTTAAACGATTCATTTTGAGCAAATTTGTAAATGGCCCTGATGTGTTCTACAATTTAGTCAATTACTGTTTCAGCCTGCAAGCCTCCTGGGGAACGGAACATACATGGCCTGAAGGTACGAATTTCAATAATTGTTTCAGTAAAGTTAGATGGATTTGTAATGCTGTGTTCCACTTATTGAAATGTCAAATAAAACTGCACTTTCTCAAGCTCTGACAAGCGATCCTTTTTATTTTTTTCAAATGGGATGTGGAGGGGGAGTCATCTGTAGTATTTGTTCAATATATGTGTGTGTATGTGTGTGTATATATATATACATATATATATATATATATATATGTATATAGGGGATTTGATCCCAAATTTATAAAAACCTTTTTATTTTTGGAATTGTTTTGTTGGTCTGTTTTTTCAGGATGATCCTGGCTACTGATCTCCACAAAGATTTATTTGAGTGAAAATATAGACTTCATTTCGGTGATTAATTAAGCACATAAGCATATTGCACATGGAATACCCCCCTCTTCTTTTGACATGTTTATGCTGGAAACATATATCTATTTAATGTCCTTTCATTGTTCTGCGTATTTTAAATTCTAGATTTCTGCTTAAGGCTTTACATTTAAAAGAAAAACTGGTTATTGTATTAGACTCAAGCGTTTTATAACTAATTGCTTGGACCTCATTTTTCAGTGAATAAGAGACATTCTGCAACATTCTGCCTGGTTTTAGAGCTGGAGGGATATGATAATGTGAGATTCGCTATTGGCCCTTGGATGTATTCTTAATATACTTTATTGAACACATTGTTATTTATATAAAACGAAACAGTGAACTGAATTTCCTCTCTAGAATTGAATTCAGTTCTACACAGTGAATTGAAAATTTCCCATTTATCTCTCCTTTTTTTCCAGCATTATTTAAATATTGGAATAACGGCAGAAGCAAAATATTATGTAATATACAGGTTGTACATTTTTTGTAACCTATATACCGAATAGACTCCAACCATGGGTCGGTCTAGCAACAAGCTAATTAACCTTCATAGTGAAATGAGAAATTTGTGGCAAATTATAGGTTAATTAGAACTGTGTCCTCAGAACACAGACTGATCAAGATTCTTTCTTTACTTGTAGGTGAATACCCGGGCTGGACCCTCTCAACACAGCAGCCCAGCAGTCTCAGATTCACTTCCAAGCAATAGGTGAGAGCATGCAAGTAAAACGTGCCCGTAAGCCTGATTATCTACAGAGCTGAGGGTGGGGAAGAGGCTTGTGGGACGACACCTCTTTTCCATAATACCACAAAAGTGTGTATGTGGCTAAGAAGAAATCTGACCAGTTAAGCAACCCTAGCTTTGGTGTTGACTGAAAAGAAAGGACCTCATAGAGAAAGATAAAATTAAACAAGTTGAACTGTTAATTTTGGTCTGTGGAGTGGTTTTCCTTTAGTCTCCAGATTATACAGAACCAGAAAATTCAATGTCTTTGACTGTTTCATGCTCTGATGATCTGGTTTGTAGGTTGTATAATGCTTATTATTTTTGTCTTGCGTGTCCATCTTTTGGCAGTATGACGTTCCACTGACAGCTTCCCCAGAAAGAGATAAGGAAAGAGTAAGGTAGTGAAACTTAAATTGACCAGCCACATTGTTCATTTCTATACCTTTGGTTGTATAAGAAATTGAGGTATTTTAGAAGGAAGACAGTTTTCATTAATTTATTCTGATGTCCCAGACTCAAGACTTGAGCCTCTTGAAAGTGTTCTTCTCACAGGCCTGAGAACGTACTTCTAGAAGATGAAGGTCCTCAAGTAGACTGAGCTGCTTAAGCTGAAAGAAATCTAGGTCTTGTTTGTTATACATTCAGTTATTCCGCTGGTAGACATCTTCTTTTTATTCCTCTGGGAGACATCTTATTATTGTGCTTGAAGGTGACACTTGAAGGTGGTTGCTCTGTGTGTGTGTATCACACTGGTGACTGAAAAGCCATCACTGAGCCAGATCACCCTTCCGTTGTATGCCCTGGTCTTCCTGTGTTTAGGGCAGTACTGTGTTGACAAAGCCCTCATCTGCTGAGACGTAGCTTAGGCTTCTACTCTCCCTTCTATGCCCCTCCTTACCCTCTCCACTCAGATCTTGGTTCTTTTGCAGCTGGGCTTTACTGCAGGTAAAATCTCTCCTCTTGACTCTTTCTTTGCTCTCCTGTTGCCTCCCCAAAAGTCACTCCCTTGGTTGTTTTTTTATAGCGTCAGTAGATCTTACCCACAGCTTTCTTGGTGTGAACACACTACTCTTAAAGTGTGTTTCCTCTTTAAACAATTTATTCTATGTTAAAATACATCCACTGGTTGTTCACTAGTGGATCATCTGTCTCCTGGTCCTGAGGGGTCGATGTTTTAGTCCTCATCCAAGTGCTTGGCCCTGCTCAGCAATGCTCTGCAGCCTCTCTTTTCATGCTTGTTGGGCGCCTGAGCCATGGCCCACCGAGTAGAGGCATGGGGACTGAGGGTCATTGTTACAGTCCACTCAAAGAGGGCAGGGCCTTTAATCATTACCACTACTTCTAGAAAAAATGATGTTCAGACAGACTATGAGCCTTGAGTGAAAACAAGAATTTTACCTGGTGTTTTAGGTCAACGTTCATCATGGTATAAAAAGCTGGATGAAGCTGAGAAAGATGGTAAGACAGAAAAGCAGTAGGATAAATTTTCAGTTCTCTCAGATTTGATTTTAACCAAAACCGAAGTGAATTAGCTTGGCTTTTTAAAGACTATCATTTATATTCACAAAGTATTATATAATCTTTGAGTTGGAAAGAGACTGTCTGATCTAGTGGTTCTCAGCCCTTTGTTGCAGCATCTTCCTTTAGGGATATGACAGCTTCCCAGATAGTAATGGTAGTTCGCTCCAAGAGAAACTTTTGTTATGGAAAGAGTATAGTTGGAGAAGTCCTACAGATGATTTTAATGTACCACCCTAGGTTGGCCATGTTCTGTGCCATGTTGGTAACTAATCAAAAGTATTTATTGAGTGCCTCCTAGTTATTTGGTGTTGTCCTACCCACTAGGAATACGTTGTGGTCCTTATCCTCTGAAGTATGCTAATAGGAATATAAGACCACACTATGGTATGCAAATAATTATACTTTATCATCATTGTTAGGAAGAAGACAAGCAGGTTTTAAAGTGAAAGAACTCTGGGCAGGCATGTGTTTAGGTTTGAGCTGGGTGTCAGGAGTATGAGGGGGTGGTGACATTCCATTTCGGCCTTGGGATGAGAAGGACCTAGCCACATCCAGAGCCAGAGAAGAGCATTTCAGAGGGGAGGGAGAGCATCAGTGAAGGCCCAGGGTGGTAAAGGAGCTCCATGTGTTTGGAAGGAGGCCAGTTAGGCTGGAACACCTGGAGGGCTGCTGGGCTAGGGGAGGGCATGAAGAGGTGGGGAGGACAGTAAGAGTGATAGGGGAAAAGGAGGTGACAGGAGCCAGACCAGGTGGCCTGGTATTTAAGTTTTCCTCTCAGTGTATTGGCAAGCCGTGAGATGACTTCAGCAGAAGAGCACCATGGCCAGCACTGTGTTTACAGAAGATTCTTGCCTGTGGTATGGAGCAGGAGGAGGAGAGGCCCCCATCTAACCCAGCCCTCCTTGGGTTCCTGACTCCCCTCTCCTTGCCAAATGGTCGTCCAGGCGCTTCCTAAACATCCCGGTGGCAATAACACCCTTTACTGGCTGAGGTACCTGTTTTATGTTCATGTATCAATGTCTCAGAACATTCTTTTTCATGAGCTGAGCTTTGTGTCCTTTTAGTACCCAATTGTAAAGACTGAGTGTAGCCCTCAGAACAGGGCTGCTCCCTCTTCTAGATGATGCATCTACTAGTCATCTTCCCGCCAAAAAGACTTCTCCTAGATTTCCTGTCTCAGTAAATTCTCCCATATCCACCTGGATGCAAACTCCAGATGACCTGCCAGCCATCCTTCACTGCTTCCTGGGTCTCCCTTAGCCCCACATCCAATCAGTCCCTACATTTGTAGGTTCTGCCTTCTGAGTCACTGTGAAGTCTGTCTGCTTGCCAGCATCTCTCTTTCTGCAAGGTCGATCAGGCTTCCTCGATCATTGACACAGCTTCCTAATAGCTCCCCACTGCAGTACCTCCTCCATGTTGCAGCCAGCATGATCTTGCCGATGGGTGTTTTGAGCCCTTCATTCCCCACTTTACTGATCCATGTAGCCTTCAGTACCAACTGTAGCTTCGACAGCAGGTAAGCCATGAACTCCCACGTTTGGGTCCTCTGCCGACTCTAGCCCCCTGGCCTGCCATTCCCCATAGCTCTTCCAGTTGATGCTCCAGTTTTGCTGATGAATACATGGTACCCTTGATGGATCACATTCCCTCTTACTACTGGGCCTTCACATCTGCTGCTGTCTCTTTCCTGCTTTCTTTTTCTTTTAATCCACTCCCTTTTTTGCCTTCATCCTGGCTAACCTTGGCTATCTTTGAGGAACAAAGCTATTATCTTCTTCTGAAAACTGTTCCTCATTATTGCCCACCTCCTGGTCTATGCCAGGTACCCCTTCTATGAATTCCCATTATTTCCCAGTGCTTGCTTTCACTATAGTGGTTAGCACATAGTATTGTAATCACTTCCGTCCCCCAATAAATTCTGTACTCTTTGAGGGCAGTGGTGAATATGGTAGCATAATCGTTATTTTTTTTAAAAAAAGATTATTTTATTGACACTGATTTGCAGGGCTGTATTAATTTCTGTATAGTAAAGTGTTAAGGTATATATATACACACATATAGATACTCTTTTTCATATTCTTTTCCATCATGGTTTTCAGTAGATAAAGAACATGTGGTACATATATACAGTATACTACTGTATACTACTCAGGCATTGTTGAACCCTAGTTCCCAGCATGATGCTTCACACATAGGTGACAGTCAGTACTGCTTGAATAAATGAGTAGACAGATTCATTTATATTCCCTCTAGGTTTTGTCTCTGAATTAAATTCTCCCAACTCATTCAGCTTTTCTGCTACAACATTATTTCTAGTCCCCTTACCCTTTCACTCTTCTTTGAGTATCTCAGTGTCCCCTTAAAGTGTCATACCCAGGTAACAGCTGTGTCACACTTAAATTTTAAAGGATCTTTTAAAGTGATTTTTAGATAGCACAAGTCACACTTACCAGATAAAACACTGAGTCAACTGGGGCACAAATGCCAGGATATATAAATGTAATTTTTTACCAGATCAAGTTGGTAGCCAGATATTGGCATAATGAATGAAATCAGTTTTTCCCTCTGTCACTCTTAAAGCATGAATTGGTCTTTGCCTTGAGTTTACAGGACTTCGCTGGTGGTCCAGTGGCTAAGACTCTGAGTTCCTGGTATAGGGGGCCTGGGTTCAATCTCTGGTCAGGGAACCATATGCTACAACAAAGAGTTTGCGTATTGCAACTGAAAGATCCCACATGCTGCAACGAATACCTGGCACAGCCAAATAAAAAAATATTTTTTAAAAAATTGAGCTTACTTATTCACATGGTGTTCCTAGGCTGTAAGGACTGAGTTCAAGTCCCACTGCCAAGCATGGCCTTTCCTGAACGTCTTGGCTTTCTCCTATAAAATTAGGATGATTAAATTCTCCATCTGTCTACCGCTGGTGTTTAGAAGATTGATGGAATCACGTTTAGTTTCTTGGATGAAAGGTGTTGTGTAAATGCAATGAATCAAAATGTTATTATTTCAAGTTGCATGACATAATGGAATATCTGTGGAGAAACATTGCCTGGGCATTGTTTGGTTATTTATGTTTTTATAATAATTGCAAATATTAAATTGGGACTATTTATGGGAATATAAAGAGAAGGAAATAGCAACCCAATCCAGTGTTCTGGCCTGGAAAATCCCATGGACGGAGGAGCCTGGTAGGCTGCCATCTTTGGGGTCACACAGAGTCAGACACAACCGAAGCAACTTAGCAGCAGCAGCAGCAGCAGCAGCATGGGAATGTAAGTTTTCCCAAACATTTTTCCAAATGTTTTCCAGAAAAAAAAAAAAGTGTATTTATGTTAGAGAGGTAGACTAGAGTGACCTTGGGCAAGGTCTGTACCTTGGTTTTCTTTATACATAAGAAGTAACTCCCCCCCACAGGGTATACCCACAGGGGTATAGTTATTGTGAGCATTAGATCATGATACTAAGTAATAGCATTTAGCACAAAGCATAGCGCATGCTCATCACTCGGGAAATAGTAGAATCTGTTATTTTATTTTCAGCTGGTCTCATTTTAGGCAGTTATTTTATTTTTTTAATATATTTCAGATTTAGTCCTGTTCTGCAAAATTGTTAACTGCTGCTTAGTGAGTTCTTAGACTTGGGAGGATGTTATTAAAGTTTAGAATCGTTGGTTGAAAACACATTTTATAAAGTCTGGGGAATATAGAGACTCGGGGCCCATAGTTTTCATTTGAGAAATTTAAGAAGTATTTATTAATAAAAGTAATTATAACTTGGAATGGTGAGTGTGGTCAAACTTGAAGTCTGAGGTTTTCTCAAATATAACTTATTAAAGATAACAAATGAATGTGTGTGAGTGTGTGTGTGGGTGCACTACCATATAATAGCAACCAGAATAATGACCACCATTTATCAGACACTTAGCATGTGTCAAGTCATTGGGCTAGGCTCAAGGGTGGGAAGGAAATGGAATATATAGAGACGTGAGTAAGATGTGGTCTCTGTTCTCAGGGAGCTTCCAGTCTTGGGAAAGGGTGTGGTGGAAAGAAAGACATCTGCAGATAACTACCAAAGGGAAGAGTTAATTTGGCAGATGGGGAGAGGGTTAGAGTAGATAGATTAAGAATAGCGTTAACAAGCTTTAAATTTCAGTTGAAACATTGATGGGAAAGGTACTGTTTTATACACCACTCTACTAATTGAGTGAATGTGTACACGTGTAACTCAGTATGAAGCTAGAAGGATTTCATAGCATCCTTTGGCCACTTTCCCTAAGCTCATCCATATAAATTTTTATATAGTCATACATGTCCAGAGAAGAACATTTCCATATTTCTTACATAATTCTGGAAACTGGCTCTCATACCTGTAGGAGAAGAAAGAAAAGAGAAGGCAGCTAAAATTGATTTAATGCCTACTGTGTACAGAACCCAGTGCTAGGCTTTTTGTCATATTTAATTTTCTTGATTGCACTATAACACTGATATTTCCCCCACTTTATAGAAAGAGGAAATTGAGATTTAGAGAGGCTAAGTGTCTTGTTCCGGAGCACTCAGTGAGTAAATACTGCGATTATTTCTGCTACATGTTTTGCTTCTCAGGAAGCTGAATTGTAACCCTTAACTATAATAATAAAAAAAAAAATCAGAACTTAAATTATTTTATCTTTTGGAGTTCTGTAGTCTTTGCTGTGAACATTCTAAGAGTGCATTGTTAAGTGCTTGGCAGTGCTCAACATAAAATAGCCACTGAAAGGCTACCTCAAAAGAGCAGAACTAATATCAAGGAGAGGTCTCTGAAGTAGTCTGTGCAACAGTCTAGCTTCGTCATTATAGTAGGCTTCCTTATTGCTGTAGATTACTAACGGGCCTCAGTCTCTTACTGATGCCTTTGCCATTCGGCCAGTTACTTTAGAAAATATTTTACGTAGGGATAAGGATGTAAAAAGTGTAGTCTTATGTCTACACCTAAAGCAAAAGTGTATTTAGTGCATTTGAGTCTAGAACGTTCACTGTAGTTCAGAGGTGTTGATGAATTTGCTATTAAAAACTATGCCTTTTCTTTTCAGCTTAAAGAAGTCTTCTGCCGAACTGAAAAAAATACTAGCTAATGGCCAGGTAGGTGACATTACAGGTTAAGATTTTCTGCTGGTAGTGACTTAGTGCTGTCTAGTTTTTTTTTTTTTTAATCCATAAACTTAATAAACAGATAAAGGCTCTGTAAATTTCTTCTTGTCATAAATGAATTACATGGCTTAATTTGATTGGCAGAACAATTTGCAGCACGTTTTTCAAACTGTGCTAATGGGTTTCACTCCCAGCAGATTGAAGTACCACGCACACACCCTGCTGCCAGCTCAGGGTAAAAAAAGTTAATCAGTTCTGAACAAGTGTGTCAACCCATGGGTTGTTGAAATGGCCCTGCGTCCTGAGGTGACTGTTTTTTTCATTATCTTTAGGGAGAAGAAGAAAAACTGTTAACTTTCTCACCTTGGTTCCTTCTTTTGTCCTGAAACTAACACTGGCCTTTTAGAGGAACAGAGTCACAACAGACCTTTGCCGTTTAAAATTCCTGGCCTTCAGGAACCCTCAGTGTGTCTGTCCTAAACAGGTCCTCTGCAGCAGAATGACCTACTCCAGTCAGTGAGGGACAAACGGGCCTGCAGGCCAGTCATTTCTCACTAATTTTGATTCAAGGAAATGGACACATCTGAAATAGTATAGCTTTTAAACATACACTGGTAAATTAAGCTACCTACAGGGTCCTCAGTTCTTCAATAGCAACATAAATGCGCGTTAATGTTTGTTATAGAGGAAGCTCTTTGATAGCCTTGGAGGCAGGCACCTGTCCGTTGCCATCAAGCCTGCCTATTAGGCGCTATTGACTGAGACATCTGTGTCACCGCAAATAAAAGACTCTTATTGATTTTCTTAACTGCTGTTCACTTCCCGTCCATGTTTCGCAGGCTGAAATCTTAATTATCTCAGATGCTTATTCAGTGCCTTCACATGCTGACCTCTCCAAGCCTCATTGGCATTTCATGAATCAAGTACTTGTAGTGGAGCATGTCAAGAAGACAAAGCTGGGTCCTCATGCTTGTCCTTTAATATCACCTGTAACTTGGTGGCCTAATAGATGTGTGTGCCTTAAAATGATGACTCTATGGTGGTACCTCTGGGAACCTTATTTATTTAGCATGTAATCTCTTGAATATAGTTAGAAAAAGTAAATTGATTTGGTTGTGACATCTGATTGTCATCCAGAGTGTGTGAATTCTAGTCCTTAACTATTCAGTGTACAGCTAAGGAGAATCTGGTGTTGTATGTATAATCTTATTGGTCCCCAAATCTTAGATCATGTTTATCAAATAGTACTTTTAACTTTAAGCAGCCGAAGTTTTTGTTTCGGTTGAGGTCCATGTGTATATCCCCCTAGTGCCCTGCACGTTTTCAGACACGTGAAACAAAACCTAACTAAAAGCTGAAATATTGAGCCTGGGGTATTTATGTATCTCCAACATGTTTGCATGCTAGTTACTAACTGTAACTTATGAGTTACTTGTGTTCTTCAGCTGGAAAATACATTTCAAAATTGACGTAAATTAAGAAGCTTTAACTACATTTGTTCAACCCAGGCAATGAAAAATAACCTGTCATAGATTCTTTCAAAAATGAAAAACGTTTATTTCCAGGGCAAAACAAATAAACATCCTGAAATGTTCCTGGCGTTCTGAACCTAATGCCATAAATGTCTAGTGCTCTCGGTTAGGAGATCCTCTTTGGTGGAGAACTGTCATGGCAGTGATTTTTGACACTTTACTGCTTTCCCTGGGGAATGTGATAGCCCCACGCATTAAACAGCATGGCCTTTCCTTACTTTTAAGGATTAGCCACTTTACGTTTACTTTTATTCACAAAACAAAACAAAGAACTCCCACCTTTGGAAGTCTTCAAAATGCCTCCCCCTCCTCTTAATTCCTCAGTCCTTGGTGCTATCAGGTAAGTAGCGTGAGCGAGATTGCATTGCAGTGAGGTAACATGCTCTGCTGTGGCATCAATAAATTTCTGGGCTGAACATTGACACCACTTGCTATGGAAGATGTAAGTCACATTTAACGATACTTTAACACTTAAGCGTAGTTTTTTTACTTTAGTGGTTTATGCTCTCAAGCATTAATAATGATTTGCCTTTCCACTAGCCTCCACTTAGATTTAATAAGGAATTCATATTAATCATTAAAAGAAAGGGACATGATTCTTCAAGATAATCAAATATTGACAGGTTAGAAATAGCTTTCTGCCTGGGTTCATTGATATAGGTTATGTGATATAAATATTTATTTCTTTTCTGTCACTCAGAGTAAATGCCACCAATTGATTCAGCATTGATATAGTGTCAACAGTTCATAAGAAACATTTGACTGGCTTGTGTTTTCCGATTAGTCTCTGCTCTATAAAGTGGGATTTACTAAATCTCTCCAATTGTCTGCTCATAGAGTGTGACTGCTTTCTGAAACCGTTATTGCTTCGATTTGTGAAGCAAAAGTCTGGTGATAGGACTGGTTTCTGTCAGACCTTTACATATAAAAGTAGGATTAATTGAGCATTTTTGTTTTAATGATTTATAAGCGATAGGTACTGATTCTTCTTAATACAGGCAGACAGTAAACAAAGAATATTTTCTTTGTTGATCCATAATTGAATTCCATTTCATTTTCCTCATTAATTTCGTTAATATTATATTAAATCAAACATTTTTTAGAAAGTTTAACATTTAGTCATTGGAATGAAGGCATTGTTTTTCTGTAATCACTTTATGATGGAGGATTCCTTTTTTTTCTTGCTTAAAAAAAATCATAAGGTATTTTTGGCATGTTTTATTGAGTGCTACAAGTCAGTACCACTGATGTGTTTTCTGGATGTGTTTTTCCCACTTCAGTTGCAGTGCAGTATCATCTGTTTAACATGGGCCCTTGATTTGAAACTGATTAGAAATGGCCCAGTGGGTCAATTTAAAGGATTAGAAAAAGTGCAGTTACTCCAGGGATGTATGACTTTGACCTTTGCATCTCTAAAGTTGTCGTTCCTCTGTTTTTTTATAATTTGTAGGAGAGAGTGACAGTGTTTTTCTATTCCCAATAAGTCAAATATAAATGTACTGTGAAGTCAGAAATCTAGAAATAATTTTAATCCTGCTACATGTTTGACTTTTTTTGTGTGTGTGAACTTCAGATACCTTTAAAAAACTTGTGTTTAGGAGGGAAAAAAAAAAAGGAGAAAGAAAAATAGTATTAACGTAAAATTAGCTTTAAAAATCGTCCTGTTACCAATATATAAAACACTTAGATTCTTACAGTTCATCTTAGGTCTGACCTAAATATGGATGAGAGTATGTGTGTACAGACTATGTGACAGCTCATCTCCCCACACCAACAAAACCTTCCCGCCCTTCCTGGCACCACCACCCCCCACTCCCCGACTCCACCTCTCAGCAGCATCAGAGCCCAGTGCCACTCATGTCTCTCAGGTCATTTGCCAGCATGGCAGTTGACATGTAATTATAACTCTCAGGGTTTTTTTTCTTCTTCCTCCCTCACATCTGTTATTCTGCCTTTTATTTGCCTTTTTTTTTTTAGTTGAAGCAAGGAAACTGACTAATACTGAAAAGTTATTTGGTATCTGTAATTGTATAAAAACTTTCTTTTACCTCTTATTTAAAGAGCTATGTGATTTCTCTTCTTAAAAACAAACACTGTAGTTGATGAAATTGCTTTTAAATTTTCAGTGTCCTTTAGTTGATCATTTTCCTTCTTATGGGCCAGTGACCATTGATGGAGAGGCTGTCCCTCCATACTTACCCATGAGATCAACTGAGATTGCAGAGCAGAGTATCCTGAAAGACTGAGTTCTCACCTTGACTAGTTACGTGACACAAATGAATTGGGTTATAAGCTTAAAATGTTGTGAAAAATCTGTGATTTTTAAGTTACCCGATCTCAACTATAATATTTAAATACTATGCTTTGTAGGCTTATAAATCCCACTTTTGTATCATAACGAGCACTGTTCCTATGTTTCATTTTAGAAAAGTTTAATTAATATGTTTTTCCAAACTAAAAAAGAAGATATGTTGTTAGCTATTTGTTTATCCCTTTACTGATTGTTTCATATTTAAGATCAATTAAAGTAACCCATTTTGATCAGAGATACACAATTCTTAAAATTTGTTGTAATCAGTTCATAAGCTTGACCCTAATAGTTTTCCTTTTTAAAACTTTTCTGATGTGATTAATACTTATATATGCTATAAAAAGTAGAAGGTTCCCATAGGCAAAAAGATCTGATATTTTTAAGTAGAAAAATCTACCAGTCTATTTACAGTCTAAGCAGATTTCTATATAAAACTTTAAAACATTGTAGAAACACTTAATTTTTTATGGATACTGTTTTTTGAGTGACATAGTTCTAGAACTTATTCTTTAAAACCATTTTTATCTTTATGATACTCTTAGTCTTTTTCATTATTTGAGAGATTCCAAATTTCCACCCTTGAATTTGCCTAAACATGGTGTTGGCATGTGCCTAACACTTGTCTGTACACACACACCCCTACACCCTATACGGCAGCCCTAACATCTCTGTATCGCTGAAGCTTTCAGCTTATCCCCTGCCTTTTTTCTGTCTACTACTCCTGGTTAAGTTGGAGTGCTAGGTGGGTGACTGGTCCACTTTTCCTTTCAGCCTAGGGGTTTTAAAGATAAAAAAAAAAGACTGATGTTGGGATTATAATGGTTGAAGCTACTTAGAGACCTACCCCTTTGCCTTTTCTGCCTCCAGCAAAATATCACAAAATCAAGCCCCCTCTAAAGTCCTAGGTCTCTCACAGTATGTTATTGGAATGTGTAGTATCACTGAGTCTTAATATTTATATTTTTCTAAGAGGAAACTACTGTTCCTTTTACCTGGAAAGTTCTGATGACGTGGTGTAGACGGAGGGTATGTAATCAGACTGTGGCCTCTCTAGGGCCCAGATCCTATAGCTGCATCCAGCTTACCCTTAAACCTCATTGCTACCAGTTCAGAATTTGTGGACGTCGAATGAACTGCCTCCTAGAAGTTTACTTCAGGCCGTGATGAGGATACAGATTGTTCAGCAAGTTACTAGTACAAATTAGGTTGTTGTAGTCATGTTTAGGCTACCTTGAGGAAAGTTTTCAAGGAAGTAGCCTATTTGTACCCCCCAATATATACTGATGTTTACATACATATATTTTATACTGTTTGATCAAGGTAAGCCCAGTAGCAGCTCTGCTAGTTTGTTTAGCATCTCAGGTTACTTTATGTGCAATTTCATGCTGCTTTAAAATTTATCATTTGGTCCAGAATAATGAGATTTTCTTTTCTTCATGCTACATATTTTATATAGATTGAAATATGTTTTGTTTTCTGTATTAATGATTTAAAGGAAATGAAGAAAAGAATTTCCCTCAAATAGAAAAATTTTTGCCAATTTTTATGACTCATCTGTCATTTTGCCTCTGACCCTAAATGTAGTAATTAGCTGATTGCAAATTACATAAGTTAGGTTGTACTACAATTAAATTAGGTGCTGAGATTGGCCTTTATACATTAATCTGTCAATATTCTTTTATAGTTTGGCAGAATGGCTTGGAAAGGAAGCTATTTCTGTTACCTCCACTGTACTCCTAATTATCACAGCTCTCTGAAGCTTCAACCTCAGAAATGTATAGAAGAAAAATATTTCCTTTGATAAATGGAAACTTGTTTTATTCCACTGGTGAAAGTTTAGAGTAGAGCAAAATATTTAAAGCTTTACTATAATGGTCTGAAAGCAAACTATTTTTTTCCAGGTGATACTGAATTAAAAACTCCATCTATTTTTTGCTCATGCAAGGCAGTGCAATTCCCTGGAAATTGATTTTTTTTTTTTTCAGGGCTTACTATGGCTTTCCCCAAGCTTTAGCTATATGGAAAATAACACTTTATTGAATCCACTTAGTGAATAAAGTTGGCAGTTAATTTTTAAGCAACTGGACCAGTGTGTAGAAAATTACTAAATACCTTAAATAGAATCTGACTAGTCTTATAGTCATTTGATAAATAATTACTTAGGGAGTTGTTTCAGAGTCTAAAACATTATTTTGTAGGTATTAAAATAATTTCACTTCGATTCACTATACAAATGAGAGTAGTATTTGTGGTATAACATTTTACAGAACCTGGGAAAATGTACATGTTGCTTTATATAATAGATTAGAAAAATGACTTTAGTTTATATGAATCACATGCTTTCTTGTTTTCCTTTTATGCATTTAACATTTTACTATATGTGCCTTTTAAAGTGCATTGATTTGGCACTTTTCCATGAGCAGAAGATTTCTACCCAGCTATTGCTGGGTACTAATTTATCATTTCCCTCGAAAAAGCATTGTCAACTCTAGGAAAATCATTAACATTATTCAGTTAGTTTGTTTAATGTTAATTAGAGGGTCACTTGAGGAGTTTTCAGGGGCTGATGTATTTACAGATTGTGCATTGGATTACTGGTGTGTGTGTGTGTGTGTGTGTGTGTCTTGCCAAGTCTGACTTTGGTTATGTGCAGCGCTGTTTGGCAGCAGTTATTGTAGTGCTGGAGCCTGTTCTTATCGGTATCTCTGACCTGACCCTTTTGAGCTATGTTATATCATTCCATTTTGACACCTTTTATCAAACTTTAATGAAATGACCCAGGCAAACAAATTGTCATTAAACTTTCCATCACTTTGTCCCTTGGTATTGTCTTTTATAAATTGGACAGCAAATGTTGTATTGATCTTCTCGTTCTTGCAGCTGAACTTGAAATGACCCAGACTGCTTGTTGTTTATGGCCCAGAGTTGCTTTTCCTTGACATTTCCATCCACAGCATGACACCCTTTTTGTTTTTCTTTCTTTCTTGTGGAGATGAATGAACAAGACATACGGTATCGAGACACTCTTGGTCATGGCAACGGCGGCACGGTCTACAAGTGAGTAGTCAATTTTGTTTAAACTTTCTATCCACTTTTGCCAAATGTGGGTATCCAAGTTCTCCATGGCAAAGATTTCTAAATGACCACCAGCACTTAGATTTTATTTCCACATGTGACTCCAAAATTCTGCAAGGCATCTATTTTCTCAAGAGTTGCTTGGAAAAGTGCATTTATATTGCCTTTTTAATATTTCTGAGTCTGCATCTCTCCTGGGTGAGCATTTAATAGTCCACCATTAGCAAGTATACCTTTAACTGGCCTGAAGTTTAATGCATTTTTTTCCCACTCTTTTAACACCATTATATTTTTTTTAATTTGCTAGCACCCTGTGCTAGTCCCCTGCCTGTTTACACCTATGCCCAGTGGAAGACAAACCTTATAAATACCATTGCTTTGCCCTGTGTCGACACTTAGTTATTAAAAAGCCTCTTCCTGTTGTGTTTCCTTCTCTCCTCACCCTACACCCCTGAGAGAATTTCTACACATTGATGAATACGTTAAGTTATAAAATTCTCCCAAATTCTGGTTGCAGTGATCTTAGCCTAAAGGAGTGTTCATTTTCATATTAAAAAATGCTAACCGTAAAAAATACTTATTTCGACAGGGTAGTCTTTCTCATGCAGTAGTGCAAAGTTTAAACTACATAATGTAATATCTGGTACTTAATAGTCTGCAATGATGTATGAAAAATATTCCACTAGGAATTAAAAAATCCATATTCTGTAAGAAAGCCCTGAGGGAGTAATAAAGCTTTCCTCTAGAGAGCTGTTTTCCATATATACACTACCCCTGCATCACATTATAATTGTGTTTTTACCTTAGATATTTTACTATTGATATTAATATATATTTTCAAAGTTGTAAAATAATTAATTTATGTTCTTATTGGTTACTGATTTTCTTAGAATTTTGAGTTCTTACTAACCATGTGAATATAGCTAAAAATTGCCCTGTTGCCCTTGAACATGAAAGGTCACATCCTGAAATTCCAGAATATCCTCAACTCAGATGCAGCCTTGGCATAGAATTAGATTTCTTAGGTTAGAAGCTCCTTCAAAGTTATCTGATCCAGTTCCCTCCTCAGGGCTTCAATCTTCTCTGTAGGTAGAGCCAGGAAATGTCCTTTCTCCTAAAGTCCTTTAACATAGTCCTTTAAGAATATATGTTTACATATTTGGATGGTTTTTTCCTACAGATGACCGAGTATGGCAAATAGTTGGTCTGACTATTAATTGTTCCCACTATGCTAATTCAGATAATTAAATAATAACACATTTCTTTCACAATCCTTGGGTCTTACCCTCTTGCCCTTAAAATGTGTGATGCCTAATTTGTCTAAAGAATCTGAGGCTCCCATTGTCCTTTCCTGGATCTGTACTATCCTTCCTTCCCATGCAACCCCTAGTACCACATAAATAGCACTTCTTCGTCCTGGCCTTCTCCTCCTCACTCTTACCTGACTTGACTTTTTACCCTGTCCTGAAGGTTCTTGGGTTCAGGTACCATTAAAAATAAGAAGGAACATGTATACTCAAATTGCTTCTCTTGAGTTCCCTAGAGGGAGCAGTTTTCAAAGTCTCAGCCTTTCTTCTTCTTAATGCTCTTATGCTAATGTTTAGCTGTAATAAAACAGAAAAGTTTTCTAGCAACTCTTTGAACTCCTTTTATTGGCATCGAATAGAATCCAAACACATTTCTTTAGATGTCTAACCTACTTATTTGTGCTGTTTCACCAAATGTTTGACTCTTGAGCGTGTTTATATTTTTAAATTGAAGGCCTGTTGTGAATTTGCTGTCCTGGTTTATTCTAGAGAGGAGAAAACATAAGACCAAACCCTAGCAGATAATTTTTATTGGAAATAATATTCTAGGTGTTAAAATTTTAATCTTCTATCTTAAAACAGGTTTATAAAAAGGGGGAGAAGGCATACAGGGAAGTAGAAATAATATGCCCATCTATCAAGGGAAAATGACAACATAAAATTATGTTAGTGTTGTTTTTCTTTAACTGTTATCCTTACTTGTAGTAAAAACATAAAAATTGCCATCTCAACCATTAGTAAGTCTACACTTCAGTAGCATTAAGTACATTCACGTTGCTGTGTAACCATCAACATTGTCCATCTGCAGAATTTTTTTTGTCTTGCAGATAATTTCCCATTCGCCTGGCTAATGTTTTTAGCTAAGAAGCGTGGCTAGATGTTTTTTCTTTTTATTAGAGTCACAGTATCCAAGGGAGGGTCCTTAGCGTGAGTTCCTTAACTTGCTAGGATGCTGCAGTGACATTAGCAACTCCTCTTGGGTTTATTTAGTTGGCTTCCATTGCTAGTGCTCACAACACATTGTAAGATTCAGTATGTTTTTGACAGTGGTTGTTTGTGAAGGGTGAGTGGCGGTGTCATGATCATTTCAGTATTTTATGTCGTAGATTTATGAAAAGAAGACATTTCTCTTACTGCCTAGGTGATTCTTAAGGAGAGAGAACTTGAATATATAAAATTACATAACCACTTGTCATTGATCAGTTCAGTTCAGTCACTCAGTCATGTCCGACTCTTTGCAACCCCATGGACTACAGCACACCAGGCTTCCCTGTCCATCACCAATGCCCAGAGCCTACTCAAGTTCATGTCCATCACGTCATTGATCACTGATCATTGTCAATGATCATGGGTCTTCATTTCTGTCTAGGCTTCAATTTGTGGTGGTCTCGTATTTCTGGCTTTTAGTTCAGCACAAAGAAATGGTATAATCATCAAGAAATGAAAAGCCAGTTTACTAAAGTCTCTATAAAACTGAGTGTTTGATGTGTTATGATTGACTTTCTCCTATCCTAAGTTTACCTTAATGGTGTTGACTATAAAAACTGTGATTTTTCAAACAAAAATGATTACATTATAGGCTATGCTACATAAACTAGATGAAGAAAATATTGGAAAATCCACTCATTGGTAACAAAACTGCCTAATGGGCCTATTTAGTTTTTTTCTTATAAAGAATAATAAAGCTAATAAATGTGAAGCAAAAGTTGATATTTCAGTCTTATTTGCTCCACTTGAGGGGATGTTGTGAATTTCAAGGAATATAATATTATGTAACTGCAATGTATATTATTTAATAGTTGATCACATTTTCATCCTTTTAAGTTTAGATATTCTCCTCAGTTATACAATATGAAATTCTAGGCCTATATTTTTGAACCAAATGTGGATTCTGTGTCTAGCCCCCTGCTGAACTCATATTATGATAGTGATACAGCCAGGTAATTTTAAATTGTGGTATCTCTTGGATTATTAGTTTGGATGAAGTGGATCAATTCTAGGAGAAAGAATAATTTAGGAGAAGTAAATGAATGTACTTTAACTCCTTCATTTCGTAAAGTGCTACAAGTTGCTCCAAAAAATAAATCAGGAAGCACACATGTACTATTCCCTTCTGATAGATTCACAGTAAATTCTGAAAATTAGAGGAAGTAGAAAACAGTATATGTTGTGGTTAAGTATAGCAACTCTGAGTTTGAATTCTGCATCTGCCACTAACCAGCTTGTGTGACACTGGGAAAGTTACATATTGTCTTCTATCTCAGTTTGTCTATGAATAAAATGGGGATAATACTAATACCTATCTTATGAAAGTGGGCTTCCCAGGTGGCTCAGTGGTAAAGATTCTGCCCCCCAGTGCAGGAGACACAGGAGAGATGGACTCGATCCCTGGGTTGGGAAGATTCCCTGGAGGAGGAAATGGCAACCCACTCCAGTATTCTTGCCTGGAGAATCCCATGGACAGAGGAGTCTGGTGGGCTGTAGTCCATGGGGTCACAAGGAGTTGGATAGGACTTAGTGACTGAGTACACATCTTACAGAATTACTGTGAGGTTAAATTAGATGTTCCATACAAAAGGCTTAGTAGTGTGACTGACGCTGAGTGTTCATGATATTTACATGAACTTGCTGCTGTTCATGATAGAAATGAGCAATGATAGAAGCGCGTTAATCCCTGGGCTTCCTGTGCTTACTTGGCCATGGGATTCCTTTTTTGAGAAAGATCTGTAAATATCTCACAGAATTAAAGTTACATTGAATGAACTTGGAGAAATTCTACAGTATGATACAAAATGTATTTCTGTGTTTCCTTTTGTTCTTTAGTTGCCTTATGAATATGGTTTATGATTTTATCATATATTATTTTAAATAGGATTTTTCGAAGTTTCAAGGTATATTCTCTTTTATCGTAGTTTACTTTCAAATTGCTCTAAGACGGGTGGTGTAATGGCAAGCCTGTTTTACCACTGCTATAAGCTAAGGCTCACGTTCACGTGGCAGAGCCAGCACTCTACGCAGCATCTCTTCCTTTCTCTGTGTTTTTCCCTGAGGCAGTGTTTTCTCAAGGTCAAGCAGAGTCCATTGCATTTACTTGTATTTTCTAGTGTACCCAGCACAGTCTTAAGGATAGACGAGATGCTCTATACATGTTGGCTGGAATGAGAATGATGCAAGTGAAGGTTTTCTCCAAGCAGGTTTTATCAGAGGTCTTTTAATTGGATCCTCCCCATATCTAGCTAGTTTTAGAGGCTGCATAATTTTGAGCCTGCATAATTGTTTTAGAACATTCACCAAGAAGCACAGGGATTTCTAAACTAAAAGCATATGTTTGAATGATTAATTTTCTTTCACGTATTAAAAACTGAGTAACTAAAAACTAGAGTAACTAACTCTAGTTACTGTGCTTTTTTCTTGGATAGTAAGTCACATGGAAATGAAAGTAATTAATAGGACCAGTTACTTTGAAAACGTTCTATGATAATGAGCCAGGCACTCAGGTTTTTTGCTCCTTCAGTGCATTCTTTGAAGGAGTCGCATAAGCTTTGGGTCAAAAAATGAGGTAGTATCTACCTCTTAGGACTTAGGCCACGCTGAGTCAGTTAGCCAACACACACTTAAGGATCGTCTGTTCCTCTTTTTCTTTAATGCAGTTATTCCGGCTAAGACTCTTGCTATCAGCTTTCTGGCCATGTATTCTAATCTCAAGATATTGGAAAACACTAGTGAATTTTCTAAATCCAGCTGCTTATTACTGTACAGTTAAGAGTGTAACCTGGGGGACTTCCCTGCTGGTCCAGTGGCTAAGACTCTGAGCCGCCAGTACAGGGGGGCCAGGGTTCAATTCCTGGTCCGGGAACTAGATCCCACATGCTGCAACTAAGACCTGGCACAGCCCAATAAATAAATAATTAAAAAAAAAAGAGTGTAACCTGGGTTTGAGGTAGAATTTTCCCAGTGGTATAATCAGTAGCATATATGCTAACTACATGGTGTGTCAAAGATTGGATATATACCATTATTTAACAATTAATTTGGCCATATCTAGAGATAAGAGAAGAGGGAAGGGTTAATAATTCTCAAAGGTGTTGGTCTTGCCTTCTTTCTGTTGTCTTACCTTTATTATGAAATATTTGTTGGGCAGTAGGATGGGGATGGTTCTTGGAGATGATAACTCAGATCATGTGAACTATTAAATTGTATTCTGCCCTTGTGATATGGCTTATAGGCCAACTAAAACATTACATTTTTGTTTCAGGACTGAAATTTTATCAGCCCATTACAGTTAACATGATTTATTTCATGAAAATGAGAAGCTGTGGTGGTCAGTTATAGAAAATGAAAAAAAATGCATGAATTGTTGCCTAATTAAATGCTGTTTAGTAAACAAAATATTTAAAACATAGGATTCCTAAAGGAAATCGCAACCAAGAGAGTCCTTGATGTAAAGATTGGGACATAATACCCAGAAAAACTCTGATTTCCTTTTTCACCAAACAACCCAAAGGTGCCAAACCAGAAACAATCATAGGCCTGACCCCAGTTTCTCTTAATAACTGCATCAGTGACCCCACTTCTTTTTGTTTTTCTCCCTGAAGTGCGTCTTGTAAATTAAGAGTAGTTTTTAAATGGTTTTGTTATTGACCCAAGAGCTAGGGTGGATTGTTTGATTTATTTTAACTTTAAATTTCCAATCAGATGAAGTGCCTTTTCCTTGCAGCCAGGATCGTATTTTAAACAAGCAAATAAGACATCATCTCAATGTAAAATTAAATACTTGTATATGGCTGGATTGTATTATAGTATCATGTGACAAGCAAGGATATTAAATATTTTCAGAAAATCAATGAGCATTTGTCAAATAAAATTACTTATGTATACTTCCGTCTCTCTCAGCATTCACTGTTACAGGTTTGTTTCATACAGTAATGTGCATTGTATTGATCAGAATCTGAAGAATGAACCTGAGCTCTTGACTCTCTGCACCTTTCCCACCTTTGCTGCCCCATCTCCACGTTCCCATAACTTCACACATGCTCACATTCATTACAGCAATGATGGATTATTGGCATCCCGCCAACATGACAGGATGTCACAGGTCGCTGAGCAGAGATTTTCAGACTCTGTTTCCACCCGAATTAACTATTATTGAAATAGTTTATTGAGATTGAAGTATTGATCATTTTCTGCTAACCTTGGCTTAAGGGAAGGAAGAAAAGGCGGGGGTGTTTCTGAAAAACACTAAATTTCATTTTAAAAAATCTCATTTATTTAGCCTTTTCTTCTTCCTGTTTTATAGCCCTTATTGTTTTATTGCTTGGAAAAGGGTATCTTGGCTTTATTTTTATGACAGTATAATTATACTTCAGAAATGTACTTGATTACTATGGGTAACAAAATTGTTCTAGTATATTGGTTTGGCCAATATTGCTATACAAACAACTTTTCAGTCAATTGAGTCTGGTAAAAATCAATACATTATGGTAATATTTCAAGTAAGAATTTGCTGAATCGAAGTATTTCAACCCTATCTCCTTTCAGGGAAAAATAATTTTGAAGTAGCAAGACTTCTTCCTAATATTTTATTTTAATAAAAGTGCTTTCTTTATAAAGAAATGTAAAGTCCTCAGCAGAAGTGGTTAAGAACAGATAAGCATTAACACACTTCTGTTTTTATACGGTGGAAGAGGTCTAGTTTCCATTAAAATCTATTTTCTGGCTGCATTAAGAGCGTATAGCATCCGGGTTTGACTTTGTCTCACAGGGTGTGGCTTCTGGATTTTTGTGTCTAGTTCTGGGCACTGACTTTACAGAGAGATACAGACAGTTCAGAGACCACTCAGAGGAGCATGGGGAGAATGAACAGGAGTCTGGGACATTGTGCCTGTCCAGTCGTCCTTTGTTCATTAGTGGGCACCCTCTGAGCATGTGCTGTGTGGAGGGCACTGTGTCAGCTGTTGGGGAGAGCAGGCTCTCATCGGACTGCGTCCAGGTGGAGGGAGACCTCGATAGGTGAGTACAGGGCCTCACAGTCTAGGCCATGTGTCTCTGTGGTCCACAGGCCCTTGCGGGCCGAGGAAGGAGTGATGACTTTTAGCTCTTCCCTCAGGAGGAATCAGAAAGGGCCTCATGGAGGAATTGTTATTTGAGTTGAAAAGTGACAAAGTAGCTGGCTGCCTTTTATCTGAATAAGAGAAAATTAGGAGATTCCAAGACAAAACAACTGACATAAAGTCTGAAGGGCATTCCTGTAGACAGAGGAGCAGGTTTTTCTGAAGGCCCATTTCAGATTGCTTGTCTTGAATGTCTGTGTGGCAGTGCCGTTGGTCAGAGGGAGCCATGTACTCTTCCTGCTATTCCCTAGAGGTCATTTGGACAGATGTCCTTCCAGGGCCCGGTACCACTCCTTACCTACTATAGACGCCTAGTGTTTTAGGAATTAACCTGCAGAGGCAATCTTCACAGTCTCAGGACGGATGCAAAGTTTTGCACATTGCTGGGTGGCTCTGGCTTCTAACTTAAGCAGAATGATATGGCTTAGTGTTCAGGACTGCTGAGAAAAGAATTCCCACCTAGACTGGACATGAAATGACTGCAAAGGTGACTCCTGAGTCTGAAGTTCGAGAATGAAATTTAGCATTCAGCCACCATAAAAAATCTTAATGTCAAGTATCATTTGGTCTTGTTCTTTTAGGTTTTTCTCATTGTATATTTGTTGAGCATGCACTCACCAGGAGTCACGCTGTGCCAGAGCCATCCAGTAGTGAATAACAGAAGTGGTCAGTGCTCCCAGAGTTGTTCTAGGGGGGCAGACAGACAGCAATCAAGAAAATGAATACTGGAGTAAGATGATATCAGGCCTTACAAGTGCTGTAAAGCATGCTCAGGAAGGTTTATCTGAGGAGGGGATATTAGAGCTGAGACCTGAAGGACAGGAAGGAGCCAGTCATGGGAGAATCTGGGAACCCAGAATCCAGGCAGAAGCAGCTGCTATGGAGAATGTCCTGAGATGGGTGTGAAGGCATTGTGTCTAGGAGTGTGATTGGAATTGGAGTGGAGCAGGCTCGGGAGACGGTGGAGAAATGGGAAGGAGCTTGATCGTGTGGGATCTTCGAGATCTCGCTAAATCCTTGCCAAGAAGTGTGGTTGGTACACTTAGCCCCTTTTTACTAATGAGAAAGATAAAGCTGGGAAGGGTTAAGAGGCATGCCCATGGTCAAATCAAGATTAGAACTCAGTATCAAAACATCGAGTTGTCCACCTCAAACTTCTTCTGACACTGCATTGGTACTTGGGCCTACTTCTCAAGCCACAGTTTTCCTTTTTGTCATCTACACTCTTTTAAGTTTCTCAATTTTTAACCCAAATTATTTTTCAATGTGAGATCTAAATTAATATATGATCTTGAAAGCCATTGATGCACCATCTCTAGTTGTTAATTTTAGAGGCTTTTTAGTAGATGTTAAAACAGCTATTACTTCGCTGACAGAATTATGGCAACATAACTTGTATTTGGCCTATCCTTTGGGTCTCTTTACTTATTAAAAGCTTTGAATTTAATAATTGAATCTTGAAATTAATTCTATGGTTATACTAGAGGAGTTGGAGCATTTCTTGATTTATAAGACACGTAAAATTTTTCTAAACTGTTTTACAGTATCTGATGTGTTATAAAATTAAAGGCTCTTGGTTGGCATATAGCACAAGCAAATATTTGTACACCATAGCATCTAGGGTATTCACTTAAATTGCTTTTTTGGAAAATAATTCACTGGAAAGTACAAACTGCATTTACTGTGTATACCTTTCTGCCACAGTTTTTTTGTTGTTGTTTTTTTTCCATTGCTCTGTCTTTGGTTACCTTGCTATAAGAGACCACGTTCCTGTTAAATTGCTGCCTTACTGGAGTTGAATGCTCTTAGGTTCTGATTGTGCACTAAAACTGAATTGGAGGAGCAGATTACTAAATGAGAGGGGGAGACAGCAACAGAGACTTAAGCTCTGGGTATTAAGCATCAAGTTTTTTTAAACATTGCTTTGATTTTTAAGTGTAACTTTGTATTATGTTATCCTCTTGACCCTAAAATTTCCATGTTTTTCCTAGTCAGTACTACAAAAGAAGGAAAGGAAAAGAATGTACAGTATTATTGCCGAAAGCAGAACTTGCTTTAGGGCACAATCAATATAGTATTTTAACAAGCTTAGTGTACTTGGAAAATATACATTGTGTAAGATTCTCAAGTATACTGATTCTATTATGACTACTAAATACAGAAACAAAATGTAACAATATACTCTAGTCAATAAGCATGAAGCTCTGATTAAATCATAATTAAGTTTTCTGAAAAGTTATCTAAAAACTATGAATAAAATATATTTTTACATTGTCTGAGCTAAACAAAATATATAGCCAATGAAATTTTATAGTTGCAGAGAAAATGATGGGTGGAATAAAATTAGAGTGAATTTTTACTACAACACATGGGCCGAGTTTAGTTTCTGTACACCGTTTGTTTTTTCTTCCTTCTAACTTTTTTTGAAAGTTAATTTTTTAGTGTTGCAGAGTGTAAGCCTGGGGCAACTGACTGAAAAGGCAAGTGAGAAGTTTCTCTGCTTCCCTGGAAGCCTAGTAAAATGTTTTAAGGCCCTGCCTTCATGTACCCAGGATGCAGTGGATGCTCAGAATCATATGGCTGCGTTTCTGTTTCCACCCTGGGCCACCATCGCATGCCAAGGGTTAACGCCAGCAACGCTGGAATGTAGCTGGGTAGAATAGGTGTCACCAACATTGTGTAACCTGTGATGAAATCCTGAAATCAAGAGATTTCTCTGAGGAGTTAAAGCAAGACAAGGGCTAGAACCGCTGTTGAAACTCATGCTTTCCTATTTCTTGATGCTTTTCCAGGGCCCTTTTTAGTAAACAATTACATTTTGATTCTGTGAGGAGCTAAGGTAAGCAAACTACGTGCCAGCCTAAAACTTTCTGGTGGGATTTTCTAGCGCATAAACTACAGCTGTATTTTGTGTTTTTATTTTTTGCATCAGGCACGTGTACCTTACAGATGATTCATATGAACAAACACCTGTCTTCTTTCTTCTCACTTTTCCTGAAATTTGTAATCTTTGAACTAAGTGATTAACCCAGGATTTAAAACATTTAATTCCTGTCTCCAGACTTTAGTAGTTCCACATATAGTTCTGCAGAAATTGCATCTATGGGTTTTATTTATTGCTCATGATTTTGTGAGTGCATGTATTTAAATCGTTGTTGGAGTCTTACAGATGTTTTTGGCCTCAGACCTTTACAAACAAATCTGGTTTCTACCTCCCATGCAGACCTCTCTTCCTTTCTCCTCTCGTTAATCTAACTTTAAAAATATATGTGATGTCTTTAAGCCTTAATCTCCTGAATAGTTTGGAGAATCAGCTCCTCTCTACTAATCTCAAAGGACTTTGTACAACAAAATGTTACTTAATATTTGGAGAGAATGTTCTAATGCAGTTTATATATTTTTGGAAGTTGCTACAGATATCTCAAAAAGAGCATGGTGGGATTTGGTTTAGAATCCAAATACTTTCTTCTGTTGTCCAAAACATAGAGGCAAAGATTTTTCTTTGCTTAAAGGTGGCTCTCCCTGGATGATGTAAGGTATGATGATAGTTTGAGTGTTGTTCATTTTTTAGGTTAAAGGAAAAAGTCCCTCCTGCTTTGTTTTGACCCTAGTCATGATATGCCAGTTTCATGAAGTCTGCTATGCACAAAAGTGCACAAAATGAAGATAAAGTGCCTCTCTTCAGCCTGACAAAGCCATTCCTTTGCAGAATGGTAGCTGCAGTGAAAGTAAATAAGTGAATGGACAGCAATCACAGCCTAGTTGATGAAACTGTTCAATTAAAGCACAGACATTTACATGGTGTAATTTCCCTAAATTGCCAATGAGCCCCTTTAGACACAACCAGTGTTCAAATTGATTTCAGCATTGATTTTGGCTGAAGCTGATAAATTTCTGCTTGTTAGTTAAAGTAATTTTGCAGAAGACTTTGTACTGCAGTATTGAAGTGTTCATTTAGCTGATGGTTAAAAGAGGAGTTATTTACAGAGGCCTCTACTGTTGTTCTGAGATGGGACAATTCCCCAATCATCTTTTACTTTTAATTTTTTAGGCTTCAGTATACCAATCAATAGGTGATTGAAACTGATTAAAACTTATCCAACCAGCTGCCTATGGCAGTTTAATTAGAAGCTGGATGATTCTTAAATTAAAGTTGTCTTATTTTCATTGCATAGCCATCTTCCAGAAGAGTAAGAGACTAACAGTGCTGAAAACTTTAAGTTTGGCTTTATTAAGGTATCTAGCAACTGTTAAATCACTCAGTAGTTATTCCTGAGGCAACTCAGAAATGTATACAGAAGCTTTTGCCTTTATAAAAGTTAAAAGTAATAATGTGCTTATTTGCCAGCCAAGAAGATTTTTTTGTGTCAAAGGGATAACCTCTAGGATAGTGAGATATGTGAAAGAACCACCATTTGTGATATATATCATATTACACACACAAGATATATATTTGAGCTTTACTTTTTAAATACTGCAGTACGGGATGAAACTGCCCATCATGATGTCCTGTGCATCTCCCTGCTGAAAACCATCAGCTTTGAATTTGTGGGGTTTTTTTTCGTTGTGTTTTGAGGCCTTGATTCAAATCAATCTCCAGTGAATGAACCCCAGTATTTTCATATAAACACATGTTGACTTTTCACCAGTATTGTGGGCAAGGTTATAGGGAGAGATTTTTGTTTGTTTTGTTTTCCTCTCCCAGGGAAGCTTCCCTATACTCATTTTCTCTAGTGTGGGACAATTTCTTGAGTTTTTAATGGAAATGGGTTAATATTTCTGTCATAGGGGACAGATTACATCTGGTACTACGGGGAAGAAGGGGATAAATGGCTCACTTTTCAGAGGTGCATTTACTCTTTGACCCACTAGGGTACTATTTAGTGTTCTAGGAGAGGTAATTTAGTAAATTGTACCCCAGTGGCCTGAAAAAGTTAATGCAACTCTGAAAAGTGAGTCATTGAATCGATTTTCCCTATTGCTTTTTAAAAACCAGCACTGACCATATCTAGAGAACCTTGAAGACGACTGGAATTAGAGGATCTAGAAGCAGCCCGTTTATGTTTACACAGGCTTGTTTGGGACAAGCATTGGATTTAGCTACAGAGGAATCTGAACCCACAGCCCACTCCAAAGCTTGAGTCAGTTCAGTTCAGTTCAGTCACTCTGTTGTGTCCGACTCTTTGTGACCCCATGGAATGCAGCACTCCAGGCTTCCCTGTCCATCACCAACTCCTAGAACTTACTCAGACTGGTGTGCATGGGGTCGGTGATGCCATCCAACCATCTCATCCTCTGTCATTCCCTTCTCCTCCTGCCTTCAATCTTTCCCAGCATCAGGGTCTTTTCCAGTGAGTCAGTTCTTCGCATCAGGTGGCCAAAGTTTTGGAGCTTCAGCTTCAGCATCAGTCCTTCCAAAGAATATTCAGGACTGATTTCCTTTAGGATTGACTGACTTAATCTCCTTCCATTCCAAGGGACTCTCAAAGAGTCTTCTCCAGCACCACAGTTCAAAAGCATCAATTCTTCAGTGCTTAGCTTTCTTTATAGTTCAACTCTCACATCCATACATGACTACTGGAAAAACCAAAGCTTTGACTAAAGGGACCTTTGTTGGTACAGTAATGTCTCTGCTTTTTAATATATTGTCTAGGTGGGTCATAGCTTTTCTTCCAAGGAACAAGCATCTTTTAATTTCATGGCTGCAATCACCATCTGCAGTGATTTTGGAGTCCCCCAAAATAAAGTCTCTCACTGTTTCCATTGTTTCCCCATCTATTTGCATGAAATGATGGGACTGGATATCATGATCCTCGCTTTTTGAATGTTGACTTTTAAGCCAACTTTTTCCAAAAAAAGTTCTCCAAAGCTTAGGAAATAAGAATCTTGAAGCAGTCATTAACCTCACCAAGCCTCGGTTTCCTTATCTGTAAAGTGGGGCTAATAAGAATATCTGCCTTACACATTTTTGTGCAACTTAAATAGCTTCCTTATATAAAAAACTTTTTATAAACCACAAAGCACAATTGAATGTTACTTATTAGTAGAAGGAGGTTTTCTGAAATAGTCATTTTTGTATCTCGTTTTGGAAAGTGACATTGTTAGCTTTCCACTATGAGCAGAGATGATATTGTAATCAAGGCGTTTCAGGAAAGAGGTTTCCTAGCTAGTTAATCCTCAAGATACTCTTGTTTCCCTCCCACATGTGTTGCCTCATTTTTTTCCCATCCTCATCATTGGGCTTTCTCTTGCCTCTGTTTTGCCCATTAACATTCTTTCAGAAGCTTTGATCAAGAGATCACTATGACTATAGATCCCTTAATCTCAAAGATACTTGGGCCGTGTATTAAAAGACATTACTCTAGTTGATGTTAAAGGCTTGAATCAGGCTATATCACCTTATGAAAGAAGTATGGAGGAAGTGATGACCACATTAACTTTGAGACAGATGTGGGAGTAAAAAGGAGAACCAAAGGAAATAGAAAAGAAGAAATCATAAAATGTAGAGTTAAAGTAGCTCTTCTCTGGTTGGAACTCTTTCTAACCCTGCCAAGTTCTGTACATTAAACACTAGGTTTGTTTGTGAGCCTTGTGTATGATCAGCATCTTGAAAGACTTGTCAATATGTGTGACCTAATAACGTGTTTGATTTGATACTTAGACAGTCTGGGGGGCCCTGTTGCTTAACCATAAATCGTTTTACAATCAGTAGTCAGCATTTGTAATGGGTTTTTAGGCAGAAGGAACGTTGGCATAGACTGCTATTTGAATTAGTACAGTTTATATAAAAGCTTTTTACTACTGCTGTTTCCTTTGGATTTCCTGCTTTAACAGCTAGAGCCTGGCGAATGTGTTTCTCTTATTATGGGAGACAACAAACGTCAGTGTTGATTTCCCTGAAACTATTTGAGTTTTTTTTTTTCTGTGGATGGCTATTTTGTTATGTGACATATTGGTAAAATCCACCCCAAAGAAACCTACCAAGACAATAAATTTCTAAAATGATCAGGCAATAAAACAAAATGTTCATTAACTGAACCATAGCTAGTTTACATTTGGTTCCTGAAAGTATGTCATTGCATTCAAAGACAACATCCAGGGTGTTTTTTTTTTAAATTAATCTCACAAAATCAAATATTTTTGTTTTGTTTGTGTATGTACGTATTTCTTAAGCTAGACCTTGACGACTGATTTCACCATTTTAGTGACAGGCTTGTTTTCTTAAGTTTCCCATTCATTTGGAGAATTTCCAACAATTGATAGTGCTCTATAAATAATTCACAGTAATTGCATCCCGCATTTCACTAACCTTTTATGCAGTATGCACTGTGAGAGTGGAACTTGAGTCAATGGCATTTATTCCACATGGTATGTGAAAGAATTGCCCTGCCCCCTTCACAGGTTGTGTTGCTAGTATGATTAAAAGTCATCGTATGTGCAATTACTCTTGAAATCCTGGCTCCAAGAGGCAAAAAAAAAAGGGAGGAGGCACATTTCCCTAGTCATTTTGATGACCGTTTTACTAACAGTGACACTTATCGCATGTCATATTATAATTTATGTTGAAATATGAAATATTTGCAGTCAGATCATAGGTCAGTCCTCCATTCTTAAATTATATCCTATCTCACAATTAGAGAAGCACAAGTATTCCCTATTATAAATTCTTCTCATAATTGAAAACGATTTGATTAGAAAGTATTTAGAAATTAATATGCAGAATAGTGTCATAGAAATTAGATGCCTACTTTAATTGTATGAGACTGTACAAGCTTTATCAGAAAATATATGATCAGCTCTAGGTTATTTATTTTGTGAACAGGAGTCATCTGGGCCGATTCATATTTTTTCGGTTCCCCTAGAATTTGAAATTCTAAGCATAAATAATCTCAGTAAACATTGTAAAATACAGATGCAATTGATCTTAGGCATGACATAAATTTGTGTGGGAGTCCAGATGTTGAAATGTGAACACAGGTTGCTTCTCCTTTATGTCCTGTGTGAATGTAGGACTTTTTAACATTTCATTTTCAACTTTCTCCTTTTCCTTACACACTTTTAAAGATTCTTACAGAAATTCTGTTAGTTTTTTGGACTGATGTATCTTTTAATAAAGTCTGATTAGGAACTAGATGAAAGTTGACACAGCTCTAACCTTGTGTGTATTGTACTAGACCCATCTTCATGTAGAAAATACTAAGATTAGTTGCACTTGTCCCCATATATTGCTTTTGAAGTCAGTCACCTGTTCTTTGGGATAACTGCCCCGAGCAAGGTACTGCACTCGGCAGTGTCGGAGATGTAACACCAACATTCAGGGCCTTGGGAGTACTGTTCTGTGGGTTCTGTTGCTGGCATACGTTCTGTACCTTCTCATCTCTTTTCCTGGTTTCTTCTCAGCTCCCTGATTTCTGGATTTGGAGTTGTTTGGGTCCAGTCCTCATACCTCATCTCTGTGTAATTTAGTTCCTAATTGAGGGACTTCCCTGGTGGTCTCCTGGCTATGACTCTGTGCTCCCAGTGCAAGGGGCCTGGCTCTGATCCCTGGTCAGGGAACTAGATCCCATGTGCTGCACCTGAGAGTCTGCACGCACAACTGAGGATCCCAGGTGCCTCGGCTGAAGATTCCACATGCCACAGCAAAGACTGAAGATCCCCGTGTGCTTTAACCAAGACCCATGCAGCCAGATAAATAAGTAAAAATATTTTAAAAAAATTCCCGGATGAGATTTTGTAGTTTCATGGCTTTGCATATCATCTATATGTTGATGAAGCCCAAATGTGTATCTTCAGTCCTGTCCTCTGCCCTGAACTTCAGGCTCATATCTAATTACCAGTTGAATGTCTTAGGCATTTCAGAGTTACCCAAAGCAGAGTTCTTCGTTTCCTCTAAAATCTGTTCCTTCTTAGTTTTTCTAATCTTTGTAAATGGAAGCTTTGTTCTACAAGCTGCTCATTAAAGAGACTTTCCAGTAATTCTTCTTTCTTCTTTTGCTCCCAGACCATTCATTATATTAACCCGCAAATCTTGTTGGCGTTTCCTCAAAGCTGTTTGAGCAAGTGGACCACCTCTGATGTGCCACCATATTCTAAGCCTCTATTATCTCTTGCCTCCCAGTTCTGGTTTCTGTCCTTAATTTCCTACAAAGGATTCTCTTTACCCAACAGCCAAAATGATCTTTTTGAATGTAAACTCTCCACATGACCCTGTGACTTTTCATATCATTCAGAATGATAGCCAAGACCTCACCATGGTCTAAATGGTAGTAAACAATCTGTCTTCCCATTACCTTTCTGACTTTGTCTCCCACACCTAGTCTTCTTGCTTATTCCACTGCCACACACATGTCAAGTACACACTTCCACCTTAAGGCCTTGAACTCAATATTTCCTCTGCCCGCAGTCCTCTTTTTCTTGCTGTCTAAATAATATGCTCCTTTACTGCTCACATATAACTGAATGAGAGGTGCATTCCTTAATTTCCTCCTACCTATAAAATATTTTTTAAAATGCCCCTAATCTTGATCACTGTCTATATCCCTACCTTTAGTCTTTTTTGTTGCAGTTTTGCTATGTGACATATTGTGTATTTATTTGATTATTGTCAGTCTTGCCCCACTAGAAAGTAAGCTGCAGGAACCTTGTCTGGTTTGTCCACTACCACAGCCACAATGCCCACCATTGTGCTTAGCAGTTGGAGATATGCATTATTTATTAAATAAGAAAACTAGGTATCTAAGTGGAGAGTGTGTCATATACTCTGGTAGAATTTGGGGATATAGCAGTGAAGAGAATGGACCTTGAAACTTACAATAAAATAGGATAAGATACAGACCCTATATTAAGAATTTGCAGATTTTTTGGTAATTAGAGTTTACAGTATAGTTAAACGAAGCATATACTAGTGAGATTACATAACACTTTTGAAGAAAAATAGTATTAACAGCAACATGTGACATATCATAAAACATCAGAGTAGTTGATGCCAATGGATGAATTGGCATCAACTGTAAGATAGGGAAACAAACCATAGGATAGGGAATATGATATGTGGAATTTTAGTATATTCTTCTTCTGAATTCCGTGTTCAACATTCACAGTATCCTGAAGTAAACTTACTTCAAATCATTCCCTGTGTATACTCTGTCTGTACTGGAAAGAACACATGCATTAAATTGAAATAGACCTGAATTTGAATCTTATACCTGCCATTCATTAATTCTTATTTCCTTAATATCCCCAAGTCTGTTTCTGTTATTATCTGTGAAATGTTACATACAACATATAGAAATTTGAATAATTCTGTGAACTGTTAGAAATTGTTAGTTCCCCATTTCATTTTTCTTTCTCCCCTTTCCTGACTATACCATTTACTTATTAACTCAAATATTTGAGTATCTATGCTGTGCTAAGTATTTTGCTAGATGCTATATATACATTGTTGAATGAAGTTGATATGGTCTCTGTTCTCATGAAGCTAAAAAGTGCAGGATTATATATTTAAGGATGACTAGATAAGAGTCTTCTATTTCTATTAATAAACACCATAATTCTATGATCTTTGCTTGAAATGTGAGGTTTGACCTCCTCATCCCCACGTGTCATAAATTATGTCTGACCAAAGTCTTCTATCTATGTCCCTTTTTCCACATCTGGTAATACTACCTAGATTCATATTACCCCCTCTTATGTAGACTATAGTCACACCATTCTAAGTGTCCCTTGCTCTTTCAAACGGTATTGTGGTAATCTGCAGCCAGAGAAAGAATTTTAAAGTCTGATCATACCACTCTTCTGTCCAAGAACCTTCAGTGGCATTTATTGGCCAGCAAATTGTGGATAGCAAGCTTGCACCAAGAATACTGAAACCTGAAAGACAATGGTGTCCTCACAAGATAAAAAGGAAATAACTGCCTCAGTTAAACTATCATTCAAGAGTGAGGGCAGGGGACTAACCTGGTAGTCCAGTGGCTAAACTCTATAGTGTCAATTTTGGGATGTCCGAGTTCAGTCTCTGGTCAGAGAACTAGATCTCACATGCTGCAGCTCAAAAGATCCTGCATGCCTCAACTGAGACTTGGCACAGCCAAATAAATAAATAGTGTTTTGAATGCTTTGTGGTGACCTAAATGGGAAGGAAATCCAAAAAAAGAGGGGACGAATGTACATGTATCAGGTCTTCCCAGGTGGCACAGTGCAGGAGATTTCAGAGATATGGGTTCAATAATTAGTCAAGAAGATCCCCTGGAGGAGGAAATAGCAACCCACTCCAGTATTCTTGCCAGGATAACCCCACAGACAGAGAGCCTGGCAGGCTACAGTCTGTAGGGTCGCTAAGAAGTTGGACAATTTAGCAACTAACCAACAATAACAATCCAGTATAGTAGAGGGAGAGAAGTGAAAAGTAAATGAAAAAGGTGGTAGAAATAAATCTACATGTATCAATAATTATAGATATATGTTGACTGATATTGCCAGTTAGTAGATTGGTCAAGTGGAACTTAAAAAAAAAATACAACTATCTGCTATTTTTGACTATTTTAGAATATATTCCTAAAACATGAAGACAGTGAAAGGTTGAAAGGAAAAGGTTGGGGAAAAGTTATTAGGCAAAAACTAATCAATAGAAAGCTAGTGTGGTTATATTAACATAAGACAAAGCAGACTTTAAGGCAAAAAGTTTTGTGAGTTTTTTTAATTTTAGGGATGAAGATAGAAAGGACTACTATATGATGATAGAAGAAAAAGAATATATAATAGTCTTAAGCTTGTATATAGCTAATAACATAACCTTAAAATACATAAAGCAAAAAAAAAAGCTTGACAAGGAAAATTTAATAAATCCACGGTCATAGTAGGAGAATTGTCTTTCAGTAATCAATAGATGAAACAATAAAAATGAAAGATATAGAAGACTTTAACATCATTATTAACAAGCTGATCACATGATCATGTAAGCGTCTGCCTGCAATGTGGGAGGCCCAGGTTTGATCCTTGAGTCGGGAAGATCCTCTGGAGAAGGAAATGGCAACCCACTCCAGTACCCTTGCCTGGCAAATCCCATGGATAGAGGAGCCTGGTATGCTGCAGTCCATGGGGTTGCAAAGAATCGGACATGACTGAGCGACTTCACTCACTCACAGGTATAGAAAACTTAAGAACTGATTATATACTAGGGCACAAAGCAAGTCTCACTTAAGTTTGTAAACTTACAGATCACTTTTTCTGACTATAATACAATTAGTTTAGAAGTTAATAATGTTAAACCTCTCATTCATTTGAGGGTTAAAATGCATACATCTGAATAATTTATGGGTCTTATAGCACATTATAATGGGACAAAAATATTTGCAACTGAACAGTGAAAAGATACCATATGTGAAAAATCCTGAGTCCACGTCATACTTGAAGAATAGTTTTTTATATGTGTGTTAGAAAAGAAAAGTATTAATAGGTTTAGAATCTAAACCAATAATTTTTTAAAAGGGCAATTTATTCATTCTTTTAACAAATATTTATAAAATTTGCCCAGTACAGCCTTAGGCACTGGAGATACCATATAGAGCAACAACAACAAAATGTCCCTGTTTTCACAGAGCTTGCTTTCTAGTGGTTGGAGACAAATAATATACTGTGTAGAGTGTTGATGAATTCTCTGAAGAATAAAGAAAGAGAGAAAGCCTGTTCTACATAGGGTAGTCAGAGAAGTAACATCGGACCTGAAGGAAGTGATGGAACAAGTCAAGTGGATATTGAAGGAAGAGGGTTCAGGCTGAGATGTAGGCAGAACGGGCCTGAGGCAGAACGATGTTTTGTGGAGCAGAGTGAGTATCGTGGATAAGGGAAATTTGCAGAAGCAGAAAACGGAGCTTTTTCAGTCTGTTTCAGTGGTTTTACTCTTAAAACACCCAACTGCCCTGGAAACTTTCTAGCTTCCTAACGTGTAACACCCACGTACTCTGTGCCAGGCCTTGTCCTCTGTGCTTGACTTATCTCACTAAACCTCACAAGTCTCTATCATAGGGACCAATTTTACCCATTCCAGACTTAAGGCACGGGAGACAAGGTGAGGTTTGATAACAGTCCGTGTTCACAGTAAGTGTCAGAGCTAGCATCAGACCCAGGCAGTGTCTTAGAGCATACAGCCTTCTCTCCTCTCCCTCCCCTGACAGGTTGGGGGGGGGGGGGGGGGGGGGGGGTTGCAGAATGCTTCCTTGCTGGGAAAGATTTAGTGTGATGGTCTTAGCCTGACTGAAATAGGACGGCACCTTTGTAAGTTTTGAGTTATGACTTTCCCTGCTCTGGAATGCAGTTAAGAAAACTTAAACATTACCACATATTTTTTTAGTTCCTAGAATACTTATGTTCTGCCTCAGTTCCAGTCTTGTCTTTGCCATTGACTGTGTATGCTTGGACAAGTATTTTAACCTGGCTTTTCGATATTTCTACCTTAAAAGGGAGGGATTAGGTAGGACAGTACTCAATATTACTGACTTGCTCAATACATTGTCTGAATTTGTACTACCAAAATTAAAGAAAGGTTAGTACCAACTTTTTTGTTTATTCATATGGAGCCTATTGTTCCAAATGGAAAGAGAAAGTAAAGAAAGTATGAAAAGTATAGATGTTTTCTTTTGCTGGTCTCCTTGTTATTTTAAATACTCAAAAAATTTATTCCAGGATACTTAGCTTTTACAGTCCTAAAGTGTGTATAGAATGTGTATAGATTGTGTGTATAGATTTTAAGGGCTGGGACTATTCCCAGAAGTTCTGTGCTGGTCACAAAGTGGAATGCTCAAGGACTTGGAACTAAAAATAACTTATAAAAGTGCTTCCTTCATGCACTCATTGGAACAGGTAATTACTGTGGCAACAGCAAACTAATTTGAAGTGTTAGCTGTTAATTAAAACAATGCAGAGGTGTATAGTTGTCTTTTGGTGTAACCAGAGCCTCCATTCAAACTTCATTAATCACTTTACAGTTAATGTGGTGAGGAAGGTCAAGACAATTGAGATGCAGTATCCACTGAAAGTAAACAAATTCCCCGTCTCTGGGTAGAATGCCATTTGCAAAGTTAAGGGACACACCTGACTCTTACCTGGCATTGCCTTTGTCTTCCACTTCTTGAAAATTAAATGTTAATTTGGTACTGTCATTGCACTGTAAACCAAACCACACAGCATTTTTATTGCTCGAAATTGAACCCAAACTTGCACAGATGAATAAATGTGCATCATAATTAAATCATCAAGTCTCCCCTTTTAATTCACTTGGAAATAGGAGACCCTTCTTTTGGAATAGATCGGCTTTCTTGATAAGCTAATTAAGTTGCCAAACTGTCCAGTATGGTATATAGTATGTACTAGATTATTTGCTAATCATTTCCCTATCACTCCTATTAGTCTAATATGTCCAGGTGTTGCTCATTGTCCAGTGTAACAACACTGTTTTGAGTCCTTGTATATGCATTCAGTTATTTATCTTTACATTTCCGTTTTTGTAATATAGAGTGTTTTAAATGTTGACATTGAAAGACACCATGATAATTCGAGAAGAAAAATAGTAGATCATTATTAAATGTTACGTATTATATTGCCTGGAATAAAGTTGCTAAATTCCTTCAAATCACACTTCAGATTGGCTTAGGCCAACTATTACTCGTCATGCATTGAGAAAAAAATACGGTTTAAGCTTTTATATATTAATTTATGGCATGAGTTCAGGCATATCATAAATTAAGTCATGACATATAGTTTCATATGTTGTAGAAGTCTAATGTTAACATAGATAGTAAAGTAAGTGGTAATTTGTTGTAAAACCAGTATAATACAGGGGTTCCACTTTTAAAAATGTATATCACTTTATACAAAGTATAAAATTTTTTTTAATTATTTAAGTTTTATAATTGAATAGTATTTGTGTATAATAGGGAAGTTGGTGTTTAGAAAGTCTTTAGACGCTTGTATAGATTATTCTCTGGTCAAGTGAACAATTGATGATTTTTATAAGCTTGCCTTTCCTTTATATATATCTGAAATATATATATATTAAAAATATTTATATATTCAGAGATACATCTGAATTTCTGTACAATTAATTGATAAAATAAAAGCTAAATTTACCTTCCATAATTGTCTTGGCTTTTGTCTACTCAAGTAGGAGAAGCAGAATGAATTTATTATAAAAGTCTTATATATGGATATATATACATATTGATATATGTATTTTCTTAGTTGTACCTGAATTTGTAACATTTTATATGTGAAAAATTACAAATACTTGAACCATTTCTATAAGTCAGTCACTTTAAAAAACCTTGTCAATGATTGCACAACTCTGTAAACATACTAAATATCTTGAATTGTACATTTAAAACAAGTGAGTTTTATCATGTATAATTATACATCAGTAAAGCTGTTTAAAAATTTCAGAGCAACCACGTGATTATTTCTGCCAAAACAATAGAAAATGGTGCTTTCATTTTTAATAATGATGGAATATATGTTTTGTTTTTATTTTATGAAATAAGCGACTTTTGTAATACTTCTGTGATAATAAATGTAAACTAGATTTTCTGTGGTGATCATTTCATAGACTATGCAAATATTGAATCATTATGTTGTACACCTGAAACTAATATAATAGTGCATGTCAATTAGATCTCAATTAAAATAATAAAAGAAATGAGAAATGTTTACTGCTAGGTCATTACCCAGTAAAATTTGGGAACCTGAAAAGTATAGTTTGCAGCTTAGCATGTAAGGATGGGAAATTTCTGAGAAGCTAAATTTCTTTCACCCACATCTTTACTACCCCAGTTACACCTTAACATTAGTTGGATTAAGAGAAGACCAGTTCAGTCTTGGCTAATATGTAAAATCTTTTGTGGAGCAAGATTTTAGTTCTTCCAAACTAATTTGTTTCTTTATACTTATGTGAACTTGCCATAAAAAGTGCTTGTTTATGTTATGTGGTTTGTTTCGAAATTTTTATTTAAAGCATACCGTTTCTGGATAGTGGTCAGAATGTGCAGTCAGTGCAGTACCTGGGCACACATTTCATTTCACACAAAAAGTCTCGATGAGATGCAATGGTATTTTATTTCTGCAAACATTATTCCCTTGGTATTTTTCACAAATGAATGTATTCATATTGCTTGATTTAAATTGTAATTATTTCACTGGATCTGATCATTTGAACTGGCCTCTGAAGTTGTTTTAGAATGTAATTTTATTTATTTTACTTTTGGTTGTGCTGGGTCTTTTTGCTGAGTTGGCTTTTCTCTGGTTGTGGCGAGTAGGGGCCGCTCTCTAGTTTCAGTGTGTGGGCTTCTCTTTGTGGTGGCTTCTCTTGTTGCAGAACATGGGCTCTAGAGTGCGCAGGCTTCCCTAGTTGCGACTCCCAGGCTCTAGAGCACAGGCTCAATAGTTGGGGCGCAAGGGTTTAGTTACTTCATGGCATGTGAGATCTTCCTAGATCAGGGGTCGAACCCATGTCTCCTGCATTGGCAGGCAGATTCTTTACCACTGAGCCACCAGGGAAGCCTTGTTCCGTAGCTTTCTGAAAAATACTGAGAGATGCTAGCTTTAAGAAAAAGATAACTGTCATACTTGATCCTTGTAACTAACTCTATGACTTCTCATGTGAATTTATATCTTAAGCCTTGTGTTTTGAGATTATTTTAATGAAATGTAGGGATACAGTTTATCTGTGTATATAATTGAGATAAACAAAAGGGAAACCTCTCATTTTATGTGGCTCTGTACCGTGCTTAGCAGAGAATACACCACCACATACCATGACAGTATGTTGTAAGGGATCTGGAGCCAGAAGACTTGGGTTTGATGTCTAGTTCTGCCTATTATTAACTGTGCTATTGATAAACTGCTTAGCTTCTCTATGCTTCAGAGTTCTGGGCTCTAAAAAGTGGATAATAATACCAGAATTAACTCAGAGTTATTTTAAGGTAGTACATAATGAATCACTGTGTAAACCATGAACCTCAATAGAAATGTTAATTACCGCTGTTATTAGTGTTCTCTGAAAGTATCATATTTCCCTTACTGAGGATGTATTCTGATTTATATTATGTCCTTAGCCATTTTGTAGGTTGTTTAGTAATCCTAAGTGATTTTTTTTTCTTTCCATAGAGCATATCATGTCCCAAGTGGGAAAATACTAGCTGTAAAGGTAAGTGCTAAATAAGTTTTATGAAATTCATGAATTTTTTGATGCTTACTGCTTTCTCTCCCACCGCAACCCCTGTTAGCTTGAATCATAGGTATTGTCAAAGAGGAAATTAAGTGGTTTAAAGTTTGGGTGGTGGCTGGTGGAAGCTCTGGCCCTGTTGTAACCTTCAGGATCCTCGCACTGTGATTTGACTCATCATCTCCTACACTTCTTTCCATGTTCCCTGCTCAGTGCACCACTGTCTTCCTCATCTTACAGTTCAAAAACTTCATAGTTGTTCACTTCTTTCTTTCTCTGATCTGCCTCATCCCGTAAGTCACCATGTCCTGTCAGAAATTTTGCCTGAAATCGGTTCACTTTCTGCCATAGGGGTGGTATCGTCTGCATATCTGTGGTTATTGATATTTCTCCTGGCGATCTTGATTCCAGCTTTGCTTCATCCAGCCCAGCGTTTCTCATGATGTACTCTGTGTATAAGTTAAATAAGCAGGGTGACAATATACAGCCTTGACGTACTCCTTTTCCTATTTGGGATCAATCTGTTGTTCCATGTCCAGTTCTAACTGTTGCTTCCTTACCTGCATACAGGTTTCTCAAGAGACAGGTCAGGTGGTCTGGTATTCCCATCTCTTTCAGAATTTTCCATTGGTTGGTCTAGAGCTAACTTTCCCCAGTCAACTAAAGCAGTAGTCTTCTGAATACTCTATCCCGAAGCCTTGGCAAATGTAAGTTTTTCATCCTGCCTGGTGGGGACATGAACTCTGCCTAGGGTGAGGTCTGGAGATTGTTTCTTCTGGTTCTCTCTTGGGGTTCCTTTCCTGGCCTTACATAGTTTCCTGACATCCATGTGCTAATCATTACTCAGCTAAAGACTCTAGGTGCCCTCTGCAGCTTTCTGCAGCTGTCTCTTTTTGCTCTTCTGCCAGTGAATTCTAGCTGCTTTGGCCTCCTCAGAACTCCCAGTTATCTCAGCTTAGGGAGGTGGTTGAGCTCCCCTAGGTTCCCCTACCTGCATGGGTCCTAAAAACTCTTGTCTAGTCACTAAGCTGCTCATAGGACTCATCTCATTGGTTTCCCATCTCTCAGAGATTAGTGTCCTGTTTTAGCTGATGTCTAATTTCTGGAAGCTTGTTGATTTTTTTCTGTTTTGTTGTTATTTATTTATTTATATTTTATGATCTTTTCAGTTCTTATCACCGTGCTAATCCATACACTTATTTTTGCGTCTTGGCAGACATATCTCTTGACCAGCTTTTAAATCATTCTCTTGAAAATAGAAGCTACAGAAGTCCAGTAGATCATTTGTAGTATACTAAGCAAGTGTCTGGGCTTCCCAGGTAGTATAGTGGGAAATAATCCACCTGCTGATGCAGGAGACACATTGAGTAGGTAAGATCCCCTGAAGTATGAAATGGAAACCTGCTCCAATGTTCTTTCCTGGAGAATTCCATGGACAGAGGAACCCAGCAGGCTACAGTCCATGGAGTTGTGAAGAGTCGGACACAAATGAGCATCTGAGCACGCACTCACACACAAGCAGGCCTCTACTCTGGTGACTCACTGGTCAAGAATCCACTTGCCAATGCAGGAGACCCAGGTTCAATCCCTGGGTCAGGAAGACCCCCCAGGCAAGGAAGTGGCAGCCCACTCTAGAGTTCTTGCCTGGAGGATCCCATGTCCAGAGGAGCCAGGTCAGCTACACTTTATGGAGTCACAGAAGAGTCAGACAAGACTTAGGAACTAAACAGCAAAAAAACCTCTGTTAAGCACTCTACGTACATTTTCCATGTTTAAATCTCACCATGACCTTTGGCATTTACTACTATTATGGATCCTCATTTTACAGATACAGAAGCTGAGGCACAGAATACTTAAATAGCTTAATCCCACACCTAATAAGTAACGGGAACAAGCTTTGAACCCAGGGAAGTCTTGCCTCAATGAAGTCAATGCTGTTAACCTCTGTTCTATATTTCTGTTCACTACTTTGGGATTTGGCTTCTTAAAGCATAGCTCTGGTCACATTTCTTCCCTTCTCAAAAGTCTTCAAAAGCTCTGCATTACTTCCAAGTAAACTAAAAGCTCTATGGGATGGAACTCAAGATCTTGCGCAGTACGTCCTCAGCCTACTTCTAAAGCATTATCTTATGTGTCTGAATTCTGTGCTGCTTTTAAGTTGAACTCATTGCCTATCTGAACCCAAGTACTTTCTTACTTCAACACTTTTATTCATGTATTTATTTCTAATTAGAATGCATTCACCAATGTCTCCAACCAATCCAAATCCTCAGCACCCATCACGGGTCAGCTCCGAAGCTTGCTTCTCCGTGAGCTGACTTGAATAAATCCTGTCACATCTGGTAGATCTGTCACTTACCACCTTATCCTTCGGACTTCCCTAGGATTCTCTGAATGTGTCCCTTGCGGGTGTCATCACATGGTCACTTCTAGTGTTCTAATAGTATCCATGTACATTTCCCCTGGTACCTTGAAATCTCTTTGAAAATGGGGAAGGGTCTTGTTATCTTCGTGTCTTAGTCACTGACTTATGTAGAACCTTGCATGTAGAGTGTAGTACAGAGCACTACATGCCATGACTTGGTGTTCAACACACAATTTGTTGAACAACTAACTGAATACATAAACTTTAGTCTTTCATTTGTTCCTTAGTTCATTCATTCATGCATGCAAGTTCAGTTCACAAGCAAAATATCCCATAGTGTTCTTTGTGTTCATTGCTCTCACCCAGAGTATTTCTTAGCATTTTTTATACTAAGGGCTGAAAATGAAAGGTTAAGAGTTAGAAGCACATTTGATCTTTTGCTGAACCCCTCCTGACTTTTGTGTGACCTCAGGCATGCCTCTTGAACCTCTTAGTGACCTCAGCTGTGAAACCAGGCTGTCTAGTGTCATCGAGGGATTGCGAAGAGCAGCAAATCACAGTCCTTGTCTAAACAGAATCACCTGCAGGGCTCTGATGCCTGCAGAGAATGATGAAGGAAATTTAATTTCCCAAGTCAAGTGATCATTTTCACCCATACTTTTAATGTCATGTAGGATCAATTAGATGAGAGTCCTTGAAAATCTGTTACTTTTCTCTTCCTACTCAAAGTATTTCTAATTTTTGTCCTTGTAAGTGTTCTTACTTTTTAGACCTTTCTGCCCAAAGGTTATTGCAGTGTCTAAGCATATTAGTGTTTACCACTTCAGACTTCAAAGGTGGAAAATATCACTAAAGATATTATAAAAAGCAAGTTGAATTTTGGGAAGAATAGAAGTACCCTGAATTTTTAGTTTATATCACTGAATTTAGAAAAAAGAAAATTGCCTCAAAGAGGGTACTTTGAAGATGTTACTAGTGCTGTTTTAAAGATAACTCTTTGATGACTGTATCTAAATACGTGTTTCTAACTAGCTTTTGGGGGTGACAGTGGTGGGAGAAATGTAGTTAAGCAAGACGATTGCAAACAAGTAGAGCAGAAAACAAATAAAAATACTCTTGGCCATTTTGCAAATAGAACCTTTTTATACTGTTAATGTATTCTGTAAAATCTTTGAAAGAGTCGAGCTTAAAAGATTCCCTTGTACTGTATATTTTCTAATTGGGAAAAACCCACCGTACAGGAAATTTAGCCTTGTATGTAGCACATGCTGATTATCATTCTTTGACTGCTTTGGGTTTCTGCTGCTTTTAAAGTAGCATTTAAATGGACCATTTGATTAATCATTTGTATACTGACTGTAATCCTCCCAAATTTCCTTTCTGAGTTGTACATACTGTAAAAGACAATTATGTCACCACAGATTAAATAAGCGAATTAAAACAGAAGAGCGGCTTAATTTGACCTGTGATTTTGCTCTCCTTCCCTTTAGTGGAGCGTGTGCCACTCCAGCAAATAAATGAAGTCATCCATGACAGCTTGTGATGAATTGCCGTATTTATACTGTATATTTTAATAGCCTCACACTAATTTAAATTGAGCACAGAGTAAATTATAATTCAGTCACTTGACTGCTTGTATTTAACTTGACAACTCATCCTTATTCGTCCTGGAGGTGTAGTGGAGAGCAGCGCAAAGGCACTCAGGTATTTCAGTTTCTCACTTAACCCTTTCTCCAGGAAGTGCTTCATGTTCAGATTCTCTCCAGTTTGAAAAATTGAGCTCTTCCCAAAGAGAAGAGAAAATAATCATGAAGACTCAGGGAGTTCATACTTTCCTTGTTCTTCCAAAAGAAATTTAGTATTTGTCATGCTTCTTTTTCCGGTTTTTCCATCTTAGGGTAGATTTTACTTTCCCTCTCAAGTTCCCAGAAATTACTTTATTCACTTTTTTTACCATTATGGAATCGCCACTATTCTGGACTAAAGCAAATTTCGAGAATGATCAAGATCTTTTAGAGTGCAATGGATTGGTCCCACAAACATGCTATTACTTGCTAGTGTTTAAGCCAGTGTGGCAGTTTTATTTATTTTGGTATTTATGTCTTTGATTTTAAGTTGAATTACAGAAATCAAAACAATTCATTTCCTTCGTCTAGAAGTAGCTTCTTATTTAGAGAATTACGGTTGTAAGGTGTGGTATAATTAAGTACCACATCACTCAGTGGGCACCACTTGTTTAAGACCGTGTGCTGGGTGCTGGGTACGGGGGAGGGAACCAGGGGGAAACGCACAAGGCTTAGTTGTTGCCCTTCACAGGCTTACAGCCACTGTACTGTCTAGGCTTCAGTTTTTAGGAGCCAAGATAGCATGTGATAGGAGAAAGATAGAGGGCCTGATGGAAGGCTTTAGGGCTGGCCCGATGGAGGTGGTGGCGGCACTCAAGTGTGTTTAAAGCATAGAAAAGGTATTATGGCCAGTGACTATGGAATGGGGCGAGAAAGCACGCCTCGAGTGGAGGGCACACCTGGGCTAAAGACAAAGTGGGGGAGAGCCCAGGACATGTGGACTGGTAGCAGTCATGTAGATTGGATTTGTGGTAAGGAGTAGTGGGAGAAGGAACTGGAATAACAAATTGGAGGTAGATTGTGGAAAAATTCCTTGAATATCATGCTAGAATTTCAACTTTACTCCAGACTATGGAAGCCAAATTAAGATTCTCTGTGAAGAGAATATGTTCTTGGCTGGTAGTTTTAGGTTAATTCCAAGATTTTGGTCAGCCATGTGGAATCATATTGTTTCTTGATTGGTGGCCTGGAGATGTAGTATATCTACTGCACACTGAATAAACAGCATTTTTTTGAAACTTTAAATACGGGATTCTCAACCTTACCGTGGGCTACAAATCAGCTGGCAAGTTTTTAAAAATGCAAAGATATGGGCCCAACCCCAGAGATTCTGACTCCCTTATTCTGGGTAAAGCCTGTACATCATCAGAGTTTGTTTCAAGTGTCCTTATTGTATATAAATACCTTGATATAAAGGTAATTATAATGTGAGGCCAGGGTTGAGCACCATTGCTTTAAGGTAAATGAGGCCTTATTCCTTTTAGCAGAATGTTACAGGTTGTAAGGTTCCCTGTACTTGACATAGAGGGTCAATATTAGCTCTAATACTATATGGTATAGAATTGAAACACTAGATGAATTAATTTTGTTGCTAAATTTTATGCAGGAGCAAAAATTCAAGTGAATATTGTAACAAATGACTGTTGATTGGGAGAAATGTTTAAATGTTTTCTTGGCAGTTTTGCCTTCCACTTACAATCTAGTTTAGTGAGAGCTTTTATAAATAACCCTAAAGCAAACTCTTGATAGAAACTGCTGTGCCTTCTTGTACTCATTCTACCCTCCCCCAATGGATGTCAGTACTCGAACATTTGTGTTTTTAGAGATTATCCCTTTCTTTCCTTGCTCTGTCATCAGTTTACAATTGAAAATTTATGTTTTTTCCTCCAGTATGATTATATATATGTGTGTATTTATATATATTCTGCAATTGTAATACAAAATGTAGATCAGTGTTGGATGGTGTATAAGTACTGTCCTTGGTAATCCTGAATAAATTTTTATCTTGAAAAGTCTGGAATCAGAAACTCTGCCACAAATCTTTAAAACTATTGTCTAGTTATTTTATTATCATTACTGTTCTTTTAAAGTAAGAAACAGTTCCCTTTGAATTGACTTGATGGTAAATGCTAAGTAAAATTTGAATGGTTGATGGTCTTCTTTCTTAAAATAAGTGTTCAGAATAAACTAGAATTTGTTCTAGGTACATTTATAAATTATTGTCCATTTGTGTGTTATGAATTTGACTCAGTGGTTGATATTTTAAGGGAAACCATAAAGCCTTGGAACATACTGGGAAGTGTGTGGTCCTTGGAATCAGGGAGAGGCCCTGATGTTGCCAGGCCTCGTGACTCCTCAGAGCTTTGTTTCTTCCTCTTTAGAAAGAAAGGAATTAGGTGAAATAATTTCTGAGATTTCTTCAAGCTCAATTTTATAACAGTTGTGGCAAAGAAAGATTACCCAGTTGGAAGAGTATAAAAACCTGATATATTTTTAAAACTCCTTATTTCTCTCGTAACTAAAAATCTACTTTAAATGTTATGTTTACTTATCATTCTCTTCTGCTTTGCCCAGTGTCTGAATTACAAGACAATTAATTTTTAATGGTTTCAGGGTCACTCCGGTCTTCCTCTTCTCAAAATAACCAATGTGGCCAAAATAGGGTGTGTAAATTAAGGGTGTTATAACGTAACTGACTTTTGAAGCCATTAATACTGACCTTTGACACCTGGCTTTTCCTTGATCCCATCAATCACTTCTATACCACCTCCCCCAATACAAAGTATTAGACAGATGTGGACACAGTTTGTATTACCAGAGGTTATGGTGGTGGAGAGGAGAAAGGTGGAATGAATAGAGGAAACACCATATTTTTTAGTTTTTATATTTCATAGTGAATATGGCTAGATTTAATTTAAAGGTGAATAAATGTGTGAATGTTGATTCCTTTATATGTTTAGGTCATACTACTAGATATTACACTGGAACTTCAGAAGCAAATTATGTCTGAATTGGAAATTCTTTATAAGGTAATTTTTTTCTTGGTTATTTTTCCTTATAAAGTATGCCTATGGTATTGGCTTGCAGGCTTTTAACTGCTTTTGTCTTATTTTTGTTACAGTGTGATTCATCATATATCATAGGGTTTTATGGTGCATTTTTCGTGGAGAACAGGATTTCAATATGTACTGAATTTATGGATGGTGAGTTTTCCCTTTTATAATACTTTAAAAATGATTTTGAGAGTAGAATACTTTAAAACCTGATTTTGATACAGGTATCAAGTAGAATTAAAAATAATTAAAGTATATTAGTAAGTACCTCCTTTATGCTCTAAAACATCTTAATGTTAAGGGTTCCTAGTGTTAAATATTTATAGTTGAGCTATAATTTCAAGAATGTAGTTTCATTTACTTTTATTGAAAATTTAAATAGAACAGATTAAATGCCAGTCTAATCGGTGGTTTGATATTTGATTCTTCTATACAATCTGTCTTCACTTGTGAAACAGATGTTCTGTTCTTTTAATGTTTCAATAGCCAAAACAGATTTTCTTTTAAAGAAATCTATTAACCCAATGTCCTGTCTTTTAGAAAGAAATCGGTTCTTAATTGCAAGATAAGAAATCGTTTTCTAGCACAGCTGTTTAGCCAAGATGTGTTTAGTTTTCTTTGGACTCTAGCCCTTTCCTTCCTTCTTTTATTTTTTATTCATTTCTACTTTGGTAAATCTTTTTTAATCTGAATATTATGACAAAAATGGAGATTTCTTGGTTCCCTGTCAGTGAAATGTTGTCGCCATTTGAAATCAGAGCAGTGTTTACGTTTCACATATTCAATTTTTTAATGTCCAGCTCATTAAAACTCAACATTTGGAGTTCCCTGTTGATCCGCTGGTTAGGACTCAGTGCTTTCACTGCTGTGACCTGGGTTCAGTCCCTGGTTGGGGAACTCAGATCCCTCAAGCCAAGGGATGCAGCCAAATATATATATATATATATATATATATACATATATATATATATATATATACACACACACACACATTTATATAGTTCATTTGGGGCATTCTCAGTATATTAATAATTATATATTCTCAGTTAGTTGATTCCCTATAAGATTTTTTAATGAGCCCACATTGATACCTTGATACTATAAGAATGTGTTCTAAATTTGTTACAGTAGATGTCAAGAATGAAAAGTCTTACAAACATATTAGTATGACAGTTAATCTTCAGGGAGACCAACTAGAAAAAGTGAGTTCACAGAGCCAGCGAGTGTCCGTCACTCTGTCAGTTCTGACCGTTGCAACCCCATGGACTATATGCAGCCTGCCAGGCTCCACTGTTCATGGAGTTTTCCAGGCAAGAATACTGGAGCAGATTGCCATTTCCTCCTTTAGGGGCTCTTCCTGACCCAGGGATCAAACCCGCGTCTCCTGCATCTCTTTGCATTGGCACATGGGTTCTTTACCACTGAACCACCTGGGGAGCCCTTCACAGAGCCAGTACATGTCATTGTTTTATGGCTTTTCATCATCCTTTTTTGAATCTTCAATTTGTGTTACATTAAAAATTTTAATTTTTAAGATGGTATGTTCAAGTATCATAAAATTCATCCTTCTAAATGAAGGATGTGCATTTGTGCAAGTCAGTGGTTTTTGGTATATTCACAGGGTTGTATAACCATTACCATTAATTCCAAAATGTGTTTATCACCCCAGAAATAAACTCCCTGCGCGTTAGTAGTCACTTCCTATATTCTCTTCCCTCTAGTCCCTGGCAACCATTAATCTACTTTCTGTCTCTATGAATTTCCCTATTTTGGGTATTTCAGATATGTGAAATCATACAGTATGTGGCCTTTCACTTAGCATAATGTTCTCAAGGTTCACCCATGTTATAGCATTTATCAGTACTTCATTTTTACAACTGCATAGTAGTCCATTATGTGGATGTACCATATTTTGTTTACTCTTTCATCCGTGATGGGCACTGATGCTCCTTAGGGGGGAAACTTTCAGTCTTTCATCATCAAGTATGATTTAGCTGTGGGTTTTTGGTAGGTGTCATTTATCAAGTTGTGGAAGTCCCCTTCTCTTCCAAGTTTGTTGGATATTTTTAATCATAAATCAGCATTAGATTTTGTCAAGTGCTTTTTCTATTGAAATGATCATGTGTTTTTTGTCCTTTATTCCATAGTTATAGTGTATTAATAAATTTTTACATATTGAACCAATCTTGTATAATCTATTTTATATGTTGCTGGATGTAGTTTACTAGTATTTTGCTGAGGATTTTTACATTCATATTCTTAAGTGATACTGATTTGTAGTTTTTCTTGTGATGTCATTGTGTGAGTTTGATACCCAGATATTTCTGTCCTCAAAAAATGAGTGTACAGTGTTCTGTCCTCTTCCATTTTTTGGAAGAGTTTGCTAGAAAGATTGATGTTAATTTTTCTTAAAACATTTGGTGTAATCCACTGGTGAAGCCATCTGGTCCTGGGGTTTTGTTTGTGAGTAGTTGTCTGGTCAGGTGGCATCTGTTGTCTATTATTAGGAGAAGCCCAGTACTTCGGCCCATTGCATCTTGGTACTGGAGTTGCCAAGAAAAACACAATCCAGGCAAGCACTGGACTGAACGATTCTTTAGTCACGTAATAAAATGAGAGACAGAGCAAGAGCAGCTTCAATAGTGGGTGTCAGTTCCCGATGGCCAGTAGCAGGTCCCTCTGGCCGGCTGTGGAGGGCAGTTGGCCTGCGCATACCCATCTATGTTGCAGCAAAAATAGCCCCCACTCCACCTCGCTCCCTTGGAGTCAGAAATGCTAAAAACTGAAGGTATGCCTAAGGTCCATTGAGGCACATGCTTAAACAGGACAAAGAAGCCTGAAACAGGGAAAGGGTCCAAAACAAGGAGATAAACCCAGCAGAGGCTATATGGCCTCTTTTTCTCTTGGTAAGCAACTGTTCTAGCCCTAAGGCCCATTGTTATGTGGCCAAGTAGAATTTGCAAGACTGTGTGCATAAGACTGTCTTTTCCAAAAGTTTTTTTTTTGTTTGTGGTATAATGCGTATATAATTTACCATATTAGCCATTTTAAAGTGTGTAGTTCAACAGCATTAAGTATATTCACATTACTATGCAGCCACTGCCGCTGTAATCTCTAGAACTCCTTTCTTTTTGCAAAACTGAAGCTCTATACCCATGAAAGCATAACTCTCCATGTCCTGTTCCCAGCCCCTGGCAGCAAGCATGCTACATCTGTCTCTATGAATTGGGCTACTCTGGATACCTCATCTAAGTGGAATCTCACAGTATTTGTCTTTTGGGGACTGGTTTGTTTCACTTTTCATAAGGTCCTTAAGATTCACTCAAGTTGGGACATATGTCAAAATTTGCTTCCGGTAATACTGAATAATATTGTGATGTAGTTTTTAAAATTACCAAACAATATCTTTACTAGTTATAGGTTTATTCAGCATTTCTATTTCTTCCTGAGGCAGTTTTGGTAGTTTGTGGCTTTCTGAAAGTTTGTTCATTTTATCTAGATTATCTAATTTGTTGGTAAACAGTCACTATTCCTTATACTCATTTTTATATCTGTAAAGTCAGTATTAATGTTCTGTCTTTCATTCCAGATTTTAGTAATTGAATCATATCCCTTTTTTCTTCAGGGTACCTAAAAGTTGGTCAGTTTCTTTGTCTCTTTCAAAGAACAAACTCTTGATTTCTTTGATTTTCCCTATTGCTTTTCTATTGTCATTTACCTCTGGTCTAATATTTATTCATTTTTTTCTACTAGCACTGTTTTTAGTTTGCTCTTCTTTTTCTGTACTTTTAAGCTGTGAAGTTAGGATATTGATTTGAAATCTTTTTTATTTAATGTAGGTGTTTACAGCTATACATTTCTCTCTAAGTACTGCTTTAGCTGCACTCCAGAAGTTTTGAAATGTTGGTTTTGTTTTTTTCATTTTCTTTTACCTCAAAGTATTTTCTAATTCCCCACAAAGATAATCCCTTGTGATTTCTTTCTTAGGAGTGTGTCATTTTCCATATTGAATTTGTCCTTCTGTTGTTGATTTCCAATATTCCATTGAGGTCAGAGAACATGCTTTATGTGATTTCAGTCCTTTGAAACATACTGAGATTTGTTTTATGCTCTAAAGCATTATCCTGGAGAATGTTCATTGTGCACCTGAAAAATGTATTCTGCTGTTGTTGGGTAGAGTGTTCTTCAGATGTCTGTCAGGACTAGTTGGTTTATGGTGTTAAGTATTCTATTTCCTTGTTAATCTTTAGTGCAGTTGCTCTGCCTGCTGCTGAAAGTGCGGGGTGTTGAGGTGGGGTATTTTGTTGCCTGTTTCTCCCTTCAGCTTTGTCCGTTTAAGCATCGCATATTTGGCATTCTGCTGTTAGATGCAGTGTGTTTTCATTGTGACATCCTCCTGAAGGAGCACCAGCTGAACTCTGTGCGGTGACTGTCAGGCAGCTGGTGTGCACTGTACTGGCCGGCTGCTGATTTTCCAAGCCGCACTGAAGGTGGAGAGCAGGCCGGGGGAATAGGGCAAGTTAAAATGCCGCAGAGCTTGCCGTTCTTACCAGGATTCAAGCATGGTCCTGAACAAATAATTTGGGGGTTGCTACACTCCTTTGGCTAATTTGCAGGGTTCTGAAAAGGTTGATCTGACAAATTTTCTCTGTTCTTCCATTGCTTTTGCGGAGAAGGGAATTTTCAGAAGACCTTATACCCTGCCATTTTCAGTGATATCACCTTTTAACACATTTTAATGCTTTAAATCCTTAACTTAAAATATTCACTTTATAGTCTATATTTAGTACTCTTTCTGAGACTCATCACTCTCTAGGCTCTAAACCCCTCTTTCTACTGCTTTTGGCAGCTCCCTTTACTCCACACTAACTGGTCCCTGAACAATTAAATCTCTCACTTAAGTTTTTCCCATATCCTCATCAACTCTTCTAAAACTTGATGCCCCTCCCCCAGATTTTACCTGCCTCTTTCTCGTTCAGAGACAGTAGTGAGCTCTCAAAGTTCCTCACTCTTCCACCTGTAACTTAGCCACAACTGCACATGCCTGATCCACCTCTCACATGAAAAGCTGCTTAAGGTAGATCTCTTTACATGTACATCCCCTTGGTAGAGTTTCTCCATTAACCACCCTCTCTTTTGTGGACTTTCATTGTCTCTGCAATACAACAAAACAGTCCTCAAACATAAGTGGACCAAAGACTACCATCCTGTCACTCCTCTTCTTGTTGCAGTAAAACTTCACAACAACTTTCTCTCAACCCTAGATCTCTCATTTCAGTGTAGAGTTTCATTGTTTATTTTAATCATATATTGTTTATTTCCAGATATTAATTGAGCATTTTCTTTCACACACTATTCTAAACCTGGGGATACCAACAGTGAACAAGACTTAATTCCTGTTGGTACAGGACTTAAATTCTAGAAAGGGAGACAGACAGGAAACATACAGTATATTCTCAGAGAGGAATAACTGTAGTTAGACCCTAAAGCAGGGTAGATGATAACTAATAAGGAGAAGAGGTGCTAACTTTTGACAGTCAGGGATGGCTTCTTTATGGGAGTGGCATTTTCTCGGAGACTTAGTCAGTGAGCCAGCTCAGGGAGGGTCTTCAGGGCAGAGGGAGTATCAAGTATAAATGTTCTAAGAAGGGAAACAAGGTGTAATCGGGCCCCACAAGAAAGTCTTGGTGATTTGGGAGGACCCGGGGCTAGACAGGAAGACAGAGAAGTTTGCAGAAGCTAAATTGTGTAGGCCTCATAGGTCTTGGTGAGGAATTTATGTCTCAGCCTGAATTTGTTAGGATGTATTAAAAGGTTTCAAGTAGGGAAGTGATATGATACGCCTCTCATTAAGTCAAAATTAAATTCACTCAGAAATACTCAAATATGGCATGTGAGACTTTATGTACATTTATTTGAATTACCATCATGGAAGTAAATTGTTTTCCCCACAACCCATGTTGCAAAGAAAGAAAGGACTGTTAATTTTTTTCAACAAGAATAGGCTAAGAGAGCTTCTGAAATTCATGCTTGTGGCTTCAGATTTCAATTTTTTTAGCATTAATAATTGTTGTTGTTCAGTCACCCTGTCATGTCCGACTCTTTGCAGCCCCATGGACTGCAGCACGTCAGGCCTCACTGTCCCTCATCATCTCCTGAAGTTAGCCCAAGTTCATGTCCTTGCATCAGTGATGCCATCCAGCCATCTCATCCTCTAATGCTCCCTTCTTCCTCTGCCCTCGATTTTTCCCAGCATCAAGGACCTTTCCAGTGAGTCAGCTGTTCACATCAGATGACCAAAATATTGAAGCTTCAGCTTCACCATCAGCCCTTACGATGAGTTTTCAGAATTGATTTCCCTTAAGATTTACTGGTTCGATCTCCTTGCTGTCCAAGGGACTTTAGGACTCTTCTCCAGCACCCCAGTTCAAAGGCGTCAGTTCTTTGGTGTTCTGCCTTGTTTATGGTCCAGCTCTCACAACCATGTGTGACCACTGGGAAGATCATAGCCTTGACTATACTGACCTTTGTCGGCAGAGTTATGTTTCTGACACACTGTCTAGGTTTGTCATCGCTTGCCTGCCAAGAAGCAATCCTCTTCCGATTACATGGCTGTGGTCACCGTCCATAGTGATCTTTGAGCCCAAGAAGAGGAGATCTGTCACTGCTTCCACCTTTTCCCCTTCTATTTGCCATGCAGTAATGGGGCCAGATGCCGTGATCTTAGTTTTTTTTTAATATTTAGTTTTAAACCAGCTCTATCACTCTCCTCCTTCACCCTCATCAAGACCCTCTTTAGTTCCTGTTTGATGTCTGCCATTAGAGTGGTATTATCTGCATATCTGAGGTGGTGGTTGTTTCTCCTGCCAGTCTTAATTCCAGCTTATAACTCATCCAGCCCGGCATTTCTCATGATGTGCTCAGTATATAGGTTAAACAGGGTGACAGTAGACAGCCCTGTCATACTCCTTTCTCAATCTTGAACCAGTCAGTTGTTCCATACGGGGTTCTAACTGTTGTTTCTTGACCCACATCCAGGTTTCTCAGGAGACAGGTAAGATGGTCTGGTATTCTCGTCTTTTTAAGAGCTTTCCACAGTTTGTTATGATCCACACAGTCAAAGGCTTTAGCGTAGTCAATGAAACAGAGGTAGATGTTTTTCCAAAATTCCCATGCTTTCTCTATGATCCAGTGAATGTTGGCAGTTTGGTCTCCAGTTCCTTTTCCTTTTCTAAACCCAACTTGGTCATCTGGAAATTCTTGTAAGATTTTAAGCATGACCTTACTAGCATGGGAGATGAGTGCAATTGTTCAATGGCTAGCACATTCTTTGGTACTACCCTTCTTTGAAATTGGGATGAGGATTGATCTTTTCCAATCCTGTGGCCACTACTGGGTCTTCCAGATTTACTGACATATTGAATACAACACCTTGATGGCATCATTCTTTAGGGTTTTGAATAGTTCTACAGGAATTCCATTTTAACATTTCCAAATTAATAATTAATAATAATCATGATCATTTTAAGGAAAATGGTGGGATGAATATCACAGTAATGTTGCTTTGTTCCTTTGCTACATATCTGTGTTTATTCCACATGCAAGATACTACTTTGTATTGTAGCCCTGTATTAGGATAAGCAGAGACCTTACCCCATGAGTTCTTTTGACTTAATTTCATGAAGATGGTAGCCCCACTTCATCAACAGAACTGTGTAGTTGTTTGGCAGTTGAGACGAGTTTTTGCTATTCTGTTAGCATCCTTCCTCCTAGTTCTCATGGTGGATAGTATCATGCAAGGAAATGACTGACTAAGGCTAGGGGATGCAAGAAAGTGACAGGTCACAGTGACCTGGACCAGTGATCTTGGAATCATGAGGAAAAGGATCAAACCAAACATGCAACAGATAAATGAGTCTCTACATGCCTTGCATACCAATATCACAGCTAAGTAAACTGTCTCTCTGAGTGTGTGTCATATAGTCTCATTTCAGTGAGACTAAAAAGTTCACGTGATTCTCAAGCTGTGTGTTGTTATGAGGAAACCTTTTAGATCTTTGGAGATCTAAGAAGTCAAAGACTCCAGTCTTTCCTGGGTTCTGGCCTCAACTGGCTCATGGCTGTGACTAGAACACCCCCCTCTCCAGGACTCACAATAAAGTTATTGGACTTTATTGTCAAGTAAAGTTATTGGACTGATCTTTAATGTCCCTCCAGCACTAATGTTTGATGATTTGATGAGTCTAAGGATTCCCTTTTGGGGATAGGCCTATACGATATAGAAATGATAGTAAAACTCAGTAAAAATTCAACTGAAAATCCTCTGCCATTTTTAGCCTGATAAGAATTATTTAATATCATGAGAACTCATCTGGCTTAGTAGGAGCTCTTGAGTCTTTTTAAAAATATATATGTATGTATGTATGCATTTGGCTGTGCCAGATCTTAGTTATATGGCATACAAGATCTCCAGTGTTTGCTGTAGCATTCAAACTCTTGGTTGCGGCATGTGGGAGCTAATTTCCTGACCTCGAACTCAGGGCCCCCTGCATTGGGAGTGTGAGGTCTTAGCCACTGGACCACTAGGGAAGTCCCAGAACTCTTGATTCTAAGTGGATCTAATGATTATGTCAAAGACAAGATGAATCTGTGAAGACAACAAAGCCAGCTATGTAAAGATTTCCCCATATGGATGGCTAAGGAGATTGGGATATAACTGAGATTGAATAGATATTTACAAAAACCAGTGAATTACTTAAAAATGGGATTCTTTTTTGGCTTGTTCCACTAATAATGGTAATAACCTAATCTTTGCTTTTTTTGGTTTAGCTTGTTGACTATTGTTCTGTTAGCTAATTAGGCCCTGATTTATAGCCTATGTAAAAGTAAATCTCCTCTTAGGACTTCTTAGTAGTATATGTGAATAGATTTGCACCTTCTAGTTTTGAGACACTCGAGCTATTTACATCATAGGGGATTGGCCTGCTAAACTCTATTTCTGAGCAACATTTAAAGCTTGGTTTTCTTGAGATGTTTTATCCTTGCAACTGCCAGTTCATCTGAAAGATCAATGAGAACATGAAATGTTTTCTCTACCATGTTTTCACTTTTATTGCATATATAATAAAAATGCTATTTTAGTAAATAAATATGGTTCACCTCGTTGCAGAAGTGTCTTTTTCATTCTCTTCCCGGTAACACCCAGAGACAAAGCATAAGGTTTAGTCACACTGTGGCTTCCCAGCTTCTCATCAGAATCTGGAAAATACAAGCCAAAGCTGCTGAAAGAAGTGATCATGTTCCTCCTTTAAACAGGATAAATACAAAGCCAGCATCTTTATATATTGAATATATGTAATATTTTTTACAGGGAAAAATAGTTTTTTCTCCGATGTTCAGCTTTAGGAAAACTTCACATAAAAAAATTTTGTATTTGCCAAATAGACTTAACTGCGTTTGAAAAGGATAATATGCTCTGTGTTACTATCTTATGAGGCATACTTACAAATCATCTAGTGGTGATTGTTAAATATGAATTTTTAGCCTATAATAGAAACAAAAATTGTTTCTCAGATATCTTGGGTAATACCTTTATGGAGCTGAAAGACTGTAAGTCTCACCCTTGACTCAGAAACATTATTGCATGTGGTTAAAATAGTTCTCATATAATCATATCATCAGTAGGAGTAAAGTAATGTTTCTTTGCATAACTTTCTGAAATTCTTATACTACTTGTGTAAGATTAAACATTTAGTAAGCATACTCAAATTTTTACTTCTAAATGAATATTGGTTCATTTGAAATAGTTTCCTGGGAAAGTTATGCAGTTATTTTAATGATATTATTGTTGCTGCAAATGGTTTGTGCTCCCTTCTTTTGAAACTGTTTTCAGAGAAGCTTAACCTATCTGGTAAAATTCATGGTGATTTAAATTCACTTAATTATACATCTGACAAATACAGAATATGTACTCTCTGCTAGTTGTGCTAATGTCTAGGTTGATGAAAAAACAGAGCAACGTGACTTTTGTCTTTATTATGTTTATAATCTAGTGATTTTATTTTTTGGAAACCACCAAAAGCTCAGTTTGGTAAAGGTGAGAAATATTAGTGAATACCATTTTAGTGAAAAATATTATGACTAAGGAGATTTTTTTTTTAACCTCATAAAGTAGTTTTCAAAATAGTGTCAGAAAATTTCCAAAAAAACCAAAAAACTCTTTTGTTCTAAGGTAGCTTCTTTGGAATATGTTGATTGTTTGTCACCGTACCTAATTTGAAGGTTAACATACATTTAGATAGATGTTAACATTGCCATTTTACTTTATTAATTTTTATGTGTATTTTGAGCATTAGGCTCACCAGCTTCTGTTTGATTAATGTGAAAATTCTAAGATAAGGTCCTGGTTTACCTTTGAGAAAACTGTTAACACAAGTGAGATACCTAGATATGATTGTCCTATTGATCTTTAGTTTTATATATATATTTAAGTTTACATAAAGTACAGATACTTAGGTGGTCCTTCACTACTTTCCTTCAGTTTTTGCATGTGTATGATTATACACTTGAGAATAAAATGAAAGTGTCTAGTTATGCTTCATCTGGAATTAGTGTTTTATCATAAATAAAATTGGACTAGAAAGCTAATTTTATCCAATTCATGTTGTAAGTAAAGGAAAAAAAATGTCTCACAGTGGATGTCAGAGGAGGGGCCAAGTGCACTGTTCTGAAGTTTCATTTGTTGTTATATAACATGTTTGTCTCCACAGGAGGATCTTTGGATGTATATAGAAAAATTCCAGAGCATGTCCTTGGAAGAATTGCAGTGGCGGTGAGTATGTGGCTTCTACTCTATGACATTTGGATGATTTATTTGTGTTAGTCAGGCATTATTCTCCTAATAGCCTTAGAATTTTTTGTTTTTCTTTTTCTTCAATCCCTACTGACTGTCAGGGTCTTCTTAACTCTCTCATCGCTTTTGTCCTTTCTTCTTTTTGTACACCAACCTATAATAATGACATAGAAGCATGACAGTTTTCAGGCTTATGGATTTTTTTTTTTTTTTTTTTGGCCACACCATGCAGCTTGCACAATTTTAGTTTCTGGACCAGAGATTGAACCTGAGCCCCATCAATGTAAGGGCCAACTCCTTACCACTGGACCGCTCAAGAATTTCCTGCATATTCTGATGTGTGCTAGTTCATGTGTTTGCAGGGATCATACTACTCTTATTATCAGTAAAATTTCCACATTCTTCAGGAAGAAAGCTGTTTTATTGACATTTTGTAGTTACAGGCATATGATTAGAAAATATGTTTAAAGCCTAAATTATTAAAGTGAAATCATCTGCAAGGAGATATTACTTTAGTCTTAAAGATTTTTGTATACTTTTTATGTACTTGGTTTTTAATTTTTTCACCATCTGTATCTAGAAATTTATTCCTTTTGTAATTAAAAGAAGTTTTCCATTTTTCTATATTCTCTAATAAACTGAGAAAATATATCAACTAAATTAACATTATTATTTAAACTCCAGATTTCAAATTTGAAATAACATAGGCTAAACAGTGTCTAAGAGAAGTCATGGGTGGTGTAATAGTAAACAGTAGCTAACCTAAAGGCACTCTGATAACTTAAGCAATTTAATGCAGAACAAAGTGATTATACCATGTACCATTTAATTAAATGGCTGATTTTCACATTCATTATACATCAAACTGACAACTCAAATCCTTTAATCCAACATGGACCCTTATTTAGTCTTAGTTCATTGTAATTCACAGCTTTCCTTTTTTCTTTCCAATTATTAGTGTGAACTGCCCAGGGTGATAAGAACTTTCTTTTCTGATGCTATTGCTGCTAAGTAGCTTCTAATCTACATGTTTAGGTAGATGAGTATGAAATTCAAGTACTTAAATCACCATATTAGATGAAAATAAAAATGTTTCATTTCCTCTTTTAATCTCAAGGGGAATGAATGCTTTGTGGCTTTTGGCAGTTCTTGGCTCTAAAGTTTAATAACACGTATAATAAAGGGCAAAAAAAAATAGAGGGATACCAATTGGAAAAGAAAAAAGTATATGAGTTCTCTACACTCAATTATCTATCAAACTTGGCTAAAATAGGTATCTGCCCTCTTCAGAAGAGAAGCTTGTTCTTCCTGAGGTTCATAAATCTTGCCTCCCTCTTGTGGAGGGCAGCCACACAAGGCCATTGGTCTTTTCAATTCTCCTGAAGTGGGAAGCCTGTGAAGTGAATGGAGTCAGAAAAAAAAAAAATCCAACTCCAATACAGGGCTTATCTATTGGGTAATCGAAAATATGACAATGGTTTTAGTGAAAAGCATTTGAAATAAGTGCCAGTTAACCTTCATGGTAACTATAGATTATTGTACATATTTTAAACATGTGCAAGATGAGGTACTGCAAAGTTAGCTTGCCTAGAGTTCTGTAACTAATCAGTAATAATCAGAACCCAGGGCAGTTTAACTCTGGGCCCCATACTCTTTCCCTCTGCTTTCCTAAGAGAATGAGAGAAAAGAGGAGGAAATGAAAGGAAGAATAACATTTAAAAGTAAAAGAGAGAAGTACAAATGAGAGAATGTACAATGAGAGCAATATACACTGCTTCAGATTCTTTTCATGTCTTAGAACCTCATCTTGGCATCTCTGCCTCCCCACAGTGACTTTATTTTCTCAATTCTAATAGTCTGGCATGCTGTACAGGTCCACAGATCCAAGGTTCATTACAGAATAGACCCCTGTCAGCCTTTATAATATGTTGTTCACATTTTCTCTTGATGGATGTATGGCAAGAGAGTATTTTCCCAGAAAAAGAAGTCCATATAAACTGGTTGATTTCAGCCTTCCAACTTGCTCAGTGATTTTTGTCACTGTGTTTGAATCTGGCCTTCCTATAAAGAAGAGTGCCTTTCTGCCTTTCCCTGCCATCTAACACATTTTATTTTTCCTCTTGTTTCTGAAACGGTGACACTGGTGTACTGTGAGTGCTAATGCTGATTGAAGTTGTCCCTGATACGATGTGCACTTGACATGTCAAGGAGTGAGTGATTGACAGCAGATATAAGTACTTTTAGAGTCAAGGCTTTGTCAAGTCATTGCTGTGAAACCTAGCTTACTGAATACCAATAATACCCTCTAGATTTTCAGTGAACAGATTGCTTCTTTTTCTTCTAAAGGAAAATCTAGTCTATTTTGACAAAGTTGGAAGAATATTTTCTTTTTAAATCTCCAACAAAACTTTCAATTTTAGCAAGTATCATAAAATCAGTATTTGTTTTACTTTTTTCTGCCCAGTAATCTGAATATGGTGGATTGACTTCACCTTGTCTATTTTCTGATTATTCATTTTCTGTGGGACTAGAGTTTTTAGTGGTGAGCCATCTTTATTGGGAAAGCTTTGTAATATTCAACTAAGCTTATGTTGAGAAATTTAACCTTGTTTCCAGAACTCAGTGGGTGATTACTAAATAAGATGACCTTGTCTTTTGCTCAAAGAAGATATTGTTTTTATTGTTGATGTTATTTCTTGTAAGCATTTAAGGAAATATTTTTGTCCTGTTTTTTCCTTCTGTGTTAGTTATTGCTACTTTGATATTTTCCTTTTTTTATTATCTTACTGTCCAGAGTACATGTGTTTTATTGTGATGCCATTTAGTCTGAATTCTGGAAGAAATCATTTGCTATAGATATGTATTCTGTTCTCTCCAGACAAATATATCATAGAATTGATTATAATGCATTAGCAAATTTTCAGGAGTACATTAGACTCTGAGAATAATTAAATATGTTAACTTCTGCTCAGCATGAATTGATATAGATTTTATCTTCTAGATTTTTTGTATTTAGAAATTGAGTTTTTCCTTTTACATTTCTATTTTTAATATTGCTCTTGATCTTTTTTGATCAACTGAAATCCTTGCACATTTAGCCTCAATCCTATTTTCATCATTCTCAAGATATGTAAATTGCCAGTTACTTCTCATAATGGTAGTTTTTCTTATATTCCTGACTCACCTAAAAATGTCTATAATGATGGACATTTTAAAATTCTTGCAGTATATTTTTAATAATAGTGGTGTGTCCTTTGTATCTGATACAAATACAAAATTATGAATAGTCAGCCTTCAAGTTGTTAAGTTCACACTCACAGGATCAGTGCGTATGAACAAAAACATATGTATCTCCTTTTATAACAATTTCTATATAAAGACTTTTGAAACTTTTAATGATTAAATTTCCCACATAGAAGATAACACTGTCGCCCATGTACTTAAGGTCTCGGAAACATCTTCTTTTCAGTATCTTACTCGACTAATTCATTCTTAATTTGGGCTATTAAATTTAAAAAATCCAAAATCTAACTCAGATGTTTATATTTTCTCTCTTTATTTCTTTTACATGCCCTTTCAATATCGTCTACATGATTCCACATGTATACTTGCACCAGCCAGTCAGAATGGCTTGTGAGGATCATCATCTTGATATACTCTGTTGTTTCCTACCCTAATGTCATTTAAAACGTTTTAGGGGAAAGTTTTTATTTTGGAATAATTTTTAAACTTCCAGAAAACTAGTATTTGGAAATACTAAGAATTCCCAAAGATGCTTCACCCAAACTCCCAATTGTTAACAGTTAACCACATTTGCTTAAATATATGTATGTTTGTGTGTGTGTTAGTCGCTCAGTCGTGTCCAACTCTGTGCAACCCCGTGGACTATAGCACACCAAACTTCTCTGTCCATGCAATTCTCCAGGCAAGAATACTGGAGTGGATTGCTGTGCCCTCCTCTAGGATATCTTCCCAATCCAAGGATTGAACCCAGGTCTCCTGCCTTGTGGGCAGACCCTTTACCATCTGAGCCACAGCACAGGCTTCCCAGGTGGCTCGGTGGGCAAAGAATCTGCCTACAAGGCAGGAGATGCAGGTGGACGTGAGTTTGATCCCCAGGTTGGAAAGAGCCCCTGGAGAAGAGCATGGCAGCCCACTCCAGTATTCTTGCCTGGAGAATCCCTTGACAGAGAAGCCTGGCAGGCTACAGTCCATGGTGTCACAAAGAGTCGGACACCACTGAAGTGACTGAGCACGCACTAAGCCTGTGCATCACAACTACTAAGCACGCGTGTGCACACACATACACACACACACTCATATATACACACACACACACATTTTTAAAATGTTTTATTTTATCATTTATTTTTACTTTTGGCTATGCTGGGTCTTTGTTGCTGTGCTCAGACTTTCTCTAGTTTCATCAAGTGGGGGCTACTCTCTAGTGTGGTGCACAGGCTTCTCATTGCGGTGGCTTTTTTTCGTGGAGCACAGGCTCTAGGGCGCACGGGCTTCAGTAGTTGTGACACATGGGCTCAGCAGCGTGGCACACAGGCTTAGTTGTCTCGCAGCACGTGGGATCTTCCGAGACCAGGCGTTGAATCTGTGTCCCCTGCATTGATAGGTGAATTCTTAACCACTGGACCACAGGGAAGTCCCTATACAGATTGTTTTCCTGAAACATTTGAGAATAAGTTGTAAATATCATGACCTTTTACTCCTAAATACTCCAGGTATGTTTTTCTTAAGAACAAGTATATTCTCTTATATCACCTCTATATACTGATCAAAATCAGAAAATTAGCACTGATACATCATTATTATCTAATCAACAGTCCTTATTTCAGGTTTTGCCAGTTGTCTAATAATACCCTTTATAGACCAAAAAAAAAAGTTTCCTGGTCCAGCATCCAGTCTAAGATTATACGTTATAATAGTTACCCTGTCTCTTTAGTCTCTGTTAATCTAGAACAGCGTGTCAGTGTGTCTTTGTTGTTCATGACCTCGATGTTTTTGAAGAATACACTGCCCCAACACTCTGATCAAATGTTTTTACCTTGGCCTGAATGCTTTTTCCACTTATCCTCACATCAGTTGAATCTGTTGCTCAGAGCCTGACACTTCAATAAAGCCCTCCTGACTATTGTCAGGGGAAGCAGCCTTTACTCCATCCATTGTGTTCATTAGTTAAGTTTTTTAAAATGTCTCTCCTTGGTAGGAGGGAGATTCAAGAGGGAGGGGATATAGGTATACCTATGGCTGATTCATGTTGATGTTTGGCAGAAACTAACACAATACTTTAAAAGCAATTATCCTTAAATTAAAAGTATGCAAGACAGCAAAAGAGACACAGATGTATAGAACAGTCTTTTAGACTCTATGGGAGAGGGCGAGGGCGGGATGATATGGGAGATTGGCACTGAAGCATGTAAATTATGATATGTGAAACAAATCGCCAGCCCAGGTTCGATGCATGATACAGGGTGCTCGGGACTGGTTCACCGGGATGACCCAGAGGGATGGAATCGGGAGGGAGTTGGGAGGGGGTTCTGGAAGGTCAACACATGTACACCCATAGCAGATTCATGCCAATGTATGGCAAAACCAACACAATATTGTAAAAAGTCTTTATTGAATTTGTTACAATAAAAAATAAGTAAATTTAAAAAGGAATGCTTTTTTTTTAATGTGAGGAAGTATAGAAAATAAGTGAGGATCTTTGTCCCTTTTCATGTCCCTGTCCTCCCCTCCCCCCACCCCGCACACTGCCCCCGAGAACTTCAGTGTAACTGGACTTCCAAGTCACTTTTTGTGCACACATACTCATTTCTTTCATACATTATCCTCAGAACATTGTGAGCTTATTAAATGAAGGAACCTGTAGTTTGTACATTCAGTATCCCCACAGTGCCCAGCACAGAAGGTGTTCAATAAATGCTTATTGGTTAACAGACTTTTGAAGGAAGAAATTATGGTTGATATGATTGTATGTTTAAATTTGGAAAATTCCTTATAAAAACCATCATTGACCCATTTTCTCTTTCTTAAATTTAGGTTGTTAAAGGGCTTACTTATTTGTGGAGTTTAAAGATTTTACATAGAGGTATGTACTGAGCTTACTAACTCTGACTTATTTGGGGGTAGTATGGGGAGCTCTCTGGATACCTTGATTTTTAAAGTGAACTAGATGATCTCATAGTTAAGCCAGGTGATATATTTGATAGACAGTAAGATGGCTCCTTCATAGATGTTATTTTTTTTAAATTTTATTCCTTAACAACTCTGATATAGATTATATACTTGGTATTATATTCTTGTGAATGTTTACGAAACACATAAAATGATTTTTCACATTATTTGGAAATGACAGGATCTTACTTTTCTTAACTCTAGTTAATGAAAAACCTTCACGTTCTAGCAGTTACTTCCCTTCCTTTTGTTAACATTTTAAATACCCTCATGCCCTGTTTCTTAAGAGGCAGCTTCACATTCCTTGAAAGTGAAACTTTAAGGAATTGGTGAATGCATCAGCAATTAGTCTCCTAAATCTATTAACAGAATACATGGAAAGAATTACCAGATAACTGTTGAATGTTGCAAAAGGAACCTCCTTTTGCACTTCTTAATATTCCCAAAATGTCTGAATTCATTTGGAGCAAATTATTAAGTGAGAAACAGACTATAAAAAAGCAACTTCAAGTTGGCCTGATGTTAGTAACTACTGTTTAAGTTTACACATCTGTTCAGCCTAGCTTTATGCACATTTGGAGAATGCAACAGCATACACATTAGATGTGATTAAGGGAAAGTTTTGTTTGTTTTTAAGGTATAAGCTATGAGAGAGAAAACAATTGATGCCTTTAGTTGTAGCATCACATCTGTCACTAAGGGTTTTTTATTGTGATTGTGGTGGTAATTTTAATATCCTAGCGATTCTAAATTTTTATTTAAATTCTCCTTCCTCTTTTGAAGAGCGTATGTAGATATTGACGTATAAAACTTTCAGTTCAGTTCTTGAAGGTGTTTATGCTAACTAAATGGAATCATAAACCAAGTTTTTCTTTAAAGCCAGTTTACTCTATTTCTGAGTATATAGTTAGTACAAAAGTTATATGTAGAGAGAGTGAACTAAATGTGTCAGTATTGTTCTTCCTTGGAATAAATAAGCATATGAATACATCTGGTGGGTGAGAAAAAGTGGAGCATTTTCTCCCCCAGGATTAAAAGAGATTAGTCTTTAATGTAATATGACTTATATTCCTCCCCTGTAGTCCTGCTGCCCCACACTTGCCAACCCATGAAGTGGTTTTAACCATTTTAATAGGAGTTAACACAGTGGTCAGTTCTTGTCATTTTATTGATTTTTATGAACATCTGCTATCCTTTTGACAAAGGAACTCAAGGAAGTCATCAATGCCCAGCAGCAGAACCTTCATTTAAAGGCCTTTAATGCACATAGAAATGCAAATGTTATTATTAAAGTGACCCTTAGGCTCATCCTGTACTCTGGGCATACAGCATAATTCTGGCTTATAGGGAATTCTCACTGATAGTAACTTTCCACGAGGACTGTTAGTAGCACTAAGAACTATAGTAGAGAGGGAAATGCTAGTCAGTTATTCTGCAGTCATCTTTGTTTTTCGTCTTTAAAACCATTGGTTTTAGCTTCACTTTTTGTCTGGAGGAATAATGGAAGTTTTCATCTGAAATGGTGTTTGAATAAATGAATAAATTGAATAAATCCATTTCTAATGGATTTATGTCTGGATATAAAAATTAAGACCAAAGTGTTGGTTAGAGTCTTGTACAGCCACCCTTTGGGCAAGTGTGGTTGCCCAGAGCCTGTCAGAGGCAGAGAGGTCCTTCTCCCCAGCTCTGGATGCAGTGTGGGTTGAGAAGGGTTCTTTGATCAGTGATGTATGAGGGTGTTGGTGGTTTGACTGATTAAGGTCATAGAGGTTTCAAAAAGGAATCCTAAGCCTGTACTTCTCTGTTCAGTCTGTGCTAGCCAGTCCACTTCCCACAGAGAGTAACCACTGTAAGATGCCACTGGTTATGGGTTAAGGTTATCGGTGAGAGGCTGAGTGGGGGTTTTGGTAGTGGGCCAACTAGCCCTCTCAAGGAATTTCCATTTTTAAAATGTATTTGTTTAACTGCAGTACAGTTGATTTACTATGTTGTGTTCAGGTATTCAGTGTGTCGTGTTCAACGTTCAGGTACACGGTGTTGTGTAGGATACAGCAAGATGATTCATTCATACACAGATTTTACACAAATATATACAGATTTGTACAAAGATATACAGATTCTTTTCCCTTATAGGTTATTACAAAATATTGAGTATAGTTCCCTGTGCTATAAACTAGTTCCTTCTTTGTTTTCTATTTATATATAGTAATGTGTGTACAGTCAGTGTTAAATAAGTACCAGTAAGTGAATGTGCATCTGTGTTTCTCTCGATGCAAAGACTGATGAATTACAGTGCAGATAGACAGTTATTCCCCAGTAATTATGGGTACTCAGCTATAGAAACAGTGTGCTGTCGTAGTTTACCTTATTAAATATGTATGTTTACCTTTTGAGTGTCCTTGTTATTTGTGGAAATTTTTACCTTGTGGATTTAAAAGTACATGTGTTTTATTGGAGAGTGGAAGAAGCCAAGTGTCCCTGGAGACTTTTGTAAGGCTTTGTAATGAGAAATTTACTCTAGATTGAGTAGTTGTTAACTTACTATTTTAGAGGTTTTGTCCATATTTAATAACTTGGATTTCATAAAAATAAGATTAAAGATGCCTTTATATTTACCAAAAGCTATTTAATTTTCTCCTTGATTAAAAAAATTGTAGCTTTCTAGATCAGTTCAATCAGGCAATTAAAGATCAGAGCTTTTAAGTTGAGCTAAGGCAATTAAATAGGTAATATACTCTTTTTATACACTTATGCTGTATAGGCTTATTGCTGTAGCTTCTTAAAAGCACATATCCTTGTTTTTGCTTTCTCGAAATGAATGGTGAGGGGAGTTCTAGCTGAATGTGTGTCATGGTGTCAAATCAAAGACAGTGGTCCTTCTCTGGCGGGGGTGCGGGGGAGCCTGGTCCAAGTGCAGAGAGAAGACAGAGTGAAACGAGGACAGAGAAAGGTGGACACTAATGGTGAGCTGAGCCTGCCTTCCTTTGTCTTCTCTGAGTACCTGTGTTCTCCTCTGATGGTTGTTTTTTTCTTCCCTACCAACCATTGTCCCTAAAAGCCAGGATCCTTGTCCTTAGGAACACAGATTTCAAAAGATTAAGAAAAGGATTCATATTCAGAAAGAGGACAAACTGTTTCTCACATTTCAAGGGCTCCCTTGAAGTATAGTGGTCGTGGATTTGTGGCTGTTAAAAAAATTTATGCATATATAAGTATATATTATATTGTGGAATTTATATTATAAAAGATAGTTAATGGCCTCCAGAAAAGCTGTTGAAAACTGAGCCTTTCCTGTAGAGCAAAACCCCATGAGGATTGTAGAGCAGAATGAAACCTGAGCAACAGGAGTGACAGACCACCCATCCGTCCTATGAGCCTTGTTAGTCTGGTGCAGTTCAGTTTATTTGTGTATTGTGTAAAGTGGAAATTTTTTTAGGAATTGAAGTGTATAAGATCCCACCTACCCATAGGGGATCATCATATATTATATTCAGCCAGGTTCTCCTGATGTTTATTTTGTTCTTTTCACAATCTAGTTGACGTGATATATGTGAAAGTTTTTATAAACCATCAGATATTAATAGTGCAGGTATGTTTTAATTATATAATAACTATTAGAATTAACCACTTTATCCTGTTAATAAGCATATCTCATTCCCAAATCAATCCAGGGAGAGAGTTTATTCTCCTTTGTATTACTAAGTCAAAAATTATGAAAATCTTTTCTTCAAGAAAAGCATGTGATATCACATGAAGACATAATTATTAAAACTGAAACTTCCACCAAGATTAACTACTGTGGAAAAAATTGTCTTTATTAAAAAGCATTCCTGTGAGCCCTGTAAGCATAGCATGTACTGACTGAATAAAAACAAAGAAAATGAACAGTGAGAAAGTCTGTTAGGCCAGATCCAACATTACAGCAAATATTGCAGCTTAACTTCAAAACATACATCGCCACTAATGAGGTGAGAGCCCTGCATATTAATAAACCTACAGCTCCAGTCACAGCCATCATTACCCACATCAAACATAAATACAAGATTAACACCTATGCCATTTCTTTGGAAGATGTGAGAATGCCCTGGCAGTAACTGCTCTCTCTTTCCCTGAGGATAAAAAATAGAAATGGAATGGTAATGAGAATAGAACTTGGATTAAGAAAATAAAATTGGTAGTCAGGCTGGGGTAGTCTTACACAGATGGAGAAGTTTATAGAAAGAAAAAAGCCTAGATAGTTGATGTCCTAGGATATTTCTTTATATATGCGATCCTGGTTAGTTTCATTCATTTTCTCTAATAGGAGAGCTTTTTCATATTTTATATACATATATAGTTGTATTACTCTGAAGGTGAATGCTGCCCAAATAGATTTATGTTTGGAGAAACTAAGTCTCATGGTTTCAATATACATGTTAGAAATTTTATTTTCTACTCCTCTTATTATTTTTTTTATAAATCTGGCCTCAATACTTACCTTCCAATTGGTGTTGTCATAGACACCAAAGCCAGTCTTTTAAAATTATTTTTTATTTGAAGGATAATTGCTTTACAGAATTTTGCTGTTTTCTGTCAAACCTCAACATGGATCAGCCATAGATGTACATATGTCCCCTCCCTCTTGAACCTCCCTCCCATCTCCCTCCCCATCCCACCCCTCTAGGTTGGTATAAAGCCCGTTTGAGTTTCCTGAGACATACAGCAAATTCCCATTGGCTATCTATTTTGCATATGGTAATATATGTTTCCATGTTCCTCTCTCCATACATCTCACACTCTCTTCCCCTTTCCCCATGTCCATAAGTCTGTTCTCTATGTCTGTTTCTCCAAAGCCAATGTTTTCTGTTTGTTCATTGAGCAACTTTTTATCTCAACTGTGTTCTAGGCACTTGTCTGTGTAGTTGGAATATATTGATTTATATAAAACAAAAGATTCTGACACTCATGGAACTTAAACTCTAGATTGGGAAGCCATCCATAAATAATGAACATAATAAAAATAAATACAGAGTATGTTAGAGGGTAGTTATTAATATAAAGAAAAGAAAAAGTAGATCAAACTTAGGGGAGGCAAAGGACGGGTTGCAGTGTTCATCAGGTAGGCCTCACAGAGATGAGACTGAAGTGAAGGCTTAAAGGAAATAGCCAGGAAGTTATATAAATGGGAGAACAGAGCAGAAGATACCAGTGGGGTGTGCATAAGGTGTTCATGGAACAGCGACGGGGGCAGTGTGTCACGCTAAGGATGTGAGAGAGGGCGCTGTCAGCTGGTAGGCGGTGTCATAGTAACCGGTGAGTCACAGAGGCTCAGTCGTGAGGATGCAGAGAAGTGGTCAGATTCTGAATATGTGTATATAAATGTAGAGTTAGGATTTCCTGGTGTGTTACTTAAGGATTTTAAGAGGGAGAGAGGAGCTAAAGTTGCTTCAGCTTTCAGCAATAACTCAGTGTGATAAAAAATGTTTCCTGCCACGTTTTTTTTCCTGCTAAAAGAGAGACTTTTAAAAAAATTAAGGAAAAAACTGGTAATATCAAGTGCTGACAAAGAATACAGAGCAATTGGGCTCTCATACATTGCTGGTGGGAATATGAAATGGTCCAGCCACTTTGGAAAGCAGTTTGATACTGTCCTTCAAAGTGATTTGGCAGTCCCACACCAAATGGCTTAATGTATAATAGCTCCAAACTGGAACTGACTTAAGTGTCTTTTAGCTGGTGAATAAATAGACTGTAGTACCTCCCTACATGGAATACTACTCACCAATAATAGGGAAGAAACTGCTGATTCATGCAATGACACAGACGCATCCTGACTTCCTTATGCTAAGTGAAAGAAGCCAGCCTCAAAGGGCTACCTACTCTGGCACTCCACTTACATGACATTCTGGAAAAGGCAAAACTGTAAGGATGGAAAACACATTGGTGGTTGCCCAAGCGTAGGGGAAGAGCTGACTATAGAGCTGTGAGGGAGCTTGGGGAGATGTTGCAACTGTTCTTTATCTCGATTTTGGTGATGGTTATATGACTGTACACATTTGTTAGAACACTTACACATCTAGAGAGGGTGAATTTTACTGTAAATTATATTGGACCAACCCAATACCTCAGTAAATCAAATTTTCTTTAAGAAAGGAAGAGAAAAAAAGGCATTCTCTTAGTTCTTAGCAGTGTGGTGGAATTTCTCTTTAGAAAGAGGTTTCCCTGCCTAAAGAGACAGACTGTTCTTTCAAGGGGTCTGGTTGATTCTGTCTTTATTACCATATCTTGTGATACCTGAAAAATGCTACCTAGGTTTGGTCTAGCAACTCACTAGCTTGAAAATAAAAATAAAAAGAATCCCTCACAGTTTAAAGGACATTTGCAGTGTCAGAAAAAGAAAGAGAGGGGGTGGCAAAAGAAAAGGAGCAGAGGGGAAAAGGAAGGAAAAGAGAAGAAAGTTGCTGTTGTCCTTGGTCAGCAATTTAGAGCATCTGGAAATTGGACAGATTTTTCTTTCCTTAGTTAACGCATTTTTTCCCCTCGGATATTATTTAAGAACTGCAAATATGCAGCACTGAATTGGCCTGACTTGGGCAGTTTTAAAAGCTCAATTTCTAAGAGGGAATAGGTTTTATGTAAATTCCCAATCCAGTCTTGCTTACCTCATTGTGTCGCTCTAGAACAGCAGGTGACTCCTGCTCTCTAGGCGTCAGTTTCCTCATATATATGATGAAAAGATGGCCAGATGATCATTCAGATTCTGACAAGCACCAGAATTCTAGATACTTTGCTTTGTGACAGAAGGAAATATGACATCTTAACAAGGTACAAAGTAAGTGAGGTATGGAAAAGAAAGAAAACAAATGAAAATCCCTGAGAGTAGATTTTTCTATGAAAATTGTAATAATGATAACAATAATGAATATTAATTAGGCACTTACTCTGTACCAGGCCCTGTCCTAAGTACTTAATGTGTACAAACTATTTTGTGTTCCTTCAAAATGGGGAACTCTAGGAAATAAATATTTTAGAACTAAAGAGGCTTAAATGCAAACAAATAGTTGAGAATTAAAGCAGTGTGGCTTATCTATGAATATGGTTGCTTCCTCCCATCCAAGTACTAACCAGGCCCGACCCTGCTTAGCTTCCGAGATCAGACGAGATCGGGCGCGTTCAGGGTGGTATGGCCGTAGACTATGGTTGCTTTCTAAATCAAACTGATGTAATCATATCAAAAGATAAACTCTTTATGGGGAAAAAGTTTTAAACTGGTAAGTATATGGAAAATAAAATACTATCATGAAGAAAAAGTTATAGAAAGGGCATAGAGAGTCACAACTTAGATGAAAAACAAAGGAATTCTTTTTTAAAAGTCTTTTTATTTTGAAATAATTGTATATCCACAGGAAGTTGCCACCAGAATGTACAAGAAGGTTCCCCTTAAGGGCACCCTTTGTAAGGAAGGAATGTGTAAGAGAATTGGAGGCTGATAACTCGGAAGAGTGTAGGCAGGTGAATGGTATGTGTATTTGCTAATACCTTTTAAGTGAGATCAGTGTAAATTTTAAAACTTAAAGAGTGTTATAAGAATATTTATGTTATATTCCAAGTTATGTTTTATTATATCTTATTAAATGAAAGAAGAGGAATGAACTGGTAGAAGTAAAACCTCTGAATTCCTTAGGAAATGAACTTTGATGTCAAGGTGGTAGTGTTAAAAGAGTACCTTAGTGTATGTAAAAGTTGGGAATTGTGATGGGAAAAAGTTAGGAATGATCATTTGCTGGAGTCTTTAGGGAAAGGACTGTTGGAAAGCATTACTATCAATAGGAAACTCACCTGGTTACCTTTAAGTATTGTATGAAGAAATGTAACATACACAGATTTTCATAACCTCTTTTGCAGAGTTTTACACAGTTGGTGCTTACCCATAGGTGAGTTTTATTTTTGCTATCTAGAGGACCAAACACAGGTCTTAAAAAGACTGGTTTGAGCCACCCAAGACATTTTAAAAGAAACCATCCCCAGTTGGTTTTATGCTGTAGTACGCGATGATGAGAGGACCGGCGTGTACAGGCTCCTTCCTTGGGCTTTGTGACTGCTTAATCAAATGTGTCTGGAAGGAGACATTTATGTTAAGCAAGTGCTCATGGTGGGAGCACAGTTACATCTAGGCTCCTGTTCAGATCCTTTAAATGTATACATTAATCATATGCCAGTGATGTAGTAGACTGTAATTTATGAGCACTTGTGTTTTTGGAGGGGAAAAAAAAGGGTTTAGCCCATTAACTGAGGTAAACAAACTAGTTCAATGACTCTGGGTTGTTGGTTTTATGTTGGATATACATAACCTGGCAAGTATCTCTTACTTGCCACACAAATGAGCATCTCTAAAAATTAAGCCTCCTTCCCCACTTTGGTCATTCATTCTCTTTCCCTCGGGTAATCACTAGAAGTTTCTGTATTTCTGGTAATGATTTTCAAGACAGGAAACCCCATATAGCATTACTTAAAAGTGTTTTTTCAAAGATTGTATGTCTGGGGTATATTAAAAAATATCAGAACTCAACAGCATACCCCCCCCAAACAATCCCAATAAAAAATAAACAAAATATTTTGAGAAACATTCCACTGAAGAGGATATACAAATGGCGAATAAGCACAGGATTTCAGCATCATTAGCTATTAAGACAATGCAAATTAAAGCCACAGCAAGGTATTACTACACACCTGCCAGAATGGCTAAAATTTTAAAAATAGTGATAACATCAAATACTGGCAAGGATGCAGAGAAGTTAGATCAGTGATACATTTCTGATAGGAATGTATAACAATGCAGCCCTGCTGGAAAACAATTTGACGTTTCTTAAAAATCTAAACACACAACTACCATATGACCCAGCAGTTGCACTCCTGGGCATTTATCCCAGAGAAATGAAGACTTATGTTCACACAAAAAGCTGTACCCAAATATTTATGGTAGCTTTGTTCATAACAGCCAAGAACTGGAAACAGCCCTGACATCACTTATGAATGAATGGTTAAACAAGCTGTGCTCCACTCACACTGTGTACTATTACTCAGCAGTGAAAAAGAATGAGCTTACATAACCTGGATGAATCTCCAGAGAATTATGATGAGTAAAAAAAAAGAAAAACATAGTCACAAAAGATTACATACTGTGTGACTCCATTTTTATAAAATCCTTGAAATGACAAAATTACAGAAATGGAGAGTAGGTTAGTGGTTTCCAGAGGCTAATGAGAGGATGCAGGGGTAGGAGAAAGGTGGTGTGGCTGTAAAAGATGTGGTGATGGGCACATTCTCGGTCCTGACAGTATAAGTGTCAATATCTCATTTGTGATATTGTAAATCCTATAGATTTTCAAGACATCACCATTGGGAGGAAATGGGTAGAGGGTATACAGAATGTCTGTATTACTTTTATTTATAACTGCATGCAAGCCTACAATTATCTCAAAATAAAAAAGCATAATAAAGAATTTGTTCTTTGTTGTTGTTCTGTGATTGTCTGTGTTGGGGTGGTATACTTAATCAGAGAGGACTGGTATTGTAGACTTAGTTTCTCTTTCACCCATGCACCTGTGATGGGATTAATCATAGGCAGAGCCATCCCTTTTAGGATATTTCTAAGAAGGTGAGGACCCAGGGAGTTTGCCATGCAAGCCACTTTCCCTTCTCTCTGAAAATGAGTATCAGTGAAAGCCTTAGGGAAGAGAAGTCATGTTCAATACAGGGAGAGATTACAAATAGTCTGAGAGGGTATTTAGTCCCCTGTAAATACCTACCCTGAGATCCTTCTGCCTGGCTGGGGATTGGGATTTAAAGTAGCTTATGTTGTCATTGTGTGTTTGACTCACAGTTCTTTATGGCACCCAAATATATGCCCCTCACATTAATGAAATGGCAACTCACTCCAGTATTCTTGCGTAGAGAATCCTGTGGACGAAGGAGCCTGGTGGGCTGCTGTGCATAGGGTCGCACAGAGTCGGACACGACTGAAATGACTTAGCATGCATGCATGCACTGGAGAAGGAAATGGCAGCCCACTCCAGTATTCTTGCCTGGAGAATCCCAGGGACAGAGGAGCCTGGTGGGCTGCCGTCTGTGGGGCCGCGCAGAGTTGGACACGACTGATGTGACTTAGCAGCAGCAGCAGCAGCAGCAGCAGCACCTTAATGGTGAGCCGCTGTCCAACAAGCCAACACGAGGCCCTCTGTGGTCTGTTGCATGTTTGATTGACCAAGCCCTAATTTATTTGTTAGGTAAATAAATTGAATCACAGTTTTCTGGGAATTTTTTTCTCCTGGAATTTTTTGTAGTGTAGCTTAATTGGAAGTCATCGTTTGTTCCTCTCTCTGTTACTAAAGTAAGATATTTATCTTCAGATAGAATATTCTGCCAAGAATGTTTAGCAGTTAAACCTCCATGCCGTCCCTTTCTCCAAAGGCATGACTTAAGGTGATCAGCACCATGGAAATTAAATCCATTCTTTTGCTCTTGGGGAATTAAATTTCTTCTCCATTGGATGCAGTAATTATTACTGTTACTGATATTATTCTTTGAGTGCCTTATTTGTACTATTGTATTAGATCGTTTGTGTGTATCTTTTTATTTAAGCTTCTTTATAACCTTGCAAGAAAGATGTCATTGTCTTCCCATTATCAGATGAAGAAACTGAAGCTTAAAAAGGATAACTGAATCAGGAGAAAAGTGATAACTGGTTGGTAGCTCTAGATTTAGGGTGAAATCAAGATTTAAGTTCTGCTTCAGCTTCTTAATACAACTCAACTATGTGATCTTGGATCAGTTTTAACCTCTTTGAGATCATAGCACTCTATCTGGCACATACTAGTTATGTTATAGTTCAAATTACTGCTTATCAAGACAAGCAGCAAGAGGTTAAGCGAGAGAATAGTTAGAACCTTCCCCAGTCTTCTTTCCTGTATCTACTTTATGTGAAAAGTGGAAAAATCTAAAAGAAGCATATGATAAAGATCAACACAGCTATTCAAGGCCAAAACTGGGATAGTAACCTAGCCCGCAAATTCAGCTGATATTTATCTCATAAACATAATGCTCTTTGCTAGGGTTTAAGAGTTAGGATTGTAAACTCTGGTTGTGTGGCTTTGAGCAAGTAATTTCACTAACTTGAGTCTCAATTTACTCACCTATCAAATGGGGTTAGTAATAGACCTATCTCAAGGGTTATGATGAGAATTAAACAAGCTGTAGAATACATATGACGATAAATGCATTTAGCCCAGTGCTTGGCATATAGTAAGTGCCAGAGAAGTATAATCTGCCCTAATTTTTGTTATGTCTTTGGAATAATTTACCAGTTGGTCTTCTGGACCTGCTACTCCAAGTCAAGTCTATAATCAAATGTATCTTATAATTTATTTATGTGGTATTCTGTTGCTTCCTCTCCTTCTTCACAGAAAAGATTTTGTAATCATAGGAATCTTATGTCTTGGAGTATCTTAGATTCGTGGGAAGTAGGTAGTTAAGAGCTGGGGGGCAGAATATAATTCCCTTCTGACTCCCAGGAACCTGTTCCTCCATACCTGATATTTCCCATGCATCAACCAGAGAATGTTGCTGGGTAGGATCTAAGATCCACTGTGTTAGAAGGGGACCTGTTTTACTTACTACTAAAAGGAAGGCAGAATTGAGAGGCCTAAGCCTTTTTGTCTCTGGTATTAGTCATAAATGCCGCGTGTCTCCTGCCTTTATCATATAAAGAGAAAACCAATGTTTTTTGCTTCCATTCAGAACTGAATCATGAGACTCTAGGTAATAGCTTCCATTTAGGATGGCTAATTATGCTGCTTAATTTTATTTAAGGCTTTTCCAAGAATATTTGGATGGCCTACCCTTTCCTGTGTGATGGAATGTTGAGAATACCTTTTATATCGCATGGTGGTTTTCTCTTAAGTGTGTTCCTGTTGTGCACAGATGAATTTGTAACGCAGAGTGTCATCATAGTCTATATTTAATTGTACCTGCTGTTCTCATTCATTAGAATGCAGTCCCCAAGAAATAACTAGATAGATATATTAGTTGTATTTTCATAAGACAATTAAACATAATAACATAATGAAAGAAGGTTGCTGGAACACCCTGGCATAGTGTTATGAGAGCTTTCTAGGAGTGAAGACCTGTAATGTGTCCTCCAGCTCCTGGTAAACTGAGTGGTTTTGTGGCATTCAAGCAAAATATTGTAATTGCTTTATAGAGGGAAAAAATTGAAGAAAAGTTTATTTCTGCTTCTATTATCATCCCACAAGAGAACCACATACTGTATTTTAAAACTGAGCTCATATTTCCTTAAGGATTGCATGGTGCCCATTACTGAAAGCACAGAGCAAACTAAACATTTTAACTATAAGACAGAACGGAGACCAGAAGGGAGCAAAAGCCAGATGCATCACTAGAACCTGATATGGATAGATCACAGCAAAAAGAGAATCTTCAGTTTGCATGAATTTCCTTTTCTGAAAAGAGAAAGCATAGAGTCACGTATGTGATTTTCTTTAGAACTAAACTTAAAATTGATGTATAGAGCCTTATATAAAGTGCACTGGACTACTCCAGTCGCAGTTCTGTGAAAGAGATTTTATTTATCTGTTTTGAACAGCACCCTGGGTACCCAGTCGTTTCCTGCAGAGGGTTGCCTCCCACTCTGACCCCTGATTGTGCTGGGGGTGGGGGCTGGGCAGTGGGCGGAGGAGCCTTTTGTGCAGAGCTGCAGAAAGCACATGCTCCTGTGGGCCTTTATTATCGAGCTTCAGCTTGATGCTGTTTATGTGGGTTGTTTAATGGCTAATTGATGCAGCATGGATAAGGATATAGTTTCCTGCATGAGGCAGTTATGGGTGGCAACATGGGTTTGTCTCAACATGATACCAATTTCCACAGTCAATTTGGTCAGTTCAGTGAAGGGGAAAGAAAAAAGAGTCAGTCCAGCCTGAAAATCAGTCAAAGGAGTACTAGAGGTTATTGAGACAGCTATGGTTGGTTGGTCAAAATTTTCATGTTTGAACCATTTGTTTTCACATTTTATATACATAGCCTTAGTCATTTTGGGAAATAATCTTAAATACACAGAAGTAGCATTTAAAATTTAGTATCTTTTAAAAAATACTTATAATCACAATCAGGTCTTTTAGAATGTGTCAATTTTGAGAGGGAATAACCATTTTACCACTGATATGTAGTATATGATTAGTGTAAATAACTCATGTTTTATAATTTGTTATAAATAGAGTAAGAAGGTGACCACAGGGATCACAGAGCACCTGAAAAACTATGGAGAAGTTAAATAATTGTGTTTGGGGGCTGATTTTTAAAACCACTTTATTGTTATGTAACTTATGTATCATTAACTCACCCATTTTAAGTGTGAGAGGTTTCTAATAAGTTAGAGAATCGTGTTACCATCGCTGTAATCCATTTGAGAATATGTCCCATCATCCCAAAGAAGCATCCACATACCCACTTGCATTCAGTCCCTGTTCCTAGCCCTAGTCTCCAGAAACCACTGATCTGTTTTCTGAATTTATAGATTTGCCTTTTATAGACATTTTACGTAAATAGATTTATATAACATGAAGTCTTTTCTGTCTCACTTTTTTGATTTAGCATCATCATTTTGTGGTTTATCCATTTAGTAGCATGGATATGTCAGCAGTTCATTCCTTTTTTAAAAATGTCTTTTTAAAATTGAGGTATAATTGACATACAACATTATATTAGTTTCAGGTGTACAACATAATGATTTAATATTTGTATATATTATGAAATGATCACCAAAAGAAGCCTAGTTAACATCTGTTACCATACATAGAGAATATTTTTCTTGTGATGAGAACTTTTATTCTCTTAGCAAATTTAAAATGTATAATACCATATTATTAAATGTAATTGCTGTGTTGTATATTACATCCCTGTGACATACTTATTTTAAAAGCAGATGTTTGTACTTTAGACTCCCTTCACTCATTCCGCCCCCTCGCATATCCCTCCCCCAGCAAACACCAGTTTGTTCTCTGTATCTATGAGTTTGTTTTGTTGTTGTTTTTAGATTCTGCTTATAAGTGAGATCACTGGTATTTGTCTTTTTCTGATTATTTCAGTTAGCATAGTGCCCTTGAGGTCCATTCATGCTGTCTCCAACGATAAGATATCATTTTTTTTATGGCCAAAAAGTATCTTATTATATATACCACATTGTATATGTACATATATATATGCCATGCCCTATGTACCACATTTTCTTTATTGATGAACATTTAGGTTGTTTCCCTGTTCAATTATTGTAAATAATGGTGCAGTGAACATGGGGGTGTAGATACCTTTTGGAGTGAGTGTTTTATTTCCTCTCCTTTGAATAAATACCCAGAGGTAGAATTGGTGGATCTTATGGTGGTTCTGTTTGTAATACTTTGAGGAGTCTTCATACTGTTTCCCAGAGTAAAAGTGAATGTTAGCCACTCAGTTTTGTCTGACGATTTGCAACCCCATGGACTGTAGCCCGCCAGGCTCCTCTGTCCATGGGATTTCCCAGAAACAGTACTGGAGCGGGTAGCCATTCCTTTCTCCAGGGGATCTTCCTGACCCAGGGATCCAACTCACATCTCCTGCACTGCAGGCAGATTCTTTACCGTCTGAGCCACCAGGGAAGCCCATTGTCCATCGTGGATGTACCAATTTACATTTCCCTCAGCTGTGACCAGGGTTCCCTTTTCTCCACATCCTTGCCAGCAATTGTTATTTCTTGTCTTTTTGATAATAGCCATCCAAACAGATGTGAGGTTGGCTATTATACTGTGGTTTAGGTTTGCTTTTCTCTAATGATTAGACATGTGGATCACCTTTTCATGTACCTGTTGGCCATCTGTATGTCTTGTTTAGAAAAAGTCTGTTCAGACTCTCTGTTCGTTTTTCAATCACATTGACTTTTTTTGTTTTTTCTGTTAGGTTGTCTAAGCTTTTTATCTGTTTTACATGTTAACCCTTAATCAAATGGGGCTTCCCCAATGGCTCAGAGGGTAAAGAATCCACCTGCAATGCAAGAGACAGGAGACGGGAGTTCGATCCCTGGATCAGAAAGATCACCTAGAGGAGGAATTGGCAACCCATTCCAGCGTTCTTGTCTGAAAAATCCCGTGGACAGAGGAGTCTGGCGGACTCCACAGTCCAAAGGATCACAGACAGCTGGACACGACTGAGCACACATGCAGACAGACAGACTTTAATCAGATACATGATTCGCAAATATTTTCTCTCACTCATTTGGTTGCTTTTTCAGTTTGTTGATGGTTTCCTTTGCTCTGCAAAGCTTTTTAGTTTGATGTAGTCCCACTTTTTTTTTTTTTTTTTGCTTTTGTTGCCTTTGCTTTTTTATTTTTACTTAATTGTTTGGCTGCTGTGGGTCTTCGTTGCAGCACATGGCTTTTCCTCTAGTTGCAGTGAGCAAGGACTGCTCTCTGTTTGCGGTGCACAGGCTTCTCCTTGTGGTGGCTTCTCTTGTTCTGGAGCACAGGCTCTAGGGAATGCGGGCTTTGGTAGTTGTGTACACAGGCTTAGTTGCCCCACAGCATGTGGAATCATCCCAGACCAAGGATCGAACCCATGTCCCCTGCATTTCAAGACATGTTGTTTACCATGGGCCTACCAGGGAAGTCCCTGTTGCCTTTGCTTTTGATGTCAAATCCAAAAAACTCAGTGTCAAGACTGATGTCAAGGAGCTTATCCCCTCTGTTTTCTTCAAGGGATTTTATGCCTTCAGGTCCTATATGCAAGTCTTTAATCCATTTTGAGTGAAATTTTGTGTCTGTTGTAAGATAGTGGTCCAGTTTAATTTTTTAAAATGTCGCTGTGCATTTTTTTCAAACACCATTTAAGAGACTGTCTTTATTTCCCCTTTGAATAGTCAGATATTTTTGTCTAATTTTGGCATCAGGGTAATGCTGGCCTCCCAAAATGAGTTTGGAAGTGTTCCCTCTTATGCTATTTTTCTGAAGAGTTTGAGAAGAATTGGTATTGTTTTTTCTTTGAATGTTTGGTAAAGAATTCACTAGTGAAGCCATCTGGTTCTGGTCTTTTGTTTGTAGGAAGTTTTAATATTACTGATTCAATCTCCTTACTAGTAATTGGTCTCTTTCAGTTTTCTATTTCTTCATGATTCAATCTTGGAAGTTTGTATGTTTCTAGGAATTTATCCACGTACTAGTAGAGAGGTATTTGGATTGTATCCAATTTGGGACTATTACAAATAATGATACGGTTCATACCCAAGTCTTTATTTGGTTCTGTGTTTTCACTTCTCTTGAGTAGCTACCTGGGGTGGTATGTATCTTTCTTTAAATATTTGTAATTGCAATGAATCAGATCACCTAATGTACATCAGTTTTGAGAAGAAAAAAACATTTTCCATTGATATATACTGTATGATCAGTGTCAATAATTAACTGATATTTCATACTTTATTAAAGTTAAAATAGAAATGCAACCACAAAAATTATATGGTAAGTTTACATTTAATTTTAAAAGACACTTTGAGGCTCATTTTTATTTAGTTACAGGCTCCTCAAAAAACCACCTGCAGCATGACACTGATATCTTATTTGTAAGTTCTGCCGTTTTTCCAACTTCCTAATAGTTTTCTAATAATCCTCTACATGCGTGTATGCTCAGTCGCTTTAGTCATGTCTGACTCTTTGTGCCCCCATGGACTATATCCCGCCAGGCTCCTCTGTCCATGGGGTTCTCCAGGCAAGAATACTGGAGTGGGTTGCCATACCCTCCTCCAGGGGATCTTCCTGACTCAGAGATCAAACCTGAGACTCTAGACTGCTGGATTGGCAAGTGGATTCTTTTCCACTAGTGGCACCTGGGAAACCCCTAATAATCCTCTAGCACTTCAAATGAGCCTGCCTTGGAGGTTATCAAGAAGACCGAAATAGCTGTATTTATAGAGCAGAGTCCTAGAGAGGAAGGAACTGTTCAGAGAAAGAGCTCAGGAAGTTATGTGGAAGTCTCCTTGAGTTTTTGGCCAAGTATCAGCCTCTGCTTTTGTGGAGTGAAATCTTACAAAGCTGACAAAGCTCATAAAACGAAATTTGAGTCTGATCTAATATATCAGATGATTCCCATCTTGACTTTCTAGGGTAAGAGTCAATGTCAGTACTGATTGTACAGAGCAGTAGCTTCCAGTGTATATAGTGTATGTTTCTCCCATTTATTGTGTTTATTCGATGGTTCGTTGAGCACTGTTTCTTTGATAGGCACTGCTAAGCACAGTCTCAGTTAACTTTTATAACAACTTTTGTCAATATAGGAAGATCAGATATCATCTTTAATGTTACATGTCGTACACTCACACACACATACTCTCTCATACACATGTGCCCTCAAATCCTTTTTTGAAATAAATAAGCTATAATAATTAAAAATTTATTTAGTTAGCCTAAATCCGAATTCACGTGATGGAATTCAAAGCAAATGGAATCTTTTTATGTTGGCATTTGCTTCAAATTCCATCATATGAATTCAGACTTAGGCTAACTAAATCTTCTGATTTAAGTTTCACTCTATCTGAGTAAAATAATCCACCTTATATCTGAATCATCAGTAAACCTAGTATATAGCCAATGAATTTAGCACTTCCATGTTTTCACTTAAAACATGCAAATTCTGTAATTCTCAAGAATAGTTCCAGGAATACTAAAATGATTTTTGTTGTTGTTTTGGCTTGCTTTTAACTTCATCCCAAGCCATAAACAAGACCACAACAGATTAGGCAAGAAACATTACTTTTAAGAAGACAGTTGTAACTATGCTTATTTTAATGCAATTTCAAATTATGGAAAACAACAACTGAGAGCATACAGCTTTTCATTCAGCTTGCTTAAAAACATCATAGCCTTTCTTCTGTAAGCAAAGCACAAAAAAGATGAGTCTTTAAAGTGACTGATTATAAATGGTAATCATCAGGACAGATGTAAGTCATTTTGGTTTAATCAGGCCATTAATTATTAGAGTTTATCAATTAGTTGTATTGAAGGCAAAGGAGTTTAAATGACTAGTAGAGCATTGATTTTAACTGAGACATTTTCTAAAAGAAAATACAAATGAGATGTGTAGAATCTGAAATTATATACAGGTCCTTTTCATACCACTAAAAAGAAACAAGCTGCATCTAATGTAAACCATAAACCTTCAGTGAAAAACCGAATTAACTCTAATTCCTTTGCCTTATACATAAAATAACATGTTTTAGTGTTTCCTCACTTGAGGTTTGCTTTGTGTTGGCCATGAAGTCATCATTATGTCAGATATAGTGAAATGAAGCTTCAGTGTAAAGTTATCCATTTGTGATATCAGGTATTCCCTATCCTCTTTCATTTTAGAAAAAAACTTAGTCGTTTTATACAGATAAGGCTATATAGGAGTCAGTGCAGATTCCTGTTGGCCAGATCCTCTCGGAAAAAGCAGAGGTGACACAGAAAGTGCGTGTATTTGCCCTCGTGGGCACATGTGTTTGAGAGTGTGTGTGTGTGAGCCTGTGATATATAAGATTAAAGGTTATATCTGATCTTGCTATATTGACAGAAGTTGTTATAAAAATGAACTGAGACTACGTGCTTAGCAATGCCTGTCAAAGAAATGGTGCTCAATGAATCATCAAATAAACACAATAAATGGGAGAAACATACACTGTATGTACTGGAAGGTACTGCTCTGTAGAATCAGTAATGACAATGACTCTTACCCTAGAAAGTCAAGATGAGAATCATCTGATACATTAGATCAGACTCAAATTTCATCATATGAGTTCTACCTGAAGACAGGCTTCTTCCAGAAAGACAGTGCTGTTCACAGAAGAACTAACCATGATCCAATCACATGTGTCTCCTGTCACGGTATTTTCCTCCTCCTTTAGTGAGATTTCACAGTAAGGTGGGCTTTTTAATGATGGTGTGACATTTGAGTTGCAGCAATGTCAGGCTATGTAGATTATCAGTAGTTTTGATGTAGTTCTGTTTAACAATTTGAAGTGGATAGTGAAAGTCGATCAGTATGTCTGACTCTTTGCAACCCCATGGACCATAGCCCACCAGGCTTCTCTGTCCATGGAATTCGCTAGGCAAGAATACTAGAGTGGGCTGCCATTTCCTTCTCCAGGGGATCTTCTCGATCCAGAGGTTGAACCCAGGTCTCCTACACTGGTTCTCTGCAGTAAATTAACTACCTGCCAGTATCAAGTTGCACACTCTTTAAAGTATTACAATAAAATCACTCAGCAACATAATCCGAATATCTGGCATCTAAATAAAAATCAGTACATGAAAAAAATTGTTTTTCTTCTGATAGTGAATGAAAGACCATAACCAGAAAAAATAATCAGTCAGTAGAAGTGGGACTCTGATGAGGTGGATGAACCTAGAGCCAGAGTTATACAGAGTGAAATAAGTCAGAAAGAAAAAAATAAATATAGTGTATTAATACATAGATTAATATATGGAATCTAGAAAAATGGCATTGATGAACCTATTTGCAGAGAAGGAATGGCAATGTAGATATAGAGAATGGACTTGTAGACACAGTGGGAAAGGAGAGAGCAGGATAAATGAAGAAAGCAGCGTCAGCGTGTATACATTATCAGGTGTAAGACGGATAGCTGGTGCTGTGTATGTAGCACAGCCTGGTGCTCTGTGATGACCTGGAGTGGGGAATGAGGGAGAGGGATGGGAGGCTATGGAGGGAGGAATGTATATGTAATTGTGACTGATTTGTACTGTTGTATGGAAGAAATCAACATAACATTGTAAAATAAAATTTTTAACTTAATTTTAAAAATAGGCAAAAAAATAAACTACTAAGGAAGAAAAAGCCAATCAAATATAGAAGGAAGATACCAGACAGACATCCAAATATCAAAGCTTGGAGCCTGCTTTGTGTGCAGAGTCCAGATCTACTGTGTCAGAGAGTTGCTAGTTGTATATCTGCAGTAATTCAACCCCCATCCACTTTTCTTGCCACACACTCATCTGTGATGTAGAGGCTGGGTCTCTGCAAATCACATTTTGGTGTACCCTTGGACTGGTGGCCCTTTGTTAGGCTCTGCCAGCAGGGGGTAGGCGGTAGAGGGAGACTGAGGTGGGAATCAGAGCCAGTGGTCTACCTGGTTTCTGCATCTCCTGCAGCATCACCTCAGCACTGGGTCCTGACCCAAGCACCCAGCTTCTACTAGCACATGGAGAACCAGCCCCCTATGCTCTCTCACAAATATGACCTGCAATTGGGCAGTGACCTCTTCTTAGAGGTCTGTACACTGACTCTTTAGAACTTCTCTTCTGTCCCTGGTGGCAAAATGGTAAAAAAAAAAAAAAATCCACCCACAATGCAGGAGACATGGATTCGATCCCTGGGTCAAGAAGATCCCCTGGAGAAGAAAATGGCAACCCACTCCAGTATTCTTGCCTAGGAAATCCCTTTAACATAGAAGCAGAAATCTCTCTGAGGACACAATAGCTGCTTTTTAAAATTATTACCCTAGTTTCATTTTTCTAGACCTCCACTTCCTATGTAGCAAATTTTCAATATTCTTTCTGTTGGAAAAAAAAAAAAAGAAATGGGACCCTCCCATTAGCAGAAAAGGACTTTAGAATAGTTATTTTATTAATAAACATACTCACCGATTTCAAGGAAAACATAAACATTATGAGGAGAGAAATGGGAGACAAAATCAAAGGGAATTTCTAGATATGAAAGATAAAACACCTGAAGTAAAAATTTCACTTGATGTAATTAACAATAGGTTAGAAATTGCAGAAGAAACAATTTGCAGTCTCGATGTTAGAAACATAGAAATTATCTAAAATTAACTGCAAAGCAAAAAGGACTTAAAAAAAAAAGAGCATCAACTCAGTGACCTTTGAGACAGTATCACAAAGTCTAGGATGTATGCATAAGTGAGGTCTCAGAAGGAAAGGAAAAAGGAAAGGGAGCAAAAAAATAATTTGAAGAAATAATGCTTCCCAGACTTTCCAAATTTGACAAAACCCATAAACCCAGAGATCTGAGAAGCCTAACAAACTAACCAGGACATACACAAGACCATACCAAAGTACATCAAAATAAAAACTTTAAAGCCAGTGATTTTTTTTTTAATCTTTAAAATATTCAGAGTAAAAGTAATACACTGAAGAGTGGAACAGAAAATGGGAATGGCAGCAGACTTCTTTTCAGAAGCTATGCAAGCCAGAAGACAGTGGAAACACATTATTAACATATTGAAGAAATGAAAATCCTTTAAATCCAGAATTCTATGTCCAGTAAATATATTCTTCCAAAATAACAGTTAAATAAAGACTTTTAAAGGCAAACAAAGACGAGAGACTCCATTGCCAATAGACAATTATTATTAAAAATGTTAGAGAAAGTTATTTAGGCAGAAGGAAAATGATGCCACATTGATAGTTATGTCTACACAAAGAAATGAATAGTACCAGGAATGATATACCTGTGGATATATAAAAGGCCTTTTCTTTTAAATGTTTTAAAAAGATGATTACTTAAAGCAAAAATAAAGACTATATCGTGGCCTATCCTCTATGACATGTAGAGGAAAGATAAGTAATAGTATCACAAAGGATGGGAGGGAAAAAATGGAAACATACTGTTCTAATGTTCTTATACTATCAATTAAATACCCTAATATTATTTGAAAGTAGACTCTGAAATGTTAAAAAAAAAAAAAAACAAAAAAACAAAAACATTGCAATCCCTAGAACAGCCATTAAAACAAAAAGCAAACCTTCCAATGGGCTGGCAAACTTTAGCCCACAGGTCAAATTTGGCTCACTACCTGTTTTGGTAAACAAAGATTATTGGAGCACAGCCATGTTCACTTATTTACATGTTGCCTATGATTGCTTCTGCCCTACAGTGGCAAAACTGAGTATCAGCCTCAACACCTGCAATGTAGTCCTTTACAGAAAAAGCTTACCAACGTCTGGCTTAGAAGCCAATAGTAGAGATCAGTGGAATGCTAAAAATAGCCAAACTAATCCAGAAGAAGGCGATAAAAGAAGAAAGGAACAAAGAACAGATGAGACAAATAGTAAGATAGTAGAGTTGAGCTCAACCATATCACCAATTACATTAAATGTGAATGGTCTAAATACTACAATTTATAGCAAAAATGTCAGATTGGTCAAAAAAGTAAGACCCAGTGATACTGTCTGCAAGATAACTTCTTTAGATATTAGTGACAGAGAAGTGTTATCCAAACACTAATCATCAACTTTTTAAAGCAAAATTATTACAGGGTTTATGATATATGTTGAAAAGGCAAAAATCACCTAAAAATAACAAATCAATCAGCAGTTGCCAGAGGTCAGGATGGAATTGACTGTAAAGGGCACAGGGAATTTTGGGGGGTGATATAAATGTTTCATGTCCTGATTGTGATAGAGTTATATGGATGTATACATTTGCCAAACTCATTAAACTATATATTCAAAATGACTGCAATAAAGTTGATTTTTAATGAATAAAATTAATTTAAAAAGAAAAGTTAAACAATAAAATTTCTTTTCAGATATTCTGAACTTGCCAGCAGTTAAATCAAAAGGAAATATAGCAGGTTATGTTGATCTTTTCTAAATGCTGACAGGAACGCCAGACTGTTTTAAGATTGATTTCTGAATCAGTAGATCTGAGATATATACACACCGACAACACACATATGTATATACACATACATATACACACAGATTGGAGAAGGAAATGGCAACCCACTCAAATATTCTTGCCTGGAAAATTCCATGGACAGAGGAGCCTGGTGGGCTGCAGTTTGTGGGGTCACAAAGAGTCAAACACGACTGAGGTGACATAACATACATATGTAGATCTGAGGTGGAACCAAAAATGTTTTTGTTTTTTTTTTAATGCACAGTCAAGCTTGGAAACTCTCTAGTTACATAATTCTCATTGTTTTTATTATAGGAAGCTAATACCGTTTAGAGTATAGATAAGCAATGGTATTATCCTGAAATCTCATATACACTGTTTTTGGTCAAAATATATACCAACAGTTCCTTAATATGCACTCTCCTGAAGGGTAGAGACAGGTCTTACTCATGCTTCTCTCCACAGTGCCTACTATCATATCTGGCACATGCTAAGGCATCAGTAAATATTTGTTGAATGAGTATTTTTGAATGCCTGTAGATTCTATCAGAATGAATAATATCATTCACAAATGTGTTCATTAATAGTGAAATATATTTGTTCTGAAATGCATGCCATTGGATGGGAAAAGATGGAGCTCCATCTCAGTCCAAATTCATGCTTCTCCGGGTACACATATTTGCCCATTTATTTAGTGGGAATATTCATTCACGATTTGTTCAACAGATACCATTTCTTATCCATATCAGGCACCATTCTAAACATGGAATTGAACATAACAGATCACGTCTCTGCATTCATGGAGCTTTCCTTCAAGAAGGGAAGACTGAGACAGAACAGATTTACGTGTACTTATATAGGGTGCCGAGGATGCTAAGTATTAAGAGGAGCATTGAAATAGGGAAGAGGGAAAACGAATCTCTGAGGTTGGAAGTATTGCTCTTCATAGTGGGTGGTTGATGAAGGCTTCTCTTAAAAGGGTAACATTTGAGCAGAAACCTGTAAGGAAATTAAAAAAAAAAGTAAAGGCTCAGGCCATGTCTGCTTATATATATGGGAGCAAAGTATTCCAGTGATATGGAACCACAACACAGGAGCATGCCTGAAAAGCCAGCCAGTGAGATGAAGCAGCTCAGGCAGGAAGAGGAGTAGGAAGGATGAGAGTACCGAGGTAATAGGGAGTTGCTCAGAGAAGGCTTCAGAAACCATGAGGGCTGCATTTTGCGATGAGTTGGGAGACCCCTGAAGGTTTTAGGCAGAGAAGTGACATGGTCTTATTTAGATTTTGGGGTTTGGGGGTTTTTTTTAAATTTTTTTTTAATTTTTTTTATTTTTCGGCAGAGGCATGTGTCATGCAGGATCTTAGTTCCCCGACCAGGGATTGAACCTGCAATGGAAGCACAGCATCTTAACCACTGCACCACCAGGAAAGTCCCTGATTTAGGTTTTGAAAGAGTCACTTTAGCAGCGCTGTTCACGACAGGGTGTAGAGCAAATATGAAAGTAAGGAGACCAGTTCATCGGCCTTATCAGGGAATGAGTACATATAGTCTGGCAAATACGCCTCTTCATAAACATTGAATAGGTTTTATCATTCTACTCACTGGACTTTGGAAATTACTTTCTTTCAACTAGTATTTTACCTAAATACAGCTTGAATTTACTGCAGTAGCAACAGAAATCATTCCTGAGCAGAAAGAAATATAACACTTTTTATGACTTGGTTGATTGCCAGTAGATAATAATAATACTTTATAGAGTGTTTGACAGTTTAAAAGCTATTTTATATTCTTTATTTTATCTAATCCCCACAATTTTTTAAGATACAGTAACTTTTATTATCTCCCTACAGAGGTGAAAACTAAAACATCACATGCCTAGTCCAAAGTCACATTTGGCAGGACCCAAAAGACTAAAATCCAAGTCTTACATCTCCATTGAGTCAGGCTTCTGTCTCCTCACCTGAATCCATTGATTCTGTTTAAAGGGGTCTGTTATGATCCAATGTTGCTGGGGAGGGGAACACTTAGACCAGCAAATTTAATGTATTGTTTAGGAAGCCATCGACCAATGACCAAGATGTTATGCTCACACAGGATAAATACAAAAATATGTAAAGACATTCCTCCCCTGTGAACTTATTACTTGGTGATACCTTTAGCAGTAAATATGGTATTTGTTTAAAAACAAAAAAACAAATGGTGTCACATGCTCAGTTCTAAATGGTACAAACAGTAAATGCCTTAGCAATTCAAGGGAAGCAGTGATTTTGGTGGCCAAGTAGATAAGTTAACAGGGAGATGGGATACTTGAGTTGAAGGATGGACAGGATTCAGTCAAAAAATATCAAGTAAGGATTTCTAAACCCGGGGAGGTTGAGGTCTGGGACACAGCATGAAAGATGGCATGGTATTGTGTTTTAGAGATTTGTTTCTTTTGAGACAATGGCTAGACCAGTCTAGTTGGAATACAGAAGTTATTTTGAGGATGGCTCTATGCCTACTGCTTTCATATACAAACTATTTCTGAAAACTAAACTGAAAGTAAATGTGCAAAATCAGGCAGTAGGTGTATATGTAAGTTAAAAAAAGATATTGGAGAGCTGAAAATGCCATCCGGTTCTTATTTACACCTTGCCTTTCAGAACATAATCTAGAAATTTTGCTGTTTTATTCTTTTCTCTCTGTTGGTCCACTTATGTCATATATGTGTCTGATTAAACCTAAGGATTTGTTCATCTTACCATACCTTGTGATTTTCAGGCAGCCCCTTCTTCCAGGAGCTCAGAATATTTGTTCATTAACTGTCACCATCAGATGTGTGGCTTAATAGTGGTTTAAGGGTGCTGTGTTGCTCAGTCGTGTCCGACTCTTTGCGACCCCATGGACTGCAGCCTGCCAGGCTCTTCTGTCCGTGGGATTCTCCAGGCAAGAATACTGGAGTGGGTTGCCATCCCCTCCTCCAGGGAATCTTCCCAACCCAAGGATCAAACCCAAGTCTCCTTCATTGCAGGCAGTTTCTTTACCATCTATCTGAGCCACCAAGGAAGCCCAAGAATACTGAGATGGGTGACCTATCCTTTCTCCAGGGTATCTTCCTGACCCAGGAAAGGAACCAGGGTCTCCTGCATTGCAGGCAAATTCTTTACCAACTGAGCTACCAGAGAAGCCCAGTTTAAGGGTATCAGTATATAAAAGAGCAGATTGTCCAAAAGAAAAATACTTAAAGTTGAGGGCCTGTAGTGAGAATTAAATTTGGAAAAAAAGACCAGACTTTGTAGAGCCTAACATTTCTTCCAGTTCAGCAAACGTTTATTGAGTGTCTACTGTGGCTGTCTATGATGTGTATTTTTTCTGCAGACTACTGAGGCTGCACATATAAGACTACTTATATGCAGAGTACATCATGAGAATTGCTGGGCTGGATGAAACACAAGCTGGTATCAAGATTGCCAGGAGAAATATCAATAACCTCAGATATGCAGATAACACCCCCCTTATGGCAGAAAGTGAAGAAGGACTAAAGAGCCTCTTAATGAAAGTGAAAGAGGAGAGTGAAAAAGTTGGCTTAAAGCTCAACATCCAGAAAGCAAAGATCATGGCATGTAGTCCCATCACTTCATGTCTAATAGATGGAGAAACAGTGGAAGACTTTCTTTTTCTGGGCTCCAAAATCACTGCAGCTGGTGAATGCAGCCATAAAATAAAAAGACGCTTACTCCTTGGGAGAAAAGTTATGACCAACCTAGACAGCATATTAAAAGGCAGAGACATTACTTTTCCAACAAAGGTCCATCTAGTCAAGGCTATGGTTTTTCCAGTAGTCATTTTTGAATGTGAGAGTTGGACTATAAAGAAAGCTGAGCATCGAAGAATTGATGCTTTTGAACTGTGGTGTTAGAGAAGACTCTTGAGAGTCCCTTGGACAGTAAGGAAATCAAACCAGTCCATCCTAAAGGAAATCAGTCCTGAATATTCATTGGAAAGACTAATGCTGAAGCTGAAACTCCAAAACTTTGGCCACATGATGCGAAGCACTGCCTCATTAGAAAAGACCCTGATGCTGGGAAAGACTGAAGATGGGAGGAAAAGGGGACACCAGAGGATAAGATGGTTGGATGGCATCACTGACTCAATGGAGATGAGTTTGAGTAAACTCCAAGAGTTGGTGATGGACAGGGAGGCCTGGCGTGCTGCAGTCCATGGGGTCGCGAAGAGTCGGACACGACTGAGCAACTGAACTGAACTGAACTGAGACACATTTGAAAGCACAACCCTATTCTTAGGGAATTCACGTGGGGTTGGCAGGGGAGGTCAGGGAATATTTTACTTCCTCCTTAGGAGAGAAGTTATACAGTGAAAGTAAATTTAATATGATAGTGATATAAGGTTTATGTTGAAATTGGGGAAAACTGGAGGCAGAGAGGCAAGGTGGTTAAAAAAGCTTACCCATGCTTAGGCATACTGACCTGTTTTCAGAGAGAAAGCCCCCCTGCAAGAAGTATATGGTGTGTCTTACCTGAAAGGGCGTATGCCACAGCAGCATAATGGGCAGCTAACCCCTTATCACTGAAGCATAATAATTAACAAAATGATGCTATGTGTTCCTGGTTTCCATTAATTTATTCTCATCTATTAAACAAATATTTATTAAGCATTTCCTGTATGACTGGCCCTCTTCAGAACCTGGCACCTAGAAGTCAGTAAAAGTCAGAGGCCCTGCCTTCACGGAGTCTGTATTCTAGTTAGTGTCAGTCAGGCGACACCGAGCGAGCACATGTGTGAGGTGTCTGCCACGTGGGAGGTAGGGTTCAGTAGTCGTTGGTTACCGAGTTTGAACCTGAGGTTTCAGTTAGGTACCTGCTCTTGGCAAGATATTTTTTTGGGGGGTTTCCCTTTTGCAGATTGGAGGGGCAGAGTGAGATTAACTCACAGTTTTTTTTTTAGATGTTACATAAAAATTCTGAGTCTTTCGTTCAGTCTTGGAGTAATTATGGTCATATATTCTATTGAATACAGCAAGCTGTCTGTTCCAAACCACTTTTGCTGCTGAAGATGAGATGCTAAAGCAGGTGCTGTCCTGTACCAACGAAAGTGCTGTGGTCTCATCCTGCTTGGATGGATTTTGCTGGCTCCTTGAATTCTTGAAAAGGCTTATTGTTGTCACTGACGATGCTTCACAGAAAAACCCTCTGTTTCTATTTAGCAGACTGCCTTGGCAAAAGCTGTGTCAGTTCTTTTGTTAACTTTAGAAACAGTCAAAATGATATAAGGGGTGAGAGGGGTAAATAAATGACTGATAAGTGCACGCATGCACACACACCCACATACATCTTTTAGGTCAATTTCTGAGGATTATCTGAAGTGTGGTTTGCATGTAAAACCAGGGAAAAGCAGTACTACATTCACGCTTTCATTGTTTCAATTATATATAACCTGTTACCAGCAAACATTTTGAATGATTTTTTCTTTTCTAACTTCCCTCTGCTCTTACTTTTTAGGTGGGAAAAGCAGTTTCACATTAAGAGCAAAGCTAAGCCTTTTTGTACAAATTTTTTGCAAGAAGGCTACATTTCCTTATCTACTGTTTCTGAAAGCTGGAGTGGGATGTTAGGTGTGTTTACTGTTGTTGGAAGCCAAGATTTTATTTGACTTTCACATGAAATAAATAAACTCTTGCTTCTACAGAAACCAGAAATGGTTGGAAGTGAGCTAGTTAGGACCTTACGTTTTGCCTCCAGATAAAATGCTTTGCATTAAATTTGTGATTAGAATTCTGTGTTGAACAGATGATGTCATTTCTGCAATATGGTTTGGTGTGCGTGTGCTTTTTTTAGAACAAGCTCGGTAGATATGGAATTAGTTACATGGGTTTTTCTGGTCCCTTTTTAGATGTGAAGCCCTCCAATATGCTAGTAAACACGAGAGGACAAGTCAAGCTGTGTGATTTTGGAGTTAGCACTCAGGTAGGTCTCTTTTTCCTCCTGATCTGTTCTCGTCTATGTAATACCTACTTCCTATTTTTTTCATTCTCTCTCTGGATTGAAAAATCACCTAGCTGCCAGACAAACAGAACTCTGCATCTTCTCGTCGGCTGGGATTGTGTTATTCATTTTTAATCTCTGAGCGAGTTGCCTTCATCAGAATATGATTGTTCATTGTTTAATGACAGTAAAAACTGCTGATATTGTAATTACTACTTACGAATAGCAAACTTCATTGGTATGCAGCTTTGATATGAAAGCGTTTTGGCCAGACAAAAGGGAGGGCAGAGTGGGAGCTGTGCCTGGGGAGCCCAACTGGCCCACAATAAAAATTAATATTGGGAGCAACAATGGTGGAGGGCCATTACAATGTGCAGCACAAATTTTAATTAATTTCCATTTTGGGCCTCCCCTGAGAACCCTGGTGATAGTGACCCATGAGCGTGCTGTGATGTTGATTTGAATTGCAGCCACCTTTACTCCCAGCCAAACACGAAGACCAAAGCGAAGGTCATCGTTGTATTATGAGTTGTCAAAGTCTGTTATCCCTCCAGCGTATTTAGTGTTCGTTTCATTCTGGTAACGCATGGGGCTTCATTCACATCTTGAGCCATCTGACTAAAAAATGAGTGTGTTCAAATTCTACTTCAAATTGACTTTTTATATCAGGCGGGTTTGGGGTACTAAAGCGATAAGCATCCTGCTTAAGTGAATTGTTGAAGGTTATCTGCTATAAACTGTAAAGCTGTGCTTGCTTAAATTGGAAATCACATTCAAAAGAAAAGAGATTTAATCATTTTTAATGCCTTTGTAGATAAATTTGTTCCCTTTTACATAATTTTTAGTTGATTTATAGAAATGATGATTGTAGGTTAAATGAGGAATAATTGCCCATTTTATTTCCACATTATCTTTATATTGTTCTAACAGACTGTTTTGTCTCATAGCTGGTGAATTCTATAGCCAAGACGTATGTTGGAACAAATGCTTATATGGCAGTAAGTAAACTTATGCAAAAACAACATTTAAAAGCAACATCTTTATGTACTTGGTAATGTACAATTCTTGAATTAAATCCACAGCTTTAGCCTAACAGATCATAAGTTACAAAGTCAATTCAGTCATGATTCGATTTTTAAGTCTTCCTAAAAGATGTTAGGGTTTATACAGGAGCTACCAACTTCTCTCACTTTGTTGACTTAACTGGTTGATTCGAGTATAAAATTGTTTTGAAGTGTAATCCTACAGAAAAATTGCGTCTTACAGCACTTTGGCCACTTTGCCTCATTGCTTATTCAATTAACCTTATAGTATATCAAAATGTCAGTCAATAAGATCAGCTGTTTTTTCCAGGAATAAGCATGCTTCCACACCAGATGAAAATTAAATTATTAATTAAAAATTAAATTATTATTTATGGGTCTCTGAATGTAAAGATTTAGCAGACATTTTACTGTCAAATTTGTATGGCTATATTCTGTTTATTTGAGTTCATGTCTATTAAAAGATAACTTATTAGTCCCTCTGAAACAAATTTACCAGGAATAAGAAGTAGAAGCATAGAACTATTTCAAATACCAATGTGGGTTTGACCTTTTTCTTTTGCCTGCCTTTTAAGTAAGGAAAGTTATTTGTGTTCATAAAATTGCTTTTATTTATTGTTTTCCACTTTCACTTTAAGAGTAGGAGGGTGCTGGGAAACGACAAGCATGAAACTTATTTAATATTTTGGAGCAATGTTTTGTTTTAATATCTTAGGTTTAGTTTTTTGATGAGGGTTCTAGATTTATTCAGGTAGTCAGTTTCACTTCAAGTAGTCTTTATATGAGTTAAACGAATTATGTATGGAACCTTGAATCTTATTCTCAGTATTCTTTGTTCATATATTATTTTGTTAAAAGGATGTTAATATGAATAGAACCCTGGATCTTATCCTCAGAACAATACAAAGCGTTTTTTAAATTGAGATACTAAAACAGTTAATTTTTGCCTTCCATTGTTTTTAAAGAAAATTCATCATTTCTCATTTTTCTGGGTAATGTGACAAAAAATTAATCTCTGAAGTCATCATACCTAGTTTTTAATATTTATTTGTTTAGCTGCATCAGGTCTTAGTTGCGATGTATGGGTGTTCCCCATGGCATGTGGGATCTTAGTTCCCCAACCAGGGATCAAACCTGCATCCCCTGCATTGGAAAGCAGATTCTTAACCGCTGGACCACCAGAGAAGTCCCCAGACCTGTTTTTTATAAAACTTAATCACCCTCTTGGCTCTACCAGCTTAGCTGAGATTGGTGAGCCACCTTTATAATTAACAAAGCCATGCCAAATGCCATGTCAGTCTTTGAAAAAATATGGAACACTGTGATTTAAAACAATTAATGAAATAACTTTTCCACTCCCCATCATGTTCTTAGTAGCGTTAGCTCTAATAATTAAATTGCGATATGTTTGAATGTACAAATCCAGGTTACAGTTGTATTTCCCAGGTACACATTAAAGAAATGACTTTTTTTCTTTTTGTGTATGGATGTATGTGATACATCCATCTCTTAATTGAAAATGTGAAGATTAAAATTATGAAACATAATTTTGCAAAGCTAAAATTGCTTTGCTTCTTGGGCAAGGGAATTCTAGTTATCCATCCACTTTCTAGTTCAAGCTGTAAAAAGTGCAAGATACCTAGAAAGCAAAGAGTGTGATACACAGATCATGAGCTTGGCTCAATTCAGCAGGCTCTTGTTGACCATGACTTCCTAACTGCTGTGAGATCAGAGGTTGGGAGTGGGGGAAGGTGGAAGTAACATTATCCTGATACAGATGTTAACCCCTGCCTGAGGTGTTGTGATGCTGAATTAGAGTGCTAGCAGCTGAGGGACTGAGTGAAGAGTGTACAAAACCTCCCAGTGCATGTTTTTCCACTTCTCATTAGTAAGTATTTCAAAGTAAATTTTTAAGTTTCATTGGAAGATGGCAGCTCCCATTTATGCATGTGCTGTCTGTGGCTGCTGTACGCACTGCAGTGGCAAAGTGGGGTAGTTTTGACAGCTGGAGCAGAGACCATATGGCTCAAAAACTGAAAAATAACTGTCTGGCCCTTTGCAGGAAAAGTTTGCCAACCTCTGGTCTATGCCAGGAAAAGCTATTTCTGAAACTGAGCACCTTTAATTAATCAATGTGTAATTACTGAGTGCCTTCCATGCAGTTAGCCAGGTATGGTGGCACCACTCTGTAATCCACAGAAGACTTGGGCAAAATAGGAAAATAGGAAACATGGCATTATATGTGGCCATGTCATATGTGACATAATAAAGGCTTCAGTTTTAGCATGTGTACCTTTAGAGAACAAGAAGGCATATAATATATGAATTTGATGATTCAAATAGTATATGAAAAGGACACTTAAAAAAGAGAGAGATCACTTTGGGAGGATGAACAAAGACCGAATTAGAGGGTGGGGGTGACATGAGTGGGGGCTGGGAGGTATAGGGTAGAGGACAAATAATAAATTGTGGGTATCTACAATTAGAGATCGTCTAATATAATGCACTCATTTTACATCCATTTCTCTCACTTTAGATTCATACCTGTTTCGGTACAGTGATAATAACAATGATAGTAATAGTGAACACTTAATTAGAATCATGCACTAATCACCCTTTTAAAGCTTCACATATCAGTTCAGTTCAGTTGCTCGGTCATGTCTGACTCTTTGCAACCCCATGGACTGCAGTGCACCAGACTTCCCTGTTCATCACCACCTTCTGGAGCTTGCTCAAGCTCATGTCCATTGAGAAGGTTATGCCATCCAACCATCTCATCCTCTGGCGTCTTCTCCTCCCACCTTCAGTCTTTCCCAGCATCAGGGTCTTTTCCAATGAGTCAGTTCTTCGCATCTAGTGGCCAAAGTATTGGAGCTTCAGCTTCAGCATCAGTCCTCCCAGTGAATATTCAGGACTGATCTCCTTTAGGATGGACTGGTTTGATCTCCTTGCAGTCCAAGGGACTCTCAACAGTCTTTTCCAACACCACAGTTCAAAAGCATCAATTCTTTTTTGCTCAGCTTTCTTTATAGTCCTACTCTCACATCCGTACATGACTACTAGAAAATCCATAGGTTTGACTCTGTGGACCTTTGTTGGCAAAGTAATGTCTCTGCTTTTTAATGTGCTGTCTAGGTTGGTCATAGCTTTTCTTCCAAGGAGCAAGTGTCATTTAATTTCATGGCTGCAGTCACCATCTGCAGTGATTTTTTAGCCCAAGTAAAAAAAATCTTATCACTGTTTCCATTGTTTCCCCATCTATTTGCCATGAAGTGATGGGGCCAGATGCCATGATCTTAGGTTTTTGATTGTTAAGTTTTGGGCCAGCTTTTTCTCTCTTCTCTTTCACCTTCATCAAGAGGTTCTTTAGTTTCTCTTCACTTTCTACCATAAGTGTGGTATCATCTCCATATCTGAGGTTATTGATTCCAGCTTCTGCTGGATTCCAATCTTGATTCCAGCTTCTGCTTCATTCAGCCCAACATTTTGCATGATGTACTCTACATATGTTAAACAAACAGGGTGACAATATACAGCCTTAGCATACTCCTTTCTCAATTTTGAACCGGTCTGTTGTTCCATATCTGGTTCTAATTGTTGCTTCCTGACCTGCATACACATTTCTCAGGAGACAGGTAAGGTGGTCTGGTATTCCCATATCTTGAAGAATTTTTCAGTTTGTTGTGATCCACACAGTCAAAGGCTTTAGTGTAGTCAGTGAAGCAGAAGTGGATATTTTTCTGGAATTCCCTTGCTTTTGCTATGATCCAGCAGATGTTGACAAGTTGATCTCTGGTTCCTCTGCCTTTTCTAAATCCAGCTTGAACATCTGGAAGTTCCTGGTTCACGTACTGTTGAAGCTGAGCTTGGGGAATTTTGAGCATTACTTTGCTAGTGTGTGAGATGACTGAACTCTTTAAATCCTCACAACAACCCTATGAGGTAGATAAATACTGTTCTTTTACAGATGAAGACAAGGAGGGATAGTGAAGCTAAGTGACTTAACCAATTTCATACGGCTAATAAGAGGCAGAGTGAGGAGTCAGACTTATTTAATCAGCTTCCAGGGAGTGAACTTTTAACTACTGTACCTCTCATTCTATCCAAATTATTTATGTGTCTCTCCAAATCTAGATTAGTATGTTCAGAGTTTATTCTGTCTCATTCTCTGTATCCAGTCTTTCACATGGTGCTAAATGAATGAATCAGTTCATGAAACCTGCATTCCAAAAATGATTTGTTCACTAATTATAAGAAGAGGATTTAAGTTTTTATATTAAGTATCTTACTTGTGTGATAAAGTATAGAAGGCCCTCAGATGACTCAGATACAACCTACTAGACTGCTCAAATATTGAAAAGAAAATAAATCAAAGAAATAGCCTTGCATGTGTGAACAGTCTCACTTTATTCTACTATAATCTGAAATGTTAGGTATAAGAAAATGGTAATTAGGACAAAAAGAGGGAAGCTTTTCTAAGATTATAAAGTCATTAGAACAAACAAGCAAACTAACAATTTATGAGCATGTTAAATAGTGGTCCTTGTAGAAGACTTGGAAAGTCATCTGGTCCCACCTACTCGATGACCCAGAAAATGAAGTGGCACATTCATGTACACATTACACCTTAGGGGCAGGCAGGTAATTAGGTTTAATGGACATCTTAATCCAAAGCATGAAGCATTTTCAGCTTTATTTTAACAAGATTTCTTCCGAAAGGATTACAAATGGGGTCCAGAAGGTTTTGGGAGTTTATATTAAATCATTTCTTGAAAATTACTTTTAAAGATAGACGTCTCTGAAACTTTAACCCACTATTGAGTCATTGTAATTTATTATAATTTTCTAAAATCAAATATAAAATTTTGACCTTATTACTATGAATTCCTGAAGTTTTTAAATTAAGAAATCTTATGCAAATACTTGTCCTTTGGGATCAGAAAGTCAGTCTGAATAACTATTCCTATCTTCTGAACATTTTTGCACCTGGACTCTTCCTGTTCTTGAGAAGTCTGTTTACCCAGATTATAACCTGAGCAGATTCCATGATCCGGCTCAGTTGGCCACGCTCATGCAGTGATCGTAGTGATAGTGGTGACGATTGGAAGGAGGCCAGCATTTACTAAGCATCCCCATGTGTCATGTACTGAATTTAGTCTTCAGACGACTCCATTAGGTATACATGTTGTCTTTATTTTACAGGTAAGGAAACCAAAGGTGAAGTAACTTTAGCCCAGAATCTCGGAGCTGGCCAAGTAGTGATGGTCAAGCTTTAACTAGGACACCAGCTTCCAGTGTCTGGTAATAGCACGTTAGGTTATTTGGACCAACTCTTCTGCTGAAAAATGCTAATTAAAATACTTTTAAAAACCATCTCAAATGAACTGAAGAGCTAAAAAGACAACTGGGGACTCCCAGGATGGTTTTCAGAAGGAAACCTACAACAGAGGGGAAAATCGAGTGTACCAAAGCTACTTATTCCTGAGGATATTTGCCTGTATTGCAGCTGTGAATGATAAGGGGGCTCCCTTAAGGCAGAGGGTCTCAGAGGAGATCTTCCCCATACTATACTGGAAGCTTGAAGAGCCCCCCACCTCACCAAGTACAAAAGCAAACAAACAAACCACAGCTAAAGCTGCTCTTCCCCATCCCAGGGAACAAAAGAGCAACAGGAAGAAAAAGAAAAAGGGGGAAAGTTGTGGCCACAGACTAATTGGCACAAATTTGTACCCCGGATGTTTGTGTCTTTGACCTGAGTTAGAAAAGGAGCTTCATGTTGAGAATATTGTTTGAAGTAGACACATTAACCTGAGGCCTCAGAAAACCTCTGCGAAATTTTTTTTTCATGAACAGAAACTGTAAAGCAAAGAAAACCAGGCCCACAAAGAAACTGAGCAACCCAAAGAACCAATAGGAACAAAGGCTGCAAACAGACTTTAGATCACAAATTTTAAAAGTAACATAGTTGATTTGAGAAAGTCCCAAACAAAACTACTAGATAAAAATGAAAACTCACTGTTTGGTAGCATGTTGAAGACAAGAGAGAATCAGTGAACTGGAAGATAGAGTTAGAGCCAGTGTGACTGCAGAACCCTGTCTAACCTGAATGTTCTACTGCCCACACGGTGATCTTGCCAGCTTTAAAAAAAAAAAAATCCCTATTGTTTATTTTATATATATATATATATGTATACACACACACACACACACACACACACACACACATATGTTGTTGTTGTTCAGTCGCTCGGTCATGTGCAACTCTTTGCGACCCCATGGACTGCAGGACACCAGGCTTCCCTGTTCTTCACCATCTTCTAGAGCTTGCTCACATTTGTGTCCATTGAGTCCGTGATGCCATCCAACCCTCCTCTGTTGTCTCCTCCTCTTCCTGCCTTCAGTCTTTCCCAACTTCAAGGTCTTTTGTAATGAGTCAGCTTTTGGCATCAGGTGGCCAAAGTATTGGAGCTTCAGCTTCAGCCTCAGTCCTTCCAGTGAATATTCAGGATTGATTTCCTTTAGGATTGACTGGTTTGATCTCCTTGCAGTTATTACATACTAACCTAAAGTTTTGTGCATACTTTGTTAATTTTCTGAGTATCCTAACCCTGAGCAGAAATTCCTTTGAGGGGAGAAGTAAGGGATGTGATGTGCCAGATATCGTCCTGCTTTTGACAAGTAGACCCTAGGGTCTTGTGTTATGAGGGAATGTAAGTCGCTCAGTTGTGGTCTGACTCTTTGTGACCCCATCGACTGTAGCCCACCAGGCTCCTCTGTCCATGGAATTCTCCAGGCAAGAATACTAGAGTGGGTAGCCATTCCCTTCTCCAGGGGATCTTCCCAACCTGGGGATTGAATCTGAGTCTCCTGCACTGCAGGCAGATTCTTTACGTCTGAGCCATCAGGGAAGCCTGTCTTATGTTATAGGTAGAGACGGTTCTGGGATGATTAACTAAATCTGGGTCCTAGGTCAATGCGCGGTCACAGCAGTAAGTGGAGGTGTGGAGTGTGCATGCCGTCTTGGAGCAGCGCTCTTCTGAGATCCTCTGGTTTTTAAATCATCACCACTCCTTCGCGTTCTCATTAAGAACAGACCAGAGTTTTCCCTCTACACTTAAACTTCAGTTCAGAAGTGCTTCAAGCAAGAGTTTTATTTTTCCTTTTATTAAGCTCCCCATACTGGTGACAAATGTCATGTCAGGAAGCAACCTAGCTTTGGTTTTTAACTGAGAAATACTCATCACAGATCTTCTCTCAGTAGTGTGGTACCTGGCTGTTGGCTTTGTTTTGTTTTGTTTTGGAGGGAAGAGGACAGAGTGGGCCGTCTTGGCTTCAAGTATGAGAACAGATTTGAGTTGTACAGTCTCAGGCCATCAAGTCCTGGCTCCATAAATTCAGGATGTATTGAGACTCATCTTGTACCCAAGTTAGTTTCAGCAGCCTGGACACATTTTTCCAGTCCTTACTACTGTACGAATTCTTGGGGACACACCTGTGGAACTGGCTGCCTGCTATGTGCCAGGCATGGTACTGGATAGGAGATAAGAACTCTCCTTGCCTCTTAGAAACAGACTATCAACTGGATGGTTTACAACTCAGTGCAAAAAATTAATGGGAAAGATATGAACAGCATTTTAAAGAAGTACAGAGGCAGGAATTCATAATTCAACCTGAGGAGTGGAGGAAGTTTTCACCTAAAAAGGGTGGCCTTTGAACAGGGCCTTAGAAGGGCCCTCTCTGTTCACTAAGCAGAGATGAGAAAGGCAGATTGTCCCCTCTGTAGGAAACAAAGACATGTTTAGTGACTGGGGCCGAGTTTACTGAAGCTTCACCTAGAGAAATGACTTTCTAAAATGAAGGTCTCCCAGAGCCACCTCCAGAGATTCTGATACTGGAAGTTCATTTGTAATAAGCACCTTGGGCAGTTCTATGATGAGTCCAAGGCGGTAGTTTGAGAAATACTGACCAGATCAAGACTAGTTTGTGGCTCTTCTGACTTAAAGTTCAGAGGGGCAGTTTGACACACAGAAAAGAACCTCAGTTTTGCAGTCAGATGTACCTGGTTTGAATCCTGGCTGTGTACTTAAATAATACATTTAGTACTTAATCCATAACTCCAGACTTTGGCAAGTCATTTCATCTTACTAAATCTCAGTTTTTACATCTGTAAAATGAGGGCAATAATATTTGCCAGGTTGCATGAAGTATAGAGGATACAGAGTATCTAGCCCAGTGTCTGGGACAAACTAGGTGGTCATTCAGTAGTAGCTATTATTATCCTTTCCCAGTGGGTACAAATTAAACCTCTCTGTGCCTCATTTGCCTTATCTGTTAAATCGTGATGATGAATAGTACCAGTCTAGTATGGCTATTTATGAATCTGAAGTGAAATATGCATGAAAAGCACTTAGAACAATGCCTGGCACATGGAAATTCTTCAATAAATGCACGGAGTAATGACGTCATCAATGATGATGATGATGATGGCATTACTCCTATAACTGGCTGGCTGGTTCCATATGGATGCTTCCTATTATGAATTGATCTCTCTAGAATTGGATAGTGGGTTCATTCAGATATGACCTTGAAACTTTAAATTAGTGATGGTAACAGGGATTAGAACATAAAAGAAAAAGTATGAGGGGATTGGAATGACCGTATCGGTTAGCAACTAGGAGAAGTGGTCACATGACTCTTGGCCCTTGGGAAGAATTATTCTTGGTAGGAAAGGTATTTTACACATTAAATAAATAAAGGAAGGGAAGTAAGACAATCCATCCTGCTACCTCAGGGTAGGGCTTTCTGTGATTTTATGAAAAGTGGTCCCAGGAGAAGACAGTAAATATATTGAGATAGTCTGGTAGGTGGGAGTGGGAAGTAGGTTACAAAGTTCAGGTCCCAACTAAGCCAACTCACCTGAGGGTATCTGGCCCACATCTTCCATACCCCTGGTGTATCCCCTGCGGGTGAGGGGTGAATGCTCATTTCTTCCATCTGCAGTGGACCACACTCACCCTGACTCCAGTTATGACTAAGAGTGGCTCATGCAAGCTTTTGAAGGATGATGGCTATGGTGGCTCCCAAGAATTCTAGGGATGGTACCAAGAATAGAGTACAGTACCGGGGGCAAAGAGGTATGGGTCATGATCCTAGCCCTGCCATCACTGGCTCTGTAACCTTAAACAACCATTCCATCTCAGTGAGACCTCAGTTTCTCTTATTCATTTGTTCCTGTGTTCGTTCAAAAGACCTGCGAAGTACCTTACCGCATGCCAAATCTGGGAGGGATAGAGAAACTAGGCAGCAGCCACTTCAGTATGGAATTAGTCTTGTTGAACTAGAGAGTGTGCAGGTAATTGTTAGAACAAGTATTTTCTACATATCTTGAATGGAAGACCAAGAGTCCCAAAAGGACCTTTCAAACTGTTCCTTGGTTTATATCAAAAAGAAGCCCGATAAATGGGATAAAATGTTGAGCACTAGGTGAATCTGGGCAAAGGAAATACGGGTTTTCTTTGTACTAGTCTTAATCTTAAAATTTTCCTACAAGTTTAATATTATACAAATTAAAAATTTTATTATTTTTTTAAAGTCTTTATTGAATTTTTTACAATATTGTTTCTGTCTTATGTTTTGGGCCATGAGGCATGTGGGATCTTAGCTCCCTGACCAAGGGTTGAACCGGCATCCCCCTGCATTGGAAGGTGAAGTCTTAACCCACTGGACCACCAGGGAAGTCCCAATATACAAATAAGAAATTTTAAGTAGCGGAATTCCTAGTGATTCAGACCCATCTCTCAAAATGCAAATAAGTGATAATATTATATAATGTCCTGTAATTTGTCACTCAACAACTAAGACCACTGGATTTGGTGAGTTCAAGTCTCAGCTCATTTACTAGTTTAGGACTTTGCCTAATATCTCACAAATGTGAGCCTTCATTTTCTTTATCTTAAAATAAAGATAATAAAGTTTCTCTCACAGGATCTTTTTGAGGATTCAATAAGATTATATCTAACATATCTATATTACCTACAAAATTTCTATGGATTATCTATACAATACACATACATATAAAATTGTTTTTCTGTTCCTAATATGCTGTGCAGATATTGGTGACTCTGCCTTAGCTGAGCTCACTTGAGCATATGTTTCCTGGAATAGCTTATGTCAACTCACAAGCTCCCTTCCATTTTCTTTTCAGCCTGAAAGAATTTCAGGGGAGCAGTATGGAATTCATTCTGATGTGTGGAGCTTAGGAATCTCTTTCATGGAGGTACGTTGATTGCAAGTAGATGCTCTTATGTATATCTGTACTGATATATTCTATTAGGAGAAATGAAGATTTTAAAAAAAAAATTTAACTTCCAGTGTGTTATGTGTATGTAAACAGAGCTTAACTCAGTAGTCCTTATTTTGATACCCTTACATGACTATTCTAAAGTGCTTTTTCTCACAGATCACCTGTGTAAAACTTACGTGGAGTGCTTCTTAAGAATACAGGTTCCTGGACTCCCATCAAAAGACCAGTTAAATTCAAATCTCTAAGAATTAGCATTATTAACATGTTCCCAGTGTGATCCTTATGCACATTAAATGGGGAGAACCTGTGTTTTGAAAAGAGAAATTCTAGAAAAAGTATGTGTGATAGCAGCCTTGTTGGAAGGCATATATGACTTCTAGAGGTGATTACCTAATTAAAGAGTGCAGCCCTACTCATTTGGATGTATAATTTCTATATGATTGCTTAGAATGGAAAAAACCACCTTATTCCAGTTAGAATGTGTTGCAGGACAGGGTATGAAATGATTTGAAAGATAGGTGTATGTATGTAGCACAGTTTTAATGTATTCACTCTTTACAGCTGTATTTAGAATGGGCTTTATTTTAGTATGCTACCCCCACTAGAACTTTGTGCTAGGGTTTCTGTACAGTGATTGTTGGTCTATAAGGAAATGCATAGAATTTGTATTAGATCGAGACCTGGCTCAGCATGAATTGCAGCAGTAATCGAGCCTAGATATTCACCAGTGTTTCAAGTGATGTATCTTACGCGCATTGATTCAGATAAAAGAGAACTTTTTAAAAAAGTAAAAGGAACTCCTAAAATAAGATCATGGATAGAATTGCAGTCACAATTCCATCGCTTTTTTTTTTTTTTTTTTGGTCAAACGCTTTTTCTGTGGTTTTTGCAATACATGAATGCAGTTGAATTTCTAAGGAGACTTCAGAGTCAATTCACCTGCACTATAGAAAGCAAAAATACTCAGCGCCCAGGACGATGCACACACATCCAAAAAGGCACCAGGTCAGTCGTCAGGGTTCTTACTCTCACTGAGTATGCTATCCAAGCACATGTTCTGGTTTGTGATTCTCTTTGGCGGGCTATTAAAAACTTATTACGGTCGGTGATGAATAATCTGACAGGCTTTTCTGTAGGAGTCAGACCGAAAGCCCCATCTTTAGCGCCTGCGTTTTGCTCTTTTCACTTGGGTCCTCCTCGCTCTTTCTGCCTTTGTTCACCTCCTCTCTCCAGCAGTCTCTTGAGTCCAAAGCACAGGAAAGTCTGGCTCAATGTGCTTGGTTAATTGGAGTGTCATCCCGTCCTCTGAGACCCCTCTTCAGCATGATCACTGTTTTACTGAAGTGGTCTGAATGATGTGTTAAATGATGAAAGCAAGGTCCGTGGCTTAGAAAAAATCTCTCTAGATAGGTGAAGAGCACATTCAGAGAGTCACACGAGGTCATTGTCATCAAAGTAGCACCATCTTCTGAAGATTTGATGGGTTATATTGTTCTGACAGAGTTAGAGTTTTTCTTGTGAGCTTCAAAATCACTCTAACCATATTAAAAAAAATCCAAGGAGCACTATGCCATTCACTGTATGTGGAGTATCATTTTCTTCTTCTCCCCAAGATACAATTTAAATACCCATCCTTTATGACACCAACTCATCTCTTCAGCTAAAAGTAATTTCTTCTTCTGACCTTCACCTACATCTTCCTTGTGGCATGTGCATTTTTCACTTTGCATTATATTAATTTATTGCTATTTCATAGATCCTTATGACAGGATTTAAATCCAATTTTCTCATAATCTCTTGCCCTCTCTAGCACAATTTCACTGCCCTAGTCGTTACTCAGGAAATCTTTGGGGCTCAATTTTTTCTTACTTTTGTAATGGTTTTAAAGTAGTTTCTGAAAATAAAGATCAGAGTTAAAGTTTGATGAAGTCTTTAACGTAAGCATTCACAAACATCTGCTGAATGGATCACAAGTGTTTTGAGTGTGAAGAAGAGTTTTAAATCAGACCTAGATTCAAATTCCACTTCAGCCAATATAAACTATAGATCCTAGGGTAAATCAGTTAATCTCTTGGGTCCTTTAGATGGAAACTCCATTTCAGAGCTTGTGAAAAGGTCACAATGAGAAAATTAAGCCATTATCCCTTCTCTTTAAGAGGAATTACCTCTTGAAATGTTCACATATGGTTCAAAAAACCTACAAATTAGGGTTATGGGCTTTCCTGGTGGCTCAGAAGGTAAAGAATCTGCCTGCAGTGTGGGATACCCAGGTTCAATCTCTGAGTCGGGAAGATCCCCTGGAGAGGAGAATGGCTATCCACTCCAGTATTCTTGCCTGGAGAATTCCATAGACAGAGGAGCCTGGCATTGAAGCACATGTGTTATCTTCTACTCTCACCTCAAACTCCATTGAAAATGGTCATAAAGAGATTTTTTTAAAGCTTTATTACCACGAAGAAAGGGAAAGGAGACAATAGCAACCAAATTTCGGGTGTGGGAAAGCAGATGGCCAAAAGTAAACACCTTAACGGAACTGAGAGTACTATAATCTGGAGCCAGCAGTGGAGAAAAAAAGTACCTGATTTACTTTAAAGCACCGAGAATGCTCAGGAATTGGTGGTACCAGGTACCTGAAACTAAGAGTGGAGGTGAGGCCAGAGAAGAGAATTGTTTTAGTCTGTCTGAGAAACAGTTAAGCTGTTTGACGAATAGCTATGCTGTCTGACTCAGTGATTATTTCCTTAACTCAGTCACCCTCCTAAACCCTAATACACAAGAGGAGTTTGTATGTTAGGGGAGGAGGAAGTAGAGGAATTTCTCTGAGAATAAAAATAAGTGATACCTGGGACTGTAGGAGGCTGAGCCTCATTCCTGATGCAGAGGCATTAAACGAAAGTTTAGATTCTAAATGTGGAGACTCACAGCCGTCCTGCCACACCCTGTTTCTGGGACGCTGGCAGCCAAGATTACCTTTCAGGTAGCATATTGGAAGAGACCTTCTCCAGGAAAATGTGACCAAGAGGGCTTAAAGATCCAGGCACTGGGAGTCTCCTATGAAAACAGTCCAGCTGGATGGCATTACCTAAGCCTACAGGCTCGACCCATAAGTGCAGAGTTTCAGTCAGAATTTACTCTTAGCACAACATTTGAGGAAGGATTTTAAGGTAAGAACAAAGACCTAAAATAACTAAAAAAGAACAAAATTTGGAGAACTTAAAAACTGCAGAGGAGAAACATTCAAATGAAATATATAATATTCTCAGAGGGATAGGAGAAATTATGGCATCCAGGAAAAAAGAACAGGCTGCAGTAACAAAGGAACTTTCAGATGATGACAACAAATAAGAGAGAATTGAAAATTAGAGAACCAGGTCAGGCAATCTAACATGAAAAACAGAAGTTTCAGGAAGAAAGAACAGAGAAAACAAAGGGGAGGAAATCATCAAAATAAATGTTTTGATTTTAATTTTATAATGTGAAAGAAATATTTATATGTCATTTGAGATGGACTTCCTAATATTCCTACAGGAGGGAAAAAAAGCTGTACCTTTTTAAAAAATGACATATATCAGTGCTTTCACCCAGAGAAAGTGAATTTTTGTCAGAGAATCGTAAATTATTGAATTCTCTATAGACATCTATAATAGAATTTTCCCAAAGGAAATTTAGCATAAAATGTACAAATAGTTGATTGTAACTACCTTGTCTTGAGAAGTTCTAAAAAGCTGTTAACACATCTAATTTTTAAAATTTTGCCTTTATCCATACTGTTGAATGGATATCAGATAAGTCTCATTAGATATCAAGAAAATGAACCGTGATTTTCTCTGTTGATGAGCAAACACATGAAGTATATTGAGCTATGTGAAGTGAAAATAAAAAGTATTGAAAACATGACATGGATCACTCCACCCAGTACCGTTGACAGAAGTTTCTGGAGAAGTGTGGTGAAGAGTATGTCGTTTTCTTTCTCTGATATATTTTCAGATATTAAGGCTATCATCCTCACTCTTGCAGTGTTAAGAGTTCAAATTCTGCATTAACCAGAAATGCTGGCATCACCGCTTATAATCAGGGTTATCTTGGCCAAGTCATTTTGCTACTCAAGTATCAGTCTCTTCTTATCTGTGGAGCAAACATTACTATTAATAAACATTAATAAATAGGCATTAATAAGTTACTATAACATTAATGTATTAATTTATGTTAATATAACATTAATTAATTTACATTTTTATATATATTGATAAAACATCAATAAATTTTATTGAACACTTCTTATGTGCCAAATACTTTACTGGGTGCTGGGGACACATTGATAAATAAAACAGGCATGTTCCCTTTCCTTGTTGAACCTACAATGTAATTAAGGAGACAGGTGATAAACAATAATAATAAACGTATATATATATATATATTTTAAGAAGGCACTTTGAGAAGTAAGCTTCTTTTTGAAAGAACATCTAGGCAGTGAATGTTTACTAGGTGAAAAGAATTATGGAGCATTATCTAGACTCAGCTCCTGCCTCTAAATATACTGAAGAACCTACCTATTCCCAGCTTTTGAAACAAACAAACAAAAAAACCAGAAATGTAACTTTGTCTAGTCAGTCTGCAGCTGCAGCTCTGTTTGCTTTCCTAGCCCGTGGTGATTGTGACGTGGTCTGAGGGGTGACGGATGGCTCTGGATGCCCTCTGAGCAGCTGCTGTCAGCTTCTCTCAACCACAGCAGCTTAGCCTTTGGTGTGCTCCGCAGATAACCAGTGTTCACTCCTCTTCCTTTTTATAATCACTGTCAAGAATGTGAGTGGACATTGACTCTTACTATGATATGTTGTCTGCTGCTCCATCTAGTGAAATATCTTACCTGTTGATCAAAGTTTCTCCTGAAAACCATCAGAAAGCAGAAGGGTTAAGGCTGAAGGGTCCTAGGACAAAGAAGATTTCAATGGGAGATTGTATAGGGAAGTGGGTAGAAGTGTGGTTCTGGAATTCTTGTCGTGGGCCTCTTTCCCTTCCATTGAAGAATACTGAGGAAAAGAGCATGTAACAGTTTCTGCTGCTCATGCCCCTGCTCGCATGCCTCTTTCTGTATTTCTGCCTTAACTTGATTTTTTTCTATTGTCATTTTTTTGTCTGAAATTTTATATAACTTCTTGCAAAAAGAAGCTGTTAAAATGACCTTTGGCAGATGATGGATTGACTGGCTCAGTCCTTTGCAGGGTCTGTGAAGGGATCCAGCTGTCTCAGATTACCATGCCTAAATGTGCATTTTCCAAGGTTGTCAGTGATGCTAGTGCATGGGAAACTGGCAGACAAAGTGAAATGTTTCCCACTGAATGAGGCATTGTTGAGCTTGCTTTGTGCTCAGAGCTATCGTGAACAACCATGAGATTGACAGAACAAGATGAACAGGTGCTAGCAATCCCAGCTAAGCATGTTGTTATTTTGATGGATTTCAGGCTGTTTTTAAAGTTTTTTCAACAGCACATGTCCAAATCGTGAATGAACACAAGCACACACAGTTTGGACTTTTAAAACATTTGAGTCAAGTCTTGATATGAAAAATAAAGAAATAAAGAGAAGACAAAGCAGTCGTTTAACAACTCAGGTTCCACCGTTTGAAGAATCGTCAGTAGAGGACAGGCAATCTGCTGCTTTATGACTCGCAGGCCGAACTTTCTGAAGCTAACAAAAAAACAAAAAGTCCATGGTTTTCTATTCAGTATAAAGAATTCTCTGGGACTTCCCTGCAGTCCAGGGGTTAAGACTTACGATTACGATCCCACATATTGAACTCTCACAAGCTGAGATCCCACATACCTTGTAGTCAGAAAACCAAAACAAACAAAAAAGCAGGAGCAATATTGTAATACATTCAGTAAAGACTTGAAAAATAGTCCACATCAAAAAAAAAAAAATCTTCAAAAATTTCTAATGAATAGATCCCTGCGCCCTTGCTCTTCATCCTTGCCGTCCCTTTAGAAGTAAAAAATGACCCATCCCTAGAAGCATGTAAGTAGTGACTGAAGACCTGCCTCAGGTTTGGGTTGTGTTTTTTTTTTTTTGGGGGGGGGGGTTGTTTTTTTTTTTAAAGAAGTATTTTGTAGAAGAGCCAAGTATAAAGTTAGACAAGGTGCAGTCATTTATTCATTTAGTCACTTAGCAAATTTTTGTTGAGTGCCATTACGTGGCAGGCACTGCGATTGTCACTGGGGACATTGCCGAGAATGAAAGGGACAGATCCCTGCTTTCACAGAGCCTACATTATAAATATATACTATGCTTGACAGTGGTAACTTTTTAGACAGAAATAACGTCGTACAGTAGGGGTAACTGAGTAGTGTGGGGTTTCTTTAGAGGTGAGATCTAAAAGGGAAGAAGCAGGCAGGGTCCTAGTGACATGTGTCAACTCTGAAATTCTCTTGAGTGTGATAATTTGAGGAACTGCTGCTCCCTTTGAGATACCCAGCACTAACAACCACTGCTCGCAGAGTTCTGTCAATACTCAAATCCAGCGACCTGGAATTGACTTAAAAATCCTCTAAAAGATCCTCCAGTCTACTTTACATGCTTTGATTCTGACCTGAGTAATAACAAATTTTTTAGCATTTATTTAGAAAAATCTTCTACACACCTTATCTTGTATTTAGAGACCAAAGTGTCTTTTAACTATTTAGAAGAGAGACTTCAGAACTTGTTAAGTCAGATCGCTCCCCCTATCAGTGAGGAAGCTCGGATCCTCGGATCCTCGCTGGATCCCAGGGAGGGACTGCGCCTGCAGGTACGGCAAAAGCTGGGACTGTGCAGACGAGGCCCTGCAGCTGGGACCTCTGATGTGAAGGGTTCCTCTGTCGCTCACTCTTGACGTCTTCTTGCTCAGTGTCGTTCTGGAAGGATATCAACACTTTGTGTGTATGTAACACTTAACAAAGCCATTTGATATTCATTATCTCATTTAAGCTTCTTCCCACTGTGGTGGGAAGTGACCAAAAAATCAGCATTTTAAGGTACCCAAGATCATTCCACTAACTTTGATCTGTAAGTGTCAAAGTTCCTACTTGGCAAATAAGGAAACTGAGATCTAAAGAAATGAGAGGACTTTTCCAGAAAGGCTAGGTGACTGGACCAGGCAGCGGCAGTTAAATATCCTGACTCTGGATGAAAGTCTGCTTCTTCCATTAAGCTGTAGAAAAGAAGTAGATCAGTAGTTTTGAAGAAAGGAGTGAGAAATGGTAAATGTAAATGAGCAGGAAATTAGATAAAGGGAAAGACTGGTTTATAGTGACTCACCTCATCACTGTTTTTCCCAGGATTGCTACTTACATTATCCCTATAGTTGGTTCAGCTTTATTGTATTTTGAAATGTTTTAATATGATTGCTGTTGTTTTTCAGAAACCAAGGCCTAGTTTATTTTTCTTAAAGAAACACAAAAATTAACCTAATATCCAGTATGTCTGCTGAAATAAAGTAGAAGTGGGTAGGTAAGAGTTCCGTCTAATCAGTAAACATTTATGTAGTACTGCCCTGTGTTAGCAGTAGGGATAGAAAAACTTTGTCCTTAGGAGCTCCTTGACTCAGAGGGGAAAAATCAGTAAAAGTGCAATGGAAAAACGCATAAGGGGCTTCCCTGGTGGCTCAGTGGTAGAGAATCTGCCTGCCAGCGCAGGAGACAAGGGTTCGATCCTGAACTGGGAGGATCCCATATGCAACAGAGCAATTAGGCCTGTGAGCCGGAACTGTTGAGCCTGTGCTCTAGAGCTTTCGAGCCTCAGCTATGGAAGGCCAAATACCCTAGAGCCGGTGCTCTGCAACAAGAGAAGCCACCCCAACTAGGAAGTAGCCCCTGCTTGCCTCAACTACAGAAAAGCGTGTGCAGCAACAAAGGCCTAACACAGCCGAAGATGGATAAATAAATAAAAATTCTTTGTAAAAAGCAAAGTGCGAAGGACTGAGGAGATGAGCAGGAGAGCTGACATCAATGTCAAGGATAGCATTTCAGTTATCTATTACTCTTCATAAACTACCCAACATTAGTAGCTTAAAATAACAGCCATTTATTTTTTCTCAGGATTCTGTGAGTCAGGAATCCTAGTAGGGCTCAGCAGTCCAGTGGTGCTTAAGAATGGAAAAGTCAGGATGCCTTCACTTGCGGGGATGGAATCTTGGTGTGGGGATGGCCACTCCATATCTCTCTCTCCCCTCCATGCCTCCTCTCTCCCTTTCTCAAGGAGCAGCAACCACAGAGAGGCCACAAGTGTAAACATATCTCCTGATTATGACTCTTTGAAATGCCTAGAAATACATGTGTGGCTTAGATTGAGTTTCATAGACTGTACCCCAGCATTGATGTTTTCTCAGGGTTCCCATAGCTACCTGACTCCAGTGAGCAGTTTAGAGGTGGAGGACAGCCCCACCCAAGCGAGGTCTCCAGGGACTATTATCAGGGTTACAGCCACCCACTGTTAGAGGGCACGGGAGGACAGCATTATATGAACATGCTGAAAAAGTGTCATTCCTTAATTCTTACTGTGAAGATGGGAATGGTTGTTGCATTAATAAGGACTTGAAATGGATTTGGGCGCAGTTAACTCTAATCTTTTATCCGTCTTGTAACCCTTTAGTCTTTAATAAGAAATAAGTCAGCTAAATTCATCATATTGCTGAAATATGTGAACATGATTATTCTAACCAGTGATGTACGTATAAGAGTGCCTTGACAGTTAAAACATGATTATTTCTACCATTAATGCTACAATACTTTAATAAACATAGTATACAGATTTCTCAGCATTAGAGGAAGCCCCAGTTAAAGCTATCAACCACTAATACGGAGAAGTTTGTATACTATGTCTCTTAAAGTATTGTAGTATTAATGGTAGAAACATCCGTCCACCACCAGGCAGACTAAGCTCTGGGAGACATCACCATCAGGGGGCTTATCATAATCAGCAAATGCTGATGGTTAGCCTAATGCAAAATACTATTTCTGGTGTCATGGAGGATGTATGAAAGTTTATGACTTAGTTTGCCCTTAAACAAATGAAACTTACCAGGCATTAGATATATAGGAAGATGTTACCGGGTGGGGTATGATACACTGCCCAGTGAAGAGTATGGACAGAGAGGGTATGGATTTTGTCCTCCAAATTATTTTCTGGGACTAACTCCCAGCGGAAGAGGAGGAATAATTTGAAACAAGTTCTGAAAGGGTAGGTAGCTTGGAGTCATCTATTCATCTGTTACCCTATCTCAGATTCCACACAGGAAAACCACCCTCACTATTGCATTTTGAATTGTTCAAAATTTTAAAAAACATCTGTTTTTCTATTAGAAAAGTAAAATGTTTGCTTTCATCCATCATGACTGAACTTTATCTCTCTTTAATTCGGAGTCTCTCACTGAATTTCTTCTCAACACACAGAACACCATCAAAAAAGACCTTTGCAGTTGTTTTTAAGAGACTTTTAGAGATTCAGTTATATACTCAGATATCTTAATTAGCATTGCTCTGAGTGAAGCTACTGATGGAAATCAACTTGAAACAATTAGAAAGTCTTTAAAGCTTCAAAGTGGGTCTTTTTAAATGGAGGGTTTGAGGGGGTCACTTTTTATTTTAAATCAGTTTGCTGGTTCATATTTACTATGGCCTAGTTGAAGTTATATATTGCATTTAAACCAGAGTGTTCAACTAAAAAATTAGTCAGGCAGAGTTTTTGGTCTACTATAGTAAAATATAGACAGACAGATTGTATGTGTGCATATATCACACACGTATTCATATATACATATATAATGCATAGACACACACAAACTTTTTATAAGGGAAAAGGGAAGAAAATGACACAAGTAAAATAGCATTATGGGAGAAGGAGGAGAATTACGTGTTTTAGGACAGCAAGGTTAGAAAGACCAAGGAACATTTAAAGATTCAACACAATAGCGTTTAGCATGAAATCTACTTTTTATCATCCTTACCCAGCCATCAGAATGAAGAAAGACAGTGTCCAGCTGCAGCAGTAGTTTGGTAGCAGGAGAATAAGAAGTAAAGGTACTAGTGCCTGAGGGGTGGGTCATGAATTAATAATTGCTATATGGCGGATGAGCCCCGTCAGAAGAGCTGAAAATGAGGAAGTTGCCTTGCCGAGCGCTATCAATCACTCAGTGACCATAACTTCCAGTAATTAGTGTATTTTATGGGCCTTTGCTTCAGTGGCTCGAAAGCACATATGCTCCAGTCACAGCTAAACTTTGCCAGAGTAATATTCCAGGATGATTTATCCTCCTGCTGCACTGGGATATAACCCTATATTAGGTGAAGATTGTGAACTAAGCTGCAATAAAGTGTAAGTTTAGGTACAGTTTGCCCAGGTTGAGACCTCAATGTATCATGCTTTTCTGCATTCATGGTTAGACTACAGCAAGCAGTCATTTTTTACAGTAAAACAAATAAAGCAGTTAAAGGAACAGCATTAGGATATTGTACTTGTGAATTACTGTTGCCCTGGCCCCATTTAAGTGTCCACTGTTATAAACCCATTTCTAATTTAAAAAGAAAAAACAAATCCACTGAATTAGAAACATTTATTTGTAATGCTGTCTTTTCTCCATTATTGCTAGTAATCAGTGGAATAGAATGCAGGACCTTCTGAATGATGGATAAACATTTGATTTATTTTTTTGTGCTGCTCTGTTTGGGATCCTTAAGTTAAAACAAATTTACTTTTTATCAGTGGGCTCTGGTGAGGATAAGTCATTCCTTTTAAAGTATTGGGACATGTTAAGAAGCACTCCTGATGGGAACTTCCCAGTGAGGCTCTTTCTACACAAAGGACACGTTATTTGTGAGCCCTCCAGATCACTTGGCACTTTTTGAACCGGCGTCAGGAGTTATTTGCCGTGGCTCACCCACTGCACTGGGAGTCTCATGGGGCCTTTGCCGACCAGGGGCCTTTACCATTGCCAAAATATCTGTAAAGTCCAGAGTTCCCAGCAATTTAAACAAGCTTTGCCACCAACCTCCAGTATGACCTTGGGCAAATTAATTAAGCTTCCTATGCCTCCATTGAGCCATAATTTTGTTTGTATTAAAGAAATCCTTGGAATTACAGGAAAGCATTATGTGAAAAGTATAAATTGAATAGGCAAAGCATATGCGTGGTCCCACTGTATTTTTAGGGTGAAATGTTTCTACGCCACTTTTCAATGTTTAGTGATGGTTGTTCTTGAATTTCCTGAAATAGACCCCAGTCATAAGCCCATTTCACCAAACATGGGTGGAAAAGTGTTCCCAGTTTGATGCTTTCATTCCATTTGTTATTCCATCTTTAATTTGCAATGTATTATAATGTCATACAAGTTAAAACAATAATAGTAAAACAAACTAATTGTCTTTAATTAAAGGGAATTAGGTTTTGATTTTAATATATTTGATGTAGTGAGAACTGATAACGTGGAGGGTCCCAAAGGTTATTAGGGCATATTTCTGTCGGGCCTGATAGTGTTAGTAATAACCCTCTTTCTCATAGTTCTAGACATGAACAAATATGTCACTTCATCAGTCTCTGTTACTCGCACTTATGCCCCTCCGCAGGGGTTGCAGATTCCACAAGTTATCAGCTAATGGCGTTATACATTAAAAATTGAAGCTTTCCTCACTCCGAGGCCCTTCAAGGCTTTGTTCTTAAGCCCTAGACACTTTGGAGTGCAGCTGCAAACTATAGGCAGAAGATTAAATTAATTTGTAACTCTTTTTTTTTTGGTATACTGTATTAGTAAATCCTCCACATTTAATTGAAACCCTGCTTCAAGACGCTTTGTGTTTCTGTGTTCTTTGTTGTCACTTTAACCTCCCAAGCACTTTAGCACTGGTAAATTGCTGTTATATCCTTCGGATTGTTTTTAAACCATTCAGTAAGAGGACAGTGAAATTGATACATGGTAAGAAAAGTAAAATATTAGGGTAGGTTTTGAGGTATTTAATATTTATTATGGTCCTTTGCCAGCATAGTTTCAGATGATTTAAACTCTGTCTCTAGGACTGTGTAAATTGGTCTTGGGATGAAATCTCACCTAGGGAATTTTATGTAATCCAATAGTTAAGTCTGATTTTTTTAGAAGTTTCCCTGTGTCTGAATGTTCCAAAGTGGCTGCTGCGATCCTGTAAAATGAGGGTTTAGCTGCAGTGTATGGTCTAAAGGCAAAATCCTTCTGTGGAAATTTAACTATGTAAGATGTGCACAGGTAATTCACAAATTTTAGAACATTTCAGACTATAAAGTCCTCCTTCAGCTACATCACTGGCTATGTTGAAAATGCATGTTTTCAATTTGCAGTTTTGTTGAGAAACATAGAATATGTCTAAATTAAGAATTTATAAAACTCCAGTGCTCTTTCTTTAACATACCTGTAAGTTTAAAATAACTTCCCCACTGTTGCTATTCTAAGTTAGAAAGTTGGTCACCAAAAACATATCCTGAGTTTATGTCCTGCGCTGGCTTTGCTACAGGGTATGTTTTCTCTTTATCCTCTATGACTTCATGACAGTAGTGATCTTCACTGTTAACAGAAGCCATTGTTGTTGCTTTGTAAATAAATATCTTCTGCCCTGACTTTTTGTTGAAATGCAAAAGTTTCTATCATGCAGTTGGTATGTATCTGGCAGTTGTTATAATCACACCCACACATATATTGATTATTTAAAGCATAAAATCCAACTTATTCAAATAATGCTAACTCAGTAGTGTTTCATAGATTAGGGACAAATTAAAAGATCAGTAAGATGATGCTAAGGAAATGTCCTACTTTTACAGTGAAATGTTAGTAGTTTACTGTTATTTAAGTATATTCCTAACTGGTAAATGTTTTCAGAGTGTTTAGCAGTTTACTGAATCTTAAGTATTTGGAATTACAATGTACTTTTTTATTTAAAGTTAAATAGAATCCTGTCCCTCCCCCATCTCTGCCTCCACTCCTCCAAAATAAATAAAGCTTTTCCAAATCTTTTACAATATGAACTGTTCCCCTCCTGGGAATGAAAAGGATGTTAGAGTCATCTGATGAATTGCTGGCACATACATGGATCCACATTTTTCAATATACTTTTTTTTAACTGGATTTAAGCTGCCTAAATTCAAATGCTTCTTTTGTAAAGATGATAAAGAGAGCAATGACTTCTATTGGCTTAGCCCTAATCTGTTTGCTTTGTTGTGATTCTTTTTTTTTTCTTCTTTAACTGTTAACCTATTTATAAATCTAAATCTACATACAAAGGTCATTGGTTGGCTGAACTTAAACCATTTTACTCAGTAAATTTAATTAAGAAAATACAGTGCAACTCATAAGCAAATGAGTTTTTTCCTAGTTTTAAACCAAACCACCCTCTTGAGTGCTGATTGCCTTGCCCGACCCCTGGTGATACAGAAACAGGCAAAATTAAAAAGGACATTAAAGCTTCATTAAATCTGAAACACATTTAGTACAGTGACATATCTGCAGGCCATTTCAGAGAAGATTACATACTCTCTTTTGTAAGTTTCCTAATTTATAATACCTTGACAATAAAAACTGGGGAAATGCAAGTAGATTAATAGACCAGTAGGGGTAAAAGATACAGAATGGCCCCAGGTCTGTCTGTCTCTGGAACAGTCACTCTTAGCATATGTGCTGCCTCTTCCCCATAAGGTTTCAGTGTCATTTTGAGTTTTGACAGCCTCAACCTTACCTGCTAGGAGCCCTTCTCCTTTTTTACCTTCTCCTAATTGAACTTCATAAAAAGGTCCTAGGGCCTGGCTGTATATTTCCTTCTGTTTTGTCACCAGACAAATAGTACAGACTCTAACCATCGCAGCTGCATTCAACCTAAAAGGACAGAGACTTACATGGCCGGCAGCTCCCTCTCCCAGAGCCTCAGAGTGACTGCTTTGGGTGCTGCTCTCACCACGCCGCTGCCAGTTTTCCCTGATGCAGAATTGGAATCTTTGGCTTGCCACTGGAACAACCCAGTGGCAACGCTGTGAAAGAGGAGATGATTATTGTACCTCACTGGTCAAGAACTAGGAACCATTCTCTGCCCGTTGATTCAGAAGAGGTCAGATCTGCAAGAGGCCTTAGAAACAGTCCTCCCAGGAATGTAGTTAACCAGTAAGACTGAGCTTCCACAGGAGATCAGGAAAGTACAAACAAGTAGAGCCAGTCCCAAGGATGATGAGTTTGCTTGTCCAAGCACTGCCGCCTGTTCCCAAGCAGGCTGGTACAGAGGCTCCCAGCCGAATTTTCTCTCTGTTCTCTTGCATGGAGGTCTCTGACAGAGACCAGCCTTATTACCTTTTATCACTCATGAGAAGGGAGCCAGGTTGATGCGTGCACGTGCCTAAGTCAGCCAAAGTCTCACCTCTTCACAGGACAGTGATGTCTTGAGAATTTGAGGTTTGGTGTTGAAGTGGGAAAAGTTCACATTTTTCATCTTATCCCATTTTTTTTTAAAGCCTTCCATGTATCATTGCTTAGTTCTTTTATCTGCAAGAACCAATGGCCAGTGTTGACACTGGCCAGCTAGTCTAGACCTTAGCTGTACATATGGCGGGCAAGTTTCTTCTGCTGGTAAGCCAGGTGGACAGAAGTCTTCTGTAGGCTCTAATAATGTGTTCAGCATATACCAGGGTGAACGGTGCAGGGCCTGTGGAAGGACTTCAGATAGAATGTTCTACATGTTTTCTAGTAGTTGTTAAGCTGTCAGCTTTTTCAGATGAGAGACCCTCCTCTTGCTACTTTTTTAAGTCCAAATGAAAGAGTGTGCAAAGCTCATGATCTGCAGATGGGTGTGGTGATAGGTGACAGCCTTTGGTGAGCTGTCACTGCCTGTCAGTTCAGGACAGAGTGGGGCAAATGCCTAGCCTACCCATTTCTGCCACAGAAGACCAGAGTGGCTCCTCTTGAGTCAGTGTACACATTCTCCTTGGCCTGAAACACACTGGATTTACAAAATGTAAGTCAAATCGATGGTCAGTGTTGGGTCGGGGTACAGTGGAGGCAATGGAGAGCTGAGTCGCTTCCCTTCCCAACTAATAGCAGTATATAGACAGACATAATCGTGCACAACTGTGAAAAGGAGTTTAACATTCACACTCTTTTTCCTTCACTTTATACTTGAATGGGTATAAAACGAAATGAAACGTTCACCAAATGAAACAATGATAGTATAACTTTATATCTTGAAAATCTGAGAATTTTGAATATATAAGAAATGAATGCAAGGTAACAAAACTTACCAAGTATTCCAAAACATATGTATATATATATACATCCAAATGAGTGTTGACCTTTTCCAAGTAGTCACCTTTTGTGGTCATATAGGTCAATAGGTTTATTCCTATTACGTTGCTGAAGCACACACTGGTTTTAGAACTTTAAAAATTAACCTCAGCACCTTCATGTCTATCCTTATTAAGGAACAAAATATTTATTCTTTGAAGTTGGCTTTGGTTGTTGACTAAGGCAATTCAAACCTTAGCCAACAAATAATTTACATGATCAAAAAGCAGAGGGGTATAATTTTAAGTTCAGGATAAGATGCAGTTCTAATAAAATGAAGTCATTCTTCTGTTACTTGAAATGATTCTAAACATAGTTTGTAAAGAGGAGTTCAAAAATGTTTGAGCAGTGTCAGTGTCTTTAAAATAAATATACAACTTCTCAAGATACAGAAAGGTAGTGTAATACGTTGGAAAGAACCCTGGATTACGTCGCAGGTCTTGGGGTCAGTCCCCACACTTATTCCCCACATGTGGAAATGTCTTCAGTGGGACTCGGGGGTTCTAGTCTGGAAAATGGATTGATGTTTCTTGGCTCCGTTCCAGCTTCAAAGTTCCCTGTTGTAGCAATTCTGCTTTTAAATAGTTACAAATATATAAAGGATTTCGAGCTTGAAGATGGGCCACATTATGAAGTTGTAAAATTTTAGCCACTATTTTCTTTAAATAAAATAGTATAGTCTTATAGTATGTTTGGTAAATTTGATCTTATCACTGTATATTAATCCTGTTGCTGGTTGAATCATTTTGTTTCCACAGGTGAGAATTCAAAGACCAAAGTTAAGTGAGTGGTGTAGAAACACATAGCAGTTTATAAATCAAGCAAAATTAGAAGCTCTAAGGATTCATTTTCCAAATTTTAGACCTATTGTTCCAGCTCCACAATCTTGAAATACCATTTTCCCACTAGTAATAGCTCTTTCCTTTTAACTATAAATGGTTGGGGGGGGGGAATGAAAATAGTGGCAAAATTTCCTATTTCATATGGCCCATTCCCCATTTCCTACAACTCTTGTTATAATTCTTGTAACTGAAAATTGTACAGAACAGTCGGCTAGGATCAATTAAGTATTCCTGTTTTTACAAGAGAAAAAAACCAACAGTCTCCTATGATTTTACATCTCTGTCTAGAAGAAGCTGTTGTACACTTGTAAATGTGAATAATGCCTGTACAGCTGAGAATATTCCTAAGAGAAACGACGTAAGGATAGTGTTTAGTTGTTAAAATTAGAATATTTTATCAGGGACTACAGCGTTGTCCAATGTAAATGTTCATTCTAAATACAACTCTCAATGTAATTACAACAATAATTTAGTTTGTGCGTTTGAGGTTGTGAGCTTTTTGTATTTGCTGGATACAATTCTGAAATTTAGTACTTGTCTGTCTTAAGGAGATCTGCCCTGCATGCAAATCTATAACTAGACAAATATTATTTCCTTTCCCAGCTTGCTCTTGGGAGGTTTCCATATCCTCAGGTAAGATTGTTCATTACTGCCGTTTGCCACTGTGACATTCATTCCTATGTATGAAGGTACAGGGAGCAATTGTGAACATTTGAGCCACACACAAATAAATCTGTCCTGTTAAATTGAAAAGTGATATCTTAAAGGAGTCATTTAGAAGTCTCTATTGATTTTTGATTTTTTTTAAACTCCAGGTTTTTTTCCCTCTTTGTTAAAGGTTGGAAGCCATCATCGTGCTCTTCCTTTGTGTGACATTGGTGATGTTTTCCTCATCCCAGCCCAGCACAGAGGCTGGAAGAGAGGCGCAGCGTTTTCTTGATATGATGTTTGAGGTTTTTGATTCAGTTAGTTATTTGAATTAAAGAATGGAGATGAAGGGTGAAAGTATCTAATCTAGGTCATTATTTTTGCTAAGCAAATAGGAGGGGACCCCCCCCTTTTATGTGGATATGATTTTGAGTGGTTTTTTTGTTTTGGTCCTTTCTATTTACATTTTTAATAAAATAAACTGTCCATGATGTTACCATTGCTAATGATAATCTTTGTGGTAATTTCTTTAAGATTTTTATTGTAGAAAGGTGTTAGCACTTAAATGTTAAGCTATTCTGTGGTTTGAAAATGGTTCCCCAATGTGTGGGGAGAAAGAAGTGAAATGTCTAGAGGGATGAAAAATGAATGGTTTGACTGTTTTCCTCTGGTTGATGCTCACTGTTTTTCTGGCATCTTGGTCCGTACAGGCCAAAGTGCCTGGAGGCATGTCTGATTTAAAGGTGGTGTTGGTCTCTGCTCTTTAAGCATCTATTAACTTGCTATTATTATGCAAATAAGTGTTGTATTACACATACTAATTTATGCATGGTTAGATTATGCAGATGCATCACAAACATGGTTATTGAATAATAGGATGGGGCTCATTCTCTCTCCCATCTTTATAAGCAGTTTTAAACAAATTCTCCTGATACCCATGTGAACATTTAAAGCCCCTTCACACGCTGAAATGTCTCTTCTGTATCCTTTTTCTTTTACAGTTAAAGCCATCAGATAAATAGAGGAGAAATTATTCGAATTGTTAGGTTCAGGAGTGTCAGTCTCACTTTTCAAATGTGTAGGATTGTTTGTTTAAACATCATCTTTTCCTTAAAGAGAAGATCTGAAATATAATCACTTGGCGTGCATGCTCGAATTTAGTGACATTTTAGTGTATACAGCCTTGCTGCTTAGCTCTAGGTAGCCCGTCAAATTAAAATCACATTTTCAGGATTTATAGCTCATTAGAATATTTATCTTGGTAAGCCTCTTATTCTGTCAGTAATTTTTAAACAATTCACTGTTTGGCCAATTTATGCAGTCCCCTCATTTTGTAAATGAAGAGGCACTATACAACTTAACCTCTCAAACAAGTCTTTGTAGAAAGCTTATAAGCCATCTAGAAAAATATACCAAAGTTTGAGAATATAGCTGTATTCTTGTGATTAAATACCTAGAGTATTTAATCAGTGAAATTTGCTAAGTGAGAAGTCTAAGAAACAATTGCCTTTGCATTTGACAAATGAAGCTTTGGAAGACTGGTCGAATTTAGGAAGAGGCTGTCTACCTTCCCAGTATTGAATGTTTTGGGGAATATTTTAAGTCTGTGTTTCCTGGATCAGTCAAATGGAAATGGATAACTCAAATGTGCTGCACTCCCTGGTTAGCAATCACTGTTACGCCAGAGTGAGGGGAAAACTGTATTCCTTGAATCGTGATAGAGTATTGTCACCACATTGGGGCTTTGAAATAATAGAAGTAGCTTTTGATGCCATCAAGTCTGCTTCTCAGATCTTTGAACAGAAGTTTGTGCACTTCATTGCTGGCATCAGTAATGACTTTTGATGGACTTAGCATTTATTTTACAGGCTTTGTACTATATACTGTGGATTGGGAAAGGATACTTTATAAATTCCTTTTCTACCCTTAGCTTTTGCCTTCAGATAAAACACATGAAGAAAAATAAACATTTTTATAGTATCACAGGGACTGGATTATGAAATAATATTTCATTTGAACCTCCAGCCACTCTGTGAGGTAGCCTCCCCTCACAAACTGGGCAGACAGGATAGCTGATTTGCCCACTCTTGTACTGTAGCTGGTTTGGGGCCATTGAATCCCGAGTATAATGGGCAGGAGTGAATCACAAACTCTCCAGATTGGAAAGGGACTCAGACAACACCGGATCAAACCTCTCCATACTATCTCTGAGAAGTAAACAGTTGAACACATCTAGTGATAGGAGACTCACTAGTTCACAAAGCAGCCCTAAAGTCGAATCTGGATTACCAGGCTTAAGGACTACCTCATCGCAGTTGTTACCCACTAGTCTGCTCCTTGAACACAGGAAAGATTTCTGTAGATCCTGAAGACCTCAAAGGTTTGCATCGCTTCTGTCCCCAGGGCTGGTGCACCGGACCTCAGCTCTCTTTAGTAGTGGGAGGCTGAGGAGACTGGCCTCTTTGAAAGGGCTCTAGACCAGGAGCCAGAAGATTAGAGTTAGAACCCAGCTCTGGGGCTTCCCTGGTGCTGTAGTCGTTAAGAATCCATCTGCCAATGCAGAGGACACAGGTTAGACCCCTGCCCTGGGAAGATTGCACATACCGTAGGGCAACTTCGCCCCTGTGCCGAAACTACTGAGCCAGCACCCGAGAGCCTCAACCACTGAGTCCTTGTGTGTGGCTGCTGAAGCCCGTGTGCCTAGAGCCCGAACCCAAAGAAGCCACCAGTGAGAAGCCTGTGCACCCCAACAAAGAGTGGCCCCACTCTTCGCAACTAGAGAAAGCCCATTCACAGCAACAAAGACCTAGAGTAGCCAAAAAATAAAAGAAAGAAATCTTAAAAAAAGAAAACAAACCCAGCTCTACCATAAGCTCCTGTCATCGTAGGCCTTAATTCTTGCTTTGTAACTCTTTGAGGCTGTTTCCTCATCTCTAAAATGAGCCTATCTGATTAGAAGTATGCAGATCAGATGAGATTATGGATATGAAACCACTTGAGAAAGTACAAAGGGCCACCCTACTGGCCCTGATGTGGGATTGTAGCACAAAAGAGAACTAATCGTCAACCAAAGGTTGCAAGAGGATGTGTTCGCAACCTGCCAGCTGCAGCTGGAGCAGAGCGTAAAATGAGCAGAAGGGAAGGAGGGGAGGAGAGGCCAGCTTCCAGACTCAGCCTTCCCCCAGCCCAGCATCAGCGCCGCTGACAGCATCGTTAGCAGCGTCTCCTCCTGCTGGTGACGTGGAGTGTACCCGGTGGGGATGCAGATGCGGGAGGAGTGCTGGGAAGATAGCTGGAAGAGTCAGTGGCCTGGGAACCACATAAAGGTTAAAGGGTTGGATTTTCGTTGAAATAATCATTCTCCAGGAATTTCATTGTTTGGGGGTGGGGGGGTGGGGGTTGTTTTTATTTGTTATTTGAAAGCACTATCTATCTTAGTTTCCTTTGGGCCTAAAAGTTGTGTAGCCTCATTGGCATGCAGTTTAGGGGTCTATGGAAAAAAAGGCTAGGAGTCATTATAATTACCAGTCTTACTACTACAGTTTATAGTAAGAGGAACAATGATGTCGGAACCATCTAACACCTTTCTGACACTGAACTCCAGAGCACTCGCTGTTATGTGACTGAGGCTGTACATCCCACCTGCAGGAACTGTTATTTCCAGCCTCCAGATGAGCAGACTGAGGCTCCAAGGCGCCTTGCCTTGGGGATGAATCGGTACATGAAGGCTGAGACTTGCAGGTGACTAAACTAAATGACTGGCTCTGTGAACTCTGATTTTGGTTGACTGTTCAAACCACTGCCCTTCTTGCCTCTCAGCCCCACCAAGACCTTCTCCTCGCTCACCTTCTCTGCCCTTGGCAGGCCTTCTGTGTAGGTGAGAAGGGTTGTCCCATGGAAGATGATGACAAAACCATTCCCCTGGCGCTCCCTTGCTCTTCTCACCATGTGTTTAGCAGAGTGACGGGGGATCTGGAGGCCTTGGAGTTCTCACTGACCCCAGTGCCACTAAACTCTGGGTGCCTGTGAAGCATATTCTGCAATAGCATAATGAAAAATCATGTTTTTAAACATCTGGTAAAGAGATAGTATCTCAACTGCTTGAACAGTTTCACTGTAATACTCTTTGGGAACAATGTGCATGTCCAGACATGGGTGGGAGCTGTGTGTAGTTAATCATGTACATCCAAATCCAGTTGACTTAAAAAACATGATGGTGGGCAATGGTTGGTTTAATGACACTGTAATTTAGGAAAAACTAAAGAGATTGCCTGCTTAAAGTTGTCCTTCATTCAAACTTTACAACAGTGCCCTGTATTAGGGCAGTAGTAAATCCATTAAGGAGACTTCTCAAGGGTTATGTCGGCTCTGACATTTGAAAATTTGGTAAGCAAGATGCCACAGGAAAGTGAAGATAACGTGCAAAAAAGTACTTTTGCATGTATAAAAATGTTCTTCTTTTGGCTACATTTCCTGATCTTGGTTAATAAATTACATCAAAATGACCTGAAGTTAAAAAAAGGAAAAAAAAAATCTGAGCAAATAGTGCCCCTGGTATTGTAAAGCTTTGAATGTTTTCACACCCCATTAATTTATTACTTCTCTTTCTTCATCTTTAAATTTCATTTTTTTTTTTCAAAATTCCGACTCCCCGCTGCTGCAGTGATTTTCATCTTGTTGTTAATTTTCCCTGCTCCATATGGAGCTCCAGACATTTCACCTGGAGGCTGTACTAGATTTTGCTGTAGTGATCGTACTTCCGGAGGCCAAAACTGTCATTTAGGGTTCCTGGTGCATCTGTCTGCGCCAGGCTTTTCACTGGCATGGGAGAGTGTGAATAACAAATTGGATGCACCTGAGATTCAGATGATTAGTGTGTTTTGTGAATCTCTACGACTTGTAAGCAGATAGCTCTGGGGGTTGCGGGGAGGGCTGAACATAGACTGTGGGTGAATCTGTACTCACACCTTACATTTGGGGCTTTTCTAAGAAGTGCAAACATCCTAGGCAGCCTGAGTGCAGAGAGAGTAACAAATATTTCATCCTGCCTTGTCATTGATTAGAAAAGAGCCTTTAATTTCATTTCACCCCATGTTGTGATTAATTTGCATTCTTTGTCAGAAGTTAATGGAGTTTTTTATGGTTCACTCTGAAATCCTTGAAGACATCAGACTTGATCTGATGTTTATACAACCGCCAGCGGAATTTTTTCATTTGATTGATGGCAAGCTTGATGTTATTCCAAACGGCTTTTTAAGCTGTTTTTAAGAATTATTTGAATAAAATTCAAGCAAGATATTGTTGTAATGATCAAGATTATCTGTTAAAAATCTGTTTCAAATAAAGAAGATGATAAGTAGTAAAAAGGATCAAAAACATGAGATATAGTACATGGTGGTATTATTTGTTAAAATACATAAGAATGGCATTCAAATAAAATGTTGCAATATGTAGAGATTGCTTTTATTGAAAAAAAAAATGCCATCATCTGGCCAAATAGAATAATTAAGGCCGAGGTAGAAGGAATGTCTGCATCTTTGGGATTAAAAATCTTGACTACCAAGTGGCGACTCTCATTTATTCTGCCACCTTTTGCCACCAATATACAAAATAGAGACCTACTGTTCTTAACTCAGGGAGACAGAGTCTGTCAGGCCTGTTAGCTGAACAAAATGATGACATATTACTTGTCTCAATTAAGAGGCATTTTTAAATCCCAATACAAGTTAAACATAAGTGGATAAGAGGATTTTAAGTGAAAGATATGTATTCTTAATAGTATAATGACTGACCTTTTTCACAAGATAGTACAGAAATGAAAATAACCTATTCTTAAAAAGCAAAAACACCCCACTTGTTCATGGGTTAGAGGAAGGTATGTTCACCCCTTGTACGCTGTATATCAAAGTATGAAGGAAGCTGTAGGTGGCATGTGCTCAGAACCCCCTGCTGCTAACCAAGGAAATATGTTTTGCAAATGCTTTTTGATTACTAATACCATTTGTTTGATCGGGGAACCCTGCCTTGCTTCAGCAGGTTCTGGCTTTGCTGTGATTGCTGCTAGTGAGACTTACTCATAGGTTAAAAAGCTGCTTATCTGAGCACTTTCACTTAAAACAGATTAATTTATTTGCTGTATCTGAAAGTTTGCTAAGTAATTGGGTGTTTTTAATGGAAGTTTCTGCTTTCTGATCCTTGTGTTAACATGATCTAAGGTCCTTTTTATTATACGCAATCCATATTATTGACCACAGTTGCCCTGTTTTCATTTAAATGTAAGCAGCTTGTCAAGTAGAAAATATTTTGTTTAACTTGGCTTGGAAACCTGCTATTTTAATATGTGTTAAGTTTTTTTTTTAAATCAATTGACAGACTGTCTTTTAAACATATGTTTATTTTGTAGTAATAAATTGTGTTCTAAATAGAGTATTTTTCTCATAATAAAGTAAAAGCTATATGTTCTTAAAACTGTTTTAAAATAGTAAATGTTTTTCAAAAGTTAATATAAAAATACAAGAGTTTTTACACCTAATTTTATTCATGTTTTAAATTTCTTTGAGTATATTACTACTGATCCTTTGATAATTTAATGTTGTTTTATATTTATTGTTATATTCACACTATAGCTATCATTATCTTATATATGTATTAATGTACTGATTACATCTAGACCAACCTAGTATTGCAAAATTAAACCTAAAAAGCTTGCCTTTTTTGAAAAGAGGTGTTCAGAATCTGTCCTTTGTTGCTTGAACTTTTTGAATTTGAACATAAAAGATTTTAGTAAATTATGAGTATCCAGTTTTTTCTCTGAGATCTCTAGTCAAAGAGAAAAGTAGCAGTGGGTAATTACTCCAACTTCAAATTATAACCTTTAATTGTCAAGAGTCCAAAAGAGTAATATGTGTGCAGTTTTATTTTTTCAAACAGATTTCTAGCTTACATGTTTTAATTCATTGTTTATTTTTACCCTCACTATTTAGGATACAGACATTTAAAATATACTGACATTTGAAGTCATAAAATCAGATTTTATGTTCCATAAAATACAGAGGTGAAATTTAAGTGATATGAAGATGTTTGCTGATACACATTTGCTTCTTCCCAGGAATTTTTAAATTGCCTCTGTCAAATCTTTCTCCCAATGCCTATTTCATACTTATAAATATGTTTCATAATTTTATTTGCTTAGCCTATGCTGAAGACGGGAGGTGGGTTCCCAGTATATCTTTAAGATAGAGCAGAAATGGAAGAGAAATCATCCCCCAAATGTGGGTAGCTTAGAAATGTGAAACTTTCAAGATAAATTACTTGTTAATACATCAGCTAGGTTAGTGGTTCCTGTCTTTGTTTTTTTTAAAGCACTAACCCAATGTTGGTTTGTTTCTATAGCACCTTCTAAACTATTTTATGACATACATTTCAGTTTAATTGAACACGTATTTGTCACTGAGCATCTACCCTGTCCAGGCACTGTGCTAAGCACTGGGAGTACAGAAATGAAATATGTTGTCCCTGCCATCAAAGCATCTAATGCAGTGGGCAGAAAAACATACATAAATGGCAGTTGATATAAAAGGAACCCTACAGGAGATGATATGCTCTGGCCCAACAAGTCAGAGGTCAGCTCACTTGAGGAAGCCATGATTTCACAGGGTAGATGATGCTTGAGCTGAGGCTCCAAGGCTAGAAGGATGGAAAAGAACTCCAGGCGTTCTAGTCAAGAGAGTCATTTTCTCTATCCTTAAGATAAAGATCTGAAGCAGCATGTTGTACTTGGTTTCCTTGCAGTACTTCAACTCAGTAAGTTACTACTGCTGCTTTTACTTTCATCTCCCTCATAGTTTGGGAATTTCCTTAGTTTTAAAGCAACACAAGTAGGGAAAGTAAGAAGGGGAGGGAAGAATGATAGAGGAGAGAGGTACTGTGTCAGGATGGAGACAGCATATGTAGCAGAGCCCAGATCATGAAACTGGGCTTGAGGATTTCATGATTCCCTTTGAGATGACTGAGAACCAATCTGAGGTCAGAAATCATTACATTTTTAAATTTTCTTTCTTTTTTTTTTTTTTTACATTTTTAAATTTTCTTATTGATTTATTTTAAATTTTTTGGTTGTGCTGGGTCTTCATTGCTGGGTGAGGGCTTTCTCTAGTTGCAGGGAGTAGGGGCTACTCTTTGTTGTGGTACATGCGGTTCTTAGTGCAGTGGCTTTTCTTATTACAGAGCATAGGCCTCAGTAGTTGGAGCATGCAGGTTCGGTAGTTATGGTTCAAGGGCTCTAGAGCATGGGCTTGGTAGTTAGGGCCCACGGGCTTTCGTTTCCCTGAGGCATGTGGAATCTTCCTGGATGAGAGATTGAACCCATGTCCCCTGCATTAGCAGGCGTGTCCTTAACCACTGGACTGCAGGGAAATCTGGAAATCATTGCATTTTAAGATTTCTACCCCTAAGGCCCAGACTTCCCAGATGGTGCTAGTGGTAAAGAATCTGCCTGCCAATGCAGGAGACACAAGAGATGCAGGTTCAGTCCCTGGGTCGGGAAGATCCCCTGGAAGAGGGCATGGCAACCCACTTCAGTATTCTTGCCTGGAAAATCCCATGGACAGAGAAGCCTGCCGCACTACAGTCACTGGAGTCACAGAGTCAGACATGACTGAGCACTTAGCCTAAAGTCAGTTGGCACATGCCTCTGAGGGGTTCTCTGCCACCCTTTATGAATTTGACTTGGCTAGACTGCTGGGGAATTGGCGGGGGGTTGTCATGATCAAATGACCTAATACCTAAGAGAGCCCTTTGAAAAATATAAGTTGGTAAACAAGAGCAAGGTAATATTAGTATTATTTATATTTTCAGAAAGTACTTTAGGGATTTACCCATGTAGCTCTGAAAATATATGACCATGTCTCACTCCAGGTAGGACTAAAATGAATTACTTTTCTGACCCCATAAGAGCCTTCCTTTACAGTCTTTCTTCTTTCAGTTATAATCTGTCATTAACAATCAGTCATTAATATATAGAATTAGATGCAGAATATAGTAACTTTAATTCAGTAACTGGGAACCATTATTCTTCTACAATTTTTAAGTAAGCAGTTTAGCCCAGAAATAGAATTGAAGCTTGAAGTAGAGAATTTGGTGCCCAGTCTGGCTTTTACGAGTGACGTCACTGCCTTCTTTCCCTCTGAGACTTGTGGTCTGGAAGGCCGTTCATTTTTCCCCCTTTGGTTTCATTGGTGATACTTAATGGTAACATAGAATTGCAGGATGTGAGGCGATCTTAACAATGGTCTAGTCCAACTCATTTATAGAGGAGGACATGGGGGTCTATAGCTGTTAAATGACTCACTGATGATTACCAGATATTTGGCAACAGAATCAGACTATCTCTCACTCTAGAGGGCTGGGGTGCAGGGAGAAAGTGAGAAAAGGCACCCAGGGGCATTGAGCCCAAGTGGCTATCCTTATTTTACACACCCATCCACTCAGGTACTGCCTCCAACTGGCGTGTCTTCAGAGATGGAAATTAGTGTCCTAGGATGCTCCATACCTGCTAGGTAATTGCTGATGGGTATGGATCCCTGGAGGGAAAGTGGTCCTCAACAGCAGTAGTAGCAGCAGGCAAAGACATCAACTTTTATTGTACTCCCGTGTTTTATTTAACAACATTCAGTATAGAAAACTTAGGTAGATTTGGGGCTAGGGGATCATTGGCATCCAAGTTAAAAAGAGGGCAGACCTGGCCAAGCTTTGTTTGAGTACAGATTACTTTTCAGATGTTTAACAGTTCTGGATTAATGCCTGGGGACTTGGGAATTCTTCCTCAACTAAAATGTTAATGATGCTCAGAACCCAACCCTCTTTACTGCCAATGAAACAGACAAGCTAAGTTCATTGAAAAATTAATGAGTTCCCTAAAAGGAGCAAACAGCTGATTCGATTTAAACCTGGAGATTGCCCAGGACACACCAGGTGGAAAGAAGGGTCCCAGTGACTGCTAGAAGCTAAGAAAGGAGGCAGTTGTCTGTTTATGCACAGAGCCCAGGTATCAAGGGAACCTAAGGCAACCAGTTAGAACCAAGTGTGAACTCTTATGCTATCCACTGTCAGGGTCTATAGGTGGTGACCACCGTGGAGAGAAGGTGAGGAAGGCCAGGGAATGTAACAGTCTAATGAGGAAGGAAGCTTAGATGAGGAGAGAAAGACCAAAGATGGTAATGGGGCTTGTTTTATTTCCTGTTTAGAAACCAGTTTCAGAGAGCATCGTTCTGGGCATGAGGAGACCTTGACTAGTTTGGTAAAATACAGTAAACAAAAGAATGTTCCCAGCTAAAGGTCTCCCAGCAGCCCCTGTTCTTTGGACAGCCCTATACCTCTTTGGTAGCCAGGCAACTAGAGATGTTCAGTGACTCAGAGCAGAGGTAACCGGGGCACAGCAAGTGGCACACCCAGCAAATAACAAGTTAAATCGTTGTCAGTGTATAGTTTCTGCCCAGTGGCTCATACAGAGCTAACCTGAGTTCTGGTCCTAGCTGTTCCTATCAGTCGTTTGACCTTATTATTTTTTTTCAGACCTCAGTTTCCTCATCTGGAAAATGATGGAGGTGGCCTAGGTCAGTGACTTGCAAAATCATGGGAAGACAGGGCACAGTGTAGGTGGACATCTACTCCCTGACACATATGTTCATGCACACACAAATACATTAAAATGAACTAAGCGTTATTTGGTAAACAAGGACTGAGAAATGCTGGGCTAGATACATCTGCTGTCTCCTTTCATTTTTTTTTTTTTTTTTTTACCACACTACATGGCATGTGGGACCTTAGTTCCCCGGCCAGGGATTGAACCCATGTCCCCTGCATTAGAAGCACAGAGTCTTACCTTAACCACTGGACCACCAGGGAAGTCCCTGCTTTCATCAGTATATCTTTTCCACACCTTCAGCCACCTTTCTCATCCCCATCTCCTAAATCCTCTCTTAGAATTTATTGAAACTTTATTTTGCCTATATCAAAATATGAGGGGTGTGAGCCAAAACCCTGAAACAGAAGTCAAGCTTTCTTTAGTTCATTCTAAATCTATGACTTCTTCTCTTTAAATATAATTTGAATTTACAGTCAAGCCAGTAAGACATTGGTTAATTAACATGGTTGTGTGTGACTGCATTTCAAGATTTTCTTGTCTTTCCTGATCCTGTAAGCACCATGTATTGACTTCAGTTACAGCTTCTCTCAGAATCTCAGCAGGCCAAACCATGTTGTCAGGTATATCATGTTTGTTTGGGTTTGTTTGTTTGTTTGTTTAAGGAGCAATATGTGGAGTCTTAGCTTACAAAGAAAACCTTCCTTGCAATGCCTGAAAACATGACTTGTTGTGGGCCTCATGGGGAAGCTGTCTTAGAAATTTACAGCATCCTGAATCCATCAAACTATATTTCATACAAATATTCAGTGACATATAGAGGTGAGTGCACGCCCTGTGCTTAAGTCTCATTTTTGCCGCTGAATTTCAGGGAATTTAAAAAGTCACTTTGTTTTTGCGGACCAGCAAGTATATATCTTATCCATCATCTGGGTCCTAGAGTCTCATAAAGTGACTGGCATGGAGTAAGACCTTTATAAACGTACATGAATTGATGAATTCCTCATTTAATCTAATTTTACTTTTTTACATGTTGGCGTAGCATGTTTTAGAATCAGAAGAGACTAAGAATCAATTCACATCCTTGGGCTTCAGATTAATAATTTCATCCCCTTCCATTGTCCATACTTCCAGTCTACTCTGCCAGCATCAATACCTGAAGAATAAAGCCTTCCAAGGAGATTCAATAGTTGTCTTCAGATATTTGAGGATTCTCTGTAAAAAAGGATATGGATTTGCAATGTTAGGAAGATAGACCTGGAACAGGAGGTAGGCTGGGCAGTCAGAAAACTCGCAGGCTCCCCATCACTGTATGTGTTCAAACAGAACCCAGTCAGCAGGAGCGTGATGATGGAGGGATTCAAGAGTTAGATGGGGCAGAAGCTGGGTCAGATTAAAGAACCTTTTGGGTGCTTTCAGACACCAAGTCCAAGAGTCTCCTTCAGCCAAATGAAAGACTGATGCATTTTCAGTTACAAGGGAAAGACCACAGGTAGAAACTTCATCAGACTTGTCTAGATGCTGTAATTGGTTTAATCATCTGCTCGTTTTGACTCTCAAATACTATCAGTATGAAACAGATAAGAAATAGAAGAGTACAAGAAAGAAGTAATCTTTTTCAGCCCCAAACTTACACATTCCTCTGTTTCTCTCCATGGAGCCAACTATGTGATGTGGCTATCAAAAATGTGAATGCCTTCGTAGCCTCTATGAGAGTCTGCCAAGTCCAGTGTCCAGAATAAGGTGAGCTAAGCCAGTACAAGGTATCTGCTCAGGCATAGGCACAGCACTTTATGAGGAATGTACCTATGATGGCACTGCATTCAGAGAAAGGTAGCTTCAAAGGAGAATGTGAAATCATGCCTGGATGATTCTTCCAGAAGTTTCTGGTTCAGGCCACAGAAAACCCAACTCAAAGTTGCCTCCGTCACAGGGGAAATGTATTGAAATACATGACCTAAAAGCTAAGTATTGCTGGTTTTAGGTAGAACCTTATCCAGTAGTTCACTCTGGGCTCTGATCTTAGTAGGCTTCTCCCTCCACCGACCAAGAATGGCTATAGAGCTCCCGGGTGACCTGCTTCTCGGTTTAGAAGGGAAGAGCAGTAGGTTTCAGTTTGATTGGACCAGTTTAACTCCCTGCACCCAGGGCATGCAGGCAATGCCGACGAATTTAAGACTGAGCCACATGCCCCACCTCTAAAGCTGAGGTTGAAGTTGTCTTCCCATGAAGCTCATGGGTTACTTAGGGGCAAGGGGATGTTTGTTAGCGTGCCATTACTAATGGAAGGGTGGATGGAGGGCAGCCAAACATAGCAAATGATCCCAAGAAGAAAATAGGATGTTTGTTGAGGAAAGAAAACATTGTTAGGACATGACAGCCACTTTGAAATATGTAAAGAGCTGTCTTGAGACTTAATCACTGCAGCTCCAGACCATTATCGTATCTTATAGGAAGACATGTTTGGACTCAGAATAAGAACAAATTTCCTAACAATTCAAGTTACCCAAGATAGAATCATTGGAATCCTGGCACTGGAAGTCTTCAAGCAAAGACAGAATGCTCTCTGTCAGGAATATTATAAAGCTAATTTCTACGTGAAACAAGGAATTGGACTAGGTGACCTCTAACATCATTCTGGATTCTGTGGCATGTGGAGGATTTAAGCTAATAGAGATGCAACCTAAATGGCAACTCTAGAAAAACCCTTTCAGATATTTTGCCACACTAAAATAGTTTTTGCTATATCCATCTAGTCAAGACTATGGTTTTTCCAGTAGTCATGTATGGATGTGAGAGTTGGACTATTAAGAAAGCTGAGTGCCAAGGAACTGATGCTTTTGAACTGTGGTGTTGGAGAAGACTCTTGAGAGTCCCTTGGACAGCAAGGAGATCCAACCAGTCCATCCTAAAGGAGGTCATTCCTGGTTGTTCATTGGAAAGACTGATGTTGAAGCTGAAACTCTAATACTTTGGCCACCTGATGTGAAGAGCTGACTCCTTAGAAAAGACCCTGATGCTGGGAAGGATTGAGGGCAGGAGGAGAAGGGGACAACAGAGGATTAGATGGCTGGATGGCATCACCGACTCAATGGACATGAGTTTGGGTAAACTCTGGGAGTTGGTGATGGACAGGGAGGCCTGGCGTGCTGCGGTTCATGAGGTCGGACACGGCTAAGCAACTGAACTGAACTGACTGATAGCAGATTTATTTGACCATAAAAAGTAGAATGGTCAACAGGCCTTTCTCAGGAAAAGCAGCCCTTCCTCCTACCCCTCCCACACACACACAGAGCAGATATTCTTAAAACTAGATTCTGAAATAAGACCACACCTTTTCTTGTAACAAAGAAAAAAGTTTGATGCAGCAAACATCTCAGATCTTCTTTGAAACGCAAGTACTTAATGAACTCCTTGGCCAGACCTTGTACTGTGAGGGAAAAAGTTAGTTTTGTAATTCACATTGGTCATGTTGAATTGTGATTCTCAGCTCCTGCTTTTCTCACAGAATTTAGGTCTGAAAATTAAAATTCTCATTTATTTGCCCAGGAAATGATTCACTCTGGTTCCTGTACCCCCTGGGTAGGGCAGGACACAAGCTGTGTCAGTCTTAAATACACAAGGGATAAAAGAGTACAGGCTGGCCATCAGGTCCTTTTCTTCCTACTCACTGACCGGCAGACCCAGCACATGAATAATAGCTGCACTGCACCTTGGTGCTCCAGCTGTTATGTGTGACATGGAAATGCATTGTCCTTGATGCTCAGGAAGCAGTAAGAGCCAAGTGATCTAATTTATGGCTGCGATGATTTTCTGCCTGGTCCCATCTGAGCTGTGCCCTCCTCTAGGCACCTTAGCGCCTTTCTGTCTGCCCCAACTGTTTGTCAAATTCAGGGATATCTATTTTTAACTTTTCAAAACTGGTCACTCTGGAATGCAGCACCCTGGCCCAAGTTTGGGGTGTGAGGCAGGGAGAACATGCCAGTGAGTGGATCTTAGAACAGGGAGATCACAGTGACCTCTTATACCTTATTGAGTAACTCTTTATCTCTTATCACTCATTTTTAAGTCATTTATTTGTGTTTAAATAAGTGATATAACTTTGTTTTTGTTTTGTCCTGTACAAGCTTTGCTGATAGATTCACAGTCATGATAAGAACTCGAACAAGGACAGAGATTGATGACTAGGAGAGATAGAGCACAGGTGTACTATATTTGTTCCTTTTATGTTGTTAGAAATAATATATTTTATTCATTTATTTTATCTCATAATACATTCAGTTAATCTAAAAATATCAGTTTGCCAGAATTCCCATTTCCAGGGTAAATTTTGTCCTATTCCTTCTCAAAAAAAAAACAGTCCTTTATTTAGTCATTTTTAAGTTGCCAAGCATTGTGTATTCAGTTTGTAAGGGATTTCCCCGGTGGCACGAGGTAAAGAATTTGCTTGCAGTGCAGGAGACATGGGTCATGTCCCTAGGTCAAGAAGATCCCCTAGAAAAGGAAATGGCAACCCACTCCAGTATTCTTGCCTAGAAAATCCTGTGGACGAAGGAGTCTGGTGGGCTACAGTCCTTGGGGTCACAAAGAGTCAGACACAACTCAGCAACTCAGCAACAACAATAACAGTTCAGTTTGTGAAAATCACGTGAAAGTGATTTTTTCTCTCTCTCTGAGGGCTTTTTGAGATTTGGGCACTTTTTTTTACAAGTTCTGATGGATTGGAGGTGATGTGACTCTTAAGTGTTAGCACCCAGCGCAGTACCCGATACAGTCAGATCGAATGTCTGTGGCAGTTCTCCCTCAGGTAGGAAAAAAAATCTGTGCCTGAGTGGGAGACTCAAGGGGTGGGATGGATGTTTGGGCCCCTCTAGCTTATCTTTTCTAGATAAGAGTCCTAAGCCTAGTGAAAGGAGGGAGCTTCTGAAGCTGTGAGAATCAGGCAGGAATTCCAGGAATCTTTTTGATTCCAAAGCGTTTGCATTTCCCCTCCCATACTAGTTGCCTCCTGAGTCAGCTGTCAATTCTAAGCCAGGTTCTGTGACCTTGGGCACTTTTCCCCTCTGAGCCTCAGTTTCCCTAACAGCAAAATGAGTAGATTAAACTAGATCTCAGAGGTCCCTTCTATCTATTGAAAAAAAAAAAATTGGGTCATCATTCTTCATTTAGAATATAAAATCTCAGTTTGCTGTAATACTTGTTTATATTAATGTTTAGCCAGAGTTCTAGCTTAATGCATCTGATTTGAAAAGAGAGTCCTTGCAAAATAACTACAGTTCTTAAAATTTAATGTTTAAAAAGAGAATAGAGTTCAGCTTCAAAAACTAGAATGTGATACCAGGAGCACAACAGATAAAAACGGTATTCTTTTAAAAGTCCAGCCGTATGATTTAATTTCATAGTTCTTTTTTTTTTCTCTCTCTCTATTTAAGAGAAAATAACACAAGCTTGAAAGCAGTAAATATGTAAAGAGAAAATTTGTCAACTGATATTGGAAGATCTGACCCAGGTCACACATAAATCTCTCTGACAAGAGCTGCAGGGCAAGCCATCATTTCAGAGAGTAAAAGAGAAAATGAAAGCCCAAGCTGCATCTTCTCTAAGTTCCGTAGGTGGATTCATTTTAGTTTTCTGATTGTGCTTCTGAATATAATGTAAAAGGGCTGGTAGCAAGGTCTGTCTACCATCATGTGTGTAAAAAGTACCTCTCCAGAGATAGAAGCATAATGTGAGCCTTCCAAAGTTGCTTTTTATCACCAGTCATTGACTAAATAATTGAGGCCCCATAAGCAAACTTTTGCATCAGTAATTTCCTTTCCAGGTTCGTTTTCCAGAGTCACAGGTCATATTACAGGAGCTTTTTAAATCTCCAGCTGTATGGTCCTCTCAAGGAACTATAAGACCCAACTGATATTTAGGCCTGCCCATTATGAAGTCATTCTTCCCCATTTAGACACATAAGGGTCTGTCTTATGTTAGAATGAGGCATCCCCTGTTAGTGTGGCTTAAAATCTTAGTGCCCAGAATAGAGACGGGGTTTATCTAACTAGTATTTCAAAATGCTGCCGATTCTAGAGACTGATCAGCAAAGTCTATGACTGGAGCAATTATCTTTCTGTTCTTTGTCCCCAGTTATTAGTTAGACGCAGAAAACTCAGTATGAGCAAAATGTGTAGGCAGGAAGGTGGACTTGGACAAGTTAGTTATAAACAGCATCTCATATGTTGGGAGGTACAGGCAGTACATCAGCCCTAACAATGTTATTGTGTCCCTCTGAACTCTGCTCTCAGAGCTAAGCATTTGGAAGGCAGACCCAGAATAAAGAGAGGCATTCACGAAGCTAACATTTTATATTGAGAACCCTTAGTACCCCTTTTAATGTGCTATAAAACCAGGGGCTTCACTTTCTCATGAACTGTGTGCAAACGCGGAGGCAGTGACTGGAGGTTGACTTTGTTTGGGTCTGTTTTGTGGTTGCTGGCGCCTGTACAGTAATGTGATCTTGAAAAAGGTAAACAACAAAGAGTTTAGCAGTGAAAAATACGCCTAATATAAATACAGTCGAGTACATGGCACTTCCGAATTTGAAAAATATGACTATGATATTAAATTTTCTGGTGGAATTAACAGAGGAACAGAATATAGCATCTAAGGCCATATATCTGAGACAGAGAAAGGAGATAATACATCTAACTCTATGGTCTATGTGGCATTCATATAAAGAAAAGCACAGTAGCTTTATTTAATTGAGAAAATGAATCAATTACAATGATGTTGCATCATCAGATTCTTGTGAAATAGAAGATATAAGTCACTGCATTGTGTAACAGTGTTAAAAAGTAATTGAGTATCTTAAGCATTTTGAATCAATTTCAGGTACTGGCACTGCTACCTTAATACAAAATTTATGAAGATGATTTCATATAATATGTTGCTATCAAAACCATACAATAAAACCTGGTAACAATGTCTCTCTTTAAAAAGCTGGGCAAAACAGTATGGTTATAAGATCATAAAACAGACTTTGATATTGCTATTTCTCCTTTTCTTGTAGCAAAGAGCAAACATTAAAAGAGTACAGTTTTAAGTGGTCTTAAACCGTGCTTTTAACCCAAAGAATAGGGCAAGGTGGAGACTTTTTCCTAGGTCTCAGTCTGTGAGGAAAATTTCATTTAGTTCACGCAATGGATGTTACTGGGAACCATGTCTCACAATCAATCCCTGAATTCAGTTTGAAACACATCACTTAAAATGTTGGCTACATGTTCTCCTTGGAGAATTTACAATCCCCCTGACTGCTGGAAATTTGTGGAAAAACTTTCTCTTTGATGTCAAAAATGGTTTTCTAATTCTGTGTTCATTGCAAGTAACTCTCCTGTTGAAGTAGCTATATCTCACTAAGAATTTTGGGGGCATGGGTAATTATGTATACTTAAAAAACAGTACAGTTGGCCCTTGAACAATGAAGGGGTTAATCTGGGTTTAATTTAGTTGGGCCCCATGTCTGAATATCTGAGGTTCCTTCACATCCATGGATTCAACCAACCACGAACCATCGAGTACTGTAGTATTTACTGATGAACACTAGCCTCGTGTAAGGGGGGCTGCACATTTCAAACCCGTGTTGTTCAAGGACCAACTGTAAAAGCGAGCACCAAAGGTATCTCACAGAAGAATTTTCCTGGAGTTTTCATGATTTTTTAAAGGTGCTGTGGCCTTTTACTAAAATCCTAACCACTCCAAGGTGGTAGTTAAGAGCTGTCTTCCTTTTTAATGTAAACGTTTCCCTGCAGATCCTTATACAGAAGTACTCACTGACTAGAGGAATAAGAAGGTGCAGTATTCAGTAGGAACTACCAAAGTAGACTAAGACCCAATCCACCTCGGATGGAAGTTTCAGGGAGTTGCGCCTGGGGAGGGCATGATGCGGAGCCAAGAGCAGGAAAGAGAGGATACCATATTCAGTTAAGATAACACATGGGAAAGCGCTTTTTAAAACACTCAAGCACTGGGTTGGGAGGGTCCTCTGATCGGCCATAGGGATGCAAAAGTGAAGAAACATGGCTTCTGCCCTGGAGAAGCTTAACAGGCCAGTTGAGAAGAACCCGCGTGCCCAAACTGGTAATTTATCAACTTTACCATGCCAAATATAAACACATGTGGATCCAGTTGTTTTTAAGGAATGCTGTGATGTAGGCAGATATGATGCTGGAGAGGGAGAGAGGGGAGCATGGGAGAGGCCCCAGAACAACCGCAGCCAGATCCTGAGGCCTTGGGCCTGCCCCAACCTCTGAGAGGGCCGGTTTTTCCCCATCGTAGACTAGGGATGACCATCCTTGCCAGACTCAGGGTGGTTGTGCAATCTAATGATAATGTATATGTGAAAGAACTTTTAAAAGCACCATTAAAAGCTTATAAGAAACTATTAACTAGTTTACCTATATTTTACCAGCTTGTTGAAGCACAGTCTATTGCAGCAAACAGCTGACCCCTTAGTAATTATATATAAGCCCTGAGATTTTCCTGCTTAGGAAATTTAATACCTGAGACTCCATTTTCATTGAGTTTGTAGTAACTACAAGGCAGTTTTTTAGGGCGGGTGGTTGGAGGGGGAGGGACACTTAAGCATTTAATACTTTAGCTACTAAGTGGATGTTTTATTAATTTAGTGACTTTCTAAGAGACGTGGTTTATCGGTGTTAGCTGTGTGAGTATCCTGCCTCCAGAACAGGCATTCCTCTTTGACTCAGCTCTCATCCCCTAAAAAGCAGTGTTAAAACTTGCATGCATTTGATTTTCCCAGAAAGCATTGCTGCCCTGGAAACAGGCTGGAGGAACTTTGGAAAAGGTGGAGTCCTCACCCACTCTTGAGTCAGAGGCAAATACTTCAACCACATAATTAAAGTTTTCTTCACAAAATAGGGGATTGTGAGCAGACACTGGCAGGAATCCAAAATTCTAATTTCTGACTATGATTTAATTTCAATTTTAAATAAATCGGTTTTTAATTTAAAAAGAGTGAGCTTCATAACATTAGCAATGATTGCAACATTAAGCCCAGTGTTCACAATCTAGCAATATAAAACATTATTTATATCTGAATCGTAAACAGCCTTTTGAAATGGATTATGGTTTTTCTCCCTATTCTAATACAACCTGGAGGGTACTAAAAAGTGTTGTGTGAAATTAACATTCTGCTGACTTTCGCCTATAAATGAGAAGCGAGCTATTAACATTTGTGTATTTTCATTATGTAAATTGTGTTAACACATGCCCACAAATTGCCACCAGCAATGCAATAATTTTCTCTCAGTGATCATAATGTGTCCAAGTGAGTCATTTTGATTATGACATGCTAATTACATATTGCCTTTTTTCAGATTCAGAAAAACCAGGGATCTTTAATGGTAAGCTTTATGAGTTCAGAAAAAAATTCACTTTTCTTTTTCCTGATGGCTGCTTCCTTTGCATGCTTGAATGCCTTGTTTTAAACTTAGCAAATTGCATTTTGAAGAAAATGCAAACCTTTAACTGCCTGTATTAGATTAGGTACCATTAGAAATAATAGAACATCCTGAGCGTCAATGTTTTTATAAGAGTTTGCTGTTGTTGATTAATCTTGCTATATTTTATTGCATTAATGATTTTTTCTTTCCACTCCACTGTAAAGATATTGCATAGAGGCTAATACTTTTCCCTCTCTTCTTTCCCATTGCAGCCTCTCCAGCTTCTGCAGTGCATTGTTGATGAGGTGAGGCATCGTCTTATGTGCTTTCACTCCTAAAGTCATTCCTAATGGTGTGGAAAGCTTATATTTTGTTTCCTAATGAAGCACAGTGCCCAACATCCTCAGAGCAAGTTGTGTTGTATGGCTCTGAGCTGTGTTACGTGAACTGGCCTGTCCTGAGTCCCGCTCTTCTGATGCCGGCTGAGGATCTCTGCCAAAACAGACTATCCTACAGGCTGGTCCTTGGGGGTAGCAGAAGCCCTAAAGACAAAACACGATAATATTAATTTATCCTCTCTCTGGCCAGATGGGGATGGAGCCGGAAATTAAAGTGGTACCATTTTTTTCCTGTAACAGATATTTAAAGTTGTTCAGTAGACAAGGATCAGAGTTGAACAGCAGAAATAAGCTAGATAAAATTTGTCCTCCTTGCTTTACTTACTCAAAGCATAGCAAAGTGACAAAAATGTTGAAAAGCTCTAGGTCAACAGTTCAGCTTTAATTCCTAATTAGGCATTTTCCCCTGAACATACTCCTAACTTTTTGTGCTTTTAACTGGTATTCTCACATGGTAAGTCACCCTACCTCTGATCACCCTTATCCATCGAGTTTCACTGTCCCTTTGCCTTCATGGAGTTAAGCTACCTGAATTTCATTCTCAGTCAGCTTTTCCACTTTTGACTCTGACTTTAAATTCCTTTTTTTCTGTAAATTAGCAGTCTTATGGTATACAAGATTCCAATTAAGAAACATTAATGTTTTGTAGAAACAGTTTTTCTGGGCTTGGGCTTGCCTGCTAGCAGTGTTTATTTTTTAAACTTTAATTTTACAATATTTGAAATGCTTGTAGTGAAGGCGATAAATGTTTCACATAGGAAAATTTGAAAGGAAAAAAATCGTAATTCATAATTATTCCTCTCAATTAAACATCTGTATAACCAGTTATGAGATTTGGGAGAAAAAATAAAGATCCTCCTAGGAAAAAAACAAAGAGATACACATATCACAATAATAGTAAGAATGGGGCTCCAGCATCCTTAATGGCTGCATCAGTCAGTCCATATATCCCATGCAAGCCATAAACCATGTTAGTGCAAAAATGAAGGCATCATCCTGAAACAAATGGAGGCCCCATTATCTCAAATATCAGACAGGCCTCCTGGATCTAATAGCTCATCAATGTCTTCTGTTATCTTAGATTCCGAAGGCATCCCATCCCCATCAGAATCCTGCTAATTAAACTGATTTTCCTGAGGTCCCCCTTCAGGATTGCTTAGGAAAGTGTCCCAGGAAACTTGGCCTACCCAGTCAAGTGCACAGCCTGCCACGTTTCCTGGGTTCTACTGTTCTTGGTCTGCCAGACTCTTGGGCGTCAGAATATTCAGGTACAGATATCTTCTCCAATAATATGGGTATTGCTAGAGAGCTCACTTGAAGATTTTCTGGATCAAATGGATACTTGTATTCCTTATTTAAAGTAGCAGTGATTGCTATTAAATGTAAAATATTTTACTTGTTTGATTTCGGTAAAATCCTGAGACTTTCGAAATCATCATAGGGAGATTTTCTAAGAAGAGAAGGTCTATGTGATGAAGCACAATAGCTTATAACTTAAATAGTATGTTTTTTCTTTATAGCGCTTCTTCCTCAGTTGAGAGAAAACTATAACTTAGACATCTATTCCCATTTTATCTAAAAACATTGATATCTTTTTTTATGGAGACTTGGAAAATTCACATGTATCTTTAAAACAAACATAAGTTGATCTTGGAACCAGCTGATGGTTGGTAATAAGAGTTGCTTTAAGCAAGGTGCATCATAGCTTCTAAGAAAGGAAGGGTTGGTGGGATCCTTTGATTACTATGCTTGTCCATGTTTGTCAGATTTCTCATTGCTGTAAAACAGTGTTTCTCAAAGGGTAGTTCAAGGACTAACTACATCAGGATTATCTAAGACAGTTGTTTAAAATGCAGACTCTTGGACCTAGATCACTGAATTCGACTTTTGAGGAGTAGAGCCCAGGAATCTACGTTTTCCTAGCTTCCCAAGTAATTTTGCATGATAAAGTTTTAGAACCTCTTCTATTAATATAGTGGCTAAGTCTGCCCTTGTAGATCCCAGAGGACAATTAACTATCTATCTTTATTTATATCTGACATTTAGGGCTTCTATTTCTGAGTCAGTATAACCAGCCAGGATTTGAACCATATTACTCCTTGGGCATGGGATATATACCCCATTATGAAATTGCTCTCCAATGAGCCTATACTGTTTCTCTTGGGAAAAAGTTAACAATCAAAAAGGACCACCCTCAAAGGAATCTAATTCAGATAAGATGGATATATTTGGAGTCATGTACAAAATAACTAATAAGCAAAGCCCAGTGTAACGTACTTTATTTGTTATTATGTGGATGTACCTTGACCTCCTAGCATGGCCTGGCAAAGAATGAAGAAATAGTAAAACAACATCATGTGGATAGGAGGCGGTGCTAGAGTGGCCGGGGGTGAACCTCAGGAGTTGGGAGTCAGGAGGTGGAATTGTGGGACAAAGCCAGAGTCAGCCATTTTAGATCCAGATAGAAGACACCAAAAGTTAACCCTGAGCAGTAAGAGCCGCGAACATGAAATTTGAACCACAGAATAGGAACTGGAAGGGCAGCCAAAGAACCAGGAGTGGGGAGGTGGAGTTTATTCAGCTGGGACCTGGCTAACTCAGCATGTGAGTGCTGTCTTAGAGTCCTTGTATTTGCCTCAGAGTTGCTTCTCTCAAAATAACTTGTTACTGTAAAACTCTTAACCAGGTCCACTCCGAGTCCTTGAATACCTGAATGGTAAAGTGCTTTGGTTCATTGTCCGTCACGTACGTCTGTGTGTGCCACGATGCCTTGGCCATCTGATGTCTTTGGGAAATAAGGTGGCCCTTACTGTCAGGATAACTGATAACTGCTTTAAGCTCTGACATCAATGAGAAAATTTGTGTTTTTAGAAAAAATGTTTCTAAAATTTATTTGCTTTTGGCACCCTATTGATGAAGTCTGGTGAATATCGTTTTTCACTGATATAAAGATTTCGTTGTATCACAGCCTTTTCTTGATGACTCAGGTCCATGTTTTGAACACAGCACTGAACTAAACTTTGATGTACTGGTGTCCTATATGGTTATAGAATTGTGGGGATCTTGCCTTTCTCTTTTTAGTGAGTTTCCTAGCCATTTTGCCTGTGTTATTTTGCTTTGGCACTCAGCAGTATGCTTGGGCGTTTTGAGGTGTATAGAACCATTTGCTCCCAGACTAAATGGCCCTACAAGGGTGCTGATCTGCTTCATGCTTTTCTGGTGTTCTCTCTTGTGATCACCTCTGTTTTCTGTGGTCACTCTTCATTCTGGTCAGCAACTACTTGTTAGCCCAGTGATCTGATCATCTTGTCTTCAGTCTTTATACTCATAGTGACTGATAGCAAAACTGAAAGGTATCAGATGAAATTGGATACCCAAGTGCTATAAGGTCACACATACTCATCTGAGATGAGCAAATAAGACTGATGAAGTAAAATGAATGGACTTGTGTTCATTCATTTCAGAAGATAGTTCTCAAAAGTGCCCACTGTATACTAGCCCAAGTTGACCAGGCCATGCTCAGGACAGCCTCCAAGACCAGAGAGAATTGGGCTCTGGGCAAGGCTCCCAGGTCAACTGTAAATTAGGTGAGTCAGGGTAGAAAGACAGAGGCACAGTCACAGATCCTGGGTCAGTGCAGTGTGCTGGGACCCAGGAGGCTATGTAGCCATCCAGAGCTCTCCCTAGTGCCTGGGCTCCCAGTTTGACTGGCAGCAAAGGACTGGCCACACTGGCGACGGTAGATGGGAACAGAGAGGTGACAGCTGAGTCACCGAAACCCAGGGCCGGCTGGAGCCAGGAAATCAGTGAACTGAGGTGCTGGAAACTACAAAGACTAAAGTGGGGACTTGTTGCACCTGCCCAGCCACAGACTTGGAAAAGATAATGGTACGGAAATGAATAATTATGCTTCACTGTAGGGTGCATACTAGACAACCCAGAAACAGGAGGGTTTGTTCTACCAGAAGAGTATACGTTCCGGGGGGTAGATTAGGAGAGGGCCTTGAGGAGACGTGGCATTTAAGCTAGGTCTTACAGCAAGAATAGAAGTTCACAGGGACAAAAAAGGAAAAAACTAAATGTCAGACAGAAGGGCTTGAAACTGTCTTGCAAATCATTTTTGAGTTCACAGATGTGTTTCAGAATGTTCAGGATATCTAAAATATAACAGCCAGAAAAAATGGATTATTACTCTGAGTGTGTGTGTGTGTGTGTGTGTGTGTGTATATGTTTCAAGCATATTATAGCTAAAAATAAATTTCTAACATCTGTAGGTGCTCAGCAGGACAGTTAACAAATTTCTGATGTATACTTCTGTTTGCTTATTCCTTTTACTAGGAAAAAGTGAATTTCTGTAAGTCATGTTTTATACCTGATCAGAAGTATCTTCTACATAATAGGTTATAAAATCAACACACAAAAATCAGTTGTGCGACTTCTCTGCTGGTCGAATAGTTAAGAATCCGCATGCCAGTGCAGGGGACATGGGTTCAATCCCTGGTCCAGGAAGATTCCACATGCCACAGGACATCTAAGCCCACGTGCCACAACTATTGAGCCTGTGCTCTAGGGCCCACGAGTTGTAACTACAGAGGCCTCGTGACACGACTACTGAAGCCTGTGCACTCAGAGCACCTGCTCTGCAACAAGAGACACCACCACCATGAGAAGCCCGCACACCACAACTAGAGGGAAGCCCATGCTTGCCGCAGCTAGAAAAATCAGTTGTAATTCTTCTTATTAGTGACCCAAAATGAATGATTCAAAAGTGAAATTAAGAAAACAATTCAATTTTAGTTAGCATCAAAAATAATCAAATAGTTATGAATAAATTTAACAGAAGTAGAAAACTTCTACATTGAAAATTACAAAACATCTTTGAAAGAAAAGACTTAGACAGAAAAACATTCCTCATTCATGGGATGGAAGACTTAGTACTGTTAAGATGTTCTACAGATTCAATACAATCCCAGTGGATTCTTGTAGAAATAAACGAGTTGATCCCAGAATTTATGGAAATGCAGAGGAATCAGAGTATCCAAAGCAATCTTAGGGGGAAGAAAATCAAAGAGGATTCAAACTTCCTGAGTTTGAAACATATTACAAGTTTCAGGAATCAAAATAAGGGTGTTTCTGGCATAAGAATAAATGTATGGAATATCCTGTCCAGCTGAAAAGGACTGCTAAGTACAGATCATCATAGAGAAACTTGTTTCTGTTTCCTATTTTTTAACTTTGACATTTGTATTGAGATATAATTTGTATAACATAAAATCCATTCTTATGTACAGCTCAGTTCCAGAACATTTTCATCACTTCATAAAGAAACCCAGTACCTGTTAATAGTGACTCCTAGTTCCTCTCTCTCCTCCAATCCCTGGCAAGCACTAACTAATCTGCTTTCCTTCTCTATGGGTTTCCCTGTTGAGGACATTTCATAGAAATTGGACATGTAATATCTGGCATTTTGTGTTTGGTTTCTTTCATTTAGCATAATATTTCCAAGGTGTATCCATGTTGTGGTATTTATCAGTATTTATGGTCAGATAATATTCCATCATATGGCTATACCACATTTTTGTTTATCTTTCATCAGTTGATTAACATTTGGGCTATTTCCACTTTTTGACTATTAGGAATAATGTTGCTATGAACATTTTGTACAAGTTTATATGCGGATGTATGTTTTTAAATCTCTTGGATATATATACCCAGTAGTGGAATTGCTGGGTCACACGAAAATTCTCCATTTAGCTTTTTTTTTTTTTCATTTTAACAGTGTTCATTGTTTAATATTATCCAAGTAGTACATGTTTAGAAAACCATAGGCAAGTAAAGTACAGGAAAATGCCAGCATCATCCATAGTTACCTATCCAGTGATAGTCCCGATTACACTCTTTTTTGTACATCCTTTATACCTTTGTTTTGTCTTATATATTAACTTTTTGATGAACTTCCAAACTGCATTTTACAGCAACTGTACCATGTTACATTCCCGTCAGCAATTTTTGAGGGTTCAAATTTCTCCATGTTCTTATCAACAATTGTTATTTTCAGTTTTGTTGTTTTTAATTGTAGTCATTCTGATGGATATGAAGTAATCTCTCATTGTGGTTTTGATTTGCATTTCCCTTATGACTTAATGATATTGAGCATATTTTCATGTGTTTATTAGTTGTTGGAATATCTTCTTTTCACTTCTATTCAAGTGCATTTATGTATTCTGGATACTTGATTCTAAAGTTTTTCTCCCATTCTGTGGATTGTTTTTTCACTTTCTTGATGGTGTCCTTTGACACATAAAAGTTATGTATTTTTTTTTTAACTTTGAAGCCTTTCTGGTTTGATCACAGGTTAGGCAGCTTAGACCTCTACACTGTCCCCATTCCCACCTCTGGCAACTACATAAAAGTCCTTAGAGTTCCTTAGATGGCAGTTTGAAAACCACTGATTATAGCCCAAACAGTCATTCTGTAAACCTGTATTAATCCCAGAGTTAGGTACTGGGGATAGGGAATTAGTTAAGATACAGTTGCCAGTAGGGTCTGCTCTGGTTAGGAGTACAGGCTCGTAAGCAATCATATATGAGTTCAGTTGAGTTCAGTTGCTCAGTCATGTCCGACGCTTTGCGACCCCGTGGGCTGCAGCCCGCCAGACTTCCCTGCCGTCACCAGCTTTATACTGCAGGTAGTGTAAGTGGTGTGAGACTTGATGAGCTCTGAGGAGCCCCGTGGCTGCTGTTTTACCTGCTCACGTAAGGAGCATGTATGATAAAGCATTTAATGATGTTTGCAGCCTATAAATTCTAGACTCTTCTGTCCTTGGGATTTTCCTGGCAAGAATCCTGGAGTGGGTTGCCATTTCCTCTTCCAGGGGATACTCCTGACCAAGGATCAAACCCAAGTCTCCAGCGTCTCCTGCATTGCCAGGCAGATTCTTCATCACTGAGCCACCTGGGAAGCCCCCTTATAAATTCCACGTATACCCAAAGTGTAGACAAGGTGCAGGGGATACACAGAGAAGAGAGCTCATGAAGAAGCGGGTGATAGTATACCAGAGGGCTCTACAGGGAAGGGAAGCCCAAGGGCCGGTAGGAGTCGGCCTCAGAGATCCTTGAGGCCCGTACAGAGTTCAGTATGGCTGCAGTGCTTGGCCAAGTATGAAAGCAGATGAAGCAACAGCCGGGTTTAGAAAAATCTTTAAACATTTTACCCAAAAGCATTTGCAGAAATGAAAAGAGGAGGTGGTAAAAGGGTTTTAAGCAGAGAATCAACAGAACCAGATTTGTGTTTTAGAAAAGTCACTCTGACAGGCTTGTGGAAAATGGATTGGGAATGACAGGAATTTACTGTGCTTATAGTCTTGATCAGAAAGTATGCAGACTTTTCCTTAGGACAGCCTTAGCATGTTTGAAGGGTGTTTAGGAAATAGAATAAACTGAATTTGGTGAGTAATTGGACGTAGGGGAGAGTGGGAAGATGGACTCAGAGAAGAAGCATTTGGCATGGGCAGTCAAGCCCTCCCTGAGATGGGGCGCACACACCTAAGGAGGAGATAATTAGCATTCTGTTCGTAGGACAGCACCAAGCACCTCTTTCGAAACTCAATTCCGGGCTTACCTGGAGGCTCCTGCCAATGCAGGAGACACAGGTTGGATCCCTGATCCAGGAAGATCCCACATGCCTCAGAGCAACTAAGCCCGATCGCCACAGCTACTGAGCCTGAGCTCCAGAGCCCATGAGCCACAGCTCCTGAAACCCTCGTGGCCAGGAGCCCGTGCTCTGCAGCAAGAGCGGCCACTGTAGTGAGAAGTCCACACACCACACCCAGAGAGTAGTCCCTGCTCTCTGCAACTAGAGAAAAACCCGCACAGTATCAAAGACCCAACACAGTCAAAAATAAATAAAATTATTTTTTGAAAAACTGTATCAATTCTTGTTTCAGGCTCAATTATAAGAAATACATCAGCTAAAGTTTTAAATTTCCAGGCTTTTTTTTTTCCTGTCTTCCTAGTACTGTATCTATTCATAAGTATTTGTTGAATGAAATTTATGCATAATTATAAGAAATTACTACTCTTTTTAAGACCTCAGAAAACCAAATCCAAAACGTAATAGTGTGTGATGCGAGATACTTAGCTAATAAATACAGTCCTTTATCAAAACTCACAAGTCTGGCTTTAACCTTTGTGATTTACCAACTGTGTTTTCCACTTTATGGTTTTCCACTGTGTTCCCCAGTGTCACGTTGCTTTCCCACTACACTCTGTTTCACAGATAGGGAAACCGAGGGCCAAAGGACACAGCTCTTTTTACTACACTGTAACTGCCCTTGATAGAAGCAAAAAGCGACAGCTGAGCATTCTGGCATCAAAGGGAGAGATTATTTTTCAAAACTGTAAAAGAAGACAACTTAGAAAGCATTGCAGACATGCCCCCAGGGCAGAAGTATATTATAACACAGTTCAGTTTCACTGTCTATAAGAATGACTCCATGCCTGTAAAAAAGAATTGAATTCTCTTCTGCATATTCTGTTTGAGTTGGCAGGGAGGAGATTGACTCCTTTTAGAAAGATTTATGTATACAAAAGGATTGGCTATTAAACCACTATTCCTTTTAAAAATTCCTTCATGGAGAATCACTCCTTCTTAGACAGGTTAGCTGAGGGCTGGTTAACTGAGAAGTGCTGGGTTCTGCACGTAGCAGGTGCTTTCTGGGAGTGGGGGTAGGGGTGTGGATGTGTGAACGTGGCTATCTAATAATACCTCCTTGGAATTCAAAAAATGTTATTAACCAACTCTAGAGGGAATAATATCCATTCATTTTTTGCCCAAGGGCCTTCACCATAATTCTGATTTCTGAAGTTAGCCAAGAGTAAAAGGAATACCCCCATCCCTCCTGCTTCCAGCATTCTAGGATGGCCTGTTGCTTTCACAGCATGTAAATTGCAAGTAGTTTTAAGTGAGACAAGATTTGGTGGCCTGAGCTGTCTGATGACGCATGCCTGCCTGGAGCTTCCCACCACAGTGGCTGATACGCTAACCACTGGCTTAAATGGGTATTGATAATGTGGGATTTCATGTTATTTGTGACTTGTATAACTTAATGATTGGGAGGCATTAGAAACTCAGTAAGTTAATACAAAGTGAAAGTGAAGTCGCTCAGTCGTGTCCGACTCTTTGCGACCTGGGTTGCCGTTTCCTTCTCCAGGGGATCTTCCCGACCCAGAGATCCAGTCTCCCACATTGCAGGCAGGCGCTTTAACCTCTGAGCCACCAGGGAAGTTAATACAAGTAGGTACATGATAGTTGTGTCCTCCTGCAGTATTGTTAACTAGATCTCTGTCTCAGAATGTCGGGAATGTATAATTGGGATCCTGAAAACCGATATTCCTCTTTTATGTAAGGCAATCTTTCGCAATCTAATACTTCTTTTGAAAAGTCCAGTGTGTTTAAATTAATGTAGTTTGGGTGGTTTGAAGATTGAAAATAGGTTAGAATTAAGGCCATGATTCCTTTAGTAATTACTTTTTCTTTTGGTAATAACTGTTTCTTTAGAAATGACATTAACATTCTACCAAAACACAGCAGTAATCCAAAAGTTAATGTTCTGTTCATTTATAATTATATTTAATTCATATTTATGAGTTGTTGGGAGGAAGGAGAAAGAAGGAAGGAAACTTTTTAAATGTAACAGAAGAAGCAAGTTAAAAACAGAAATTTTCCTGATAGTCTGAAGAATATATAGTCGTTTAAAGTGGGAAAAAAATAATTATTTAAATACAGCTATATAAAATCAGATTTTATTAGCTACTGCTGAAAAAATATTTTTTTAAATTATTTCTTAGTGGCACTGAATGAACTCAGTGGATAGAATTTTTCCATTTCCTCTTTTTTACTAATCAAAATATTAGCATAAACATCCCTATGATCTTGATCTTGGTAAGTCAATTAGATTAATGTGTTTTTTTTAAACAGGGAAAATTTTGCATCTTCAGACAGTCATTGAACAAGTAGCTTTGTGTTGTTTTCTTTGAATTGTCCATGAAGCCTGATGTATTATTAATGAATTAATTTCTTGGTGGTGAAGGCTAGTGAAGAGCTTCTGTGAATGGGCAGTTGCCTGGTGGGGCCAGTTTTGGCTGCTGTCATTTAACATGTGTTGCTCTATTGTGAAGTCTTACCCAGCCGTAGGACAGTGCTCGTTTAATCCACCATGATGGGACCTATACACCCTGAGCCCACGTTGGATGCCAGGGTCAGTTACGCAGCAGCTCGGGCTGGGGCACTGCTCTGCCTCACTGCCGAGTTGCTGTAATCATTTCGCCTGCCGTTAATTTTCCCTAAACCAGGGAAAACATGTCTGTAAGCTGTACAAATGTTCTCAAAAGAGAGTCCAAACTGGTCGGCTGGGGTGTTGCCTCCATTCCAGAACGGAGGCAGCAATCCAGGGAGTGTTAAGCTCCTTCCTTCCTCCTGGAAATGGAAGCGTCTGGGCCCATGAGATCCCTGATGTTCTGAGGTCCAGAGTAGCAGATGGCATTATGATTTTCCAAATCCTGATGAACGTTCTAACTGAACTTGTTCATTTCACAGTATGTAGTTCTGTTTTTTTCACTTCCTCTCCCTTCCTCCCTCCCTGTTCCTCTCTTTGTTCCTCTCATACTGGCTAATTTTAAACTGATGCAGTATCTCCTTTAGCCGGCTGTCAGTCCCCTTGTCTCTGTGTTTATTGTATGAAACCAGGTATGGCACAACTTGACATATAATTCTCCAGCTGCGACTCGCAGCTGACATCACCTTTGAATTGGTTTATAAAAATGTGTAAGCAGATACGACCGACACTCCTACACCGTGAAGCCACTGGAAGTTCTGTTCTTTCCTACATTTGTAGCTGGCGGTGCAGGTGGCTAACAGCAGTAATTGTTTTAACTAACAGTTGAGTGAACATTCAGGAGGACACACAGTGTGACTATGGGGACTTTGGATTTCAGCAAGTTCCCTGAGTCTATCTGGATAGTGTTATGGCTTGTTGATTTTTCAGGACACAGACCTGCCAGGTTCTTGCCCTTGAACAGTATGTGGATGTAGTTCAGCTGTTTCAATGTTAACCCTTTACCAGTGAAGAAAGGAATAACTACTCCTTTCATTTAGGAACCTGTTAAGGGCTCTTTTGCACTCCTGGATTTTCCTCTTGCATTTTTGTTTAATATAGTTTTATGATCTACCTTTAAGATTGCTTTTAATCAGCACTTCTACACATAGAACCTGGTGAAATGGTAGTGTGTATATTAACATTATAATTTAGGTCCTGGATCAAGCATGTGTAAGCTGGACTTTTCCTAAGGAAAAAAAACTAACCTTACCAGTGTATGAAATTCAGACACTATATAGGGACTAGGTAAAACCACAGGTAGGAATTGCTGAATAATTACCTTTAGACTAGCCTGAGCAGGAGGCTTCCCACGAGGGTGAGCTCATTTAATGGTCCCTAAAACTCAATCTCGTGGATGTCAATGGTCATGCTTGATTATTTGCACCAGTGTTTTATGAAAAAGCAATAGAAATGCATTGGGAGGCTACAGGGAGAGTGGTAGGGAACAATAACGGGTTTTACTTCTGTAAATGAAATCCCTTTGGTATGAGACAAGCATGTTTTTTCCTGCTCTGCCTGAACCATTGACAAGGAAGACATCTGTGAATGTCAGTGTGTATGTGTGTGTACCATTCAGATAGGGCCCTCTAAATAATGCTGTGACCTATAGCTTATGACCAACAAGAGACCTGAAATAAAAAGAGAAAAAAAGATGTTCATTGACTTTGGAAAAGAAGCAGTTGCAAATATGGTTTTAAGAGATTAATCCATTTCAAGTTTTCTACCTACCTGTTTTCAAGGAATTTTATGAAACACCAAGATCTTTGCCATATGTTTAGAAAATATCTGAGTAAATATAAGTCTTTTAAATGACAAAAAAAAAGGGTTAGTTTTGACATAAATGACAAAGTTCATCTGCTGTTTTATCCCAGTACTGAAGAGCTGCCAAAACATTTAGGAGAAAATGGGGAGGCAGGTGGGGACTGCATAATCTCAAATTTCAGAGATTCCTTTAGAGCTGTTCATTTATATGCTGTGTTTTTTATAAGCCGTCTGGTTGTGATGTTCTCTTGGCTAGTAGCTGGTTCTTCTATGATTTAATGGTTTGCCGGTAAGGTGGATGTTTCAGTGGTGAAAATTCTATCCTTTTGCCCCTGGTTCCAGGTCCACCTGAGACAAGTTAAATGAGCTGATACTGTCAGCCAGGACCCAGTGGATAGAACTTCACACCCAAATGCCCACACGTGTAATTTGTCACTTCTGGCAACCCAGAGCATGGGGTGACCCGGCGTGGAAATTGAATCATCTTTCACTTTCTCTGCTCAAGTCTTGATGTGGAGTGAGATGAGTAAGACAAGGGCTCTGTGGTCTCCAGCAGAAGAGGGTCAGAGGCTTCCTTTTCTGATGACGTCCATCTGCAAGCCTTCCTAAACGCAAAGCCTCTTTCTCACCCCAGCGCTGTCCCTCATTGCATCCTGCAGATAAGATCAGTTCTATCTGATTGTGAAATCAAAAATAGACTTTAGGGTCAAAACACTTATTGTTCCCTGACAAAGTGGCCACATTTTTTAAGTAAACTAAGTGTTCTGAACAAGCATTGATTGAATTTGTACAAGCCTGGTGTGGAATTCTGATTTACTATTAACCAGGCTGAATTTACTATTAACTCTCTGACTGTGCACTTGTCTATCCATTTTCCACCTCTCTCTCTCTCTGATGAGATGTGACTGCCTTTTTCCCCCCTGGCTACAGTCTGTTGTAGCAGAAACTTACAGATGTGAATATTGAGAACCTTCAAAATATTAAAACTGAGCTGATTTCCCAGAATCTACCATTGGATTACACTTCGGATGGGTAGATTTTTGGTTTGGAGATGACTTCTCTGGAGATTTTTTTTTAATATATTTGTTTATTTGGCTGTGCTGAGCCTTAGTTGTAGCATGTGGGATCTAGTTCCCTGACCAGGGATGGAACCTGGACCCCTTGCATTGGGAATGCAGAATCTTGGCCACTGGACTACCAGGGAAGTCCCCTGTGGAGATCTTTAAAGGCGAGGGTTCTATTCTTTTATTTGTGTGTGTGTGGCTTCCCCACACCCCACCCTCTTCAAGCAAACAAGGTTTCCTCCCCAGTCAAGAGCAGATTTGCCCAGTGGATTCTGCCAGTTGTCTCTCAGAGATACCACTTTTAAAGCAGTGGACAGGGGAGGATCAAAAAACAACTTGAGATCTGATAAAGCAAAATGTTGTATAGTCTGACGTGAAGACAGCCTTCCACCCCAGCATTGTGGACAGACATAGAGCGAGCTAGGAGAGCTGTGCCGCTTAGTATGAACGCCAGTGTGCAGGACCAGCAATTGTTGAGCCAGGCCAAAGGAACATGAGGCTTGAATTAAAAGATTCAGTTTTAAAATGTTAGAACATAGTTCTGGTCAGACCATAGGTGACTATCTGATGTTAATTACCTGTTGGCTTGATGGCTTGACACCAAGAAGTCTATAAACAGACTGTTAAAAGGATGGCCATATTTCACTTAACTTGTCGGGTTTAATCTAATCACAGCACAGCTGACCTCGGAATTCACTAATGTGGCCAGCACCTTGAGATTCTTGAGAATTTGTCCTTCTATCTTCTTTACGTTTTACTCCCAATAAGTGTAAAATCTTGGTTTGAAGGTATGACTCGTTTGCACACAAGAAGGAGACATAACACAGATTAAGATGTTCAAGGTCCCTTCACCCCTAGGTGCTTCTCTGACAGTGAGGATGGAAGAGTGTAGGAGACCAAAGATGGTATATTCCAGCCCTCCAGACTCTCCCCATCATTCTTCGAGGTGCACATCTTAACCCTCTGAACAACACAGTTTCTTCCAGGATGTGGGTTAAGTACCAGTCATCTTGCAATGCCCACCCAAGCACCTTTGATATGGTAGAGGGTCAAGAAAATTGTTGAATGAGTGAAGCAGTAAATAAGTGATGGATGGTTGTATCATTTTTGTACAGTATTTTGTGTCTCTACCCCTCAGTGTCTGAGTTCACCGCCACACCATTGTCAGATTGCATTGTCATCTTTTATTAGGAATTAAAGGCAAAAATTAAATCCTCAGGTACATTTTTAAAGCAAAGGTTCCTCAACCTTTTTTCCAATTGAATAGTTATACCAGGCTTCTTCATTATTCAAAACAGAACTCTGCTAAAAACCTGGACCTCAATTGAGTTTAAAAAAAAAAGTAACTCCTTACCTTTTAACTTTTAAACTTTCTATTTTGACATCATTTTAGAGTCACATACAGTTATAAGAACTAATTTAAAGACATCCTGTGTATCCTTAACCCAGTTTCCCCCAGTGGTAACAGTTTGTAAGTACAGTACGATATCACAACCAAGAAGTTGACACTGAGATAATCCACTGAGTTTATTCAGATTCTGCCAGTTTTACATGCACTAGCGTGTGTGTGAACATAAATGACACAGATCCTTTAAAGCCAAGAAACATCATGGTTTAAAAAAATCTATGCCTTTGAAATTGATTTCCTTTTTAAGTAAGTCATTTCCAAAGTGTTTTTCTCGTTTGTATTGTCTCTATTTGGAGTATCTAACTTACCTGCCTGTTCTCAAGGTAACAAAGCTTAGTTTTCGGCACACTTACTCTGCTCAACTAGCAGCAGCTGTGGTTGGAGTTGGACCTCCTCCCCCCCCCCTCCTTGCAGGTCCACACACATACACACACACTCAGATTTTCTGCTGCTTACCTTTCTTTATGCTTGAGTACCTTGCTGACAAGTGCTAATAGCAAAATACCCAGAGAGAGTCCAGCTGAAGTTAGCATACATTAAACATTCTGAACTTGTCCTTTTGCTCATAGATTGTGCATAATTAATAATTAAACAGTTTCTGTTGTAATGGGTTGACCTTCCTGAACCGTTCATTATTCACAAGGCAAAGGCATCACTCAAACTTTCTTCCTGTTGTCCTTCACTGTTCCCTAGCTTGCCGCCTGCTTGTGCTCCAGTTGTTTAGCACTAGGGGCTGACCAGGCAGTTCACGAAACCTCTGAGACTTGAAGGCTGTCCTCCGTGATGACCAGAATTGTTTACTGAATGGCCACAGCGGTTTTTATACAACAGTTGCCTGTTCTGTAACAAGATCCGGCTTGTGTCCCTTTAAGCAGGACACTAAAGTTGATTTGGGACCAGAATCTCAGGTCACAACTTGTGGTTAAGGTTTTATCCACTGTTTTTGTTCCATACCTCTGTGCTTAGAAGTTCAACAGAGAAGTGGCCCGCAGAAGCCCTCACGGTGAGATGCTGCACCTAAGCTCCTAAAGACAGTGACTTGTGTTAACAATTTAGAGCCTGTTTCAGCCAGCGCTGAGCTGTTGGTGTGACTGCTTCTCTACTTTGTGTTTACATTCTTAGAATGTACTTTTTTCTTCATTTTGCCTGAACCCGTGTTTCACAGAGAACATTTTTGATAAGTAGCAGCAGAAGTAGCAGGACTTTAGAGATGCTCTGAACCCTGGGGCATGGTTCGCTCTGGCTGGAACTCCAAGGTGAATGACTGCTTTCCCTCCCCGGGGGCCACGGAGACGCCAGAGCAGCTTTCCTGTGAGCCTCCCCATCCGCTTTGCACAGATTGGAATTAGATAACAAGATAGACAGATTCTTGGAGATTTCTTTTTTACATCCTGATCCAAACTAACTTCTAATTTTACTTGCTTTTAAGCTTGTTTTTAAACAAGAAAAGTATACCTGAAAAATCCTTAAGCGTGACCGCTGCCAGGTCTGTTTGTCCCTTTGGGATGTTAACAGCCTGCATGCTTTTGTGGATTTGGAGGAGGCTCTCTGAGGACTCCCTGCCTCCCTGTTTACATGTAGCATTCTTGACACCCACCCACCCACCCAGGCAGTAGTCAGTCTTCTGTATCTCAGAAAATTCTCCTCTGAGATACACAAGAGACATGGATTTTAAAATGAAAAGAAGTATCTGGCATTATGCATGTGAGATTAGAATTTCCCCTACATCTTTGATGACTGATTCGTTCCAGGCACCACTGCGATGAGAATCCACTCGGTGGTTCTGCAAAGCCGACTTGTGCTGGCATTTTCACAAGTGAAGTAAATTATTCATGGGTACCACCCAGTGTTCCTTAGTTTTATATTATGAGGAACTTAACAGGCTACAATATCAGGTCTTAAATAAAATTAACTACCCATGCAAAGATGTCACAGTTCCCTCGTTTTGTTTCTCATCCATGTTAAAATGACATCTTCATCAAGTTGCCTATAGTTCATCAGTTTACTCTTGGTATCATACTTTGAAATGAGGCCCACATCAGCATCACGTTTTACACCAGGATCTTTGTAGAAAACCAGTCTAGAATTTTAACCATCTTGGTAAATATTCAGCCACGTTAAGATACTAGGCTTTTATTTTCTTAAACATTCATCTTAAAGCAACTGCTACTCAGATACTTCCAGTACTGCCACGTCCCAAAAAATTTCAGAAAGGAATAACTTAGAAAAAATTAACTACCTGGTCTGAGTCCATCATTTTTGTACCTCAGACTTTGAAATATCTTTTTACCAATAGTGTTTGAAGCAGTAAAATGTCATTTCTTGAACTGGGCCTTGTAGAATCTCGCAGGTTGGTGATATATATGGCTTTCCTAAAACAGACTGGGCTGAAATTGATATCATGTTTTATTTTTGCTCTTCAAACTGATAGGACTTCCGTGACCATTTTATAGTTCCTTTATCAAGGACTTGTCATGTTACTGTGTGCCTTGCTTCTTTTGAGCAGACTATTCCATCAGCCCCCCATTTTTCATGCCCTCTCTATGTAATGCCTGCATGTAATCCCTTGAACTTGGCAAGATTTTATTTCACTCCCATATTCCTTTGTTTTCTTTTCCTCTTGGAAGCCTTTCTCTACTGATGAGAATTTTAACTTTATGGTTACTAACCTACCTCTCCTCTGGATGAACAGAGTCAATTCAAAGAGGACAGATATGCAAAAACTAAGAAACATTTGGTTCACATTCCTTTTTTTTAAAAAAAAAAAAAAAAAACCTCTTTGGGATTTTTTTTTTTTTTTGGCTGCTTTGACCCCCTCAGTTCCTTTTGATTTAATTGTATTTTCCACCAGTTTCCAATTGTTTGAATTGGAAACAAAGCCTTAATAAGAGTTCTAGTTAATTTTCTGTCTTGTAATTACCGATCTCATTTTTCTGATAATTGGCCACAGCAATTATATGTATATTTACTAATCACAGAGGAGGCTGTGCAATTGTATCTATCTGCCACCATTGATAATGACACGCATATTGCAGAGGTGCTTTTATCATCTTCTTTTTTCCACTACATCAAAGCTATTTCCACTCGTTCTCAATAATGAATACATGCATGCATTTGACACAGTTGTGTGCTAGAGAAATTGTTTGGCTCCCACCAAATGCTGCATGCTCTGAGTTTCTTGCCTGCAGCGCTAGAAGGTTGTATGTAATGATATATTGCTCATCCAAATGGCCAAAGCACTCCAAAGCACAGTGAGATTAAAATAAGTCATTCCTTTGTTAATTTAAATAGGTGCATGTATCATACTTTGCAGGGCACTTTGTGTAGGGATGTCAGGGAGGAAAAAAGCCGCCGAAAGGTATTTTTAATAGCAAATGAGAATAGATGAGAATGGAGTCATTTGCAGCTGCCTACTTTATGTGGCTCTCTTGTTCCAACTGTAGGTCTAATGAGATGACTGTTAAAGTACTCTGCAGTGTAATTTCATTACATCCTGAGCTGTTACACTATAAACACAGTGGCGCTCTCTGTCATTCTTGGAAAAACTCCTAAATTCTTAAAGCCTTCCTTTGCAAATGGTAATGGGGTTTGCTCCCTGTGTTACATGGGGATTGTGGTTTGTAGCTGTGTAGTTTCCTGCTCTCCTGAGTGACTCCCATCCCCACCCTAGTTCTGCCAGTGGTCAAGGTGGGCGTTTTTCATGGCGTCTTTAATTCACTGGCTTTCTCCTGTGATGAGTTTGCCTAGACTGGCAAATAGGCTGAAATTCTTTTCTAGTAAACAGCCCTTTCAAAGCTTTTCTATTAAAATGAAAAAAACAAAAAACCCAACTCTGACCCACATGGTTCAGTTAAAGGCAAGCGGTTAAGAGCAACTGAATATACTAATAAATGTAAACAAAAAGGAAAGTGTAAATAAATAGCAAATCCAGTAAAAGACACAAAGGTCAACAGAAGAATAATTTCACAGCTCTTTGTTAATTACACGACCATTTGTGTGTTACTTAAATAATCATTAATTTCTCATTTACACTTTCGTACCTTCTTTCCTACCCTGTGGCTATCATTGTCCTTTTTTCACCTCCCTTCCCTCTTTGCTATCCTGTTTCTCACCATTATAAAATGTGTGTGGCTTTAAATTTGGCATTTTTACATAAACGTGAAAGACAGTACAGACAGTTTTTTTTTAATTGGATGATGCCTTATTTTCCTTCCCACATGCTGATGAATCCTTGTTACATAGTCATCTTTATTTGCTTCTTTGGGATGGCGGGTAGAGGGTGTAAGGAAGACAAGGAATTGCTGTGACTTTTGATGACTTGTTTTTCCTCCATCCCAGGATTCGCCCGTCCTTCCGGTTGGAGAGTTCTCCGAGCCATTTGTACATTTCATCACTCAGTGGTGAGCCTGTTTGCAAACATGCCATGCCCTCAATGTAAATGATACATGCCATTAACTCGGCAGCTCCGGGAGACCTTATGGCTCTCCCTGCTTCCTTTTGGAGACGGGAGGGACTTCGGAGCCTTGGGCAGATGGGGCAGCAAAGCTGGAGGAATTGTTTAAATTATGTAAACGTTATTTACACACAGGGTCATAAACGTACTTTAGAGGCCTTTTCCTGCTTTAATAAACTTCTGAGAATTGGGCTACTTCTTTGAGCACAGATACTGTTGCTTTCCAGTTGTTTTGTTTTGTTCTTTTAAGAAATACACAGTTTTATAGCCCCTGTTGCATGGACATGTGAAGCTTATTTTTATTAATGGGACCTCAAGTTACCCATAAAAATTCCTGTCACTTAGTGGGAGCAGAATAGTTTATTAGTTCATCGGGTTTTTGGTAAATAACTTTTATCTTTGGTTATATTTTAGACAAAATACTAGTGTCCCATTTCAGTGAATTTTGATGTTAGAGAGGCTATGAAAACATGGTTCCATTAGGCCCACTTTAACCTTTGTAAGAATTGAAAACTACAGGATTTAGATCAAAGGGGCCACAGAATGTCTCAGAGTCTCTAGGCAACCCCTTGTCATTTTACATCTGAGGAAACAGGTGTAAGGGTTCTTTTCCAGCCATCTGCCTTTTTCTTCCCCATAGAATGAAGTTTTCTTCTATTACCCCTTTCACATCATCCACCTCTCCCCTACAGGAACACACCCCTGTGACCCTGGAAGCCCCACTTCCCCCACTGCCATCCTCCTGCCTGCCCCCTCAGCCCTACATGGAGAGAGAGGGAGAAGGAGATTGGGAGCATAGAAACGACTGCCCCAAAGCAGGAGACACAACTGATCGGAAACTGTTCTGCACATTCTGGAACTCCTTCCTGACTGCCTTTACTCCTCCTTCCTTCCCAAAGTCCTCATTTCAGCTCCCCTTCAGAATCACATCCACTAGTGGAGGATAAGCCCTTCGTTCCTGTGGCGCCACAGACGCCACAAACGGCACACTCAGGAGTCCTTGTGAACCCGGAATGGCTTTGCACTCTCCCCTCCCCCTCCCCCCATGAGCCATCTGATGATGATGCTCAAGTGAAACCAAGAAATATTCCTTAATATAAATGTCAAGCTTTATCACCTTTTTGACTAAGTGTAATATGTTACCTCTTAATAAAAATGTCTTATGTAGTTTATATTCCATAGAAAAAATATGTGGGGAAGAGATTTTTTAACCCCCAACTTCTAAAATTTTTATTAGCACTATTTCTGTTTATTTAAAATACTTATATAATATTCCATAGCTTGTAAAAACTACTTTCATTCTACAAACATTTTATTTCCAAAACATGCCATGTTGTTAAACGTATTGGTTAAACACCGGAAGCCGAAGCTCATTAATATTAGAACCATTAGCTAGAAATATGTATTAGTCTCTATTTCCTTTATGTGGAATTCCTAGTAACGGAAGCACATGATGGGAATGTCCCATTTTGAAATGTACACATTGGAAAATAAACCGTGCAATTCCTGAGCTGCCTGGAGCGCTGGGTTTGGGCATCACCTGCTCAGAGATGTTGGGTTTGTGCCCTGACCACCCTGCTTATCTCGCTGTGTGGTCTGGGACCAACCTGGGGGTGGGGCCCATTCTGAGCAGATAGGGCCTTGCCTGCCTTCTGTCCAAAAAAATTGATCAGCTGTTATATTAAAGTTTTATGGAGACAGAGGGAGGGATAACCTGTGTTGAAATTTCCACAGATGTCAAGCCGAAACAGAAATGATAGTGGGTAATAGCCTTGTTTTCCCAAGAGATACAGCTACTTTGGAATGTCAGATTAGGAGTGTTACCAAATCCACTGGTGAGACAGCTTGAATTACTTGCTAATGGATGCAGTATTTGAGAGGTGCATATGGTTATTTATAGGGAAGGCAAATGTCCTCGACGTCATTAACAGTTCGTAACTACGGTTCTTATTTACCAAATGATCATTAGAGCTCTACTTAAAAAAAAATGCTGTCAGCAAATGCAGAGATTGTATGTTGTTGTTGTTTTTCTTCTTGCTTGTTTGAAGTTGCCTCATATGAAGAAAGAGTGTCTATGATTTTCCAGGTAGCAGAAGCAGCAATCTCTTTTCATGACTTCATCCCGCAGATACTCTGAGTTTAGTATAAATTGGCCGTCAGCAGGCAGCTCACCCGTGGTTACCTCGGTCCGGCGAGTGGGTGCTTCGTCACCCAGCTAAGTCCATGCTGCGGCTACTAATTATGCCTGTTGTATGTCAGACGAAATATTTTGCAAGAGGAATGTGACTCTTTAAGCAAACTTAACTTCCCCACAGCTGTTTAATGAATTATCAACTTGCAGAGCAGCCAAAATAAATGAAAGACAAGATAATGTAATAACCCATTTATAATTCTGTAGCATTATCTAGATGTCTGACCTCTTTTACATATGACTTGTTATTCAGAGTAGTAATGAAGGAATGAGGTGTTTTCTCATTTGACCTGATCGTCACGTTTCTTTTCTTACTGTCTTATCCCAGTTACCAAAAAAGAAGTATATTATTCCCTAAATTTATTTGAAATGAATTGATAACCAAGTCAGGAAGAAAACATTGCTGCTTCTTTTCATAATTCGTTTCAAAAGTAGAATTAGGATAAATTTAAATTATGTATCTGTATTGCAAGAGTAACTCCAAAACAAACAAACAAAAGAACTTTGTATTCTTGGTTCATGAGCTTTCCCCCAGACCTGGTTATTTGAAGGTCAAAAGGAATGAAAGAGCACACGTGCTGATGCTTTGGCCAAGAATCTGGGCTGGTGAATTTAGAAAACATTCAAATTCCAGAGCAAGTAGCCAGTGGCAGGAATTATTGCACAGATTTACAAGTGATGTAGATAATGTGAGTTCTTCTCTTACAGCATGCGAAAACAGCCCAAAGAAAGGCCAGCACCTGAGGAACTGATGGTAAGTAGGTATCTTTTAGTTACAGATTTAAAGTATCCACAGGCTCCAGAAAGCCAGTATAATTTACATTGTTTGGGTAGGTGCTCTTGAAGCTCGCATCCTCAGATAGTAGTTTTCACGTCTTAAAAACCCATCACCGTTTTGAAGCTTCATGCAGAATCCTTTGCCTTTGCCTCACACTCAAGGGTCACGAGTTAATCTGTGTTACTCCTTGTCCTTATTTGCTATTACAGCCTCTCAGACTTCAGAGGCTTGATAACAGAAAAGATAGTCCGCATATTAAGTTTTTAATGCAATCCTAGAGGAAATTCTGAATGTGGCGTGGCGTCCTCTTGGATTCATGTAGAATGAAATTAGATTGGCTGTAAAAGATCAAGTTAATGTGAATCTTTAGTCTTTCCTCAAATAGAGGCAACTGTAAGGCTGTAAGTGCTGTGTTCTCAGCTCCAAGGCCGCTTTCTTTGATTACAAATGACAGTTTTTAGTCAAGCAGGGAGAGGAACAGAGTTGTTTCCTAACAAATTCCCAAATGGTCATTTATTTAGTACAGATTGTTGATTTGACAATGCACAAGCTGTTAGAATAACGTTAGCATCGAGCATTGGTAAATAATAATTATAGTCTACTCTTTCTGATGTTTTGCATACCATTCCTTGTCTCTAGATTATTGCAATCAGGACGAATTCTGATCAGTTTTCTGTCACCACTTTAAATAATAAGCATTTTATGATATCAGTTCAAAGGTTTTTAGCCATTATATTTCATCCTTATAAATACTCTAAACACCCAAACTTCTGTGTAATACAGTTTTCATCCCCAAATATAATAGAGCAGTATGTTTCCCTTTTACATCGTATGTGCTTTCCAGGAAGGTGGTTTTCTTCCTCGTGTTACCCCTGGAGCAAAATCTCAGTTTTCAGGGTAGTTTCAAGTTAAAGTTCACCCCTAAAACCCCTACAATTTATAACTGTTCAGGCTGCATGTCTAGAAGAAACTCATCTCTTTTTTTTCTTCTTTTTGATGGGGAGGTCTCTGATGGTTGGGAAATTCATGCAGTTAGTCACATTTGAGGAAACTTGGAACAGGTTCTAGAGATGGAGACCCATTTACCTTGTACATTATCATGCTATGGCTGGATAGCTCAGCTATTAAAACAAAGGAATAGGGTTTCATAAAACAGATATATATTTGTAAATGCATGTTTCAGTGCTGCAGTGAGTTGGCCACTTATAAATAAAACATCTACAGATCATACGTACACTCATAAATGCATCCGGATGTCTGTGCTGGTGGGGAACACCACTCCAGGGTGGCAAGTCGTAACGGCAGGACTGAAGGGCGCATCCTGTCAGTGCCTTGGAAGCAAGCATGCGTGGCTGGCTGTGTGTGTGGAGAGAGACAAGGGAGACATATTCCGATATATCTCTTTACAACTATACACCCCAGTGTGTGCTGTCCCACATTTTTAATTAATAAATATCAATAAATCAATAAGATACAATGAAAAATTTAGTCACAGGAAGCACCATCCCATACTTAATTTAACATTATTTCTAGTACTGCTCACAGTTTGATTTGAGTGAGCTTATCCCCCTAGGTATAGCAGTAGTGAGGCACACCCTGCCTTAGTACAGCCTCAGTGAGGGGACAGGAAACAAACAAGGGTGTGTGACACTTCTACAGTCAGGGGGCTTGAGCCCAAATACTGGACCCCCTAGGGGATAAGAAAGAAAGAGGGCTGTCCCTGGCTTGGGGAGCCTGAGTCACATCCTAGGGATCCGCTTAAAGGGACCAGTCTCTCTCTTCCTTCCAGCATATTAATGGCTTTAATTTTTCCCTTTCTCTCTCCGTCTACAACCTATTTGACGGTACTCCCATCTGGAAGCTGAGAGCATTCTCTGGAATGCATGAACTGTAGAGCCCATTTGTCACTGTGGGTGGGGGCCTGCCTTTCACAGAAAGAGCAGTTTATCTCCCAGGCCCGGTGACTCCAGCCAGCAGGATACCAACATGGTCTGCACAGCTTGGGCCACATGGGCTGTGAAGACTGCAGGACTGCTGAGATTTCCCTATGGGCCTGCATTTTCTAGATCAAAGGGAGAACCTCAGAGGTGAAGTTGGATAGAAATATCGAAAGTTACAGACTCATCAAGAAACTCTTACATGAACTTGAGTGTGTCCCTGACAAGTCTCAGCCTTAGTAAGTGAGAATATAGGGAGAGGTGTGCCGAATCGCCCACACTTCTGGGCCTGGGCTGTGCATGTAGCAGGTGCTCAAGTGGTTTTTGTCATTTTATTTGGTGGAGTCGCCTTACATACGAGAATACTTGCGTCTTAAAAATCATCATCTTTGCAGTTTTTGACCATGTCATTCTTAAAAGATGAAATGTAAAACTCGGGTTTAGGCTCTAGAGTGTTAGAACTCATTTAGCTGTTTAGCTATTTAATTCTCTGCTTTGCGTGGTTATTCCTAAGATGGCCACAATTTTTTTTGTTCTAAGTGGAAATGTTTTAAAATTGGACTAAGAAATTCCCCTGATGTTCACATTTGGGGGAGGCCAGCCAGGATCCACATAAACTGATAACTGTTTTCTGGCACAGAACCCTTAAGCTACATAAAGAATTAACTCAGAATTCTCATCATTGGCATCCACATCATCTTGGGAGATCTCAGAAGCAGGCAGGCAACTGAATTCGGTAGATATATACAGACTATTATGTGCAGAGTCCTGTGCTAGACTCAGCAGAAGATACAGAATACGCCTCACACATACAGTGTTGCAGAGGGTAAGGCACCTATACAAGTAACTAGAATAAACTAACTACTAGAAAAGAATTGCAGGGGTCTGCAGGGATCCTCAGAAATGGGGAAAAGCTATACAGAGAAGGTAGCATTTGAAAAGGGCCTTTGGAGATTGGATTGAATTTTAATAGTGAGTTTGCAAGGAGTCATTCCAGGCAAAGGAAAGGATGAGTGTGTCGAGTTCTCCAGACCTTTTCAGAGCAATGTGAACCCTCCAGTGCTGCTGAAACAGAAATCCCATTGACACTGGCCTCTTGGAGTCACAAACCCACAAAGGCTGGGTTCAGATAGGCAATATATTCACCACATGCTGAGCAATCTGTTAAGAAATTCCTCTTCTAGTAGAAGGAACCGTAGTGTCCAGGTCTGAAAACTCTGACTTGACTTAGAAGCAGCACACCCACATCAATCAGTACCTTTTTTCTTGAGTAAATTCTCCTGAGTGGACTCCTACTCACTTACAGAGAAGTCCTTCATCCTTGGGGAAGATCTTCCCTCTCCTCAGTGCCTTAAGAATTATGTCATGAGTAACTCTTCAAGCTATTGTTTAAAGCTAGTTATTGCTAACTTTTATCAAAGAAAAACCAGCCATGCAGGCAGCGAGGTACATTCAGACAGATAGGAACCCCCACACACACACTCTTTCTGCTCCTCTGATGATGATTCCATAATTAACCCAATTTTAAGTCACCCTGATAAAAAGCACAGAAAAGACCTGCATCAGGGCTGCCCCAACTCTGTGACTGAAGACCAACAAACTTAGAAAACTTAAGTTTCCACACTTCAGAAACTCTGAGGAAGTGGCAGACAGTGTTCGGAGGCTTCAGACAACCAAGCAAGGAGGTTCCAGCTTCTGTGGGGAAAGGGCAGCCTCTGCCAGGCAGAAAGGGTCGATGGGATCGCAACAGGAGGGGAGAGGATGGCGATGTGCAGGTGGTGGGGAAGGCTTCCCAGATGTCAACCATCAGACTGAGGGAAGCCAGACATGAAGGGTCCTAGCCCTGCACTCAGGCACAGAGGCGACCTGAGACGAAGGCATGGAGATGGAGGGGGTGTGGCTGACCCGGCTATTCAGATTATATGTCTGCGTATTTTTAAGTGAAAGGCACATGGTGAGCAGCCTTTCTGTATAGACCATTTGTATAAACCACAGAGAATTCCTTCTGAAGAGTTAATCTTCCTTCCAGGTTCCTTTATAGTAAAGGTCAGGCTGATTTAGCAGAGAAGCCTCCCTTCCCTGGTCAGCAGCCCCCCAGTCCCTCCCCACTTTCTGGGTCCTCATCTGAGAATGAAAGGGACGGACTAGCTAAGCAGTGCTTGACCTAGGGTCAGTGACTTCCGGAAGTCTGTTAAAGCCCCTGAAATTACCCCAAAACCGTATGTGCTTGTAGGCATATGCGTTGTTGTTGCTGTTGTTGTTTTTAAGAGAAATGAATGGCTGTCATCAGTTTTTCAAAGGGGGACCGTGACCCTAAGTGATTGTTCAGCTCCTCACTCCCCACTTGGATCACAGGAGCTTTGTGGCCAACACCAAGCGAGCTGCTCGGGAAGGATGCCTTGTTTGGAGGGTGAAATGCCTGCTGGCATGGGGGAGGGAAGGAGCGGGATGGGCCCTCCCTGTGGGCCGGCCTTTCTGCCAGCTGTCAGGCGGCCCTTTCACCTCTCAGCCTATCCTGAATGTGGGCCATGGGCACCTATGCAGTTACAGTTTAGGTACAGAGCACTGTAGATCCTTCTATGCATTTACAGTGTTTCCAGAAGCTTTCCATGTCTAAGCTCTATTTAATGGAATCTATGCATAGTAAGTAATCAGGTCAGAAGAAGCCGCCTCCCGGTTTGAGATCAATCGCTGGCTAATACTTTATCTAGGCCACTTTATTATCTCATGCTGATCCGATTGCCATTCTCCTCCTCCTTTGTACCAGGCGCTTCGGCTGTGGTACAAGTACGTATCACATACATATTAAAAACATATACCCATTCTATCTGTATGTAAATGTGTGAGGCACAGCTGGATATTGCGGAGGAGTTTGATTTACTAATAGTTATTATCTGTTCTAGCTGTTCAGTGGCAGAGAGAATTTCAGAGAAACAAGCTGGCGCAGAAATTGTCTTTATGCCGTTACTATACTGCTTTAGTAATTGTTTAAAAACATGGGTTTTCTCCTCAGGTTCTCATAATCATGCCTGTTACTTTGTGCATTTCCTGGTACATTCCAGAGCAGGGCATCCTCGTTTAGCATCCTCTGGTTTGGTTTTCCACTCAGGCACCTGAGAAGAAACACAGAGTGCAGTTTGCAATTGAAATTTGACATTTTGCTTAGAAAGCAAGTAAATAGCAGGGCTGGAAACCCCAGAGAAGCACATATGGGTCTTGAGGGAGGAGTGTCAGTTATAATCAAAATAGTGCTTTTAGAAAGATTTTTTTTTCCCCCTTCGTCTGAATTCCAGCAGCTGCCAACTTGAAGCCATCTCATTTCTCAGAAAAGCCTTTATGTACTGGAGGTGGTATTGTTTGGGGGCTAATAAACACCAAACTGTTCCAGAAAAATCTGTTTAAACATTTAATTACTTGCAAAGCGATGTTAACTTGTTTAACTCCTCTAAATTACATTGTCACTGGTAGCTTTTCTGCTTATCCAAAACCTGATTAAAATTACATTTTCAGATAGGCTGCTGCGTTGTTCTCTAAACGAATCCAGGTATGTGATAAATTGGGCAGGGTCCCTTTTAACAATCGGAAAAACCATCGTGTTGGGATTTTTGTCTCCAGCACTCAAATTCCAGCGTGACTTCTGGGTTCAGACCAAATGGCTTTATTATGGGACTCAAACCCACAGAATGCACTGGGTGGTTAAGGAGATGACTGTAGTCAGGCTGTTGCAGTAGGGAGAACATTTCTTAGTGAGGAGTGGCTCGAAGCAAAGGGAGGGAGTCAAGGTTATGGCGGCAGGTGAACCAGGGAGTTAGCTGCCAGCCTTACGGAAGGACGGACAGGAGTCTTATCTCTATGAGAGCAGCTGGTCTTTGGAGCTAACACAGGAGGAGGGAGATTCCTCACTTGTTCCTGCTTTCTGGGAGCCCAGGACTCAGATAAAATTCAGCATTATCACCATATTCTACTAACTGGACCAAAGATGAAGTTCCACTTTATTTTAATCCAGTGCTTACTGAGTCCCTAAGCACAAAAATGAGGAAAGGCACATTTCCATACATATCCCCCCTTGCCCAGTGCTCATGGACCATGTGCTTGTAATCTAAGCTTTTTAAGCGACTAGTAATGGTTTAGTAAGCAATTCTGAACTTGGTGGTAGTTTACTACCTTTAGCTAGTTTGCTGCATCACATGGACCATGTATTAAAAATAGACCATCAGGGCCAGACTTACATGTGTGTCTAGCCACCAGTGCTTGCAGACACCATTCTTGCTTTTGGTTTTTCTTTGGGAAGTGCACATCAGCTCATTGGTCAAGACACCCCAGATTTGCAGAGGGAAACTGGATAATATTGAAACTTCAACTAAATATTTTCTCCAAGCACAAAAGACATCACAGAAGCCCGGGGGCTCCACATAGGGTCCAGTTGACAACCACGTAATGAATTTTTTATTATTATTATTTTCAAGTTTTAAAGGCCATTAAAATCATCTGTTTTGTGTCTGCTTATAAATAGGAAGGCACTAGTAAGAAGTTGATTTTAGTTTTTAATTGCACATAATTACAACGGCAGAATCACTGTCTGGATGCTTGAGATCACACTGAATCAGACAGCTTTAATTTGAATTTTTGATGACATGTTAGCACTTCAGCGAGAACAGAGAGATTATAACTCCAGAAAGTAAGCTTTGTTTTTTCGTGGATGTGACTCCTTAATCTTTTCACCAGACTTCAGCAGATAAATGCATGTGTATGCGTGTGAATGTATTTGTATATATACACATAACCAGAGAGATACAGATAGATAAAAATCTGTCATTCCTTGATCATAGTGATCTGACAGTTTTAATTTCCCAGTTAAGGATAACTTTTTTCCTCCATCAGTCAAGTCTGATCTCTTAATATGGTGATGATTTGCCTGTTTAAAATTGTGATTTTTGAACTCCTGCCTGCAAGTTTTCTTTCTTATTTTACTGAACTGACTGCCATCCTCCCAGCATCATTTCAGGGCACAGTGGGGCTGCACAGCCTTGACCACAGGAACAGTTTGATTACCTTGGATGCAGTAAAGGGCAACAGTGAAGCCTCTTTTCAGTGTTCTGCCACATTCACCCAGGCTAAGCTGGGTCTTCTGAATATATTATGCATTTGTTCCTCCTTTGACGTTGTGCAGTTCACAGGGAGTTTCTGTTACTTGGGTGGTGGCCTCAGCCTAGATGCCCTGCTCTCCACTGTCCTCAAACTTCTCCTTCCTCCTCCCTGCAGCTTTCCCCACTCCTGTTTCACAGTGCTTGCTCCCTTCTCGGAATCCCTCCATCATTTATTGTGTCTAACTTGAAACACCAATTCATCACATAAAATATATATTCATGATAGATTCACAGCCTGGTCCATGTGGTACAGGGGTTCCTTACTTGTCAGAATCATCTGAGTGGGTTTTAAAAGAAATTGCCCAGATCCCAAACCAAGTCAGAGAATCTCTGGCATTTGGACCAGGGAGCAGGTACTGGGGGCTCTTTTGGTTGCTGCTGCTTTTAAAAACTGTCCAAGTGAAACTCAAGGTTTGACACCGTTCTTCCTCCTTACAAGCAGATTGTGAGTTCCTTGAAAGAAGAACCTGATCTTTAATTCAGTTCCTAGCTTAGTCATATGTGGCTGTCATTCACGCATGTTCTCTGTTCTGACTAAAAGAAGAGAAAGCACTAGCAATTATTGTTTGCGTGTGCCACTCATTCTAATTCATTGTAATAAAACACTGTGTTAGACATAAAGACAAATATGACATCATGTGTCCCTATTCTCTAGGAACTCAGAGTAAACTTTTCTTGGGGAAACTTGCCCAAGAGCAAGCCATCCTGGGCTTTGATATTCAGTATGAGTTAGGCTGGCCACACTAGAACTACATGGTCTGATCAGAGATTCTTGTGTGACTTTCTGCTATGAGAGGTCATGTGGGAAAATCATTTGGTGCCAAAATAATAGAATTTCTGGGACATCACACTGTTTGCTTGGATACCATCCACGGCTTTTAACGACCAGTACAGCCAGACCAGTCAAAACAGGCAGCAGGGCTCTGCCGTCCACCCTGGAAGGACAGGAAGAGCAAGAAAGGGTGAGGCAGGCCTTGTTCAGAGCACCTATGGTCTTTGGTGTGCATTCTGACCACTTGAGAGTCCACCTTTGACAGTGCGTTCCAAGTCGAGAGGTCATTAGAGAGTCAAGACTTAGACCAGCGCCATGCTTTTCAGGTGAGATTGATAGCAGGGGACCCCAGGGTCTTCTCTCTATCACCACATCAGATGTGGGCCACTCGGCCCCCCAGTCCTCGGGAATAATAGATTAGGCTGAAAAATCCAGAGTCGTTCAGCCACTTGTGGGGGGAATATAAAACAACCCTGAAGCCCAGTCTCTGGTTTGGGAATTGCTGTTGAAAGCAGCAAACTCGTTTTCCTGTAAGTATACTCCAGTAAGGGCTTCCCTGGTGGCTCAGTGGTTAAGAGCCCCCCAGCCAGTGCAGGAGACACAGGTTTGACCCCTGGGTCAGGGAGATCCCCTGAAGGAGGAATTCACAACCCACTCCAATATTCTGGCCTAGGAAATCGCAAAGAGTCGGACACGACTGAGCAACCAAACAACATCATCAACAGCACTGCAGTAAATCGATGCAATACTTATCAATAATGAATGAGTCTAAGGAATTTCAAGGGCTGGAAAATTATTAGAAGCCACCTATTTACAGTTGTAACCAGCTGGATTTGTTTAATGGGTTGTTTGCTTTTTAATTTGTAGCAATTTCGAGAGAGACCTTGGGGGACCAGGAGCTGTGTGGTTTCAGTGAGGCCTTCTGGAGACAGCTATTTGGGGGGTCAGATCTGCCCGCAGGTAATTTGAGGTTCACTTGGCCGTTTAAGAGACTGCAGAAAGGCAGCGGAGACATTTGGGCCTTCTGTCCTCTATTTAATTTTCAAGATTAGAATTAAACATTAGGCCATGGTCTACCGAGAGACATTTGCTGGAGCGTGGTGGACTAGTTTCTTTCCAGTATCCTGGTTTACTGTTTCTCCGCTCTCTTAATATAAATGGCCACTGATTCTGAAGTAGAAGAATAAGTTACCATTCGTTTATTCGTGCAAAGGTTCCCTCGGCGCAAATAAAAATGGAATTTTCAAATGTAACCCGATTAACTATTGTAATTGTATACCAATAGCCTGTGTGTGTGTCGCAGCTCCCTCAGACTGCTTCTGAATGACCCGCATCTCCTTCTAAACTTGGGGGTGGGGGCGGGGGGTTCAAGTAATAGGAGGACTTTGTCATTGTGGGACTGATGTAGAGTTAACAAAAATTTGTACACATAGGGTACATTTTTCCACTTAAGAGGGCTGTGCTGAGACATTTTTAATTGGATTTTCATGGTGATTGACAGCATTTGATTATGACAGTAACTTTATTTGGCTGGACTGCTTTAGCCTCTTGTTCAGATTTTTCCATCAAAGCTCCTTTTTATCCTCTGAATCCCCAGTGGAGCAGCAGTCATTGTGGAAGAGCCTTTTAGCACCTTTGTTGTAGCCATCCCTGGTGATGATTGGGCCCAGCTGGTAGTAGATAGGAAAATGTTCCTTTCACAAAGAGGCTGTCTCTCCCGCCTCTGTGGTTTCAATAATTTTAAGAGCCCCCAAAACCTGTTGAGGATTAGAAGTAGCTTTAGATGTGAAATGAGTGTTAAGTATTAGTAATCGGGAGATTAGGGCCCCAGGGACAATGAGAAATAAACAACTGCAATTAAGGCAAATCTGCCGATGTAAACAAAATTTAGCAGAAACAGATGCCCTAACCATTTTGGGGGCTTGATTTGAGGGCACTAAGGAATCGATTTTTGTCTTGTTTACACTTTCAAACCCCTGTGATATACTGGAAGGCTGCATATTTCATACAGCCTGATTTTAGTTAATTTTTTTTTCAGCGCCTCACAGTAGGCGCCTCTCTGCTCGCAGTGACCAGGCCTGAGTTTATTCAGCATTCACAGGGAGCAGCTAATTGTCTATGAAGGGCCCCCGTGTTTAAATGGGCTTGACAGGAATTTAAATTTTGTTTCAATCAACCCCTGTGCTCACAGCCTGCTCCAGTTTCTAATTTTTAAATTAAACATGATTTTTTTTTTTTTAAGCCACAGGCTTGCCTCTGGAATACTCTCGCTCTCGGGATGGCAAATCGGCAGCCCTGGAATGCTGGCATTTGCAGGGCTTGAGGCGCCTGCTCCAGGGCTGGAAAGTTCTTTCTCCTAAACGAGCTTTTCCTTCCCCTGTCAGGGAGGTCAGCAGAGCCCTGGCTGGGCAGCCCGGCTTCCTGCCTTTGGAAATGGCCCCTTTTCCAGCTCACCTGTGCAGGCAGCAGCGCATATCATCTGGAAAGTGGGTTAAGTACCAAAGGCAGGCATGAGGCTAGCTTTTCGGGGGCCGGCTGAATTGTAACGCACTGCACGTCTGGTGCAGGTTTGTATTTCAGCAGCCTTTTCTGCTCTTGTGAGACGGGAGAGGACATCACACCTGTGCGTCTCGGCACACACCCACCCTTCTTTTTTGAGTGTCTACTCTGAGCAGAGCATCCTGCCTGATGCCGAGGAAACAGTTTGTCAATCTTGCGTCCTGCCTTCAACCAGCTTCCAGTCTAGCAAGGAATATGAGGACATGAGCAGCCAAGCGCAGGATGGATAGACTCGCCAAAGGCCCTCTGCACCTCCTCCTGCCCACCTTCGCCTGGCCCTCCCCCTCATTGAGCTCCGGTACACTCAGCCTATGCCCGAAGTCTGACAGTCCGTTAGTGCACGAGGCATCCTCACATGGTCGTGTCTTTGCACGTGCTGTTTCTTCCATCAAGAGTGTGCTTTCCTTACCCCATGTGGTGAACTCCTCCTCAGCCTGCAAAGCCCACCTGGCTCAGCCTCTGGAGCTTCCCCAGGCCTCCTTCAGTGGGCTGCTGGCTTGCTGTTGTGCGTCACCCTTCTTTCTGGCCAAGTACCTCTATCAGTGCTTTTCTCACACTTTGTGGCAGTAACGTAACAGGCCATAAGCAAGACCACGGGTTCCTAGAGGAAAAGATCAGGTCATCTTTATCTTTGTACCTCAGCATTTAGTCCAATCCCTAGCCCCACGCTGAATGCTCAATAAATAATTATTGAATTGATGTGACATGAATTTAACAGGTACAGTGAACTCTGAGAAAGGCAAGATTTCTTCCAGCCAGGGTTGCCTGGGGAGGCTTTGTGAATGGGGTCACCACTGAGCCACGCGTTGCAGGACACTGGGGTGTTTTTGTGAGTGTCTTACTCTCTGCACATGCGTGAGACACAGCTTCTATCTAATGTCCACCCTGGTCAAAATCCACACTATACCTATTTTCTCGGAAATTACTTGAAACTGGAGCAACTGTTGCGTACACTTTGTGACTACAGATAAATTCAGAAAGTCTTCTAATGTTTAACCTTAAAGAAAAGCTTTCCTTTAGAGAGAAAAATCAAGCTAAACAGATCGCATTTTTAAATACACATGTATTCACAGAGATCTTTTTTGTGTATCTTACCTCATTTGTCATTCACACACACACTATGAAGATTATTCTTATTCCCGTTTTACTGATACACTGAACTAGGGCTCAGAGAGGATAATCGACTTGCCTGGAGTCACACAGCCGGGAAGAATATAGCACGGTCCAGCACTGCATCAAAGCTCATAGGTATTGGTGCACTGTGGGCAGAGGATTGTGGTCACGGTCGTGACAGTCGCAGCTAAGCCAATCCAAAACTAAACTGAAACAGACATCCCACAAAGAGACGTAGGATGTCACCAGTGTATGCTTGTTCATCCTTCCAGGATGCTTCCTCAGCTCACCCCTTCTCTCCCCCTCCCCTTGGCCCCGTCCTACAGCTGGAGGGCTGTGGTTGGAGCTGGTGTCTGGACACAGCGGCTGGGGCCTAAACCTCAGTGCAGGTAAACCAGGTAGGAAGAGAGGAAGTAACCACCAGCAGCTTGCCCCTGTCTTGTTTCTCTGAAGGGAAGCTGTGGAAATGTGTGCGCTCTTCCTGCTCTTTGGCTTCATCAGTCTGTGGCAAAAACTGAAGGCAGAGTATGTTCTGCAGTTTATCTGGCCACAAAACCTTCTCTCCTTTTTAGTTTACTATCACAATCATAGAAATGAGCAGCTTCTAAGCAATATTGCTCTTTGAGTTTGGGAGAAATTTGTTTTAACTCAGCAAGCCTTACTGAAGCACGTTCTATATGCAGAATAGGTTGCTAGGTGCTAGAGTTTAGTGCTACTCAGATACAGACCATGGGCTAATGGTAATATCTGAACACAAGATGAGGAGTTTGTGCTAGAATATAAAGCACGTATGGAAGTTTTCTTTTTAATTCACCTGACAGCTTTTATAGCAAAATTTTCTCTGTGAAGAAGCTGTATGCTGATTTACTTTGTGGCATAGCTTATCTTCTAGCCAACTAGTAGCAAGTGGCTCCCAGGCCAGTTACTTGAGTTGTACAGCTGTAGGAATACAGAGACTGATGAAATACCAACCTTGCCCTCCAGGAGCTTAACAGTGTGGTGAGGCAGACACTGCGTCCCCTGTAGCTGGCACACTTGTTGCTTAGTCACTCAGTCGTGTCCGACTCTCTGAAACCCCATGGACTGTAGCCCTCCAGGCTCCTCTATCCATGGGATTTCCCAGGCAAGAATGCTGGAGTGGATTGCCATTTCCTTCTCCAGGGGATCTTTCTGACCCAGGGGTCAAACCCGTGCCTCCTGCATTGGCAGGCGGGTTCTTTACCACTGAGCCAGCTGGCACAATACAAGGCACAAAGTAGCTGTTCAGTAATCTCTCTTGGTTGGATGATCAAAAAGAACTAAATAAAAGACACTCTTCAGAAGGAGAAAAAAATATTCGTAAACAATAAATCTGATGTTATTTTGATTAATATCCAAAATATATAAAGAACTCATACAGCTCAAAAACAGTTGCAGTGAGCAGGGCTTAGTTGCTCTGCAGCATGTGGAATCTTCCTGGACCAGGGATTGAATCCATTTCCCCTGCATTGGCAGGCAAGTTCTTAACCACTGGACCACCAGCAAAGTCCTCCTTTGCCTATTTTTAAATTGGTTTGTTTTTCTCATTTGTGGAATCTTAAAAAAAAAAAAAAATTCATAGGAAAAAGATTTGTGGTAATTAGAGGCAGAGAAAGGGTGAATTGGATAAAGATGGTCAAAAGGTACAAAATTCCGGTTCTAAGATAAGTAAGTACTGGGGATGTGATGCACAATATAATGACTATAGTTAACATGATATATTTGAAAGTTGTTAAGAGAGTAAATCCTAAGTGTTCTCATCTCAAGGAAAGAAACACTGGGCTTGCCTGGTGGCCCAGTGGTAAAGAATCCACGTGCCAGTACAGGAGACACGGGTTCGATCCCTGGTCCTAGGAGATCCCACATGCCGCAGAACAGCTAAGCCCACGCGCCTTAACTGTTGAGCCTGTGCTCTGGAGCCCAGGAGCCACAGCTGCTGAGCGCACATGCCACAACTACTGAAGCCTGCATGCCCTAGAGGCTTTTTTCTGATCATTCTAAGATCATGAGGAAGAATCTTGTCTCCTGGACAGCAGGGGAGGGGCTGACTCTGGGCAAGTAGTTAAAGCCTGAGGTGGCTGTGCCGCTCCTCCAGAGTCCTGTCCCCAGCCTCCAGCTGCTCTGCAGGAACCAGCGCATCACACCCACCTCCCGACACTTTGCTTTCCCTCCACTCGCAGATCGTGGCTTGTTCATAGGATTTGTCGTCCTTCAGTCGCTCAGTCGTGTTCAGGGGTTGCGACCCCAAGGACTGCAACACACCAGGCTCTCCTGTCCTTCCCTGTCTCCCAGAGTTTGCTGAAACTCATGTCCGTTGAGTCAATGATCCCATGACCCCACTCGTTTCTATAGCCATGGTTGTAGAAGTGGAAAGGCGTCTGGCTGAAGCCAACAGGGCATACTCTGTCCTCTGTGGGTGAAGTCTGGAGAGGCCATAGATGGGCTCTCGATCTTGAAAGTGAGTCTGTTGTGAATATAAGATGAGAAGCAACATGGCAGATTGGAAAGAGCATTGATTTCGGTTATCAGATACAGCCTTTGCCTTTCCTGGGTAATCAACAATTACTTAACTGAGCCTCAGCTCCTTCATCTATAAAATGACAGTAGTAATACCAATCTTGAAGGGTGGGTATTTTCCCTATTAAAATAGTTTGTGAAAGTGTGTAAACTATTAAGTACTAAATATGTAGGGGCACTTAATCCTTCAGCCTCTTTGGGTCATGATTTGTCTCATCTGATGTTCCTGGGCATGTCTGATCAGCAGCTTCTTGAAAGACAAATATGTTTAGTGGAGCTTAATGTGATCTAGAACAAATAAACATAAGCTAGACATTTGTAGTAGTGCCTAATGAATTGATAGTTTCTTGGGGATAGACAGATCTCTGTGAGTTGTTCTCCCCCAGTCATTACAAAGCCTTAACTTTTTGTGTCAGTTCTCTAGTATCAGTATTTTGAGCATCTTGTTGGAGGAATTATTATGAACAGTTAAATAACAAGAATTTGCTGTCTGTGAGGTACTGTGATGGGCTCAAAAGAAATATAAGAAACATACAGATCTTCAAGGAGTAGACTGGACACACCCAGAGAAGACATATAGAAAATGCAGGATGGGCGGTGTGCTGCTGATGTGCATGGTGCGAGGACAGGGTGGCTGAGGGTGGTCAGAGGAGGCATCTCAGCTCCAGCTGGACCTGTAGGATTTGTCTGAAAATATAATTAAAAAGTGGTGATTCTGGACTTCCCTGGCGGTCCAGTGGTTAAGACATTAACTTCCAATGCAGAGGTTGCAGGATCCCTAATCAAGGAGCTAAGATCACATCTGCCTTGCAGCCAAAAAATAATCCCAAACAGAAACAATATTATAACAAATTCAATAAAGACTTTAAAAATGGGTCACATAAAAAAAATTTTTTTAAAGGAAGGGGTGGCTCAGCAGAGAGCCAGCTCTAGAAGGGCTTTGCACACCAGTGAGGAGTTGCAGCTGCAGGAAGCCACTGTTGGTTCTTAGGCAAGGCAGTGTTGTTGTTCAGTTGCCAAGTCATGTCCAGCTCTTTATGACCCCATGGACTGCAGCACACCAGGCCTTCCTGTCCCTCACTATCTCCCAGAGTTTGCCCAAATTCATGTCCATCGAGTCAGTGATGCCATCCAACTATCTCATCCTCTCTTGTCCCTTTCTCCTCCTACCCTCAATCTTTCCCAGCATCGGTGTCTTTTCCAGTAAGTCAGCTCTTCACATCAGGTGGTCAAAGTATTGGAGCTTCAGCATCAGTTCTTCCAATGAGTATTCAGGGTTGGTTTCCTTTAGGAGTGACTGGTTTGATCTCCTTGCTATCCACGGCAAGGCAGTGACCCCACCACAATAGGCAAACAGGCAAAAGAAGACTGATCTCTGCTTGCTCCATGTGGACTAGACTCTCTTGCTGAAACCGATTTATAAATAGGGATGTTCTAATCCCCGGACTCTTTCTGAAATTCCATGAAGTTCTCCAGCCAGAATAACAGGAAACCCAGTTCAGAGCCTGTAGCTTCTCGGCAGCATGTCATTCGTCTCTCTCTCTGCATCTTTTCAGTGTCCTTTCTGTCACTATCAGGGAAAATCATTAGTATGCTAATCTAGCTAGCCGTCATTTTAACACTGACCTTTGCTAACCTGCCTTTGCAATTTCAGGAACTACGTTTGACTTCTCTAAAAGTAACCTTAAATTGTAGTCTTGTAAGAATTCCAGAGCTGTATCCTTCACTCCTTCTTCTAATGAGGTTATGACCAAATGCTCATTATAATTGCTTTAGACTCCTTTTAATTTTCAAGCTTATTAATCATAAGAAGAGTTATTTAAAATTGCATAAATTAATCTTAGATTAAAAGCCCATCAAAGCCTCGAAACAATTAAGAATAAGTAGGATTTCCCTGGGGCAGCAAGTTTTATTTTAATATTGTAGTCAGGTGGATATCAGAACCTTGAAGTATGGTAGTGATTAATGTATGCAAAATTTAAATGAGATTTTTTAAATGGCAAATCTAAATCACATATTGACCTAACTGTAGGCTTTAACTGCATTGTCTGTCATGTATTTAAACTGTTTACTAATCAACATTTTAATTACAGCGTGTGTTGGCAGACCCTAGGACAAATAAAATCTAGCATTTTAAAATGTTACTGCAAAGTCTGTTATCCAAAAATAACAAGACTGTTTTACTGGGGAGAATGGAGGGATGAGAAAACAGAGCAAACTTCCTGAAGCAGTGCTGAGATTCTGCACAGACAGTCCTAAGGCTTGGGGCTGCCCCATCCTTCCTGGCCCCTACTCTGACCTTGTGATTCTGCTGGTCTCAGACAGCTGCCTCTTCATTCATGAAGTGCCTGCTGGGTTTCCTTTGAAGTCGTTTCATGTTTAACTGGGGAAATACTTCCCTTCATGTGTTCAAGCCCTGGTTGCCAAGCATTGTTGACTTGAACAGTGTGAGTATCCTGGGGTCCCTCGGCCCATCTCCTTTTGTGACGTGGAGACTAGATACTTCCAGAAATTCCATTCCACCTCAAAGTCAGCAGTCTTTTGTCTTGCCGTCCTCCCTGACCACAGCTAGGGTAAGGCAAGCTTTCCCAGCTTTCCCCAGGAAGGTGGTCATGGGCTGCATCAGAATCTGGAAAGATTTTCTCTATTGTACAAATACTGTTTCATTATTGAAAGTAGAGGGGCAATAAGGCCACCTTGAACAAATTATTTTACCCCACAAAACTTCAGTTCCCACATTGCAGGAAGGGATGTGTGTGTGTCAGCCTCTCAGTCACGTCTGACTCTTTGTGACCCCAAGGACTGTTGTGGCCCGCCATGGGATCCTCCAGGCAAAAATACTGGAGTGGGTTGCCATTCCCTTCTCCAGGGGATCTGCCCAAACAAGGGATGAAACCCAGGTCTCCTTCATTACAGGCAGATTCTTTACTATCTTTACGATTTCCCTGGTGACTCAGACGGTAAAGTGTCTGCCTACAATGCGGGAGACCCAGGTTCGATCCCTGGGTCAGGAAGATCCTCTGGAGAAGGCAATGGCACCCCACTCCAGTACTCTTGCCTGGAAAATCCCATGGATGGAGGAACATGGTAGGCTACATACAGCCTATGGGGTCGCAAAGAGTCCTTTAGGACTGAGCAACTTCACTTTCACTTTCTTTACTATCTGAGCCACCAGGGAAGCCCTTATAGAAAGGGATAATAGTGACCAAATTACTGCTTTTGTGTGTGTGAAAATCCAGACAAGATAAAGTGCATAAATCACTTAGTGTGGAAGTTAGGAAATAAGTTCCCCAAAATGTTTCCTCCTGCTCTCAAAATTGGCTTTCTAAAACTAGTGTTAAAATTATGTTTAAAAATTCAAAGAATACAGAAGGATACAAAATACACCCTCAGCCCCTGCTTTCCAGAATTAAACACTATTAATAGTAACTTGTGTATCCTTCAAGAATTGTTAATTTTATTGTTCTGTACCTTACTTTTTTTGCTTGTATCTTTGAGATCTGAGATCTTTCCATATCACATGAAAGTCTGTCTCATTCTGTTTAATGCTCTGTGGTGTTACATTATATAGATGTTTCATATTTATTTAACCAGGACCCTACCATAAAACATTTTGGTGATTTCCAGTGACCATCTTTCTATATATATACATATGCCTTTACAAAATGGATAGGAGAATTGCATTTCCCCCTCACTTCTTTTGGAGCTTCCCAGGTGGCCCAGCAGTAAAAAATCCACCTGCAATGAAGGAGATGTGGGTCCCATCACTTCGTCAGGAAAATCCCCTGGAGAAGGGAATGGCTGCCCACTCCAATATTCTTGCCTCGAGAAGTCCATGGAAGAGGAGCGTGGCAGGCTACAGTCCATAGGATCACAAAGAGCTGGACACGACTGAGCACTCACCTCTTTTGCTACTGAAGTATTAGACATTAATCTTCACCTATCTGATCAGTGATAAATGGTATCCAATTGTTTTCATTTGCATTTTTTTATTAGGCATGAAGTTTTTTTTTTTTCTGTTTATTGGCCATCAGTATTTTTTTCACATACTGAGCGCATTTTTCTTTTGGATAAGTTTTCTCTCCCTTTATCTTTCTGAGCCTTGATTTCCCCATCTAGAGAGTGAGGGAGGGAGGTGCACAGTCTCCAAGATCCCTTCTGCCTCTGGAGACTGAGGTTCCAGCCTGAGTGTCCTGCAGGCAGCTTCTGCACAGCTACCAGAGGTGCCCTCTGCTTGTGACCTTGTCGAGCCCACATTGAGGTTGTGGGGCATATAGCTGCGGGTGAACTGCAGAAGGCTCGTTTCCTTCTTTTGTTCAGTTGTGCGTCTTCCTCTCTTAAAAAAGCAGTCTTGGAAATTGCAAGGCAGAGCTGGGATTGAACTTCCGTTAAAGCTGCCTGTAGACATCAGGAATATTTATTTTCTCTATTTGTTTTAAGCCTGGGAAGACTGTGTGGCTTTCTCAACACTGTCCTGATGGAGCCCTGACCAGCAAGCGTGCAATGCCCCTAGCCCTAACGTGCCATTAATGATAGGTTAATGTACAGTATAATGTTTTGGGGACTACGGGTTCATTACACTTCTGAGTGTGAGGTCTTTCCACAGAGCGCCCAAGGTCCCATTGCATTATATCATGCAATAAAAATACCCTTTTCATATCACACACTAATAAACTGTATTTGAAATGCTGTCTGAGGGCACTGCCGTCTTGTCTGTAGGCTGTGCACGAGTGCAACAGTTGGGTTTCCCTTTTTTCTGTTTTGTGTTTTAGTTACACGCAATTCTGAACTCAGGGAAGTCAGCTCATTCCTGTTTTAAATGAGGGAGCAAGTTAGGTCTTTAGGCCTGAGGCTCAGAGGGGCAGCTCAGTAAGTGGTGAAGAGTCCATCCTACATGGAGAGCCAGACCCCTAATTTTCCTCTGCCTGTCCACCCACACCGTGTGCAGCTGTCAGGAGAGCCAGTCTCGGACTTCCAGACTCAGCACTGAGCACGTGTTAGGTATTGCAAAAATGTCCTTAGAAAAAACAAGTCCAGGCCACTGACAGTCACGACTGTAGAGCTTTTTCCAGCATAGCCTCTGTGCTGGGCGTTTCCTACACACAGCCTTCCTGATGTCCAGGGCAGATCATGGCCTTCCTGTGCAGTTGGTGATGTTCTCCTTGTTGTACAGAGCACAGAGTTCCTGGAGCGAGGGGGGAAAGCTGCATGATGGAGAGTGAAATTCACAGGCCCCTGGAAACCACAGAGGAGGTACCTGCCCACATAGACAGAGCCCCTCACACCCAGAACTCTAATCACCTGAGGGGTCAGAGCTGCAGCTGGACTGGGGCAGGTGGCCTCTCTTCAAAGGCATATAGTCCCAACACTCTTCTTAGTTCTTCTTACCATCCTGTGAGTTGGTGTGATCAGAGAGTTTTCTTCTCAACAGTTAGCTGGCGGCAGGGGTAGTTTTGAAGCTTGGGACACTTTAGAAAAGGAGACTCTACTACATCAGAAAGGAAGAAGACATTAGAATTCAGGAGCGAGGCAAAGGCTGGGGTCAGAGAACCTTAAAGGACCTGTTCTGTACTTTGATCCAGGGCAGACGGTGGCACGTGTGCTTTGTATGGAATGCAGGAGGTCGGGGGGCGCGGGGGTGGGGTGTTGTGTGGCAAGCTGTAGAGTGTGGGGAAAGAGTGGTATATGAAGTTAAGGAATCTGGGTTCCAGCTAGTGTTGAAACTTCAGCCTGAAGCGCAGGGCTAGACCCTCATCTCTTGTGACAGGTGGCTGGGGATCGTAGGAAATACTGTAAATGAAAACACCTAACTAGTGCATGACAGGGGTTAGGTGCTTACAAGTACTGGCTGTTACATTGCTGTTATCACACATTATAATATAACAAAACATAACATACTAACAGACCTAGCAAAATGCACAGGCTCTGGAGCTGATGTCCAGTTCAGATCCCAGCCCTACCTTAGCCAGATCACGTAACTTCTCTGGACCTAGTTTTCAAATCCACAAATAGATAATGACACCAGTGCCATCGAGACTTCATGACATTACTGTGATATTTGAATTAGAGGATGAGGTTGAAGGCACTTTTTGGAATGAAAAACTCTACTCAGATGTTGCTAATTATATTTATACTTATTTTTCTCTCCAAATCAACATGTTCCAACTGAGTAAATATCCTTAGAGCAAAGCCACTAAGGGCAGCTATTAAAGATTCACTGATCTTTCCTCTCCCCACCAGGGAGCTTGTCACAGCCAAATTGTTGGCCAGAGTGGTTCTCCTACCCCATGTCTTCATAACGTAGGAGCAGGGGACCCAGAACACTCTGTGCTCCCCTGAGGTGGTGTGAGGAGCCAGCCCTTGCTTAGAACACTGGTTAAAAGATCAAAGGACCATGTTGAAGGGTGGAGCTGGCCTGGAGAGCCAAGAAGATGACCAAAAGAAAAAAAAAAAAAAAATCAAGTTTCTAAGGCTGTCCTGTAGAAGGCTGGACCTCTGGCTCTAGGCAAAATCCCCTTAATTGTTAGAAGAAGAGTTTAACGTTCAAGGATAATCAGTTTTTCTTTTAAGGGTGATAGGTTTGGACTCAACTCTTGTTTAGATGTGGGTGCTTCAGAACACTTACAGAAACCTCTCAGGGGTTAAATCTGTCTTTAGGGCTACCAGGACTTGAAAAATGTTACCTGGTATCAAGAAAACCAGAAGTGACAAGTTCATTTAAAAAGCCTGGTTTGTCATTGTTTATCTAATTTTCAGAGTTGACACAGAAAATTAGACCAGCTGACACTCACTCTGGCCGTCTCCCTGGCTCATTTCCCTGGTCCTTTCCTCCCTGACCTCTGGAAGTACAAAATGCTCCAAACCCCAAAAAGATAAAACTTCCCACTGAGTTTCCAAGCCGCCCTGCAGTCATTCCATGATTCTGTCATAGGATGTCATCCCTAATGTTATTATAAAAACAAGATGAGGTTGTAAATCTGCTCTGTGAGGTATTTTTTTTTTCCCTTCCGCTTTGACCATAAATCTTAGAAGTAATCAAACTCGCTCCAAAGGAAGCCAAGATAAACTTGGGCCCTAAGTGGCCCCATATGTCTTTACGGAGTTCAGAGGTTCTGAAGGCTTGTCTGCCTGGTGATGTCACACGGTGCTACTGAAAGGCATCCAGAGTGCGAGCTTTTCCCTATTTAATACTGACCTTCCAAAATGCAAAGGGCAGCAAGTCTCCTATTCACCGCTTTCCATAAATGAGCACCTCCAAATAAAGGAAATTATTCAGATAACTGAAACTTATTCCTTATAAATGCAAAGGTTTTTAAAAATATTACGGGCAAGAGGTTTTAAATGTATTATACACTTCCCTATCCTCTTAAAGGGATTATGTGCATCAGGGTTTGGCTTTTTAGAAAATGCCCTTAGACCATCTTCATAAACAGCCATTTGCTGTATTCTGCTGTCCTAGTGTCTCCTGACATTAACGTGTGGAGGGCCGTTGTGTTTGCACTGGTTGACCCCAAGTTGGTTCCTTGGTTTCGTTTTTGTCGCTGGCAGATGTCGCTTAATACTCCTGCCCTCGCCCCCTCTCTAACAGCCCTCCTCTCTTGCTCTTCTGTCTATCTACTTTGTGCTTTAGATTGAGAAACCAGATACTAAGTGTGTTAGCATTAGTAGTCTAAACTACAAGAAAATGGACTAAATAAAGGTGTGAGGGGCTAACTGAAAGTCAAGTGTTCAAGTTTTAATGTAACTTTCAGATTCTTAGTTTTAAGTAAGGGAGTCAAATTTACAGTGCCCGGTAGGTGTGTGAAGTACCTCTAGATTTGAAAACAGGCCATTTCGCTAAATAGGAAATACACTGCTCACTAAGATTGCATGTAAATGCTTCAGTTTGAAACAGTATGACCACTTTGCTCTTGAATCAGTAATTAGCATAAAACTGTTTTGAATTATTATTTGTTGAAGTTGTTTTTTTGTGTTTTTTTGAAAGTGAAATGAAAGGGAAAGACATTCAGTCATGTCTGACTTTTTTGCGACCCCATGGACTATACAGCCCATGGAATTCTCCAGGCCAAAATACTGGAGTGAGTAGCCTTTCCCTTCTCCAGGGGATCTTCCCAACCCAGGGATCGAACCCAGGTCTCCCACGTTGCAGGCGGATTCTTTACCAGCTGAGCCACAGGGAAGCCCTGGGCACCTAATAGGCCATGAACGTGCCTAAGGGGAGTCCTTAGGCTTCAGAAACCAGGTTTGGAGTCAGACACACAGAAGCCACTCAGTACATCCATATTGGGTTTGATTGAAGTCTCCCTGTACAGCGGAGCATAACTAGCAGAAGAAGCAAGCTTGCAACTAAATCACATTGTCCTTCTCAACAGTGAAAACAGACTTTGGTTCCATAAAGGTCTGCAGCAAGGAGCTTCTCCAGCTTATTTGTAATCAGATGAAGTGTGCGCCCTTAGTTGTTCATTCTGCGCATGACCAGCGACACCGCCTCAGAAAACACAGGCCACCCTGCTCACCACCTCAGAAAATGCATTTCAGCCTTCCGTACATTTAATTTTCTTCAACATTACCTTGCAAACCACGGTAAATCAATAACAGAATAGTTAAGTACCACAGGTTCTTTGTGTTTTGTTTTAGAAAATATTGCTCAAGGCTAAAAGCCAGTTCTATTGATGATTTTTATTTGCTGCCAGGACACGAAATGATCAGAATTTTCAAATGGCTTGTTTCCTTTTTGTGGATTTTCTTAAGGGGAAAAAAAAATAGCAGGGGGCAGTTTCAGAAAATGCTTGCCAATAGCAGAAACTCTGGAGTAGCTAGCAATTTTCAATCCTGTATTTTATAGGCTGGGCCTGGTAACTTTGCCCTTTCTTATGCTTTTATTTCTTGATTTTCCAAAAGGGCTGCCCCAGCCAGCTGCCTGGTTCCCCCACACTCACCTCAGCAACAACCCTATGTACTGAATTGAATGAAGCTCAGATAACTGGGGTATCATAGCTGGAAACCTTAAAAAAAAACAAAAAAAGATGGCCCTTCAGTTATAGTTATCTACCCCAAAGTTCAACATCTGGTGTTATTAGCAGTTTTTCCTTAAGGTTTTTTGTTGATTTGAGAACATCAAAAAATCTCCTTTTTAGGTTCAGTCTTTGTGTGAAAGGTTGTTTTTCCTTACTGAGAAACTAGGAAAGCTGTTACTGAGATGGATTTTGGTAGCACCTTTACTTAATTGGATGCTTCTTGAAATCAGATGAAGCCATAGATAAGAATCATTTCAAAAGTTTAAAGTGTGATATCAGAGCTCAAAACCTGTGACTCACCGACCAGGGTGACTATTTTCAGTACTCGTTGACACCTCCAGGGCACCAGCATCACCACCTCCCGACTGCCCCCACCACCACTCACACACCTCGCCCCCACCCCCCCGTGAGTCATGATGCTACATTTTCAGCTATGTTGGTCTCATTTCATTCATGAGGTTTGCCCTTACTCTTTTAAATCTTTTCTTACGTTTATGGGGCATGTACTACTTTTTCATCTCTAATGATGTTTGCTTCTGTTCTCTCTTTACCAGTTTTGTCAGGGGTTAGTCTATTTTTACTAATCTTTTTAAAGAACCAGTATTTTATTGATTTGATCATATCTTTAATGTCTAATTCTTTTTTTTAATGTCTAATTCTTTTGTGTTCTTTATTATTTGCTGTTTTATGTTTTCTTTGGATTTACTTTTTGTTCCATTTATAATTTATTGACTTAACTCATAAATTTCCAATCTTTTTTTCCTTAATAAATCCATGTAAAGCTATACATTGCTTTACTCGCATTCCACAAATATTTATATATAGTGTTTTCATTGTCATTCATTTCTAAGTAATTTTCAGTTTCAATTGGGATTTCTTTTTTGACCTGTGAATTATTTAGACGTATTTTTGTTTGCACATACTCAGTATTGTTTTGTTATCTTGTGATTGCTGTCTTCTTTTTGTGCACCACAGGCAGAGAGCACGGTTGATATAATATCAACCAAAATAACAAAGACCTTTGTTATTTGTTGAAATGCCATCACTACACTGTGGGTTTTTTTCATTGTGCTCTCTTTGCTTAAAAGGAATGTGATTCCCTAATTGTTGAATGAAGGGTCCTTTTTACATCCTTTAGGTCAGATTTGTTAACTGCATTACTTGCATATTCTGTGTCCTTACTAATTTTCTACCTGCTTTATCTATCAATTACTGAGAGAGCTGTGTTAAAGTCTCCCACTATTAGTGTGGTTTTGCTTCTCGCGATTTTGTCAGTATTTTCTTTGAGGTGGTGATGTTAGGTACCTATTTCAAAATGGTTTATCTTCATTTTAAAAGGTTTCTTTTATCTTTGTGTAGTGACTCTCTTTACCTCTAATATATTTTGTTTTAAATTTTATTTTTGTCTGATATTAATATACCTATGTAATCTTCTTTTGGTTAGTATTTGTCTGCTATATGTTTTCCTGCCTCTTTGTTTTCATTATTTTTGTGTTCTTTTGTTTTAAATGAGTCTCTGCATTTTGCTATTGATGTCTTTAATTTTATCTGACTCTCTTTTAATTCATTAGTGTAATCATTTATATTTATTATTGATACACCTAAATTTTTTCTACTCTTCTGTTTTGTACTTTTCTCTCAAAAATGCTTCTCTGACTTCTTTTTTCTCCTTTCTTTACTCTATTAAATTGATTTTTTCTTTCTTTTTAGTCTTCCCATTGGTTTAGATACTGTATTCTACTTCTAGCCTTGTAATTGTTATCCCCAAGTTTCTAACTTAATTTAGCAAAGCCTAAGGTTAATTACTAAATATAGTCCCTTCCCAATAATATTCAGCTTTAGGTTCAATCTCTTAGCCTTTATATTAGGTAGAATTGGCTTTAACTGCACATGATTAAAATAAACAACAGCTTAAATATGACAGCAGGATATTCCCCACACATATAAAGACAGGCAAGAAGTATCCCAGATTAGTTGGCAGTTCCTTTCTAGTCAAGGGGCATTTGAGCTCTAGCCAACAGGAATGAGGAAGAATGGTCAAAACACTCCTTTGTTTAAGGACAGACCTGCAGATCAGCACACGGCTTACGGGCTTACGTGGCATTGGCCAAAAACTAGCTGCAAGGGAGGCTGGGCATGCAGCTGCTTTGCTGGATGACACTGTTCCCCTGTGTGTGTGTGTGTGTGTGTGTGTGTGTGTGTGCACGCACTTTCCCATTGTGGTGTTTAAATTTAAATTTATTTTTTAATTGAAGGATAATTGCTTTATAGATGTGTTGGTTTCTGCCAAACATCAACTCTGTTCCTTATTAAAATTAGGATTCATCTCACTAAGGAAGAAGGGGGAATGGATATTGACAGGCAGCTAGCAGCCTCAACCACAGCTTCTCTCCGCCAGATATAAGGACCCTAAGAGTTTCTGATCAGTCCCTTCTTTCATGTCCAGGATTTCATTGGCATCTTGTTTCTAGGTCTTCACAGTTAGTCATTACTCTTGTTCTCATTTTGTATAATCAATGCCTGTTGATATTTATCCATGTGTTTACCAGTTATGTGTTTCTATTCCCGTTGCATCCTGCTTCCTCCTCCTGAAGCTTCTTTTCCTTTTGGAAGCTCATTAAGAATTCTGTCACTTGTCCTAGGATTGTCTTCACTTTGCCCTCTCTTTTGGTTGGGGGGAGGAGGGTGCTGCTGCACTTCACAGCTTGTAGTATCTTACACGGATTAAACCCAGGCCTCAGAAGTGAAAGCTCGAAATTCTAACCACTGGACTTCCAGGGAAGTTCTGCCCTAACTCTTGATTTCAATTGGATTTAAGAGTTTAGATTGACAGTTTCCCCAGAGCCTTGAAGATACTCTGTTGTCATTTGGCTTCTCCACTGCTGCTGCTGCTGCTTAGTCGCGTCAGTTGTGTCTGACTCTGTGCAACCCCATAGACGGCAGCCCACCAGACTCCTCCGTCCCTGGGATTCTCCAGGCAAGAACACTGGAGTGGGGTGCCATTTCCTTCTCCAATGCATGCATGCATGTTAAGTCGCTTCAGTCATGTCTGACTCTTTGCGACCCCATGGACAGCAGCCTACCAGGCTCCTCTGTCCACGGAATTCTCCAGGCAATTCTCCAAAAATTCTCCACTGGAGTGGGTTGCCATTTCCTCCTCCAGGCTTCTCCACTAGCTGGTGAGAATCTGCTGGATGCCCAGTTGCCATGGTCTTTCTCTCTGGGGGCTTTTAACATCTCTGTTCCTGGTATTCTGCAGTTTCCCTACAATTTGTCAAGGTATAGATTTCTTTATAGTTATTCTACTTGGAGATCGTTTTGATTTTTGAATCTGAAAATTCATATCTTTCATCAGTTCTCAAAATTTTCAGATGTTGTCTCTTTAAATATTTTCCGTCTGCCACTGTGTCTTGTTTCTTCTCTTTCTTTCCTCTGGGTCTTTCTCTTTCACATTAAAAAAATTATTTTTTGTTTATCTCTAAGTACCGAGTAGTGCTTTGGATAACTTTCTCAGACCATTCTTCCAGCTGGCTAAGTCTCTCCTCAGCTATATTCAGCCTGCTATCTGGCTCATCTATGGAGAGTTTCTTTTGTTTTTTCCACTCACTACACATGTTATTTCTATAAGTTATATTTGATTCTTTTTCAAATCTCTCTTCTCTTTTTCATAATATCTTGTTCTTAGTGTTTCAGTTTCCTTTATGTCTTTAGTCTTTTCAACTGTACATTATTTTGCATTTTCTTTCCAATTATTTTTCTATCACTTTGGTTCTGAGAGCTCTAATCTTCCTGTGTGTTGTGTCTGCTGACTCTTGTCCATGGGTAATTGTTTCCTCACGTGTTTTGGAATTTTTATTGCAAGCTCATACTGAATGGGGCTTATTGCTGTGGAAATGACTGCGTTCCACAAGTATTGCCTCAGAATGTTTTTTCATTTGCTCCTGAGAGATACTCCAGAGTATTGCTAGATCAATACCAGTGTTATAGGTTAATCAGCCTTGTGTTCTCAGACCAGAGCAGTGGTACATAGGACCCCAAAGTGCACAAGGCTCAGAGTCATCTTACACAGCATCCCCTTTGCTGATGCTCAGACCTTCTGGCTCACCCTTTCTGCAGTCCCAGCTTTGTTCAGGGTCCCAGGCCAGCTCCCCAGCTGGACCTTGTCTCCTGTTTCCACTTAGTATTTCACACTTTCCAGGTACTGCATTCGTGGAACTGATAGCCTCCCTTAGGGCCACAAGACCTCGACTCGCACCCTTACTGAAGAGGTTTCCCGTTTCCTCTTCGTTTTTGGCACTTGCAGATTTCCTTTCTTACAAATTCATCTGTTATGATTTTGGTAAAAATATTCCTTGACTGGGAGTTTATAGAGGGAAGACTTTTAGGCTTAGTCTGTCTCCATCTCTTCATTCTCTCACTGTCAGAATCAGTCCATTCTGTTTTGTTCAACAAGCTTACTGAGCTCCCCACTTTGTGCCAGAAATTCTGATGGAACTTACTGTCTCTTCCCTCCCCTTTGCACACTCACATGCCCACATATGCATACATGCACACTGAGAGCCAAGGTCTCGGAGTTTAAACATCAAATCTCAAAAGGTAAGAACAAGAGAGGACAGGAGGGGACCATCCTTTTGAGCATTGTGTCTGTAAACCGCCACCATCACACAACCCACCACACCAAAGGACAAACGCTGAACATCCAGATGCCTGTAACTGGCCCCCCTATTCAATGCCTGGGCGTGCTGCAGACTCAGCCTCTCAGATAGGAGGCCTCAGCAGTATTGGAGCAAGAACCCCACTCTCCCTCTGGCATCCTCAGGTCCTGACTTCTCTGGGTATCTGCTTAGCCTGAGACTGACTGGAATAGCCAGCACGCTCCCTGCTCTTCCCGCCCCCCATCTTGTCTGAGTTCTCTACAGGGCAGCCACCGCAGCTCCTCTAAATGGGCAGGGGGCACCCTTCTGCCACCCACATGGACCTACTTCCTCCAACATAAACTCCTGCGTGCTGGCACCCACCCCCCCTTTCCCTTCACAGTGGCCCACTTCAGTTTCCCTGTGCCCTCTCCTGTACCACACTGCTCTGGTCCCAGGGCTGCCCTGTCCGCACAGGCCCTAGAATGACTGGCGGAGCCCCTGGAAACACCTTGTCCTCTCGATGGGCCATTTCCTGGCCAATCACTCCGTGTAGGAACACATAGATCTGCTCAGGTGAAAGCAGATCTCACCTTGACCCCCTTAGGTGCCTCACATACAGTCTAAGGTGGCAAGAGGAAAGCAATTTGCTGCTAATAATTGAATATTTGGGAAGAAACATCTATTTCCGTGATATTTGTGGAGAATAAACTCAGGAAGGGTGATTGAAATGGCATGTCACAGCTGAGGATCATTTCTTTATTTCAAAGAAAATTAAAGGCTAGAAGGGAACCCGCACCCCCAGCTTTAGGAATCAGAGGCTGAGAAAGCACAGTCTCAGGACCAGCGCCCTGCCTCTGAGAGCTTTGCAGCGGGGCATTGGCCCAGGTAAGCCAGGCTAGGCAGACGGTGAGATTCCACACGAGCTGACAGGCAAGGCTCACACCTTCATCTCACTGCTGCTCCCCCAGGTGTATTCTGCATGGGAGCATAGTAGCCTCTCATCACGCTACTGAATGTGTGTCTGGGAAGCCCTGTCTGCAGATAGGCAGTTTCCTACCCCAGCCCAGAGGCAGAGGGAGCAGAGATATTCGGTAGGATGACAAGGCCACCAGCCAGCAGCCTCCCCGTTGAGAAATAAAACTCAGGAAATGGCAGAAAGGAAGCCTCAGCTCTCCTATGCAGTCTGAGTCAAAGGCTGTGCTGATGTGCTGGGTCTTGCTGGGAATTTCCCACAGAGCCCCATCAGAGGTGAAGAGCAGTCCGGAGCCTGCCTGGGAGCTCACCAGAAGAGGGCAGACCAGAACCCAGCCCTCCTGTGGGCAGGAGACCCCTGGGCTGGGTCTCCCACCAGCCTGACTCCTCCTCCCCAGGGACAGGGCGGAGACGTGTATCGAGAACACAAGTCCGTCCATGTGGGATGGTGAAGCCAAGGGAATGGAGGTCATCGCGGCCCTTCCCAGGCCTCCGTGACTCCTGGGCTGGCAAGAGGCGGCCCACTGACGCTCAGGCCAGGGCTCCTTGCCTTACCCGACATGGGGGCAGATGCAAGAGTTGCTGTGGTGCCTCAGCTCCTTCCTGCTGTGTTGCTCCTGGGGAACCTCCCCCCACCTTCTACTGCAGCCTCAGTCCTGGACACCCCCTGTTGATTAGCCCAGGCACACCCACCCTGGAAGGAAGTGGACCCTCAGGATGAGCATGGCTTATTATCTCATGTACGGTGATTAATATTAGGGATGTCCCTGGGGGTCCAGTGGTTAAGACGTCCCCTTCCAGTGCAGGGGTGCGGGTTCAGTCCCTGATCAAGGAGCTAAAAATCCTACATGCCTCGTGGCCAAAACACCAAAACATGAAACACAAGCAGTATTGTAACAGGTTCAATGATGACTTTAAAAAAGGTGCACGTCAAAAAAGAAAAAATCATTTTAAAAAAATTAATATTATATAGGCTTGCCTACTGCCCTGACACTTGTCAGCAGTTTAGCAGACATTGGACAGTCACTGCAGTTTTCCAAAAATTGTTTAACTTCTCTAATCTGAAGTTGTCTCCAGGGTAAGGAGGGGTTAGATGGCTAGTTTTGAATCTTCAGCAGTGGAATGCATTTTATTGTGTAAAATTAATGCAGGATCTCATTATTAATATAGGGGGAAAGTACCTTTTTTTTTTAACATGAATGTGTTAGTATTCAGTAAAGGCACCTCTTTATAAAGGCATGAGACCTCTCTTGAAGGACACAAAAATCTGAGCTCTGGGGTCATAGGTGATGGTTGCAGTCTAGTATCTGCTTCAGCATTCCACTTACCTCTGACACTCCTGATACGAGGTCTCAGGAACCTCGTATCAAGGAAATCCAGACTCCCCCGACTGTCCTCTCAGCTTAGACATCTTTTAAACCCATGTAGACGCTTAACAAAGGAATAGCAGAAAAGTTTTAGAGTTTAGTTACTGACAGTAGCTAGCTGCTAGTCATATGCATTGCTTACAATAAGTCTACAGGTCAGAGAAGAGGGACTCAAAGCTTGTAGGAGCTGACACCACTGGAAGGCTTGTCCCACACCCCGGCTGGGCATCGTGTGCCTGGCTGCCGGGCTGGCGAGCTCTGTAGGCTCAGCGCACTGGCTCCAGTGAGAGAGCATCACAGCCCTGAGTTCTTTCGGGTGCCCAGTGCACCACCCCAGCCTTCCTAGGTGTCAGCACACATACTAGCAGTCAGTAATATGCACTGATCTAACAAGATCTAACACGACCGCTGTCCTAAGAGCTATAGAAGGTCAGTTACCGTCACAGCTTTGGGTAACACACTGCCAGTGTTCCAGGTAGCATTTAACAGTTGAACAATAGTTGAGTGTATGTTATTTTTATTTAGTTTTTTAAAAACAAATATAGCTTAAAATATCTCAATGACTCAACTGTGGAAACCCCAACACACCTCACCGCCTATGGCCCTGCTGAGCTCTGAGGTCCCATCCCCTCCCACCACTTCTCCATACTTGAAGGGACTGAAGTGTCACCCCTGCCATGAAGGCTGGATCCTACAGGGACACACAGAGAGCCTTCAAGTAAGGCCAGCAAGCCCAGTGCAGAAAGGTGGAGTGATGGGCACTGCACTGACCGCAGCACGCCTCTGGCCTCTCAGGTCACCTCTTAGAGGGCCTGCCTAATGACCGGACTGGTCCTGTGGCTCATGTTGGACTCTTTGTATTTTGGACTTAACTGGAGCGTACCTGGGCTGGGCTTGCTTGCTTTTTGGTGGGAGGAGAGGGGGTGGTTTACTCACTTGAACTGACTCATAGATCCTTGGCATTCTGCCCCATGCAGCATCCTTGGTGGGCCAGGAGGTGCCTGGTGGCCTGGGGCTTATCCAGAGAAAGAAAAGCCCTGTGGTCTGGGGAGTCCAGAGCAGCCTCAGCTTGTGGAGCCCTCTCCCTGGGCCTGCCCACCCAACCGCTTCCCAACCTAGCACCAGGCTCCTGGGGAGCAGTGTGACGTAACGTACCCATCAGTCCAGCTAACTTCTCCTGGTGGTTCTTCAGTGATCAGCACCGCATGTTCTCGAGGCCTCCAGTCTCGTGCCAGGATAAGGTGGGCTTAAATGTCGATAACATAAAGCAGGACAAGTGTGTGTGCTTCTTCCAGAAGAGATGGCACCCATCGAGAGGAGACAGGAATAAAGGCCTCACAGAGTAGATCTTAGGTGTGGGGTGCAGTCTGCTGCCAGGCATCCTGTTTATTATTGCTGCCCTTATCTCTAGGGGTGTGCTTCCCTGATAGCTCAGTTCATGAAGAATCTACCTGCAATGCAGGAGACCCAGGTTCGATTCCTGGGTTGGGAAGATCTGCTGGAGAAGGGATAGGCTGCCCACTCCAGTATTCTTGGGCTTCCCTTGTGGCTCAGCTGGTAAAGAATCTGCAATGAGGGAGACCTGGGTTCAGTCCCTGGGTTAGGATGATCCCCTGGAGAAGGGAAAGGCTACCCACTCCAGTATTCTGGCCTGGAGAATTCCATGGACTGTATAGTCTGTGAGGTCACAAAGAGTCGGACACGACTGAGTGACTTTCACTTTCACTTTTCACTTTATCTCTAGGGTGTGGTCTGTGTAGCTCTGGAAAATTTCTTCCAGATCCCAGGTCTTCATTTTCCTGCTTCCCTAGAATCTAGACCCAAAGAGAAGGAACAGAGAACCGGATAGGCTGGAGTTGTCACGTAGACCCCCAGTGCGTGCTCTAAGGGCTGGCTGTCCTGCAGAGTCGGTGCTGCCATCCCCCAGCCCTATGCTGATGAGGAAGGACAGTGTGATGGCTGAGATGAGGAAGGACAGTGTGATGGCTGAGGACACAGGCTCCAGAGGCAGGGCCACATTCAAGCACCCTGGTCATAGACAGAGTCCTTAGTCTTTCTGTGCCTTAGCCTCCCCATCTATAGAACGGGCATAATGTAATACTCAATAGACTTGCTGAGTAATAAATAAATTACTTGATGAGAAGTGCCTGATACAGCTTCATTCAGGGAGGACACTGTTTGCCTTTTTTGCCATCCTCTTTTCAGTTTGTCAGTTAAAAACTACCAGTTAAGTCCATGGAATTCTCCAGACCAGAATACTGGAGTAGATACCTTTCCCTTCTTCAGGGGATCTTCCCAACCCAGGGATCAAACCCAGGTCTCTGGCATTGCAGGCAGATTGTTTACCAGCTGAGCCACAAGGGAAGCCCAAGAATATTGGACTGGTAGCCTATCCCTTCTACCAGCAGATCTTCCTAACCCAGAAATCGAACCGGCGTCTCCTGCATTGCAGGCCAATTCTTTATCAACTGAGCTATCAGGGAAGCCCCAGTTAAAAATAATATACCATAAAAATGAACAGGCACAGAATTTATTATCCCATTCCTACAAATAAAGCCTGGGTTGTTATAGGGGGTGGAGGGAACACAGTACCTCCTTTGGTAACTTATTCAAGGGGTTAATAAAATATATAATAATAAAAAATAATATTGTACCATATATTCTTTTAAAAAGTAGGAATTTAAAACTCGCTGTGCCCGACCTCAGTGAGCAGAGTAGTGTGGTGTCCCCGTGGCAGAGCACCGTGCTGGGTTCAGCCCTTAGCTCTGCCACTTTCTAGCTCTGTGACCTTAGCTCAGGTCACGTCAATTGGCATCTTGGTCTCCTTTGTCTGTAAACAGGGTGCTGGGTGGTTTCAGGGCCATTTTAGGCAATTCAGGCCTGGCCCACAGCAGGGACCCAGTGACTAGATGCAAGGTCACTGTTTCCTTGCCACAGGGTGCTAGTCACTTCAGTCGTGTCTGACTCTTTTGGCCCCATGGACTGTAACCCGCCAGGCTCCTCAGTCCATGGGATTCTCCAGGCAAGACTCCAGGAGTGGGTTGCCATTCCCTTCTCCAGGCGATCTTCCTGACCCAGGGATCGAACCCAGGCCTCCCACATTGCAGGCCCACGGCTAACGGAGGACCAGCTGCTACCCGCCAGCACTGCAGCAGACCAGCAGCCACTCCAGCAGGTCACTGCATGATTCACATGCAGAGTTCTCTAGGGAGTTATACAAAAGAAGAAAGTGTGGAGACCCCAGTAGGGTAAATTCCTATTTGGGAAGAAACTCGAAGCCCAGCTAATGTCAGAGAGCAAGGTGTCAGTGAATGAGCACTGGCCTGGGAGTCCAGACATGTCAGCCCAGGCCGCCCTTCACCACAGCAGGTTCAGAGCGTCCACCTCATGCCCGTATGGTGGGCACCCGGACCCTTCCTCTCCCTGTCCTCTCTGGCAGAAGCGTGGAGTGCTGTCCATAGGGGGAGGGTCATGCTGTCAGTCATCAGGAAAGCGTCTCATCACGATGAACAAGTGGGCAAAACTTTAGGATGGTGTTACAACAGTCGAGGGCCAAACTCTATCGAGGCCCTGGATGCTAGTGCCCAGGTGAAGGAGGGTGTGCTGGACACGCCTTGTGCTCTGGTTCCTCTTCACAGGTTACTGCCGGAGCACCATCTGCCTGGTGCCCGGCGACTCGCTGGCTTTGCTTGTCTTTGACCTATCGCTCACCCTCCACTGTGCCCCACTTTGGGAACCGTCCTGCCTCTTGCAGTCCCATCCTTTCCCCTTCATTATGCCTCCATCTTCTGTGGCGAAGTTTGTGGTCCGTTTGACCTCAGCCCTTGCTGGTTTAATGGTTGTAATTGGCCCTGAGAGAATCTGGGAAATGAGAGTGGCTCCCACTGCCTGGTGCTGAGGCCAGCGAGCTTGTCCGGGGCTCCAGCCTGCAGAGTGACTGCTCACACACACTGTGTGCGCAGCAGAGGCCTGGGTGTCTGAGCGGTCACCTTGGGTGGAAGATGCTCTTGCCGAGCTGCCTGTGGGTGTTCTGGCAGCAGGGGGGTGGGCCACACCATGCTCCTGTTGATCCTCGTAGCCCAAGGGAGCTAGAGAGCTTGTCCACGTCTGGATTCCTCTGCCTGGGAGAGGGGGGTGGTGTGTGCATTTACCCAGGTACTGAAGAGGGTGTGGCTACAGCTGCAGGGGGCCACACAGAAATCCCAGGAGGGGCCTGGGAGGGCAGCCATCATGTCAGAGGTGTACGAGAGCATGCAGTCCTGAGCATGGCATCCAGAGACCCGGGTAGTACTTCCAGCCCAGCCCTCGCTTCCGTGACTTCACACCGGTCCCTGAGTGTCTGTTTCCTCATCTGCCAGGTGGCCATGTGTACCTCCGCAGTGAGCATGGGGATCCGGTGGGAGAATCAGGACTAAGCTCTTGGCAAGGCCTGGCACACAGCGTTCAGTCCAGGGTGCTGGAGTCGGCATTAAACAGTGTGCAGTTTCTGTCCATCTCCAGGCTTCTGGTGGTTGCAGGCGTCTGCTCTGGCCTGTCAGGAGCTACCTAGGAACTGAGGCCCCTTAGGGTGGCAGAGTGATCTTCACGCTTTTTCCCAGCATCGTCCATCAGCTTTTGTTTGTTCATTAAACTCGTGAGGAATACCTGCCTCGTGCATGTCTGGGATTGGAGGAGCATCTGCTCTGTGGAAGGGAGGAAGAGGAGCCCGTGCACTGGCAGGGTCACAGGGTCTGGGGTCCAGCCCTGAGAATGCACCAGAGGAGCAACCAGAAGCCCGAGCACTTAATGAGTCATGTTCCCTCCCCAGGGCTCAGTTTCCTTTTCTGTAAAATGGGGTTATGGTGTACTTACCCTGCTTCCCACCCAGGCCTGATGGGAGGGGGGAAGTCAAGTAAAAGTGCCCTGGCACCCTGACACCACTCTCCCAGGGGCCAGGGCCTGCAGTCTCAGTCCCCTCTGGCCAGAGAGGCCTGAGTCCCGTGGCAGAAATCGGGCAAGGGGGAATTGACCCTCAACGTCTGCCGACCCCAAGTCGGCCCAGGAGGAGTCCCAGACAGTAGGTTTGGGTTTCAGAGACTCGTGACCCAGTCACAGCTCTGGGAGCCGAGGCAGGTCAAACATGAGCCTGTGGCCTCTGCTTCCTCATCTGCAAAGTGGAGATTATTGTGCCCACCTGTGTGATTTAGCACCTCCACCCCAGACCTTGAGGTACCTATGGACCCTGTAGGCAGAAATGCCCCCAGACTGTCATGATCTCTAGTGTTCCCAGTGCCATCTCAGCCCCGGTTTCCTTCCATACAACTCTCCATGCCCTCACTCCCCATGTACTGGCTTTCTCAGCGTGTCCAGTCACGTGGTGGACCAGGCAGTCTCCAGTTCCTAAGTTCACCTGTCACAGCCCAGGCTGCCTGGAAAGGCTGGGGTCTCCCCTCCATCTCCGTCTCTCTCCTTCCTTTCTCCCTCTATGATTCCTCCTCTCATCCCGCCAAACCCATCAACAGTAGCTGGGGACAAAACCACTTGTCTCAGTCACTCCCGTGCAGGGTGGGGCATCCCATCCCAGCCAGGGGGTGGGGGGAGGGGAAGAAGGGGGCAGAATTTCCACCAAAGCGGTGGATGCCCACCCTCTCCTTGTCCATCTCCCGGGACACCTGGGCGAAATGCTTCCTGCAGTGCAGCCCTCAGCCTTGCTGTAACTGGAAGAACGCTCCCCTCTCCCCTCCTGCGGTTCCGCTCTGCTTGCTCCTGAACAGATGATAGCAGAGATGCAGCATATGGCCCCAAAGTCACCGGGCATTCTGGGAAAGTGACACTGTGCACCCCGGGCTGCAGGGGAGGGGCCCATCGGCTCCTGAGCACAGCGTCTCCCTTTGTTCTTCAGAAGGGCACAAGGTCACCTGCTCCGAGCCTCCTGAACAGGAAACGTGCTCGCTGACTTCAGGAAGAATTCCTTCTATCTGGGCGCTGATTTAGGCAGGCATACATGAGGTGGGAGGGCCCTGCAGGTGTGTTAGGAGCCATGGGCAGATCACAGGAGATGCCAGGCGGGGCTGCAGGCCCAGCTCCACTGTGGTCGTGGTGAGCCTCTGCCCTGGGTAGGGTGCCCTTGGCACCCTCTAAGCTGAGCTTCCTCCCTCCCTGCATCTTTGACACTGTTCCCTGTGCCTCTGAGCTGGCCCCACACAGGGTGCTCCAGGGATGGGTTTTCCTGCCCAAACTGGGAAAACCGGGTAAGGGACATGGTGTCAGCCCAGGGTGAGGAAGCCTGGATGTTCTTCTTCCTATCCCGGGGACATCTCAGGGCTGACCAAGCAGCCCCCATCCCTCCACCAGCCTGGTCTTTGACTGCCCCTACAGACATGGGGTCTGGGCATCCAAGCCCTGATCCAGTGCCTCCTTACCGTGTGATGAGCTCACAGGGAAAGCTGCCTGGAAAGCCCAGCCTGGTGAGGGGGCAGGGGCACCTAAGAAGGCTCAGAACAGGAGGGAGCAGGGCAGCTGGAGCTGGAGAGCTGAAGCCAGAGAGAGAAAAGGAGCTGGGGGGTGTGGGAGCCCCCATTCTCTGCTCTCGCCCGCTGTGGCTTCCTGAGTCTTGAACTACAGAGTTTGGTAGGGGAGGACACTGCCACGTGAGCACTGCTTAACAGACCAGCACTTGGGGAAGAGAAGAAGGCTTTGCAGTTTTCCTTTCACCCGTGGCTGCCCCTGCTTTTTTCTGACCATTCCTGGGAACTTCCAAGGAGGCCCTAAGATCGTGAGGAGGGATCCTGTCTCCTGGGCAGCAGGGGAGGGACTGACTGTGGGTAAGTAGTTAGAGCCTGAGGCGGCTGTACTCCAGAGTCCGATCCCCAGCCCCCAGCTGCTCAGCAGGAGCCAGCGCATCCCTCCTGCCCCCCCCCATCCCCGACACTTTGCCTTCCCTCCACTCATAGACTGTGGCTTGTTCATAGGAGAGCTTGAAACAAAAGAAAACTGGGGTTGACATAGCCCCTGGTGAGATGATTCTCTGGTTTCTGGGCAGCAACTGGACTGGAACGCTGGCGGCTCCAGTGCCCGGCCTTGCCTGCCAGCTGTTGGGAGTGACGTTGGGCCCAGGAACGGCCAGGCTGTGTGGAATTAAGACAAGTTCATACCCTGGGGGGCCTTCCAGGCTGGTTGGAGTTTAAGGAGAAGGTGGAATGTGAGGGTTGCAGGAGTGCTCCAGACAGGCTCCAGACTGCTCTGCCTTGGGCCTCAGGGATCAAGGCTATGAACTGGGACTGAAGCTGCCCTCACCTCACAGGGCTGTTGAGGAAGGCTGTGAACAGGCAATGTGCAAAGTCCGGGGAATGCCTGTCACAGCTTCCTCCTCTTCCCCGCAGGGCCACCCGTTCATCGTGCAGTTCAACGATGGAAACGCCACCGTGGTGTCCATGTGGGTGTGCAGGGCGCTGGAGGAGCGGCGGAGCCAGCAGGGCCCCCCCTGAGGCTGTGGTGGACGCTGAGAGCTCAGGACTGGTCACCAAGGGGAAGACACTTGTTGCGCCTTCTCCGTTTGCTGTCTGCACCGGAAAAGCTTTGCTGGACTCACCTTTGACACTGCTGGCAGATGGCCTTGCCTAGGGAGCCCTCAAGGGTGGCCCGCCCTGCAGAGCCAGCCCTCACCCGCCTCGGGTCTGGAAGCCTGACTGGCAGGGTGGGTGGAGGGCTTGGGGCATCAGAAACGGAGGCCCCTACACCCTGGCCCCCTTCCTTCTTCCTAACTGTCTTCTTTGTAAAGGGTCAGGCCCCTTCAGCATCCCTGATGGGAATAAAAGTGTTACTGCTTTGTAACTGCCTCCCCCCATGAGGGCTGTGCTGTGCAGAGCGTCTGTGGCCCACCAAGGGCTGGGAGCAGGGCAGGGCCCTTCCCCCAGCCTGCTTCCTCCAGTTCTCTGAGGAGGCTCGCAGACCAACCCATTTGACAGGTAAAAACTGAGGTGTGGAGGTCCCCGAACCAAGTCACCTGGCACGGAGTGGCCAAGCCCCACCCGTCCTGCACCATTGCTGGGCTGGAGTTTGTCCTCACACTCAAGGGCCAGGCAGTCCCAGCTCCAACTCTGGCTCCAACACAGTGGTCTGAGCTGGAGCCGTGGATGAAGGAGACCCAGAGCTGCAAAAGGACTGGGGTGGTTCTCAGAGGCCCCTCCTTCCCTCCCGCCCCCCCCCCCAGCTCCTCTCCACAGCAAGCTGGTCCTTGCTGCCCCCACGCTCAGCACAGCTCACCCACCTCAGGGGGTCGTTCAGAGCCATCCTGTCAAGTAACCCTCTCAGCCACCCGCCAGGTAAGTGCGTTTTTACAGGAGGCCTCTCCTCCCGTTTTACAGGTGAGGAACCGAGGCTCAGTGTTAGAAGAGCCCCCTCTGCCACTCCCCTATCTCCATCCTCCCAGTGCCCGCTGGCATGCTGGGCCATGGCCTTACTGCCTTTCTCTTTCACGTCCCACAGCTTGCCCACCTGGAAGTCCTGTTGTCTTTGCCTTCAAAGTGTATTGATTCCCCCGCTTCCCATGCTCATCCAAGGCACCACGCCTGGACCACCACACAGCCCCCTCCCAGGGCCCCTGCTCCCACCTCCCCGGGTGTCTGTTCTCCACAGGCCGCTAGAGGGAGCTAGTTAGAACACCGGATCACGGCCCTCCCCACCAGACCCTCCAGGGGCTCCTGTTTGCTCAGAAGACCCAACAGTGACCTGTGTGACCCCATACAGTCTGCCGCCCCCCCAACCCCGTTATCTCTGACCTCAGCTCCCATCACCCCCAACTCTCACTCCACTCGCAGCCACCTGGCCTCCTTACTAACTCTTGAACATCCAGGCCCACTCCCCACTGAGGGCCACCGCAGAGACACCAAGCTGACCCCCAAAGATTCATGCTCCCTGCGTAGCGCAGGGCTGTGGGGAAGCTGCTGCCCAACCCCGGACCCCATCTCCTGTTCCCCCTTTCATGAATCAGGGGCCCAGGGGCTAGTGCTCATCAGTTGAAGCTGATGGCAGGTTGCTTCCTGGCCAAGAAGCTTAAGATGCAGGTGTGCCTTCCATGCTCCACGTTTTCCATCCTCTTCTAAATGGACAAGTGACGGCGGCGGGAGGCGGGGAAGAGCTGAGATATAAGCGGAAGGAGCCTGAATCCTTGAATCACTACATGGAGGAATGTGTCACCCCCAGGATCCTTTGCATTGATGACTGTTCAATGAGCTTGAACTAAAAGCTATTTTGCGTTTATGTTACTGGCAGCTAGTATTACACCACCTCATACAGGCCTTCGTACCAAGTGCAGGATGTTTCCCCCTCAAGTATATTCACGTGGCTCCCTCCCGTCCCATTCAGGTCTTTGCTCACATGGCATCTCAGTGAGGGGCCCGACCTGACCGCTCTATTTAAAATCGCAGCCTGCCCACAGCTGCTCCCTGGGACTCGTGTTCCCCTTGCCTACACCACCGCCCTCCATCGCATTTGTTACAGACCACGAATTGTACTCACATGGTTTATCTCCCACCTCCTCCCCCGCTCCCCAGTAGAATGTACACTGCACAGGGGCGGAGATACTGTTTCCTTCACATGGTATCCACTCCACCCCACCCACTGCCGAGAACCTGGTCTTGCAGGTGCCCAGGAAATGTGGGCTGAGTGGACGGTGGTGGGGCTGTGGTTCCAGCGCCGCTCAGTTCTTTGCCAATGAAGGCTTAGCCTGTGTGACATCCTTTTGTCCCCTGGGGCAGAGTCGTCATGTTCTCCGTAACACTTTCCAAGGTGGTGCAGGCCTCCAGCTGCCCCTGGGCCTCGGGCAGAGCATTCATCCAGTCACCAAGCACCTGCCGCACCCCTGAGGCCGGGAGGTCACAGGATGAGATGAGGCCCCGGCCATCGAGGTTGCTCCCCGGTCAGTGCTCAGGGCAGGGAGAGCTGCACAGATCACATGTTGTGGATTTTTGAGAAAAAGATGCTCCCCAGAGGGACCTGCCCAGCCCAGGACATGAACCAGCCACCACCCAGACACAAAGGTCATCCTTACTTTGAGAGGATGCACCCAGGCAGCCTGTTACCCTCAGATCCCAAGCCCAGGGAGAGAGGGAGAATGAACAGGAATCCCATGTCAGCACTGTGCTGAGGGCTTCCTTTATCAGCTATACCATTCACATGAGGTAGAAGTATTGTGAATTCCCCCATTTTACAGATGGAGAAACCAAAGCACAGAGAGGTCAAGAGGCTTGCCCAAGGACACCCAGCAAGTGAGTAGCCAGGTACCATTTGGAACTCAGAGCCATGCTCTCAGCCACACACTTAACCATGGTTCCAGAAGTCACTTCTACCAGCACTGCGTATGTAACGTGAGCAGGTGCACACATACCCTGTCCTCTAGAGCAGAGTTGGCACACGAACTCTGGTATGCAAGCATACTATATCGGTGCCTTTGGAACGGGCCCAGAGATCTGCTCAGTGACCACCCACTCCACCCACCCCGACACAACGCCCTCCAGTGGCACTGAGAAATACATCCTCTAGAAGGCTCATCAGAGACTTCCCAGGTGGCTCTAGTGGTAAAGAACCTGCCTGCAATGCAGGAGACGTAAGAGATGCAGGTTCAGTCCCTTGGTTGGGAAGATCCCCTGGAGGAAGGCATGGCAACCCACTCCAGTATACTTGCCTGGAGGATCCCCATGGACAGAGGAGCCTGGCAGGTTATGTTCCAGGGGATCGCAAAGTCGTTATGTTCCAGGGGATCGCAGAGTCAGACACGACTGAGTGACTAACGCTTTCACTTTCACTTTTTCAGAGGGCTCTTCGAGGCCCTGGACCAGGAAACCAGCTTTCAGGATGGCCTTGGACAAAGCACATCTCATTCTGAGCCTCAGTTTCCTTCTTCAGTAAATGCAGGAGTTGATCCCACCAAGTCCTAGAGTTCCAGAACAAGGCTTCTCACTTTTGGGGGTCACAAACTGCCATGTGCATACCACAGAAGTGACAGACCCTTGCTCCCAGAATAATGTGCCCTTACATGCACACACCCACAAAGTTTGTCCACACCTTAGGATTCGTGGAGTCGTGGAACCCACTCAATCAAGGGCTCCAGGTCTAGACCCTCAGCTTTGAGACAGCCCCCAGATCGAAGTTTCTCTCAGTTCAATGTTGGGAAGATGGGGAGCTGGGCAACCCCTGAGGGGTTCTCCTCCAAAGGCCCCTCTGGCTGGCGGGCAGGGCCACTTTCAACCCATTTAGGTTTGGTCATCCCCCCAGTCACCCTTAGCAGCCCCAAGGCCAAGCTGCCCTTGCCCTGAGGGTCATGGAGGATGAGACCTGGGTCACAGAGGAACAGGAGTGAGCTCCTGACTCTGCCCAACTGCCACCTCACCCACCCTCACCCTGCCCACGCCGCCAGCACCACTCCTCCATCCAGGCCCCTCTTAAAAGCCCCCCTCTTGGAAGCTTCCTTTGCCTTTCTCGGGTATAGACTGAGCCAGCTGAGGGTCCACCTCATCCCCCTTACGAGTGGCATGTGGTGCGTGGCAGGCGCTCTGAGGTGGGGGAGGGCTGGGGGGAGGAAGGGTCAGGCCCGCAGGCCCCTCCCTGGGCTTGTTGCTCTCCTCAGGGATACTGTTTGCCTTCTAACCAGAGCCTCCTGGAGACCGGAAACCCGTGGGATGCAGCCTTGAGTCTCTCAGACTTTCAGGGAAGCCTGGAAGGTGGTGTTTCCTGGGACAGGTTGGTCCTCGTGGAGACCTCAAGTCCCACTGGGAGGGGGGACCCGCCCAGGGCTTGGAGCAAAGTGTCCTCGGCACTCAGCCCCCTGGACCTTCCTTGTCCTGCCCTTCGGGCTTTCCCATCTGGGAAATACAGATTACAGGACCCCAGGGCTTTGGAGATCTTCCAAGAAGGAACTGGGAACAGGGAGGAAGGGTGGGACCCTTGTTCCCCAAGTGAGGTCAAAGGCCCTGCAGCCCCAGAGCAGTGTGATCCAGAGCCCAGCCTAGTTAGGGGAGGTTAGGCCAGTGCAAGGTGGGCTGGACGCTGTAGCCTGGCTGAGAAAGCCATGGGTACCCTGCCTGCAGGCTGAGAAGCTGGGGCCTTGTGCTTGAGCTGAACAGACCTGAAGCTTTGCGGGCAGGCATATGCTTCCCGATCTCTGCACTCAGGACTGAAGGCCAGAATATAATCACAAAGCGAGGCCCTGGGATAGTGCCAGGCACACAAGCCGGCAGCTCTCCAGACCCCTCTACTGCACAGGTGAGTTAGAAGGGGATGGACAGCACTTTCAGTTCCTGTCCTCAGAAACTGCCTCCATGTGGGCTGGGAACCCAGCGAGGGCCGAGCTACTGCCTCACAGATGTCTTCCATCCCCACTGGCTGCTGCCCACGTTCCCCATGGGAGCGTCATCCTTTAGCTAAACCTGGGCCCTCTTAGAATGGGAGCCTCGGTTCACAGTCAGAGTGAGGGAGGGTGGGGAGGGGAGGACAGGAGTCCCGGCATAGGGGAGGGGAGAGCAGGAAACAATGGGAGCTGGCGAACAGGAGAGGAGCCAACCCCATGGCCCACAGAGACCTGGGCAGCCAGCGGGGGCCTGACTTCACCCATGAGGCCAGGTGGTCTCCCAAGGCTGCCTCCCAAGGACCAGGTTCCAACTTCCACATTGAGGGGTTGCTTTCCCTTCAGGCAGCCAGACACAGCTGAGTCCAACCACAGGTGGGAGGCTGAGAAGAGGAGCAGCTCTGAGGGGCACGTGGAGAAGGTCAACAGCTGTGGTGATGTGTGACAGGGTCGGGGGAGGCGGGATGGTGGAGGGGTGGGAGCCTGGACAGGTGGAAGCAGTAAATGGCTCAGGACGCATTCCCTGTGCCAGGAGCAGAAGGGGGATGGGAAGGGTCAGCAGCCCTCCGTGGTAGGGCTGGGTTTTGATGCACTTCCTGGCATTGTCATGACTCCTTTCCGGTTGGTAGAAGCCATGTCCTCCTCCACCTGCAATGCCCATAAAACCTAAGAGGCAGGCGGGTGTGCCTGGCAATGGGTGGGGCCCCGGAGAGGGCAGCCAGGGAGAATCCCAGAGATAGCCCAGGCTGGCACAAGCCACCAAGATGGATGATAAAGTCAGGCGGGGGGAATGAGCAGAGCCTGGCCTCGTAATGACAAATTTTCTGCTGAACAACTACAAATATTCACGGTGACTTTGGACCGAGTCAGAAAAAGACTTTGTTTCCTCCCTCGGCGGTATCATTTGTCTTGTTTTGAAGCCATGAGATTGCAGGCAGGAACTTACAGACTAAAGTTTGTCTTAATTGCTGTGGTGTCACCACCTCTCTGGCAGATAACAGCACAATGAACGAGTCGATGGGGCTGAGCCCTCCAGGTCCTTCTTCTAAAGTGAGACAAATTTCCCTTCTTTGAGCCCAACAGTCGATCGGCAGCTCTGTCATTTATTTATCTCCCTAACAGTTTGCATTAACTTGTAAGGGATAAAAAGTCTCTCCTGCCCGCAGACTTAGTTAAAAGCATCCAGTCGGCCGAACTGCTGGTTCTTCCTAAGAGTTTGCCTTTTATCTTTTCCCCCACTGGAGGAAGTGGGGAGTAAGGAGAGCAGTGGGGTGCACACTGAGAAAAGCAGCCGGGGCGGGAGGGGGAGAGTGTGGAGGATCCCCCGAGTTTCAGTGTCCAGGTCACTTCAGTTCTTAGAAATAGTGCTGGCTGGCAGTACAGCTGGGCATGGCACAATGCCTTCACACTCACGTTGTTTGGTCCTCCCAGCACCCCTGCAAGGGTAGGGGCATGATTGTCCCACCTCTGTTTCCCACTCTATGTTCCCATCACAGGGGGTGATGCCCTAGCCCTTTTTCTAAAAAAAGAAAGAAAGAAAATTGTTTCTTTATTCAGGTGCGCCAGGTCTTAGTTGCATCATGAGAGAATCTAGTTCCCCAACTAAGGATCAAACTCAGGTCCCTCCCCAGGGCTCAGAGTCTTAGCCACTTGACCACCAGGAAAGTCCCTCTAGTCTTAAATGAGCTGAGCATTTCCTCTGAGCCTTGGCACAGGCTGTTCCCTCAGCCCTGGACATTTGCCCACCACCCCTTTTCTCCTGCCCAACTCCTACTCATCTTCCAAGACGCAGATGAAATGTTCTGGGGAGGCATTTTCCAACACTCCCCCCAGCTCCCCATCACCACCCAGCCTCACTGTCTTGTCCTCATCGGTTTTCTTGCACTGCCTGTCTCCCTTGTTCCAGTGAGAGCCCCAGGAAAGCAGGAGCTGGGGCACTACCTGACATTCAAGAGATGCTCAAGAAATGGTGGTTAAATAAATGAAGGGCGCACTGGTGGGACCAGGGAGCTTCAGAGAAACCAGTGACCTGGCCCCTACCTCCCCACCGTGTGGGAACAAGACCCTAGTTAATACTGGGCAGCAGTGGGGTGCAGAAGCTCTTTAATCTCTCTTCTGTTCTGCATTTTCCTGATATAATGCAACAATCATGTATTATTTGTATAATAAAAATAATTCATTTTAAAGGTAGTTTAAATCTCGAGATCAGCAAGGCAGTAGGAGAGGCAGCATTCACTGTGAGCTTTCTGACAAGCAAATCAAGCACCTGTCCACCCATGCCTCCAAGATCCCTTGTTGGCAGTCCTGTGCCGGAGGCAGTGGAGTGTATGAGCGACAGGGGCTTGGGCTTGCAGACCTGGGTTGGAATCCTCACTCCTCCACTGACTCACTGTGCGACCCTGGGCAGGATGCCTAAGCTCTCTGGAAGGGCCTCAGTTTCCTCATTGGTAAAATGGGGTCATGACAATGTCCTTCTAATGGGTAGTTGGTGTCATTATCAAGTCATTCTCCAGGCTGACTGGGACATGCACAGAACACTTCCCCAAAGCACTGGTTTCCTCCCCTGTCTCTTCCAGACACCCCCGCCACACTTTCACACAGACCTACACAGCCACTCCTCAGTCCTTGTGACTTCCCACCTTCTCATCTGCCTCACCTCCCCTGCCCTCCAAGTCTGGAGAAGGACAAAGGATGGGAATATAAGACACATCACCACCAGTGAAGACCACTGCACATCTGGTGTGAGAGCCCGGCTTGGGCTTACAGGACTCTTAACAGCCGTGCCTGTGGGTGACCACACTACCCCCCAACCAGGGTGATCCTCAGCCCACACCCAGGCCTGCCTTGGCTTGCCCAGGAGGTCTGTGCGGCTCTGGGCAGTAGCTCCAAGCCCAGCCTTGGCCACACCCAGGCTCTAGATTCCAGGCTCAGGAGGCCAAGGAGGGGCACAGAAGCACCCTCACCCAATGCACCCATGCTCTTATATCCTGCACACACTCCAGGTTTTCAGAGCTTCTTTTTGAGAAATATCTGTAGTAGGCACAATATGGGGTCAGCCCCCCCCCCCACTACAAAGACCTTCACATCCTGACCCCAAGAATCCATGAATATACTCATGTGGCTATAAAGATAATCCTGAAAAGAAAAAAAGATTACCCTCAATTATCCAGTTCAGCCCAGGGTAATCACAAGTGGAAGAGGGAGGCAGGGGGACCAGGCAGAGGCAGAGAGAGCTCTGAGTATGCCTCACCGCTGCTTTTGCAGATGGAGGAAGGAGCCAAGAGCCAAGGGATGCAGGCAGCTCTAGAAGCTGGCAAGGACGGGATGCAGGCAGCTCTAGAAGCTGGCAAGGATGGGAAAGCCATTCTCCCTAGAGCCTCCAGGAGGAATGCAACCCCTCACCAAGGCCTTGAATTTAACCCAGTGAAACCCATTTCCAAGTTCTGACCTCCAGTATTATAAAATAATACATTTGTGTTGTTTTCTAAAACACTGTGGTGATGTGTTATGGCAGAAATCGGAAACTAAATGTCTCCTCTCCGTTTTCCAGCCCAAGCTGTCTCAGATACCTTCAGAACACATCCTTCCATTTGCACACCCTCTTTGTTGTCGTTCAGTCGCCAAGTCATTTCCGACCCTTTGCATCCCTATGGACTGTAGGCCGCCAGGCTCCTCTGTCCATGGGGTTCTTCAGGCAAGAATACTGGAGTGGGGTGCCATTTCCTTCTTGAGGGAATTGTCCAGGACTAGGGACTGAACTCACGATTCCTATGTTGGCGGGCAGGTTCTTTACCCCTGAGCCACCTGAGTAGTGCATACATCATTTTACAAAGCCCATATTTCCAGACCTCCATCCTCGGCTGTCCTCCCCACTCACCAGCCTATGCCTACTCTTCTCCTCTCTCTCCCCTCCCCCAGCACCTTGTATCCAGCGCCAAGAACTGCCATTTTGCAGGAGTCTTATTCCCTCCTCCAGCTCTACTCCCCTCTCAGTTCTCCTCCCCCAACAGAGCTCAGTGCTCTGGTCTCCTTGGGCCCTGGAGAGTGACCTTACAGCACCTCAGTTATCTCAGTATCAGGGACTAGGGACTCCACCAGGACCTCAGCAAATGCTCCAACCTGCAAAGCTCAGACTCTGGAGACACTGTTTATTCATCAGATCCTTCCTGGGGAAATGGTAGGAATCAAGACAAGCTAGTCCCTGTACTCTGGGGCCTCAGTTTTCTCAACTGCAAAACAGGGATAATAATATCTACTGTGCAAGATGATATGTCTACTGTTATTGTGAAGATTAGAAATAGACTGGCTGGGCCTCCTCTCTGGGGGGACCCCCATCTCTCTTGGGGAAAGGAAGATAGTCTTTGTCCAGGCCAGAAAATCCAGTGGAGTGCCAAGACAAGTTAATGGGGGAGAGGATAATATTTTCAACAAATGGTGCTCTGAAAACTGAATATCCACATGCAAAAGAATAAATTTGGATTCCTATGCAAAAAAATTAACTATAAGTGGATCAGAAACCAAAATGTAGGAGCTAAAACTATAAGGTTCCTAGAAGAAAATATAAGAGTATATCTTATGATCTTGGGTTCAGCAAAGCCTTCTCAGTTCTCATACCAAAAGCACAAGTAGCAAAAAATAAAATAGATACATTGGACATCATCAAAATTAAAAACTTTTGTGCTTCAAAAGAAACCATTAGAAAGTGAAAAGACAACTCACAGGGTGGAAGAAGTTATTTGCAAATCATTTATCTGATAAGGGACTTGTTTCTAGAATATATAAAGAATGTTCTTAATAATAAAAGTACAAATAATCCAGTTGAAAAATGGGCAAAGGATCTGAATAAACATCTCAAAAGATGTACAAATGGCTAATAAGCATATGAAAAGGATGTTCAAAATCATGACTCAGCAGATAAATACAAACCAAAACCACAACGGGATACCATTTCACACCCACTAGAATGGATGATAAAAAAGATAGATAATAAAAAGTACTGTCAAAGATGTGGAGGGACCAGAATCCCCGTATATCACTGGCGAGAATGAAAATGGTGCAGTGCTTTGCAAAACCAGTCTGGTGATTCCTTAAAAAAGATTAACATAGAATTACCATAAAACCAGGACTTCCCTGGTGGCTCAGATGGTAAAGCATCTGCCTACAATGCAGGAGACCCAGGTTCAAACCCTGGGTTGGGAAGATCTCCTGAAGAAGGAAATGGCAACCCACTCCAGCATTCTTGCCTGGAAAATCCCATGGACTGTTGCCTACCAGGCTTCTCTGTCCATGGGATCACAAAGAGTCAGACACGACGGAGAAACTTCACTCACTCACTCACCATATAACCTGACAATTCTCTGCTTAGTATGTACCCAAGAGATATTAAAACATAGAGTCACACAAAAACTTGTATGTTAGTGTTCACTGCTACTTCATTCATAATAGTCAAAAAGTTGACACAATGAAAATATTCATCAGTAGATGAATAAACAAAATGTAGGACATCCATACAATGGAATATTATTTGGCAATAAAACGGAATAAAGTAATGATAGATGCTGCTGCATAGATGAACCTTAAAAATATACTCAGTGGAAGAAGCCAGACACAAAAGATCACATTTTATACATTTAAGTTATACTCATTTGAATGCAGAGTTCCAAAGAATAGATACCAAGGAGAGATAAGAAAGCCTTCCTCAGTGATCAGTGCAAAGAAATAGAGGAAAACAACAGAATGGGAAAGACTAGAGATCTCTTCAAGAAAATTAGAGATAACCAAGGGAATATTTCATGCAGATGGGTTCAATAAAGGACAGAAACGATAGGGACCCAACAGAAGCAGAAGATATTAAAATGGGTGGCAAGAATACACAGGAAAACTGTACAAAAAAGATCTTCATGACCCAGATACTCATGATGGTGTGATCACTCACCTAGAACCAGACATCCTGGAATGTGAAGTCAAGTGGGCCTTAGAAAGCATCACTACGAACAAAGCTAGTGGAGGTGATGGAATTCCAGTTGAGCTATTTCAAATCCTGAAAGATGACGCTGTGAAAGTGCTGCACTCAATATGCCAGCAGATTTAGAAAACTCTGCAGTGGCCACAGGAAAGGAAAAGGCCAATTTTCATTCCAGTCCCAAAGAAGGGCAATGCCAAAAATGCTCAAACTACCACACAATTGCACTCATCTCACACACTAGTAAAGTAATGCTTTAAGTTCTCCAAGCCAGGCTTCAGCAATACGTGAACTATGAACTTTCAGATGTTCAAGCTGATTTTAGCAAAGGCAAAGGAGCCAGAGATCAAATTGCCAACATCTGCTGGATCATTGAAAAAGCAAGAGAGTTCCAGAAAAACATCTATTTCTGCTTGATTGACTATGCCAAAGCCTTTGACTATGTGGATCACAATAAACTGTAGAAAATTCTGAAAGAGATGGGCATATCAGACCACCTGACCTGCCTCTTGAGAAATCTGTATGCAGGTCAGGAAGCAACAGTTAAAACTGGACATGGGACAACAGACTGGTTCCAAATAGGAAAAGGAGTACGTCAAGTCTGTATATTGTCACCCTACTTATTTAACTTATATGCAGAGTACATCATGAAAAACGCTGGGCTGGAGGAAGCACAAGCTGAAATCAAGATTGCCGGGAGAAATGTCAATAACCTCATATATGCAGATGACACTACCCTTATGGCAGAAAGTGATGAAGAATTAAAGAGCCTCTTGATGAAAGTGAAAGAGGAGAGTGAAAAAGTTGGCTTAAAGCTCAACGTTCAGAAAACTAAGATCATGACATCCAATCCCATCACTTCATGGCAAATAGATGGGGAAACAGTGGAAACACTGGCTGACTTTATTTTTTGGGACTCCAAAATCACTGCAGGTGGTGACTGCAGCCCTGAAATTAAAAGATGCTTACTCCTTGGAAGGAAAGTTATGACCAACCTAGACAGCATATTAAAAAGCAGAGACATTACTTTGCCAACAAAGGTCCATCTAGTCAAGGCTATGGTTTTTCCAGTGGCCATGTATGGATGTGAGAGTTGGACTATAAAGAAAGCTGAGTGCAGAGGAATTGATGCTTTTGAACTGTGGTGATGGAGAAGACTCTTGAGAGCCTCTTGGACTGCAAGGAAGTCCAACTAGTCCATCCTAAAGGAGATCAGTCCTGGGTGTTTATTGGAAGGACTGATGCTGAAGCTGAAACTCCAATCCTTTGGCCACCTGATGTGAAGAGCTGACTCACTGGAAAAGACCCTGATGCTGGGTAAGACTGAGGGCAGGAGGACAAGGGGACAACAGAGGTTGGATGGCATCATCGACTCAATGGACATGAGTTTGGGTAAACTCTGGGAATTGGTGATGGACAGGGAGGCCTGCGTGCTGCGAGTTGGACATGACGGAGTGAGTGAACTGAACTGTACATTTCCAATTACATGAAAAGTCCAGAACAGGCAAACAGAAAATAATAGTTGCCAGGGTCTAGAGGAAGGTGGGAAGATAACTAATGGGTACAGGATTTCTTTGGGGTGATGAAAATATTCTTAAATTCATAGTGGTGGGACATCCCTGGTGGTCCAGTGGCTAAGAATCTGTGCTCACAATGCAGGAAGGCCAGATTCAATCCCTGGTCAGGGAACTAGATCCCATATCCTGAAAATGAGACCTGGTACAGCCAAATAAATTAAATAATTAAATAGCCTTTTTAAGAAATTGATAGTGGTGATGGTGCACAATTCACTAAAGATATGAAAAAGCACTGAATTGTACACTTTAAATAGGTGAATTATATGGTATGTAACCTGTCCCAGCAAGCAGACTGAAATCCACCAAGGTTCAGGCAATTGTCCAGAACTGATCTGAGGCTGTCAGGGAAGGGAACTCACAGATGTTGAGCACCTACTCTGTGCCATCTGCTTTGCACAGGGCTGGGACTGTGAGAAGGATTTTCAGGAGCTCAAGAGTGAATCCCTGCTCAAATGGTGCACCCAAGGCATTCAGTCTAGTCCCAGATTGTGCTATGTGCCATACACTCAGCACTTTATTTGATTATTTCTTATGACATCTTTACCCTGAATAGCCCTGACCCTGTAAGGCCAGGAACTATTTTACAGATGCAAGTTCAGAGACTCAACCAGAGCAGACCTAGGATTTGAACCCAAGCCTTGCTGAATCCAGAGTCTCTTCTCTTCCCAGCCCTCCCCCGATCATGTGTGGAGGAGGCCCTGGGAAGGAAACCCTTGTTATCATCGAGTACTCAGCAAACCTGCCAGCAGCTCCCCACCTGCCTTCCAGAGCCCATTTCCTCCTTCTACAAAAAGCGGCCTTCAGCCTTGCCTGAATCGTGTGGGAGGTGAGAATCCCAATATCCTCCTAGATATCACCAGAGAGCACAGAACCTTTACCTCTTCCTAAGAACCAGATTGGCTACTGGACAGCAAGGGCACCATTCCATCACAATGGCCAACAAGTCAGCTCACAGCCTTCCCACTCAAATGCTGTTCAATCATGCATTTAGCAAACATGGTGAGCACCAACTGTGTGCTAGGCCATGTTCTAAGCCCTGCAATACGATAGCAAACAAAACATTCCAGTGGGAGAGACAGAAGACACCCACAAAGAAATTAGGAACTGTTAACCAGTGAACAATCCAAGGATGAAAACAAAATAGCATCAGACAGACAGGAGTGAGGGGTCCAAGCAAGCAGACAGGCTTAGAGGAGGCTCAGTGTAGTGTCCAAGAGAAGTTTCTGAGGTTTCTGAAAGGCAGGCACTGGAGAGAGAAAGCAAGGTAGCCTGTTCTATGGGGCAGAAACCTCGAACGGCCATTGAATTTTCTCCCTACATATTCCTTGGGTTGATAGGAAATACAGAGTCTCCCCTGTGCTAAAAACTTTGGAAAGAGGCTTGGGGTCAAGCTGGGGCTGACATGGGGGAGGCAGCTGGGAACCAAACTAGAGATGTGGGGCTGAGGGAGAGTCCTGAACTACTCACCCAGCCAGCTGAGCTACTCACCCTTCCTCTTTGAAAATATCTCTGTTCAGGCCTTAGGGATCTCTATGTCTAGTTGGGGAAATAAGTCTGTCCTGGGCTCCCTCCTCAGTCCCTCCCAGCCTAACTTGTGTCCCCAAGTGCAGAGAGAGCCCCAGAGTAGGCAGAGAAAGACCCTGCAACCTTCATACCATTTTAAGTTCTCCTGGCTCTGCCCCTTTGCCAAGCTTAAGCCACCTACCCTCAAGCAGGGTCCCATCCCCTCAGGGCTCCAGAAAAAAAAAATGTTCATCTTCAGTGTCCTTGGGCCTCTGAGTCACCCTTGAGTGCCAGTGTACCCATCCTACAGATGCACATATTGAGGCCAAGTCAGGGTCCATGGTTACTCAAGTGGTCAGTAGAATTGGATCTAGATGGAGAACTTTCTCCCTCCTTTTGATGTCCCCAGGAATCTTTCGTTGGGAGAAGTGCTGGCCTGGCCTCTGATCCCCAGGAACTCGGTCTTTCTGGGTCGCAGGAACCCAGAGTGTGCGGCTTCCGGCCAGCCTGCCCCCACAACCCGGGAGCTTCAATCTTCTTGTCCTCACACGGAGCCAGGTGGACACTTCTGAGCACCTCCGCGCAGGCTCTGTGGCCCCCTCTTCGCCCCCACGACCTCACTTCTGTTCTCTGATGAGGCCCGCCCAGCCACCTTCATTTGCTCGAGCTGGCCGCCGGGCGGGGCTAGGGTCTATCTGGCCATCGGATTAATATCCAGATATTAAGTAAACAATAAATTAGCAAAACTACAAGAAAATTTTACAGCCCTTTGCATTTGGCAATCATTGAGTGTTAATTAGAAATTCATTACAATTAAAACCCTGCCTAAACAGGGCCTGCGCGCCTTAATTACATCTGATTTTTAATTCAGAATACGTGTTTACACAGTAAGCGCTACGTACCCCATGATTATCCCCAATCCTCTTTATACTGTACTAATTATGTAAATTAAACCTAATTAACTGACGAAAACTGCCGTTAATTCAACTGGTAAAAGATATGTGCTTGCGGAGGAGGCGCGGCCGCCCAGCCCAAGACAGAGCTGGAATGGGCGCGGGACGCCCGGCTGCGTGGACGCGATGCCAGGGACGCAGAGGCAGCACTGACCCGGCGGGGGCTAGGGGAGGTGGTGGTGCACGCCAGGCGCGTCCCGGATCCTGGCCCTCTGACCCTAGTGCAGTGGGTAAAATAGAATCCTCGCCAGTGGGGGGGTCAGAAAGGCCAAGGGCACTGACTCCAGCGCATTCCCCAGGCGCTGGACTGAGCTGCAGGACTCAGAGCCCACTCTGAGCAAGAGGATGCCGCCCTCCCCCGTTTGAGCCTGAGTTCAAGTCCCAGCGCTGCTCCATACTGGCTGCCTGCATCTGAGCAAGTCACCTGGCTTTGCTAGGCCTGTTTTCCTCCTTGCGGAGTGTTGTGAGGGCGACCCTAAAAGCTCCTCGTGAGCTGCGCAGTACTTGTCTTCCGTTCATTAAACGAGGCCCTCCAGGCAGCGTGCAAGACGCGATATTTGGGATCTGGGAGATCAGCCTGCATCCCTTATTGACTGAGGAGCCTGGGTGAGTTGGCTTCCACTGCCTGACCCTCGATTTCCTACCTGTAAAATGGGAATAAATGATCTCTACCTATTCCAAGGGTCGTTCTGAGAAAGGGCTCTGCCAACTGAGATGCTTTTTGAGGTGATACTAACTAGCCAGCTGGACGCTGGTCCAGCGCAGAGTCCAGGCCCGACCCCAAGACCCCTCCTCGGAGATTACCATCTCTTAAGCGAAGGGCGCCGCTTCCACAGCCTCTGCCCATACGCGTTTAAGTCTTTCTCTGCTTCAGACCCGGTGGAAGAGCAGAGTGGGGTCTTCGAAGTCAGAGAGGGCGCAGAGGGCTGTCCGCACATTGGTGCTGAACGGAGACGCAGGGGTCAACTTGCATCCCCTTCCCCCGCACCGCACGGTGCTGCATCCGCAAAGGGAAATTTTGTCTAAGAAGTCCCCCGGGACCTCGCGGCCCGGCTGCCAGGAGTGCCCAGGAGGCCGTCCCCAGAGGCACTGCTGGCCATCGCAGTACAATAGAGATAGGAGAGACAGGCCCAGCTCAAGGGGATCCTCCCCGTCGTCTTTTCACTCCAACCCCCACCACCCTGAGGGCGTCCGGGCTCTAGGATCGTTGTCACCATCACACCGAATTCTGAGATGCCTTTTAAAAAATCATTAGGAGGCTAAGAATAATTACCGAACGGGATTGTAATTATGGGGTGAGGAGGCCGGCCAAGGGAGGGGGATGAGAGTCTGGGGGACGGCTCTTGGACTGGGACAGAAAATAGGTTCCTGTTTTCCTTGGAAGGAAGTGGGGTGGGGATTGCGGGGGTAGAGATCCGCAGAGTTGGAGCGGGACAGAGGTAGAGCCTGGGAAAGACGTGCCAGTGGAGGGACAAGATTTGGAAAAGGGGGGCTGAGCAGGCTCCGGGAAGAAAGAAAGGCAGGGAAATACCAGAGAGAGACAAAGGCGGGAGCTGATAAAGGTGAAAGAGCAAGAACCCCTCCAGAAGAGATCCCACAGCAGAGACTAAGCCCTCAAACTTGGGGTGGGGTTGGTTTCGTAGCCCGGAAAACACGCGACAAGCGGGTGGCAAGCCTGTTATAGGGCCTGGCCGCCCCCTCTCTCCAAGAGTAGGCCTGGGCGATCCGCACCCACCCCGAAGGCATTTCCCTGCGAGCCCGCGGAGAAGAGAAAAGCACAGGGAAGAAGTGCAGGAGAAGGGGAGATGAACCCTAGAGGAACCGGAGTGTAGGAGGGGAGAGGGCCTGAAACCCAGAGCGAGAGGGAAGACAAGAGGGCGGGGGCGAGGGCGACCCGGTGCCTCTAGCCGCGGAAGATTTATGGCACCGCCCGAGTTCCAAGGACTGGCTGCAATCGCCGCTGCTGCCCGTGTCAGGAGCTGCAGCGGCCGCTGCGCCCCCTGCGCGGGCAGCCCGCAGCGCCCCAGGCCATGCCTGCCATTATTAACTTCTGTTTGATTAGGGTAATTGTTCAAACTTGGACTGGACAGTATGATTAATTACAGTTTAATTAACGTGTCCATTAAGGACACTTAATGCCACAGAGGGGGGGGGGGGGGCAAGGGGGTGCCCGGGTGCGGGCAAAAAGGGAGGGAGTGCGACTGGTAACTCAAATAAGGAAAGACGGAGATTGAGAGGGAGAAAACCCGGACCTACTGAGTTAGTGGGGGAAAGAACGGTGAAGACGGAAATCAACAGAAAAGTGAGGGGGTGGAAAGAAATGGAGCTCTTCCAAGAGAGAAGATGCCAGGGAGGGTCTGCAGCATCAGGGCTAGACCCCCACCACCGGGAAACTGAGTTAACAAGAGAGCTAGGGAGGGGTCTAGCTTTCAACTAGTAGTTGATCCCGGATATCACCCAGTGATGACTTGGCTCCTGCCCTGGGCTGGTTGGTGTTAGTGGGGGTGGGGGTGGATTAAAGGCCCAGGACCCCCTAAACCCAGTTCCTGAGTCCACAGCTCAGTGAAGGAGAGAAAAGGCTGTCCTGACAACAGTGCATCCAAGTCAGAAGCGTGGGCGAGTTGGTTCTGCCCCTTTCCAGCTACTATCCCCTGGCACCTCACACTCTGATCTCTGCTCCGACTTCCCAGGGTCACCTCCCTGGCCCGAGAGTGCGGTACGCATTCTCGAGCCCTTTCCTTCGGAGTCTTCCTTAGCCCTTGGTCTAGCTCCTTGCCCCTCAGCCTGGAGAGCTGGGCCCTCCCTCACTTTGCTCTTGGGGCAAACTTTGTGGCCCCGGGCCCCTCCTTCCTCCCGGTCCCCTTAGTGAGCTTGGGCTGCAGGTTCGAGACTCAGGGGACAGGTGTGTGGCCGCTTACCTGGGGCGCCCAGACCCGGGAGCTGCGGAAAGGCGGCGGGGCCAGGCGCGTGGCCCGCGGGCTAGCTATCAGACCCCGGGAGGGCGCGAGTGACTGCGCGGGCGGTGGGTGTGGCGCCCCGGCTCGCAGATGTTAGGCGCACCCGCCCCGCGCTGGCCTCGCCACTCGGGCTGTCCCCGCGCCTTTCCAGTCGCCGCGCTATGCTCTCCAGGCTTCGGCCTCCGCGCCGGGCCCGTCCGGGGCCTCAGGGGCAACTGCACAGGGCACACATCTCTCTGCCCGGGACCCTGGAGCCCTGCGCCTGCTGAGAGCCTGCGCCGCGCGGGAGGGGCCAGTGGGGCCGCGGGTGTGAGAGCCGGGAGCCCGGGAGCGCGGCTGTGCGCGCGCGCGGGGAGGGGCCGCGCCGTCACCCGGAGAGCCCGGCGGATCCCAGACTCCCGCCCGCCGCTCCGCCCGCCGCGCACCTCCGTTCACCGCTCGCCCGGCTCCAGCCGCCGCCGCACGGTGAGTACCCGCGCCCGGTAGCTGGCTGACCCAGCGCCTTGTCTCTACAGCTTTTTTCGTTTAGTTCTGATTTGGGTTCTTGTGGTTGTTATTATTAGACCTCAAGACTCCATCGCCTCACTCTCTGCGTTGCCTGACTCCCGCCTCGTCGCCCTCTCCAATCTCACCCCTCAAGCCCCAGGAGCCGGCGAGGGCTCCGAGAGACGCCCTGGCCGCTGCTCCTTGTCGCTGCGCACAGCCCTTTGCCCTGGCTTTTGAAATTCGGTTCCGTTCCTAGGTTCCTCCTTCTCCTGGTTCCGGGATCCGGAGTCCCCTCCTCCCACTCGGAAAGACCCCGAGGGGACTCCAGACCCTCAGCTTGGTGAAGGCGCGCTCGGCTCAGGGCTGTCCCTTCACTGCATGCGGGCAGGGCACTCTTGCCGATTTCGGGAAACCAAGAAGACATCTTCATTTCCCAGAGCCGCGGCAACCCCCTTCCACCTCCCTAGCCAGCCTGAAGACCCTTCGGGAGGAGGGTGCGGGGCTTTTCTTGCTGATCCCTCAGCCGAGGAGTTAGGACGGTGCTTTTGCCTCCTAAAATGTTGCAAGGGACTTCGACGCAAAAGAAGGGTCAACTAGTTTCAGTTTGATCCACGGAGATTAAGATGAAATAGATAACAGATAAATAGCTTGATACTTGATGAAGGTATGAAGACAGATGGCAGAAAGAGGAGCGAGCAGGGAAAGACAGACAGCTGAGGGACAGATAAGATCGACAGATGAAGGAGGGAGAGAGAGAGAGAGCTAGAGAAGATCCCAGGCTTTTGAGCTCGGATGCCCTGTCTGGCTGGAGATGCACTTTGAAAATGGATTTGTCAGTTTCTGCTGAGTTTAGAGGAGCCCTCAGGACTGGGCTGTCTGGGCCGCAGAACTGCCTGCAGCCATGGGCCCAGCTCGAGCCTTCCGTATCTTAGGACACGTGGTTGGGCTGAGCCATCTGGGGGCCCCAAGCATCAGTCCCCGGGTCCTTCTCGCTGCCGCTATCCACAGAGCGACTGCCTCCTCTGCCTCGGCCAGAGAGTAAAGCTTGGGACCAGCAGTAACTTTTGACCTGGAGCCTTAAGGTGGCTTCAGAGACGGGTCAGGATTCCTCTCAGCCTGTATGATTCAGGACAACTCTGCATGAAGGATACTCCAAAAAAAAAGGATGTCCCCCAAAGAGGAAGCTCAGAACCTAAAGACTGCGTTTGGCCTGAGTGGGAAAGGGATATCTGAAGGAGGAAAACTTAGGCAGCGGGCGGCTACAAGCAAAGAAGTGACTTCTGAGAAACTTCCTTGAGAACCTCTTCGTCCCTTGTGGTGACCCAGAGGGAAACCAGTTTGGGTCTGGACCGCAGCTTAAAAATGCAGGAAATGTGGTTAGGAATTGCTTGACACGGATCCCACCGATGGCTGGTAAAGAAAATGGTTTCTATTTCCAGCCGGAATCTTACTGTTCAACGAATGCGGGGTTCCGAGTGTAAGAGGAAAAGCTTGTGTTTGGGGAAAGGAAAGTCCTGTTATCCCGGGGAGCCAACTACACGGAGCTGGGTGCAGTGAGGGCAACTCCAGGGCTGGACGCTCACGGCGAGCTTTGGAGAGAATCAGGTTCAGCACCGCGAACAGCGGTCGTCTCTGTCTCTCTCCGCCTCCTTCACGGCCTCTAGACCCTCCTCCTTCTCCTTACCACCCCCCGCCCCGCCCCCTGCTGTCTGGAGATGGGCAGTAACCGCCCCTCCCCCCTCCCTATTCCTCCTAGAGCTGCCCCCGCCCGCGTGCATGCGCGACTGAACAGAGGGGCGGCCTGTCCCCGAAGTCCGAGCTTCGGGACCCGGGCGGATAGGGCAGGCTGCGAGGCTGGCCGAAGTCTTACGGATCTGGGCACCAGGAAGCCTGGGTTTGGCGATGGCTTTGCTGTGTGGCCTTGGGCAAGTCACTCTCCGTCTCTGGGCCCCACTTCCTCCCCAGCCCGAAAAAAGGATCGGGTTCCTAGCTACCCAGGCATTCCTGAGGTCTCAATTACCCCTACTCCTCCTCCAAACCCCGAGGGCTTTTGTTCCAGCGCCAGCAAGCGTCTGAATAACAAAAGGCCCGTCCAGGGGGCGAATGAGCTAGGACTCCCCATTGCCAAGTTTCCCCGCGCGCCCGACTCTGCGCGCCCTACTGGGCGGGCCCGAGCGGCGTTGGTGCTGAAAATGGCTCATCGGCTCTCTGCTTTCTCTGTTTCGCAGGAGCGGCGGCATGGAGGCCCTCACCACTCAGCTGGGGCCGGGGCGCGAGGGAAACTCTTCTCCCAACTCCAAGCAGGAGCTGCAGCCCTACTCGGGTTCCAGCGCTCTCAAACCCAACCAGGTGGGCGAGACGTCGTTGTACGGGGTGCCTATCGTGTCCCTGGTCATCGACGGCCAGGAGCGCCTATGCCTGGCGCAAATCTCCAACACTCTCCTCAAGAATTACAGCTACAATGAGATCCACAACCGCCGCGTGGCCCTGGGCATCACGTGTGTGCAGTGCACACCGGTACAGCTGGAAATTCTGCGTCGTGCAGGGGCTATGCCCATCTCGTCGCGCCGCTGTGGCATGATCACCAAGCGTGAGGCCGAACGCCTTTGCAAGTCGTTCCTCGGTGAGCACAAGCCACCCAAGCTGCCCGAGAACTTCGCCTTCGATGTGGTACACGAGTGTGCCTGGGGTTCGCGTGGCAGCTTCATCCCTGCGCGTTACAACAGCTCTCGTGCCAAGTGCATCAAGTGCGGTTACTGCAGCATGTACTTCTCGCCTAACAAGTTCATCTTCCACTCGCACCGCACACCCGACGCCAAGTACACGCAGCCCGACGCAGCGAACTTTAACTCGTGGCGTCGACACCTCAAACTCAGTGACAAGTCGGCCACAGACGAACTGAGCCACGCTTGGGAGGACGTCAAGGCCATGTTCAATGGTGGCACCCGCAAGCGGACCTTCTCGCTGCAAGGCGGCGGCGGCGGTGGCGCTAACGGAGGGTCGGGTGGTCAGGGGAAGGGTGGTGCTGGCGGCGGCGGCGGCGGGGGCGGCCCGGGATGCGGCGCAGACATGGCCCCAGGTCCGCCGCCGCACAAAAGCCTGCGCTGTGGCGAAGAAGAGGCCGCCGGGCCTCCCGGGCCACCGCCTCCTCACGCGCAGCGGGGACTTGGTCTGGCGGCGGGAGCTGGCGGCCCCGCGGGCCCTGGAGGGCCTGGTGGCGGCGCCGGGGTCCGCAGCTACCCTGTGATACCAGTGCCCAGCAAGGGCTTTGGCCTCTTGCAGAAGCTGCCCCCGCCGCTTTTCCCTCATCCCTACGGCTTCCCCACGGCCTTTGGCCTTTGCCCCAAAAAGGATGACCCTGTTTTAGGCGCAGGCGAACCCAAGGGCGGCCCAGGTCCCGGGAGTGGCGGGGGCGCGGGCACTGGGGCAGGAGCGGGCGGCCCAGGAACGGGCCATTTGCCCCCCGGGGCGGGGACTGGCCCGGGCGGCGGCGCCATGTTCTGGGGTCACCAGCCCTCCGGCGCAGCCAAGGATGCGGCTGCCGTGGCTGCGGCCGCCGCCGCAGCCACTGTGTACCCTACGTTTCCCATGTTCTGGCCGGCGGCAGGCAGCCTCCCGGTGCCGCCCTATCCCGCCGCGCAGAGCCAAGCCAAAGCCGTGGCGGCGGCCGTAGCGGCTGCAGCGGCAGCGGCCGCGGCTGCTGCGGGAGGTGGTGGCCCCGAGCCCCTGGACGGTACCGAGCCGACCAAGGAGGGAGGCCTGGTCGGAGAGGAGCGCTGCCCGAGCGCGCTGTCCCGCGGGCCACTGGACGAGGACGGCGCGGACGAGGCGCTGCCGCCCCCGCTGGCCCCGCTGGCCCCGCCGCCCCCGCCGCCCGCTCGCAAAGGCTCCTACGTGTCGGCCTTCCGGCCTGTGGTCAAGGACGCCGAAAGCATCGCCAAGCTCTACGGTAGCGCCCGTGAAGCTTACGGCGGTGGGCCTGCCCGTGGGCCGGGGCCGGGGGCAGGGACTGGCGGCGGCTACGTAAGCCCGGACTTTCTGAGCGAGGGCAGCTCCAGCTACCACTCCGCCTCCCCCGACGTGGACACTGCAGAGGAGCCCGAGGTGGACGTGGAGTCCAACCGCTTCCCCGACGACGAGGGCGCCCCGGATGAGGCCGAGCCCGGTGCGCCCAGTACAGGAGGCAGCCCAAATGGAGACCAGACCGCAGGACCCCCGTCTATCACCTCGTCAGGCGCCGACGGTCCCACAGACTCTCCAGAAGGCGGCAGCCCTCGTCCCCGGCGCCGCCCGGGGCTACCCCCAGCCAGTCGGGCCTCATTTGGGGACCTGGCGGCCGACGACATGGTGCGGAGACCGGAGAAGAGCCCGCCAAGCGGCGGCTATGAGCTGCGAGAGGCTTGCGGACCGCTTGGGGGCCCCCCGCCGGCCAAGGTGAGCCCCAAGCCCGCCCCGCTGGTGGCGCCTCCTTGTTTACCCCTCTGCAGCTCTGGGTTGTGGGGCAGGCCCTGGCCGGGTGGGGGACGGGAATTTTGTTCTGAGCGGGCGTTCAAGCAGTAGGCCCCGGTTGCTCTGGGTAGGCCCAGCTTCGGGAGCTCTGTGGAGCTGGACTCGCTGGGACCCCTGACTAAGGGTTTCGGAAGATCGGGGGTGGCGGTGGGGGGTGGGAGGAGCAGGCCTGAAAACTGCGTGTGCTGTGTTTTTGTTGACGGGAGTAGGGAGCAGACAGGCAGAGATCTGTAGTCATACAGAGACAGAAATCAATGGGTCTGGATGAAAGAGACCAAAAGCCAGAGAAAAGCGCTCGCAAGGCCGGGCGGTAGCACGCCCTCCGGGATGGAGACCAGAGCCCCGGGGAAGACGGGCCAGTAAGCCGAGGAGAGGGAGGCCTCTCCCTCAAGCTGCAGTACGGGGTCCTCGGAATCTTTCAACACCCCAACTGGTAGTTTTCCGAGTCTCAGAATTCCTGCCCTGGGCACCTCAGGGTTCGTTGGCAGAAAGCTGTCGAGACGGTGTCCGGGACGGGAGAGGGCCTTTCAGGTTGCCGCGGCCGCGGGTTCTGGTGGGGGGTATGCAGCTAAGCCTGAATCGTTCGCCATTTGACAGTGGGTGGGCACACCTGTATAGTTCCATTCGGTCCATTAAAACACGAATTACTAGCCGGGTGCGAAAGGCGTCATTTATGTCCGGGACTGGGAGCCGGTGGGAGAGAAGATGCTGAAAAAGAGGCGGGCGAGGAGGGCGGGGGTGGGCTTTGAGCGGCCCTTGGCTTGGGAACCGCTTTGTGTCTCGGGTAATTTTCTCAAGGGCGCTCGCAATTACCGGGAAACTACAAACGGCGATGCGACCTCCGAGGACTCCAGGCTGCGCCGCGTGTGTCACGGCCTCTCGGGGCGCTGGGGTCCCCCGGGCAAGCGGACCTCCGCCACCCCTTCAGGTTTTCTCCTGGCTGCGGCGGAGGGCTGGGCAGCTCCAAGCCGCCGTCAAGCGTCCCCCTAACCGCCTGTCATTTCTCGGCCGCCGCAGGTGTACGCGCCCGAGAGGGACGAGCACGCGAAGAGCGCGGCGGCGGCGCTGGGGCCCGCGGCGTCCTACCTCTGCGCCCCAGAGGCCCACGGTAACGCCCCCTGCAGAGGTCGCTGGCCAATGGAATGGGGGGAGGACCGCGGGCGGAGGGCCGGGGCCAGAGGAGGCCTGCGAGGGAAGACTAGAGGAGCAAAGACAGAAGCAGAGAAAAAGAGGGAGAGGGAAAGCAAAACACTGAAAGAAAAAGGAAGCTAAGCGAGGACTCCCAACAACTTGCATTTTTTGGTTACTTAACAAATCGCCCTCTCCATCGCAAAGATACCGCTCACTTACACCTCATACACTGGGTAAAACCTTTTAAAAACCACGCCTGGCACGTCTTTCAAATTCTCCCATTTATTCAGCAAGGGTTTGGGCCGAGAGGTTGTCTGTGATCAGGCCGGGTCCGGGCGGAGGGTGGGGGCTCTTGGCCACGCGCTTAGTGCGCGGTAGCAGCAGCCCAACGCGGAGGTGCGCTCGGGACTCACTGACTCTCAGAGAATGAACTGAGGGCCTCGGAAATCCGGGCAGCCTGAGCCCGGTACATTGTCTCCCCCGCTGTCGCCACCCCGCGGGTCGCCGCCTGGGCCGCGTTCTCGGAGCAGGTAGACCCAGCGGCCACGCGCGCTCGCGGTGCCCCAGTATCTGCGCGCGATGTAGGTCGCTTGTCCCTGGTGGGCTCGGCTGCTCGTTTTGCTCTTTTCCAAGGGGCTGGGGAGGGGGCGTGGAGCCGGAGATGAGCAGATCGCGAGCGGGGGAGGTGGTGCCCGGCCCAAAGCCTGAGGGTGCGAGCCCAGGCGCACAGCCGGGAACCAGCGGCGGCCACGACGCTTTTAATTAGGGCTCGGGCGCCCCGACCGCGGCAGCTCTGGCCGTATCCGGGTCACGGTTTCTTTGCCTCTCCTTGAAACTCGGTTTATTGCCTTTAAGAGCCAGATAAGGAAGACAATCACTCGACCGCCGACGATTTGGAAACGAGGAAATGCTATCCAGACCAAAGGAGTATCTCCCAGCCAAGTCCGGCAAATACAGACCGAGGTGAGCCCTAGGACCCTCGCTCTCCACCCCAACCCGAGAGCTGGACCCCAGGTCGCCCAGGTTTCCACCGACTCCAGTTTGCGAGGGAAGCTTTCTATCAAGCCTAAGGGGCTGCCGGATAAACATTTGCTCTCTTCTCAAGGCTGGCAGATAAACATTTAAACAGAATGGGCAAGGGTCAGGCCAGGTTTCCTGAATTGCTTACCTCCTTGGTGGGTTTGGGGCTCTCCCGGGTAAGGGAAGGAGACTTACTAGAAGGATATGAGGAACACCATCACCCATGTAAAACAAGTCAAAGAGCATTTCCTGCCCTAAGATAGCCTATTATCCTTGGTTCCACTCTCCTCCAGGGGGGTCACTCTCTGAGTGACCTAAAATAATGGCTTGGAAGGTGGGTAGAACTGGATGCCTGCAACTGTCTCCTCTAAAGACAGAGTGTCTGAAATGGGTACTCAACTTAGCACAGTTACCAGGAAGCTCACCCCTCCCCTCCCAAGGCCTCTCCCAGAACAAAACCCCTCTTACCTGCCCTTGTATCCCAGGCGAAGATGGGCTCACCCTAGATGTCACAGGAACTCAACTAGTGGAGAAAGATATCGAGAACCTGGCCAGAGGTGAGGTTAAATCTATGAAACAGGGGCATGCTGTCCTTGGGGGAAATTGTCCCTTCTTGTAGAGGGGTGTTATTCCTGCAGGAGTGAGTGTGAGAAGACAAGGCTCTTGAGGAACCAGTCTTCATTGACCAGAAAGGATAATCCCCTGGACACATTACACTGGCACAGAGGTGGGGGGTGGGAGGGTGGAAGGATGAAGGGAGTAGGGGGAGGGAACAAACCATCCCCAGAGTTCCCAAGGCCAGGCCTGTCTGAATAGTCCAGTGAGGAAGAAAAATTAGTAATGATCCTTAGAACCTTCAGGTTCTAGCTTGAGAAAGGACAAGCTAGGTCTCTCAGCCTCATCTGAATAGCAAGATTTTGAGGAGGCATTTACTTCAGGAGTGTTTCAGAGGTTTTCTTTTCCTGGAATCAATGCATAAATGATTCCACTTCGCCCTAAATGGGGTGAGGATGGACCTTGTTTGAGGAATGGGATCCCTGCTCAACTGCAGGGGTAGAGTGTGGCTTGAAGCAGAGAAAGGAACTTCTAACCTCACTTTGCTCCTCTGTATCTCATTTTTGTGTTTTCTGAGCACCTGCGAGGGGAGAACCAGATACCAATAGCTCCATGGGCAGCCCCCTGCCACTCCTCTAAAGCAACTTTTGAGAGCACCTGTGGGGCTTTCCACACCCAATTGCCCCCTTACTCCACCCAGCCCAGGGTTGGGCTTGGAAACTGGTGTGTGTTGGGGATGGGGGGAAGCATTGGTGGTCTTCCACTGTTCCTAGTTACAGATTTTATGGGTGATGTAATTACCTTCAAAACCCTGCTTTATATGAGTTTTATTAGCCTGGATTTGGGGTCCTGGGACCTCTTAAAATTGTAAATAAACTGTTATGAATATATGTATTTTTCTAGGGTGGAGGTCCAAGGCTTTGACCAGATTCTTCCCGGTCTGTATCATTGAAGGGAGAGGTTAGGTCCATTGATTGAAGGGGTTAACTGAGTGTTCCTAGGCCTACCTCTAAACTTATGGAGTTAAGAACAACTTAAAACAGATACCACGCTGGTTGGTACCCGGGCCCAGCACCTAGAAGTCCAACAAACATCCTGCTATTCTGAATTTGATTCTCCTGGGCAACCTAAAACCCTAACCCCATTTTCTGCCCAAATCGTTTGGATGCACATGGAAAAACTGAGTGTTGAGGGCCTTCCATTTGGGCTCACCCTCTGCTACTCCTATCTAATGGTTACTAGCCAGAGCGGGACCTGGGTGCCTTAGAGGCTACCTGAGTCCCACCACCCTCCTCATTTACATCCCACTCTCGCCCCTTCACAGACGAATTGCAGAAACTGCTCCTGGAGCAAATGGAGCTCCGCAAGAAGCTGGAGCGAGAATTTCAGAGTCTCAAAGGTACCTCCATTCAGACCCACCCCACTGGATCTCCAGAGCCTTCTTCCCGCATGCCCCGCCTGGCCTGGACCAGTCACCCAGTGCAGGCAGCTGTTGCTGCTTTGCATGCAGCCTGAGCCACCGAACCCTTCTTTTCCTAGCCGGGTTTCCCGCTAGGCCAAAGACAGGGGGTGGGTGGGGCTGGGGAGTGGGGAAAGGGGGCCGAGGGAGGGGGTTGTGCGTAACAGCTCTCACTTAATCAATTTGCACAGATAATTTTCAGGATCAAATGAAGAGGGAATTGGCTTATCGAGAAGAAATGGTGCAACAGCTGCAAATTGTCAGAGGTAAGACGGGAGTCAGGTGAGTGCGTGCACGGGCCGTAACTGCCTCTCGTCTGGCAGGAGCCGCAATGTTGGCTCAGTCATTTGGATTTAAATTGAAGGTAATTTAACAATTATTTTTTTTATTTAATATCCTTTGTATACTCTGATTAGCCTCAGAATGGCAAGCGAGCCCAGCAAACGGCTTGCAGGCATCATTACATGGAGTGATTGAACTTCTTATCGCGGCAATTTCCATGGTTTCTAAATTAAAAATCGAGGCGTAAAATTACCTGGGAAGTAATGCCTAAGTTTGCTTTAATTTTGGTTAGATCCGTCTGCCTTTAAGCTCTATCCCAGGCCATTTCCTCCCTCAGCCAAGTTGCAGTTTGGAGCTTTGACGTCCCCCACCCTCGGTCGCCGGGACTTGTTTCTGCCAGGGGGTGAGAGCTGAGAAGAGGGTGAGGCCGGGGCTGTGACCCCAACGGGCCCTTGGGTGGTCTCATTTCCTCACCGGCTACTTCCTGTCTTCCAGATACTCTTTGTAACGAACTTGACCAGGAGCGAAAGGCACGCTATGCCATCCAGCAGAAATTAAAAGGTGCGGAAGCGGGGGAACAAAGGAGAGGCTGCGCGGGCGAATGAATAAATGAATGAACGCATGAGTGATGATGAGGGGGAAGGCCAGGTCTGCAGAGATAAGTAACTGAGAGGAGGGAAATGGGAATTCATTTTAATGGAGAAATCATTCTAGAACGGTGGACAGGGAGCAAGAGCCCCTTGAGCTCTGGGCATTGGGAAATCTGTCACCAGGTCCAAATCTGGTTTGAGCTGATCGATCTCCCTCTTACTGTGCCTCAGTTTCCTCTTCTGTAAAATGGGGCTATTGAACTAAAGCAGTGGTTCTGAATGGCCGGGATCTCTACTACTTTCCCATCTTTTGATCTCGCTTGAGAGCTCCTGAATCTAAAGGGGGTGGGTTAGACGTGGGTAGACAGGGGAGCGAGGGAGCCTGTGGACCGTGTGGGCGAGCCAGGCGAGGAGCCCAACATGACCCAATCGACTGTCTCTCCAGAAGCCCACGACGCCCTGCACCATTTCTCCTGTAAGATGCTGACGCCCCGGCACTGCACTGGCAACTGCTCCTTCAAGCCCCCGCTGTTGCCCTAGGGCCGGCCCAGCCGCGCCCACGCGCCCTCAAGCCATGCTGCTCTTTTCTTGTAAATACCCGCGGCCCCGGCGGCCGAGAGCGAGATACAAGCCATTCGGACCGGACCGATGTAAATACAGCCTCCCGCCAGCCTGCCCTTCTCCCGGGCGCCTCGGCCTTGCCCGCTCCCTCCTGGGAGCCCGAGACCAGGACCCAGTCTCCGTTTCCAATTGTAAATACCACCTTGCCTCATGGTTCAACTCCGGGCATCGGGTCTCATGGTCTTAACGGACCAAAGCGGGTAAGAAAAGGGAGGGGGGGGCTTCTCCTCCCTGTACAGCCTCTGAACCCCAGTTGTGAATACAGTATAGCAATTTCGCTGGCCCCGCGCTCCCCTCCCCGTCCACTTCTGAAACTCTTGTTCCTAATGACAAAGTGGCTATGTGCAATGGATATAAATGTATTGTGAGTCTCTTGGTTCAGTAATAATGGGTTCATTTTTCATTTATTTATGCTGTAAGTTATTTTGCTTCCTTCTCCTGGACCTACTTCCAGTCCCATTTTGCATTCCCTCTTGGGTTTTTGCTTTGACTCTTTTTTTGTTGTAACCTCTTGATGTAACAGCACTTTAAAAAGGGCGACAACTGACTCACGAGATGGAGACCACCTTGAGCCTGATTGGGGAGATCACCCTGTATCCCTGATTTTTTTTTGTTTTTAATAAAAAAGAAAAAAAAACAACTCTTGATACTTCCTGTGACTGTGGAGGTGGGAGTGTGGCGAGGGGGTGGGGAGGAGAGGGACGGGGAGGAGGCGGGCGCAACAGGTGGGGCGTGGGGACCGCAGCGCGGGTGCTGGGGCGCCCGAGCTGAGACCTGTGTTTGACCAGGTGGCAGCAGCGAGCACCGCGACCTCTCCACTGGTTCTTCGGGCACACCCAGCGTGCCCCAATGGCCACAGGCCGTCCCCTCCCCGCGTTTAGGACCCTCCACTGGGCCTCGGCTAGGAATGAGAACTCCTGTCAGGTCTCTGAATCTTCCCTCGAGTGCTCGCAGGGGCTGAGAATTTACTCCTGCCCATGTCCATGCCTGCTCCACTGGAGAAGCGTCCTCCGGGGCGCTCAGAGACGGAATTCGCGCCCTGCCGGGAACCCCAGGTTCAACTAGAACTGCCAGGAGGCCCGGGCGCCGTCGGCCGGGGCCTAGAGCTCTGAGGCGGGGCGGGGGCGAAATACGTGGGATGGACCTGGGCCTCGCAGGCCTGCACAGATGTCCGCCTGCCTCGCCGCTAGCGGAGGGCAGGGAGTCCTGGCGGTTTTGGACGTTCCGGCCATTTCAGTCCCAGCGGGTTTGCGGACGTTGAGGAGCCCACGTAGGAAGGTGAGATACTCCGGCCGCTGGAGTTCCGGGGGACGGCCCCGGTTTTCGAGGCCTTACCTAGCCACCGGCCTCCCTTCTGCCTCAGTTTCCACAGCACACTCGCTGCTTGGGCTCGGATAAAAGATGGAAACGGCAGCGCGCTTTTTGAAGAGGGAGGAGAGTGTGGTTCGAGTGGGAGAGTGCACGGTCCTGGGAATCATTCTGACCTGACTTCCAATTTCCGCTCCTTACTTGACTAGCAATGGTGCTGTGTCCTGCCCCTCATTATTTCTAAAGGAATATTTAGGCCTCCGCCCCTGGCGGCGCGTGAACGCGCTCTGCGAGGAAGCAGGCGCAGCGCCGCGCTGCACCGCCGGGAGCCGCGCGCCCCGACGACCTGCTCTCAGACACTGCAGGACTCTCTGCGCGTCTCTGGGCGGCCCTGGACGCCCGGGGTGGAGACCCTGGAGGCGGGCGTCCTGTGCTCCCACCGAGCCAGCAGCTGGGACCCGGGAGCCTTCGGCTGCGTCGGTGGGGAAGTTTCTTGGCTGGTCGTCCAAAGGGCCCGGGGCGGAGCTGGCGAGCAAGGGCTCGCTCACGGCCTCGGAGAAGGGGCCCAGGAGGGGAGGTCCAACGAGCGATCTTGGCAGGAAGCCAGGCCCTGGAGCACCCAGTGCTGGGGCTCGGAGCTCTCCCGTCCCGGGACCTTCGAGGGCTAGACCCAGAGGGGACAGAGCGAATGGCTGGGTAAATTGTGAGGTTTCGCTGAAGGATGAGCTCGCCTCGAGACGCGCGATCTCCCCCTTAGGGACCCTCCAGGGAGCGGGAACGTTTTTATGCGTGGAACCAACCGGGTCAGAAACCGAGGTCCAAGAGAGGAAGAGACTTGGATCCCTATAGCGCGTTCTAGGGGCGAGCGGAGCTGGGGCCCGGCCAGGAGCACGGGTTGGGCGAGTTCGCGCGCCTTTCCCTCTGGAAGGAACAGCTTCTTAGGAAACAGCACTTTCCTTCTCTGTAAAATGGGATCAACACTTACTACCTACGTAGGAAGTTACTCTTTGGCTGTGCCCCACACAGAGGAACCTGGTAAATATTCCACCTTTCTTTTTCGAATTTCCCAAAGTGGGGGAAAGCGCCGCAGGCAGTTGGGGCCAGCCGGAAAGGGCGCAGCATCTGGACCGGATTCTCTGTGGATTGGCGGTGTAGGCGGATGCGACCTAGAAAGGGCTCGCAAAAACCCTCCTGGGCTCCGATTCCCTTCAGAAGTGGTTTGTTCCCCCCCAAATGTTAATAACCAAGCTATTGGTATGGATGTAATTATCAATAATTATACGAATTATTGCTGATTGCGGGGCTCGTAGCTACTTTAATTAGTTTACCAGATTCTAATTAAGTTAAATGAAACATTAATAGGGAAAATATGCTTTGAAAAAAAAAATCCCGATTTTTAATGTCTTTTTCTCGCCACAACGTTGCCACCTTGCGACACATTTTAGGCATTACAGCCAGCGTCCGAAGGCCCCAGTCTGGGGAGCCATGTCTTAGGAAGAAAAAGTGAGGCTTGAGGAATGGGGAGCATTCGTATTGTTTGTTCCTCACCTCGGTCCCCGGCAGTACCCAAGAAGGTCGTGCTTTAGAGTCTGAGGTTTAGGGGTGAGGAACCAGGCAAACATGCCTCTTGGATCTCCCACTCCTTTTTAAGCCGAGGAAGGCTCTAGGGATGCTCCTCCGGACAGGTAGCGTCTGTATTCGTCTGTCCCGGCAAATCCAGGGTGATAAACTGAGGGAAGCTGGAGGAGCAGGTGGAGACAGCATCAAGCTACTTGGTTTTTTCACTCCCCTGGGAGAAAGCAGTAGGTAGCTTCCCCCACCTTCGTTTCCTCTGAAATTTGAGGAAAACCCCTCAGCAAAACACACCTGGAAGATTTCTGGATTCCTGGGAGTAATCTCTGTATTCTTGTGGCACTCGGTTAAGGAAGCTAATAGGGTGCTTACCTCCCTAAGTTATCCTTGTTGTTCCCATAGAACTCTAGGTGCCCTGGCCATCAGAGCCACATCTTGCCCTTCCTTGTGATCTCCAACAGGGCCCAATGCATCACAGGTGCTCAACAGATGGTCCAGATGAATGGGGTCAACTTTGTGGTTCATCTGGGTGCTGGAAATGTCTGAGGGAAGGAATCCTTAGGTGCTTCTGGACCACAGCTACTGGGAAGCAGTTAAGCTTATTTGCATAGCTAATTAAACAGGCTTACTGCTCAGAAGATCTTTTGTCAATAGGATTAGTTTTGGGGGAGGGGGCAAGGGTCAGGTAAGGGATGGTCAACCTAGAACTGGAAAGTTTTTTCCTCTTGCAATTGCATCCCAAAGAGGGTGCTCCTTCACTCCCTCTAATTTTGCAAAGTTACTGGGCACATAACTGTCCACCCATTCCCAGCTACCCCAATCTAAAGTCGAGCCTTGATCCTTTGCAAAAGAAGTGACTCCTGTCCTTGAATTCAGAACACCAAAAAAAGCAGAACTGGACCTGCACACTCTTTGCATTAATTCTAAACAGGCTTTTCTCCCACTTTACACTCCCAGAGGGAAACATAGTGTTTGGTTAAGAGCATAAACTCTACAGCCAGATTTCCTGGGTCTCAGTCCCTTCTCTGCTGCTGACTGGTTGTGCCACATCTGTAGGGTAAGTTGTTGAATATCTCTGTTCCTCAGCTTCCTCATCTATAACATGATGGAGAAAAGAATACCTGCTTCATAGAACTGCAGAGCCGCAGAAGTCAGCTAGGTCTTTGGCTTTTATAGCATTAGGAATTGCTCCTGTCTTTCCTAATTTTTACTCTGAAACAGGGTTATGCCACAAAGAAGGACAAAGAATGACGAGTTTCTCTAGAAAGAGAGAGTTAAACTAATAGTGGTCATTTTCTTGTTAGACATTCCAGAAAGGGGCCTTTAAACTACTCACCCAGTGACCCACGTGGCCTCCAAGGAACCAAGTATCTTTGGGGGAAGAAACGAAAACCAAAGATTGTCCTGTAACTCCATGCACTGGAGGCCGTGAGGTCCCACGGATGCCTATTCTGGTTAGGATATCCGTGAGGTCCCACGGATGCCTATCCTGGAAAAGATCATTTTGCCTCCACTGAAGAGAACAGAAATGGATCCTTGATAGTACACTGCTCTGCAGCTCTGAGAGCTCGCCGCCGGTTGGGGCGACTCTGAGGCCCCGCGACCATCCCTGTGCCTTGACTGAGGCGAGCGCAGAGCCGAGGGGCCGAGGGGCCGCGGAAGGCAAGCCAACCCGGCTCCCAGCGACTGCAGAGACCGCCAGGCGGACTACACGCGAACTCAGGCACCAGCAAGGCGTTATGCACCCACATTTTTCTCCTGGAAAGAAACTGATAAATCTGAACTTTGTTGGCATTTTTTCCTTCTCATTCTTATTTATTACGACTGTGCCTTTTGCCATTGAATTACGTGGGGGCAGGGCTTTTCAGGATTTGTGCAGCTAAAGGTCTTATCAGGCCTTGTTTCAGCTACTTACTAATTAACATGATCATGCCCAGGTGGCTTTACCTCAGCATGTCCTATGAAATAGTGACAGTAATACCCACGAGACAGGGCTGTCAGGAGTATTAAAATGAGATATCGGTGAAGGCTCTGGCATATAGGAGATGCTCAATAAGGAGTGAGTATTGTTATTATTGTTTTAAGATTCAGAAGTAGCATGAGTCAGTCTTGTTCCAAGTTCCTGGGTTAGTACAACTTAAGTTCATGGTGGCACTAAAGTCCTGTTAAGCTTTGGACGTGAAACGGACCAACTTTGGCAAGGCCATTTCTTTAAGGGTAAGGTACAGTAGAACTCAGGATAATGCAGAGGGAAGCAGAGGCAAGATTTGCAAGGTTGAAGACTGGGGCCCCAGGGCCAGGTGTGAAAAGCACAGCACATCATCAATCTGATTGCCCACACTTACTTTTACTTCATCTCCAGGGGCTATAGCTTCTTTTATGTCAAGCAAAAAGCAGAAACTAGGCGAAAAGCGTTCGCATCGAGGTGCGAGCTGTGCCGACGGTACACTTGGGGACGAAAATATGGAACGCTTCACGAATTTGCGTGTCATCCTTGCGCAGGGGCCATGCTAATCTTCTCTGTATCGTTCCAATTTTAGTATATGTGCTGCCGAAGCGAGCACGGTTAAGGCGGTCTCCCAGGAAGTATATAAAGCTAACAGTAGAAAACGTTTTACAGTTATGGTGACTAACTTGTATTCTTTCTTTAAGCTTCAAAGTACACAGTAAGTTATGACCTTTTGTACCACACATACTGTCAACTTATTGTTTGATATGACTAAGTTTACTAGTCTCCATAACCTTATTACATCGTATATGCAAATGAAGGGAGCGATGGGAAATTGGCCCTAGGCCCGCCAGACCTCTGAGCGCGGGCAGACAGCTCGGCCACGTGGTGCGCGTTGCTTGCGCGCCTCTTGCGCTCCTGCCGGACTGAATGCCCAAGGGTCGGTCGCAGCGCTTGGCGGAGGGGAACGCCGCAGCGCGGTAATCCCCGTAACTACTTGTGGCGGCGTGTGCTTCGCGAGAACGCTTTTTTGGGACTAGGGGCCCTGGTGCCAAAGAGATCCCCCCAAAAGTGCGGTCCGGGACTCCGAACCGCTTGCGAACCTATGGTCGGGTTGGGACTAGTGACCCCGCGAGGGCTGGAAGCACCGACGCAGAACCGGCAGGGACTGGGAGCGGGAAACTGTGTGCTGCGCGGCTGGGGCTGGGCGCTAGCTCAGGAGGGATCGGAGTGCGCCGCTGCTTGCCTGGGTGCTCTCAGGACTAGCGCGCCGCACTTGAAGCCAAGGGTAAGAGGGATTGACGCGGGGGGTGGGGGTGGGGAGGGTCCTCTTTGGGGTCCAGGCTTTGCATAGAGTGGCTCGAGGGTGGTGGTAGTCTGAGAAATATCACCACCCTTTGATCCAGTCCTGGGCCGGGCACTGAATCTGATTGATCATTGCCACGCCATCACCCGTCAATTTGTAGGTTAGAGAACTGATTCTCTAGTTGGTTAAACTATCAAGGCCAAAATTACCCTGCCAGTGGTGAGAGAACTGGGGATTTGGATGCAAATCTGGTTTCAAAGACTGATCTTTTCCCCTTCACTGTGTAACTCAAGAGAGAAAGGATTCGGGACCAGGAGTATGGTCTGCCCTTTTCCTCTTAAACGATGCTCCCAAGGCCTTATCAGCTCAGGTTTTCCTTCCTGCCTTCATTTCCACCAAATATTGAGTATCCATGACGTGAGCACCGGGGCTGAGGGATGAACAAATGATTAGGGGTGCAGGGGTCATGAAGCTTCCGTTCCAGCATGGGGAGAGTGTTTTTCAGTGCTGAGACAGATGGGAAAGAACATGCGGGGATACAGTGTGGCTGGGGAAGCAGGCCACTTAAGTGGGTGGACAGGAGGGAGGTGACAGTCGAGCTGTCACTTGATGGATAGGGATGCAGCCCTGAGCGGACAGGACGCAAAGTCCAGGCAGAGGAACACTCTGGAGTCACCTGAGTCAGTTTCATCCATCTGGGCCAGTCCTTCAGAGGAGGCCACCATGGAGGTATCAAGAGTGGTGCTCCTCGTGGAGCTCTAGCGCCGCTCTGTGAGCCTGACTCAGCTCCAGCCAGGGAGCACCTGGCCTGGCCTCTGGGGACTTTGGAGCCCTTCCCCCTGCAGTGAAATGGGAATCAGGTGCAGGCAGCCCAACTTCTCCTCTGACCTCTCTCTAAATAAGCAGTAAGCAAACACAAACTTCAGAATGCTAATATGGCCTTTATTGAGTGAAAGGAGCTAATTTGGGCAATGATGTTTCCCTCAGACTCACAAAAGGGAATTGCAAATAACCAAAAAGCGTATTAGCATTGATGGGAGATGATGCTAATCTTCAATTAGCAGCCACATTTTTCTCCATTTATTTAGAGGGAGAGCCTTTTGGACACAGTCGATGCACACACGTTTCACCGTGACAGGTACCTCTCATGGGTTCATAACTGCCTTATTGCGGAAACCAGCAGGAGATGAACCAGGCTGATGGACCGAGTTGTTCGCTGTTTCTGGCTATATGAGCTTGTGTTATTTGGAGCCAGAAGTGGGTTTTTGTTTGTTCTGTTTGTTTTTTCTCTTATTGAGCAGCTATGGTACAGAGGACAGAGATCTGAATTTTAGTTCCCATTCCTCCCAGCACCTGCCTTGGTGACCTTGACCAACTTTCTGGACCTACCTCTCTGGTTCAGTTTTAATTTCTGCCAAGTGAAGAAAGTGCTCTAGAGACTAACATTTCTGTCTGCTTTTACCTGCTGTGGTTTTTGTAACCAGGTGAATGAAGACTTTTTCAAGACTAATTAGCAAGATGTTAAAATTCAACACTAGTTTTGATTTCTGTTTGGGGGGCATGGAAGATCCAGTCCACAGGGGCTCATGTGGACCTAGGGTCTGGGACCTGCTGAACCTTAAACCAATTATTTCTGTGCCTGCTGGAAGGCCCAGCAAGGAGGGAGAGGGAGGGTAGGGGAGGATGAGAGATTCCCCCACTTTTCTTTAAGCTACTGTGGAGACTGCTTCTCAGACACACCCACACTAAGTCACATCCACATTCATACCCACACTGACACACCCACACCCCTACCTCTGTTCATTCCAGGCAAGAATACTGGAGTCAGTTGCCATCCCGTTCTCCAGGGGATCTTCCTGACCCAGGGATAAAACCCACATCTCCTGTATTGTAGGCAAATTCTTTACCGTCTGAGCCACCAGGTGGAATTTTTTGTGTTTTTTTTTCCTCCTTTACTGAGCTACTGTGGACACTGTTTTTACCGAAGGTCTTCAATCCTTTGGGTTTGAGTTAATCAGAGGCCCTGATTAAAGTGTAGTTACATTGCTTGGAAAGGACAGCATCACAGAGACTCATTAACTCCTGTTCACCCAGCTTAGCATGAGTCCTTGCTCTTTAAGGTCACCATAGGACCTTCTGATGTATTATTTTAATGTCTCTGAGAGATAAGCACAGGGAGCTTATTATTCCTGTTTTGCTGATGGGGAAAACCCTGGTCTAGAGAGGTAAAATGACGCAGCTACTCCATGATATGGAATTTGCTCTCAGATCTCTCTGACTCCAAGGGCTAACTTTGCACTCACAAGGAATATGGGAATACAGTTTGAAGGGTTTTAGGAAGCTCTCTCTCAAATCTCTTTCTTTGCTGCCTTAAATTCTGCCATTGACACATTATTATTTTGAGCTGTTTCGATACACACATATTTTGGTTTGGCTGTGGTGGGTCTTCATTGCTGCATGAGTTTTCTCTAGTTGCTGTGAGTAGGAGCTACTCTTCCTTGTGGTGGTGGGCTTCTTGTTGTGGTGGCTTCCTTTGTTTCCCTAGGCCTGTGGGCTTCAGTAGTTGTGGTGCAGGGTTTTAGTTGCTCCATGGCATGTGGGATCTTCCCAGACCAGGGATTGAACTTGTGTCCTCTGCATTGGCAAGTGGATTCTTAACCACTGGACCGCCAGGGAAGTCCAAGATATTGCTAAGGCTTAAAAGCCTCAAGCTTAAGGCTTCACTGTGATTTTTTAGGCTCTGAAAGAAGGTTCAAAAAGAATTGCCAAGAGCAAGTACAAAGTCAGCTAACTTCTCTGTGTCTCTGTCAGTTTCTCTATGTGTGGATACAGGTGGGGGAAGACTGACATTTCCTCCAAATCCTCCCTGCACCAAAGTCCAGACATTACTTTCCCCTGGGTTATTCTGACAACAGCTGTGGAGCAGGGGGAAAACTGTAATGGCTGTGAGCCAAGAAGGGTCATTGTGATGTCCCAGGAATGAGCCTCAGCTCCCTCATCTCTAAAATGGAAGTGATGATTTCCCTGCTTGCTTTGCTGGGTTGTTAGGCCCAGTGAGAAATCCCATTGTAAAGTGCTGTATGGGAAAAGGTAGGAGTATATTCTGGTCAGACACCCATTTGAGCTCCAGGCAGTTAAATGCTTCCCTTACCTGGTGAGGGAGGCATTTGTACATAAGGAACAGACCTACAAAATATGAGCACCAAGATGAACCATCACGTTGCATTAATATTTTCACACCACTTAACTCTCATTAAAATGTACTTTGCTGAATTTAATATGTGATTTCAAATGACACAACATATTAAGTGCTTAATATACTAGAAATTATGAAACTATTATAGTTGATGCCATATGAAATAATTAGACTGAATTAAACTTTAGCAGCCAAGTAAAGGAAAGACTTCAACTTATAACATCTTAAAGTAGCTTAATCCACTGCTGTAATCCTCAAAATGAACGTCCAGAAATTAGGAGTTTTAAGTAAAAATGGAAACTTAATCTGTACTTAACACCCAGCTTTTCTAGGCTTTGGTGATGAGAAGTATTGTTGTCTTTGGGAGATGAGAGACCCTGGGACCCACCCCAGGCCTCTTGCCCTGGGGCCTGGTTGGGGGATGACTCAGGTGGCTGGAGTAAGGCCTTCTGCCGTTGGCAGGTGAGTCTTTGACCCTACTTAGCCAGTTAAGTTAAAAATAAAAACAAACCAGGACTTCCCCAGTGGTCCAGTGGTTAAGACTTCCCCTTCCGTTGGCAGAGGGTGTGAGTTAAGACCCCAGATGCCTCCTGGCCAAAACATAAAACAGAAGCAATATTGTAACAAATTCAGTAAAGAGGTAAAAAATTTAAAAAAACACAAAACAAAGCCACAAACCCACTTTACTGAACATTGATTGAATGCTTCCTTTATGTCGGCATTTACGTGTGTTCTCACTTCATCCTCACAATACACCCATGGGATAAGCCACCCTTTTCAGATGAGGAAACAGGCTCAGAAAGATTCGGTGAATCATGTAAGGCTTTACAGTCAGAATCCACAGTGTCTGCGCCTACATCCCATGCAGCCTCCTTGTTACTATGTGTTTGTGGGTGTATGTGTGGGTATGCACACTACTTCCTGTTTCAATGATGGCTCCCCGACCAAATACATTAACCTGCTATCTGACAGTGACCCATGGCTTTATCACATTACAGTCAGGGAGGGTGGGGACCATGATTTGAGAGCCTCCCTTTGAACAGGGAGGACACAGCCTGGCTAACTCATACAGGAAGTTCTCTGTGAACATTAGCTGCATTCAGAAAGGATGAATTCAGGACTTCCCTGACCGTCCAATGGTTAAGACGTCACTTCCACTTCAGTGGGGGCTAGTTCGATGCCTGGTTGAGGAACTAAGATCCTGCATGCCCAGAGATGCAGCCAAAAAAATAAATAAAATAAAGAATGAATTCATTACCTCCTGAGTATCCTAACATTTACTTACATGTAGCTGTCATAGACAAGACAGCTTCTTAGAGAGGAAGGAATACTTCCTATCACAGGGAGTGCCTAATTTTATAACCATTTAAGATACTGTATCTCTACTCATATCAGCATGAAAATACTGATCTAATCGGCTATCTGGAAAAATGTAAAGTTGAATGTGGATATCTAAATATGTTAAAATTTACTGACCAGAAAAAGGATTTTAATGGAAGTAGGAAAAGTTAACTCCAGCCAACAGATGTTTATAATTAACTGAAAATATGTATTTTCCAACAAGTATCAAGATTCAGTTGTGCCTCATCTAAGAGAAAACCAGAGAACGATGGCTTTAAAGTGATAGAGGTTAATTTCTCTGTTGCATAAAACAAGTTGTCTTTCAAGGTCTGGTCTGATGGCTCCTCTCTGTCACAGAGCCAGGTAAGTTCTTTTATCCTTTAAAGCAACAACTCATGGTCTAAGATGGCTGCAGGAGGTCCAAGTTCCAGGTGTCAGGAAGGCGGCAAAGAGTGCATTTTACTTCCTTGAATAAAATCTGCAGCTAAGAGGAAGAGAATGGCAATGAATGGGCAAATAGCAGGCATTGGCATATGACCTGGCACTCAGATGCTGGTCAGTAGTTGTTACTTTTCCTTTCTGCAATAGTTTCCCTGGTGGCTCAGATGGTGTTCTGCCTACAATGCAAGAGACCTGGGTTTGATCCCTGGGTAGGGGGATCCCATGGGGAAGGGAATGGCAACCCACTCCAGTATTCTTGCCTGGAGAATTCCACGGACAGAGGAGCCTGGCATCCTACAGTCATTTGGGTCGCAAAGAGCCAAACGCGACTGATTGACCAACACTTTCACTTTCCTTTCTGCAGAGCATCAAGAAGGGGAAGGAAGTAATATTCACTAACAGCACGTGGGGTTCCTGGGATTATGTTGGACCTTTCATCTGATCTCCTTCAGTGATCATGTCCTGTGTGGGTGGCATAGCAGCAGGTCAGGCAGGAGGGGATGCTGTGACTTGGGATGGGGCTCTACCCACATGTGGAGGTAGGAAGTTGAAGGGGGAATGTTGGAATGTTTGCCTAAGAAGCCCAGAGGCTTCTGGGAAGAAAGAGATTAAACCTCCAATACTTCTTCTCTGAGATTCAAGTTATTAAAAAAAATTCAGGATGGATCTGATGGTACTGAACAAGGTCCAGTAGCAGGAAGGTTAACACTATGCCCTTAAATGATAGTAAAATTGCCCTGAGTGTATAAAGTGGAGTAATTCAAAGGTTAGAAAGAGAAAAGTGGGCAAAAGTCTTAAACAGGCACTTTACAAAATGGCAGCCCTAGATGGTTTGTGTGAAAATGTGCTCAATGCCATCAGTCATTAAGGAAATGCAAAATAAACTACCTCACAGTTAACCCTGGCAGGTCTGCTAATACCAAGTGCTGGTGAGGAGTAGAGCAATGGAGATGTGAGACTCTATGGCTGCGGTAAGAAGAAACTGGTGTAGCCACTTTGGAAAACTGCCAAGACAAAAACTTGTTAAGATTTGTCAAGACAAAATTTTTGTCTTGTTGATCACTGTATCCCCAGTGCCTAAAACAGTGTGTGACACAGAATAGGTGCTCAGTAAGTATTTGCAGAATAACAAAGACTAGATAAGAGAATGCTCTTAGTGCCTGCCCCATGAAGCCATCAGTAAATGCTGGGCTCTGCTTCTGCCTCCTTTAGCTGAGACTCTCATCCATGTTTCCTGGGGCTGGACTCAACCAGCCCCCTATCTCATTCCGGCCTCCTCTCCGGTGACTGAGAAAAGACCCAAAACTCACCCTCCTGACTGTTAGCAACATTTCATCTTAGGGAACGTCAGAAACCTCGCATTCTTGGGGCTAGGGTCTCCTGTATGGTGATACTTCATCCCAGGTCACTGCGTTCCCCTGAACTCAATGTGAGCCATTTCATCTGCCTCCTCCCCACACCCCTCCTGGGGGTTCCAGCTGGAGGTGGGGGAGGTGGGTGGGGGGTAGGTGGACCTTCCCCTCCGAGTGGCTCAGCTGCCCCAGGATGACCAGGCTCTGAATTCTGACCGCACTTGGGGTGTGTGGGTATTTTTCTCGTCTATGGTTACTATTGTGGGCTCAGAGAGAGAGAGGCCTTGCAGACTCCCCATAAAGGCTTCTCTTATCCCTCCACCAGCATTAATTGCTCCCTCCTCCCTGTCCTGCCTATGTGGCATCTGTATTGAGCACTTATTTCCTTCTGCCCTGTGTTAGTCTGCTTGCTTGCCTCCCTATCCCCCTCCCCAGGCCATGAGCACCTCCCCGGGGCGTGGCGCCAGGCTGGTTCATTATTGTGCTCCAGGCGCATGGCACACCCCCTGAGGTTCAACAGACAGTTTTTAAAAAGGGCCTCCTATTGAAATCAGAGGTCATAAGATCTTAGGCTTAAGATGACATTCAACAACCTTCTTAGATACTTAACAGTCTGAGCCACCGGGGAAGCCCTTCCTAGATATACCAATTCCCAATTTAAAAGTTCATTAAGGCATAGGAAAAGACAAAAACTCAGAACCTTTCAGAAAAAGTGACAAATGATTGGCAGGAGCCTGGGAGGAATTTTCCCTAATGAGGTGCTTGTGGGGCTGGGCAAGGTGGCACAGTTGGTGGCCAGTGCATGATTTTAAAAATTTATTTAATTATTTTTTGGCTGCGCTGGGTCTGTATTGCTGTATGTAGGCTTTCTCTAGTTGCAGCCAGAGGGGGCTACTCTGGGTTGTGGTGCACGGGCTTCTCATTGCCTTGGCCTCTCTTGTTGCAGAGTTTGAGCTCCAGGCACACGGGCTCAGCGGTTGCATTGCAGGGGCTTAGTTGCTCTGAGATGTGTGGAATCTTCCTAGACCAGGAATTGAACCTGCGTCCCCTGCATTGGAAGGTGATTCTTATTCACTGGACTGCCAGGGGAGTCTCCATATATGCTTTGCCCTCTAAACTGGCCTTGAACCTTCCGACAGAAAGCACGCAGGGGGAATGTTTGACCCTCACTCCCTCTCTGGGGTTGTTCCAGCCAGAAAACTGGGTAACTCCTCCTCTCGTGAAGGTATGGCTTCCTGAGGTGGTAACTTCTGTCCACCCTGGGCCCTCTTGTTAGCCCGTGTCCATCTGGAAGCCTAAGAGCAGGGAGTTGAGCGGTACTGGCAAGGGGTCTGTCTGGAAGGCATGTTCACCTAATGTGCAACAGCACAGGAGGAAAGGATGTGTCTTTGTTTTAGCTCAGTTCAGTGCAGTCACTCGGTCATGTCCAACTCCTTGTGACCCCGTGGACTGCAGCACGCCAGGCCTCCCTGTCCATCACCAGCTCCTGGAGCTTGCTCAAACTCATGTCCATCGAGTTGGCGATGCCATCCAACCATCTCATCCTCTGTCGTCCCCTTCTCCTCCTGCCTTCAATCTTTCCCAGCATCAGCGTCTTTTCTAATGAGTCAGTTATTGGCATCAAGTGGCCAAAGTATTGGAGCTTCAGCTTCAGCATCAGTCCTTCCAATGAATAGTTAGGACTGGTTTCCTTTAGGATGGACTGTTTGATCTCCTTGCAGTCTAAGGGACTCTCAAGAGTCTTCTCCAACACCACAGTTCAAAAGCATCAATTCTTTGGCACTCAGCTTTCTTTATGGTCCAACTCTTACATCCATACATGACCAATGGAAAAACCTTAGCTTTGACTAGGCAGACCTTTGCCAGCAACGTAATGTCTTTGCTTTTTAATGTATGTCTAGGTTGTTCATAACCCAAGGAGCAAGTGCCTTTTAATTTCATGGCTTCAATCACCATCTGCAGTGGTTTTGGAGCCCAAGAAAAGTCTCTCACTGTTTCCATTGTTTCCCCATCTATTTGCCATGAAGTGATGGGACCTTATGCCATGATCTTCATTTTCTGAATGTTGAATTTTAAGCCAACCTTTTCAGTCTCCTCTCATTTTCATCAAGAGGTTCTTTAGTTCTTCGCGTTCTGCCATAAGGGTGGTGTTATCTGCATATCTGAGGTTATTGATATTTCTCCCAGCAATCTTGATTCCAGCTTGTGCTTCATCCACCCCGGCATTTTGCATGATGTACTCTCCATAGAAGTTAAATAAGCAGGGTGACAATATACAGCCTTGATGTACTCCTTTCCCAATTTGGAACAAGTTTGTTGTTCCATGTCTGGTTCTAACTGTTGCTTCTTGACTTGCATACAGATTTCTTGGGAGGCAGGTGAGGTGGTCTGGTATTCCCATCTCTTTAAGAATTTTCCACAGTTTATTGTAATTCACAGTCAAAGGCTTTGGCGTAGCCAATAAAGCAGAAGTAGATGTTTTTCTGGAACTCTCTTGCTTTTTCAATGATCCAACGGATGTTGGCAATTTGATCTCCAGTTCCTCAACCTTTTCTAAATCCAGCTTGAACATCTGGAAATTCTTGGTTCATGTACTATTGAAGCCTGGCTTGGAGAATTTTGAGCTTTACTTTGCCAGTGTGTGAGATGAATGCAATTGTGCTGTAGTTTGAACATTCTTTGGCTTTATTTAGCTATATCTTATATATAGTATCTTTATTTAGCTGTATTATATTATATATATAATATGTATTATAAAATATCTTTATTTAGCTGTATCTTCTATACAGTAATATGGTTGCATAGTAGTAATGAAATTACTTTTTAGTAGAGGAGGATAATGCATTTATATTTATTTTGGCATTTGCTTTCATTTTCATGTTTGGGCTTCATTTTCGTGTTTTGATCTAAGCATTCTCTTTTTCCTTGCCTTCTGTGATACATATGATTTATTTATTTTTATCTTCTATGATTTGGAAAGTATACAACTTATTGTTTTAATTCTGCTGACACCTTAAAGATCTTTTTATGGAAGGAAGGTAAGATTTATTGGTGGGCGTGAGTAAGGAAGAGACAAGGCTCTCATGAATGCAGGGCCCACCATTTGTACAAGGGGCCACCATTAAGGATGTATTTGACCCCACAGCCATCCTGGGTGAGCTGCTCTTCTGCCACCATGTTTCAAATTCATCCACATTAAACTTAGTAAATCCCTCCTTCTTGAAGATGTGGCTCTTCTGGCCGCCAGGTAACCTGAAGTTGGCCCTGAGGAGGGCCTCAATCCCATGCTGCTTGTTCTGCAACGTAGTGTGGATGGACGTTATGACTTGGCCAACATGGACGCTGGCCACTGTGCCCCTGGGCTTTCCAAAGGCACCTCGAATACAAGCCTGGAGCCTAGACTGGGGACAGCATGCCAGTCATGAATGTCCACTGGAAAGGGCTGTCTCCAGGGTTCCTTAAGGCAATGCCTACAGGCACCAGGCTGCATACGCTGCGGAGGAGGCTGCTGTCTGCAACCATCGCACTCCAGGCCTCCGTGGGGACAAGGACATCGTTGGCTTAATTGGCTGCAAACACGATGGTAAAACACTTTATGGACCCATGTTTCTCCAAATCTCACATTCAAGAAAAATCTACAATTGTTGTCTCTCTTGCAATGTAAGGTAAGAAGTTTTCCAGTTCCCTACTTCCCCACCTTTCCATTAAAGGCTTAGTTATCTTATCTTTTTCAAAAATTAGAATTTGTCATTCAAATTTTAACCATGTTTGTGACAGTTATTTTTTCTGAATTCTCTATGTTCAGGTGGTGACCGTGTATATTGTGTGTTCAGTCACTGTGGCTGTACGTATTACCCCCCCAAAACCTTAATGGCTTAGAGCAATAATATAATTATTATCTCTTGTATTTTCTGTGCATCAGGTATTTATTTACTAATTTTTAAAAAGTTTTATTGGATATTGGAGTACAGTCAATTAAACAATAGTGTGATTAGAGCGATCCAGCCATACATATGTTTGCGTCTCCTCTTCCCCAAAGTCACCTCCCCTCCAGGCTTCCATGTAACACTGAGTGGAGTTTCCTTCATCAGGAAGTTAGACAAGGTATGACAGGGTGTTAAGTCCAAACTCCGGGTCCCAAGCCCTTGAAGAGACTAAGCCCACACAGCAATGCAAAAGCATAAAGGGGTTTATTGCTAGCCGGGCT